>OZ059907.1:28044678-28669678 GCA_964057215.1 Oscheius myriophilus | reverse complement strand
CACCCGTCACATTCTCCTAAATTTTTCGATTTTCAAAAATTCTGTTTTACTCAACCCACCTGTGACGAAATTTTGCGGTACTGAAATAGCATTCACTTTTCCGTCCTGGACATTTCCGCTTACTATCTCAAAGTTGTGAACTTTGTCCACTAAGCCGTTAAAAGTGGCTTGCGCCCCGACGGAGTTCGAAGCGAATCCCAAATTCATCCCTCCGAGAAATTGAATTGATGACGCATTGCAGTTCGAAACCATCAATGGAAGAACATCCAAAAGCCTGAACCAAGCATCAAAACGTTAACACTTTCCCTACTTTTGTTGTGATTCACTTTGTTGGATTTCCACGAGACTAGCACTCATAACGTTGTCCATGTTTTGCAGAATTGAAAGGGCGTTCTGAAAACGAGATAGTTTTTTGTAAATTGGTTAAAGCGCGTGTTTTCTAACTTTGGGTGTTTTAAAACATGGTATATACTATTTTCTTTTGGATATTCTTTCCAAAGTTCCAAATGGACCCATTTCCGCTTGTTTCTTTTGTCGAACGGCACACTTTACAGTGTAGTTTAAACGCAAAAGTAGCATTTAAGCAAAATCATGCCAAACCCCAACAACTGTTTCCGTAATCATTTTATCATAAACCCCAAAACTTACTACTTCCGGAAGACCTGTTAAATTAGCCGATTCCGTTAGAATATTCGCAACATAGTAGATCTCCTCTCCACTTAAATCCTGTGGATCATCAGTAATACTCAAAGTTGTATCTAGCACATCAGTAACGTTGTCGAGAGAAACTCCTGACTATATAACTATGCTGAGGTGTACTAATACTCACATCACTGGGATTCTTAAGACCTTGGACAGGTGTTTCTGTAGTAGTTGTAGTTTTCAGAGTTGTGAGTTTTTCAGTTGGAACTGAAAACAGAACTGATTTGTTTTGTTTAACGCACTTACAGTTACTATCATCCGTTGAGTTCTGATAGTCAGTTGTAGTACTTGGATCACGGAGAATTGTGGTTGTAGACGATAATCCAACTGTAGAACGTTCTGGAGTCGTAATGGGTAGTTGTGTGGTCGTTTGAAAAGTAGTTGTTGCATCAGTAGTTGTTGCATCCGTCGTTGTAGGATCAACTACCAAGGTCGTTTCACGACTTGCAGAAGTTGTCAGAGGTGAAAGCGAAGTACTGACAATAGTCGTAAGCACGGAAGTCAACTCAGCTTTTATTGTTGTTGTTTCGTGCTGAAAAAGCGATAGTCATAAGCGGGAGAAGTGCACCATATAATTAGCTTAGGTCACTTCGAATAGCTTTCTTTTATTGCTAATTGCGCTTACCAAGGTCGTTTCATGACTTGTCGAAGCTGTGCAAAATGGAAGCAAAGTACTGGGAATAGGGGTAGAAAACACAGGAACTGAAGTCGATTCCGCTTTTATCGTTGTAGTTTCAAACAACTGAAAAAGCGATAGTCATTTATACGAGATCTGCGGCTTGTAATTAGCTAAGGTCGTTTGGAATAGCTTTCTCTTTTTTGTTAAAATGTTTATCTCTGGTTTCATGGGGCTCACCAACATTTTAGCGCCTTTTTAAAAACCTTTAACTAACACGGCATTCTGTTATAGGTTGTTCGATACGAATTACCCTAACTCTCAGATCAGAACACATAAATCTGCAATTTCAGGTGAGTTCACTTTGTTCTTTCATAACAGCCTGTATTTTCCAAACCTTTGCCACTTTATCGTGTTTGTCTTTCGCTGCGGGACACCAACCCAAAATTGTTGATCATCAATGCTATCAACCAAATACTATTACGTATTTGAACAACTATATATAAGCGGTTTACTTTTGTGTTTCGAAAATGATTGAAGTCGATTTGCACTAATCTTTGCACCTAATGAACCGTGAATGAGCTTCAAGGCACAACTCATAGGGAATTTTGCAGAGAAGGAAGTTCTTAGTAAAGTAACGCTTGTAAAATGTTGCAGCGCTTATAAATGGCGTCGTAAAAAGATGTAGAAAGGTTAAGATAACGAACCTCGGTTGTAAGTTGGCGAAAGGTAGTTGCAGGTTGCGTAGTCAATAATTCCGAGGTAGTAATAATTGCAGAAGTTGTTCTGGCTATGGTAGTTGGTGATTGTGTTGTCAGTACTTCTGAGGTGGTAGGAACAACCGTTGTAGATAAAGCAAATGTGGTTGCCGGTTGTGTCGTTAAAATTTCGGTTGTTGTACTTGCCAAAGTTGTTGTTTCCGCAGCAGTTGTTGTGTTTAAAGGTACGGCATTGCTAAATAAAAATTTTATAGCTGTGTTTATTTGCGTACATACCAGTCAAACATTGGTGTTGCAGAATCAAAGCTTGTGCTATCTTCACAAACAGAAAAATCACTCCCAGGCAGTTGAGATATTCTGCATGTTGATAGATCTTGAAGACATCCTTTGAAGTAAAATGAGGTGCTTGTTGGATTCTGTTCGAAAATGACAAAGTCACTGCCTCTCTGAGGATATGATAATGAGACCAATCCACCAACAGCTACGATTTGTGTACATGTCGTCCGACACCTAAAATGGTTTCTTATCTTTTGTTGAAGCGCAGTTACCCACTGAGTACCGTCTATATAGGTTATAATGGATTTACTTTGGTCTAGGATGGAAAATATGTATCTGTAGACTCCTGGGCCATAAACTTCCACTTTTACATGAAGGCGGGATTGTTGATTTCGTTGATTGACACGGTAAATTGTTGTGAATTGGGTAATACTTGTGGATAGAGGTAGGAAGAGGAGAACTATAGCGAAACCCAATGAAGACTTCAGCATTTTAGCTACTGAACATCTGAGCAAATCAGAAAAACACTTATTGAACTTTTAAAATCAACAAACAAGTGTATCTTTGAAGACGACGATTTACACAATGTTTTTTTTCAAGTTCCAAAAAAAATGTAACATTTATATAACTCTGCCGAAAGTCTGTATCAGCGTCAAAATAATATCGCATTCGTGGCTGGTTTCAACAACATTTGCAACGGTTCAACAAAAAATATTTTAATGGTCCACTACAAACATATATATATATATAACGTTTAAAAAACAAATTATTCGTTGTGTAAGTTGTGTATAAAATAAAATAATCATATCAAAAATTAGCTTGAGCTTGATTTCATGTAAACCATGATTTGAGTTATGTTGAATTAGATTCGTTTCAATTACATATTTAACTTTAAAATGTTCTAAAATGCAAAAACATTTAGAAAACATAGTAACTAACTACTTCAAATTTCTTTGTTCAATGTTCAAATACGCATAAATTTACATACACAATGCACTTAGCTAGAAATCTTAAAAACAATGTGAAATGACAGTATTCAGGGATGGAAACGAATAGTCCTTTACCTTGTTTTAGTAATCTTCAAAATAAATATAAAAACAAAGATAAAAGGGCCAAAGATATTGGACTTTTCAAAAAATGAAAATTGTTTTGGTTTAAGAGGATATTATGCTTTTCTATGTGCTACCGGTATTAAGAGGATAATGTCCAGAAAAGAACGAAGAGAGAGGAGTTATCAGATAATCCCGTAAGAAAGCGCCACCGCCCAGAAGATAGCATCAAATCGTGGGCGTTAATAGCTGAGCATTTGGCGCAAATAGTCCTATTGACGCCAATGCGGCTAGTGTCCGGTGGTGAAATGGTCCACAAATGGTTTCATTACACCTTTTTATCAACTAATTGGAAGGACCGGAGTGCGTAGCTCAAGGGGAGATAGCAGATTGCAGGCTTTGTTTTACAATGGAAATGTTATCTGCAACCTTGCAAGGTTGTGCAGCCTTGCAGGTTAAAAGTCCGCAAAACGGTGCAAGAAAACGTGTTTCTGACTGAAATGCAGCTCAACAACGTCGTTGAAATTGTTATCTTGGAATAACTGCGTTTTCAGCACAACAATTGACTACTATTAATTGTTATTACTGTCCAAGATGGATAGAATCATCACGATAGAAAGAATCAGGCAATTGGTCTTTGATTTGATGGGGTCAATTTCACAAAAACGCTAAAACTTATATTTTTCGACTTTTGTTTCATTTGTGTCGAACAGTGGATTTTTCATCAGCCATCTTTTGATTTTTCCGTTGAGCGGACAAGCAACTGTAGAGCCGAATTGTGACCCATTAAGCCGGTTTTATTTGTAAAGGGTTTTGACATTGGTGTCTAAGACGTGTCTCCGCGGAATTGGTCGCGGGTTCGATCTCACACCGAGTCTGGCAAGCATTCGTTGCTCGGTTAAATGGCTAGTTGACATACCTGGAAAAAACGGACTGGACCACAGAAATCCATGAACGTATGAACCAAAATTTGTTTATGCAACCCAAGAATTCCGTCGGTCGTCTAAAGGCTAGTTTTTAAGACATCTCTTAAAGTTGTACTAAGAACACCATTTGTTCATTCGATCTACACACGCATTCAACTGCGACGAATATTTTCTTCTCGTCTGGTCAGGTCGCCTGGCAAACCAAAGCCTGATAAGAACTGCCTGCCGTGTAGAATGGTCAAAGGTTGCTGGGGATCAATAGGTTCATATAAAGTTTTCTTCAACGAAGTTCATTAGGCGGATAAAGAAGGCTGAATCAATTAAAGACGACAAAAGTTGTGTCCTGAGTTAAAAATTTGAAGCCAGTGATCCGTGAACTGTTTTTCATTCTTGAACTCAATGTATGTCGTGTTCAGTCGCCACAGTTCTGTATTTTATAATTATTTGACTAAGTAATAGCGGAGCCTTCAATCCGAGCTAAGAAAATACATTGATTAACAAGAAACACATCAGTTAGGGAAACTAGTTAGGATAATGTAGTTTACCATCAGAATAATTAGGCATTTATAGAGTTACGCAGTTTATACATTCAGAAAATACACGGTTTGACTTCATTGATTTCACTCTCCGTTGATTCGGTTTTCGGCTGCGAGTGCAATTGCTGGGACGAAGCAGTTTTTCTCAAGATCCTGGACTGGGAGAACTGCAAATAACTTCTATGCTACATTTGTCTTGAGCAACGTCGCCACGGGTCTCGAATCCGGCTTGAGATGCAGAAGCGCAAAGTAAGATATGCCCAAGGTTAAAATCGAGCTTCAGTTGACCTACTTTAGCAAGGCTTGATTCGGTTTATTCGTACATGAAAACATTTTGTTTTCTTAAGAGAAAGAATAATCCTCAAAAAAAAAAAAAAACAGGATGGGCATTTCTATTGACATTCCCTCGACCATTTGTGGCTTTTCATGTTACCTTGTAATCCAACCATGGAAAAATAGTTACCGGCCGATGCTATGATTGCTGAAATCTCAACCATACCTTAGAGTTCTGATCAAAAGCCGGGTTTCCAAAAAGAAATCTGCAGCGTGTGTCACTAGTACAACTTATAGTATGACTCCTCGGATTCGGAGACACTAGACGAGCACTATAGTTTGTCGCTTATCACAATGATGAATGTTTCAAACTACTAAGAGGTACACTTATGCTTTTTCACTGTTTTGTAATACTTGATCTTCATGTGAATGTGGTTCTGTCGGTATCACAAAGGCCGTGCAACTATTCGTGTCCAGCCCTATCTTTTGTGATTTCTAGAAAAGTTGCTATTCCAATGCTGTGGTTTCTCGGTCCATGTTGCGTTATCAGTGAATCACCATGACGTGTGCATTAACATTACGGGTATAAGTCTTCTTTATTGCCTGTATAAAAGGTACTTCCATTCATGATCCGAGCAACTGAAAATCATGTCGGCACTATTTACACATTGTTGAGTCTTTCCTGGCTGCGCCTCGTGGTCAAACAAATGTTTCATGACTTGTTCTAGTTCTTTAAATTATCATTCAGTGCTAAATTCACAATTCTAACATTGAACTTTGTAAAAACAACATTCTTTTGCTTTTACGTTAATGAAAAATTTTACTAACGCCATTGTACCAAAGTATCTTTACCATATGCAGTCGCACGTTAGAGCTTATAAACAATTTTTGAAAGTTAAAAATGTAAACTTTTGTTTCACGTATTGCACGTGCAATTTGCATTTTCCCGCGCGCGGGTCAGAAGTGCGGAAATACTAGATTTCTAGGCGGGAATGTCTGAATTTGCCCACACAGACTACGGCAGAGCGTGTATTTGTCTAGTCGCTGGTTCGGAAGAACTCTTGGTTCCTTCCCTTTGATTTTTAGAACACCGTGCACCTATTAATGTTGCGATACAGAAGCTTTATCAGTACTTTGTTGCGTCTTGGAGAAGATAGAGCGACTCCAGCTTCTGTTGTGCTGTTTTATGTCCGATTCTGTAAATTCCAATATTGAGCACTTTTTGATTTACCAACATTTTGATAAAAGTTTATAACAAAGCACGGCTCATTCAAGGAGAATTTGTAAAGCATTGTATATGCTTGAAATACAGAACGTTTTATTTCAAATAGAGCAAGAAAATATTTTCAGAAAACTTCATGATCAAAGACTTCTTTGTGAGTAAGGAATGACAAAGCGATGAACAAAGAACTCTATTTAGTCGAAAGGCGCGATGTTCTTTCGGCATATGCAATTTCTTCGATGTTTAATCAACTCTTCCCTTAATTACACAGCTTAAACCGGGAAAAGAAATACAGAGATAAACCTAAGAATTCTTAGTTTCGGGTACCCCCTCTACCCCAATTTCTTAATTTTCTTTCTTGAAATCGAGTTTTTAAGCGTACTTGAAATATCGCTTTCAGGCAAACTATGGGCCTCATTCAAGAATCAGCATCACGGATTGTACGACACTTTGCAAAAGTGAGTTTTCTTGCGCTACGACATAAGGCTAAGATTTATGTTTTTTCCTAGTTTGAACTTTACAATCAAAATTTTGTGTGTTGAAACGTTGGCAACATCTAATTTTAGTTGCAGAAAACCTATGCTGCGTAACGTCCTTGATGTCGCGCAGAACACAATGCGTGTTGAACTCTAACAAGTATCAAAGTTCAAGGAACCAAAAGGAAAAAATAGAAAACAGCTAGGAAAAGCTAGGAAAAGCAAGTAAAGAATTTCTTGTTGACCTTTATCTGAAGTGCTGCTGAAGGAGTTTAAAGTACAAATCAATGTAACAGACCGCATTTTTGAAACAAAAAGCATAATTTTAAAAATGGCGACAATGAAGTTATTATGTAATACTTAGACGCAGAGAATGAGTAAACCGCGACGATGCAGGCAGAAAGCGTTTTCCCCCACAGAAAGCGCTAAAAAGCGTTTCACACAGACAAAAAACGTTTCCAAAACCTTCAAAACTTATTTTATCGACACTTGTTCAGTCCGACAACGTAACAGTTTTACAATATCTTCTTGTAATTGGAGTTATATACTTACTTTACAAATGGGCTCTCCGTCCACTGAATAGAATTCGTCGCTTAGGAGATGTAGGAATCTATTTTGACGATAAGGTAAGTCACCTTCACAAAATCAAACTAATTTGTTTGTTTGTTTTCAGTTAAAAGGCAAATATAAGGAGCGTCAATTGGAACGTCTTGTAAAACTCAGGCGAGTTGGAGAGCTCCCGCCTGTTTTCCCAAATGGGTGGTACTGTGTAGCCGAGTCTGACTTTGTCAAGCCTGGAGAGATTAAGGAAATCACTGTTTTCGGTAAGAACTTGTAACTAGTTTTCAAAAAATGTACAATTTTTAGGTCAATTATTGAGCCTTGTTCGTTCTCAATCTGGAAAATCGTTTGTGATGGACTCGTACTGTCCTCATTTGGGTGCAAGTTTCAATATCGGCGGTAAGGTGGGAACATCTCAAATACTATTTCTATTATAATTTAAAACATCTGACCCAGTTTCCAAAATCCTCCAATTTATAAGGGGGTTCGTCAAATTGTTTCCATCTGTTCAATCCAATTCAAATCCAGTTTATCGGTTCGTCAATCCAAATGTTTTTTTTGGCATGAAAAGCAACTTGTATAATACTACTTTTGTATCAAATTTGCTTTTAATCATGCACAGTATGACTTTCTAAATCTTAATGTAAACACGACTCCTAGATTTAAATGAGCGTAAAATAGTCCAAATTTTCAAGAACCTTTTTCATTTTTTATTCGTCTTTGTATTTTTCAACATATTTTGTTCAGGTTGTGAACGACAATTGTGTCCAGTGTCCATTTCACGGCTGGATTTTCTCTGCTGAAACCGGCAAATGCACTACAATTCCATACGATGATGGAACTATTCCGGAGCAAGCCAAGGTATACAATGAGTGTTTTTAAATATAAAACAATCTTTAGGTTGCAACTTGGCCTTCAGTCGAGAGAAACAAGCACATCTATGTTTGGTATGTTTATTATATTTCTGTTTGGTTATATGTTAACTTTTTAGGTTCCACTGTGATGGAGAAGACCCGGAATGGGAGGTTCCTGAGATTACCCAGATTGATTCTGGAGAATGGACTTATGGAGGAAGAACTGAACATGAGGTTTCACAATTTCAAGTGGTTTCAAGTCCTTGGTTTCCAGCTTATGTGTCATTGTCAAGAGATTCCTGAAAATGGTGCAGACATCGCTCATTTGAACTATCTCCATTTGTCTGGACCAAATGATGGTAACTCAAACATCTGGTTTCAATTTTTAACCGTGTTTCAGGTTGTGACGTCTTGAAAATGGACCTTACTGAAACAAAACCAGTTATCCAACATGTGTGGAGTGGGGCTTGGGATTGCGGAGCTGGTGACAAGAAACACATTGGAACCATGCACCTGGATCAGTTTTTGACACTTTGGGGAAAAAGAATTCCCATGACTTCCAGTAGCCTAAGGGCAGAACAGGTGCGTGTTTTGAAAACGTGGCTTCACTTTTTTGCTAACTTGTGGCCTGATATCAGTTTGTTGACAAAGGGAGAACGAAGAATCCTTGAAAAAAAGAAAAGAACAATCAAACATCAGCAATTTACGCAGCAAATCGTTTTGCTTTAACAGTTTGCAAAAACAATTTTAGCAGAATACCAGCTACCTTTGCGAACTATAACTGCTGCCAAGTTTGAATCTTGCAAAAATGCAAACGATGGATAGATAGTTCAAATCTAGAATCAAGCTAAAACTATACACCTCGGCAACGCCGATTTCGCTGCGTATATCGCCTGAGTATCCTATGCTGTACACTAGACTCAACCAACAATATCGAAAGATTGGCGCGCTTTAGTCTTGGGAACAACTATAAGTTTTGTTCTCGTAAAAACTGTTTCTGCAAATCAGATCTCGTACCTCAAAACGTTTCTTGAAAATGGTCACATCACACATTGGCTTATTATCAACATGCCCTTATTATCAAATATTCTAGTTCCTTCTGCAAACAGAGAACGATCACATTTCTGCATCTCCTAATGTTATCAAAATTTTCAGTATGGCCCAGGAATTGTCCTTATGAACTTTGATTTTGGAATTCTTGGTCGTGGAGTTGTTCTTCAACATGTCACCCCTGAAGAGCCCCTAATGCAAAGAGTTCGCTTCAAAATGTTCTCCACCTGTCCCAAGTGGTTCTGCAAATTTTTCCTCGTTTCGGAGGCTACTCAGGTGAAACTGCCATCTTCCATGCTGAACCTTCTTTTCAGTTCGAACGAGATATCTATGTCTGGTCTAATAAGAAGTATATCAAACATCCTCTTGTGGTTAGGAATGACGGTCCTATTATTAAGCACCGCAGGTAGGCTTTCGCAACAGAGTTGATAACTTATCAGACGCGAGCTTTGGACAATGTTGCCTAGGCTGCGACGAGAAGTCTTCTTATCACTAAAAATGAATGACTGTTTCAGGTGGTATTCGCAATTTTATACGGATAACAGTCCAAGGATGTTGCCAAATGGAGAGATAACAAATAGGGCACGATCAATTCACGACTGGTGATCTGTTTCAATCATCCATTAATAATGAAATAAAGAAAATATACATGTGTTGCCTTTCTTGGATGCTGTTCAAATTGTATTGCGAAAGCAAAACGTCATGGAATGCATCTGGATCCATGTAGTGATGAACAGTTCTGCTATAGCTGTCGCGAAATTGGAATCGAGCCAATAAAATTTGAATGTGATGCTCTGTTGATATGGGAAATTCGTAGTCTGATAAATCCCATCGACAAAGCATGCCTTGCATGCTCCCCCAATTACCATTAAATTTCATTTTAGCTACAGCTATAAATCGGCTTGCGTGCTTATTGATATATTTCACAGTACCAATTGCACATTTCAAACAGGTGCCAAATGTTCCCTATATTCAATTGGTAGTTATATGTGTGTAAGTCAGTAGCGCAACGTTTTATTTAAACAGACTCACTTGCAATTCAGTGGGAAGGGTTGTAGGGGAAGCTAGTTTGGGCAACCATAGTGCGCTCGGGAACCACACAGATTTTGAATGCTAGAGTCTCAGCTAAGCATTGTAGCCTAATCGAACGTTCAAGATTATAAGAAATGAGCACTAATCGATACAAAATTAAGTACTGATCTATACGAAATGGAGTACTAATCGATACATCCAAAGACAGCTTGACTCCGTGATTTCGAAGCAACACTATAGCTGCCAAAAACCGATAAATTCATAAGCAAAAAAAGAACCAGGAAAGCGGAGTTGTGACTTTTTGGTGTCAGTATTGAAAATATGTAATGTAGAACTTGAAAGGAGTTACATATACATATGATTTGAAAGAAATCACGGCTCGGTACTTCCCTCGAGCAGCTATGCACAAGTCTACATGTGTCTTATATCAACAAAAGTCAACAAAATTATCCCATTTCGCAGTTTTTTGTGACAAAGGATCAACAAAACTTGTGCCAGCCGTGGTGTGAAACCATCCTTGCAAAAATTACTCATTCTTACAACAAGAAACGGTTCTAAACGGAGCTATAATATCTATGTTGTAAAAGTTTTACAAAAGAAATAATAACCGTTATCCGGCCGTGAAAAAACGTTGTTTCTTCCCAGCCAGTAAAAACATTGAATACCTATTTTTGTTTCAGCCTGCGCCTCAGGTTAACAAAGTTAACCTACAGTTAGGAACACAACGCATAGTTACTTAAACTTTTTTATGATCAGCAAAAACAAACAAATCTGTATTTCCATAGCTCTGTAGGCAAACACTTTTTTCAAACACTTTCGGTCAGATTCAAATTCAAAAGAGCTGGATAAGATAAGCGCCCAAGGTGCTTGTCACCGTTGTGCGTAACCTGGCACGAAGGTACTTGAAACGGGTAGGCTTATAAAGGCAGGATTCAAATTGATTCCTATCACCACACGTCCAAACGACTCTCTGCCATTACCGAAAAACGTGCACTAGCGAAAGAGCAAATGCGTTGCAAGGCCCCAATTTAGTGCGGGTCCTGAGCGCATTTGTTCTTTTGCCACGCATGCAAATGTATGTTTTCGGGAACAGCAAACGGTTTTTTTCCCAAGAGTTTGCATAACTCCTCGGTTTAATAGAAAATAGGGATTTATTCCAAGTAGGGATTTATTCCAAGGGTTAGAGGGCCGAGCGAATGTCAGCCGTCTCTTCTAAACAAGGCGAATACTTTTCATGTTTTGCGAGTCTTTGCCGGAACTCCGCATGTTAAAAACGATATGCAGAATGTTTTCCAATTCACAACACGAGAATTAAGCAACCAGTATACATATTCGACTAATAGTTTAACACTACGTAACATTCATTTCCTTTCATCAGTTTCTACAATCAGAATTTGCACATATCAAAAAACACATGAATTTTTACAAAGGACTTAGGGTCATTCGAAAAAGGAAGTACATAACACCTGATTCTGGAAGGGAAACCTCAATCGTCCTCGTCAACAGAAGGCAGGAGGGGGATTCCCTTGAAAGGGGCCATGGAGTCGTCTTCATTCTCATCCTCAGCATCGTCGCTGTTGTCGTCATGCTCGTTTTCCTTTTCAGCCGTGGACTTCTTCAACTTGTTGATAACAGTGGCCTCGAACTGCTCCACCTTCTCCAGAAACTCCCTAAAAGCACATTTGTTGGCTGTTGACAAAGCTTTGGAGTAACTTTTGATATCTGCCCGCAGCTAAACATTTTAGCTATTTTAATTTTTGTGAAAAACTAAAAGGGATTTTTGATACATTTATCAGGCTGGTTAAGGGGAAGCTAAGGTTTACTCTGTAAGAATTGATTAGCTTTGTAAGGGCATTGACATTGCACGAAACCACCAATGTTTGTCTCGCATTGGTGACCAACTACTTACAAAGCGCGCACCCGATGGCGGAGGGGTAGCATCCTCGCTTACAAATCGCTCGACCCGGGTTCGAATCCGCCCTCCGTTATTTTGTTTTATCAAGTTTTGGACAACTTCGTTAATAATTGCGCAGTTTTCTGCTCAAAACTTTTTCATTTTTAATGGAAACGGTAGATTTGATTCAGGCAAGGGTGGCTGATCAGAGGGCCGGCCCGGGCAGGGCCGAGAAAAAAAGACTTTGTAAAACCTTACGCAGATCAAAGAACTTAGATATAAACCTTAGATTCTCTTCAAGTTTAATTAAAAGAATACAAAATTAATTCATCCATAGATCATCACTTCCGCACATAGTAGAACAATTTGACAGTCGCCTTGCCCAATTTCACATGATTTTGCCGCAAAAGCGATCAGATTATGGCTTTTTCTGGAAAACGCTATAAAAAGCCGATACTCCCATAATAAATCAGTCCCCTTCTCTATTCCTTAACGCCGCTTCCACCTCTACCTCTCTTGTATTCTGCCTCTATCTCTGTCTCAGCCTCCACTGCCCTCTTTCTTTTCTGTATCAGGTATGAAATCACTTTAAATTTATCTTTTCTTTATGACTTTTAATTTAATCTAAACATTTTTTTATCTTTTTTTTTATACATATTTTCCTTTTTGTCACCCTTGTTGTGAACTACCGTAACCCGGAAACGAAAAATTACCCAGGTACAAAAAGTTCAGAATTTTATCTAGGGGTACGATGTTCGAAACTTTTCAAAAAATCGGTTTTTATCTATGTTACTGGTCTGCTCGATTATTACAGAGGCGGCATTTTAAGTGCTTATTGCAAAATTATATTTAAATACTCACATCCACCTGGCGTATTCTGGGTTGAGAACCTTCGTGGTGGGCTTGCCTCTCTGGAACGTGATGTTCCATTGCACGATATTATGCATGATCCTGGAACGTTATTGTAGGTTGTATGATATATAAGTGCTTACTTCCTCACTTCCTCGCTGAGGCTCATCATCTTGACACGGTCGGGCTGATGGACTCTGAAACGAGATAGATCTAGGAAACGCGGAAAATCAATTGAGAAAGATAAAATGCTTCACATTTCTAATTATAATGTTACACGGTATCCAAATATCATGCCTGAAATAAAACTGTTTGAGTTATTTTTCTGAAACGAATAGAGGTTGAGGTATTTCACACGGTTTCAAAATCAACTTGGAAACAATTTCAGCCATAATGGTCTGCGCGCTCGGAGAAGACAACAACAGAAAAACCCGGTACGGTGGAAGTCACGCAACATGGCACGGCTGAACTACACACTGGACACATATACAAACTTGGCGGGAAACTGTACTTCACCCCACCTCGAATGAAGATTTCAAAAATGATCATCTCCTTTACAACTAAAACCTAACCCAGGCTGCCTACATCATTTGTCAACGACGCCATCTGTTCACTTACAAACACAAAAAAACACATGAGTCAAAACCAACGGATTCATCTTGAAATTGGAATTGAATCGGGGCTGCATTGGGTTTAATTTTGATCACAAAAGTGAAGTTTGACGCGGTGTCAGCGGTTACAAAATGGTTTGCGTTTGAACCATTAGAAGCATTTGAAGGCCTAACTTTCCCTTGTACTCAATGTGGCGATTCGCCAGAACACCAGGTCCCCCTCTCCCCTCCCCACCCCCCTAAACCCAAAAGGGTTGCAAAGCACTATCTAAGAGAGCGATATTTCAGTTTCCAAAGTGAGTACAACAGTCTTTTCCACAAAATTATCAATTTCACCTTTTTGTGCTCACTTTTGGCATCATAAAGTTCGATTGATCGGTACGTTTTCGTAATGACGAGTTATTCTGAATGATCTGTATGTTCTGGTTGTAGTAGTTAAAATTTTGCGGTGTCGGTGCTAACTTGGGCTTAAAGCAATTATATGTTTTTGACATACATGTGACGTTTAACGTTGTGGTAGCGTTAGGAAAAACAATAAGATTTCAGTTTGCACCATAAGAAGCTATGCTTGAACAAGAAAAGTTTCGTCCTTGAAGATACCACTCAATTTCAAAATTTGGCGGGAACCCGGGCCAGCGTCACATGCGTAAGTGTGAAGAGATCGGCAGTGAGCTGCTCTGTTCAAGGTCACAAGCCCGAATATCTTCCTCGCTTGTGTGCAAGTAATTACAAAAGTTGCAACCGTAGAATGGATGGGTGAAAATTGGGTGCAAGTCAAATGAATGGTCAGCTTCTAACACGGCTTTCTGCGGGTCTTACTGTCCCTTCTGCCCGAAGTGGCCAAACGCCAGAAGCCCTGCTCACCCCCCCCCCCCCCCCCTAAACCCAAAAAATTTTGAAAGCACTATCTATCTAAGAGGGCGATATTTCAGATTCCAAAGTGAGCACAACTCTTGTTCACTTGGGTGCAAGTAAAAGCAAAGCAAAAAGTAGCAAAAAAAAACTGATGGATGGGTGTGAATGGGTAGTCTCACTCCCTCTTGTCCTATGACAAAGTAGCCATTCGGCAGAACACCAGCACGCCCTTCCCTTAATCCAAAAGATTCTGAGGGCCATTTTAGTTCCAAAGTGAGCACAACGGTATTGACCACTAAAACATCGATCTTTCCTACTTGTACTCACTTTTGACACCATAAAGTTCGATAGAATGTTTGGCATCGAAGAGTTATTTTGGCATCGAAAAGTTATTCTGAAGGCTCGGTATCTGGTTGAAGTGGTTAGGTTTTGGTGGTATCGGGTGTTGACTTGGGTTTAACGGCATTTCATATTTTGATGGGAACGCATTTCATACTTTGATGCTCAGATGCGAAGTTTGACATGGTGTTGGCGTTTGGAAAACAATAAGGTTTCAGTTTGAGTCGTAAGAAACTTTGCTTGAAGAACAAAAGTGCCGCCACTGAAGATACAACTGGCACTGATTCAAATTTGGCGGGAAACCGTGCTGATGAGTGGAAGCTAGCGTCACATGCGTGAGTGTGAAGAGTTCGGCAGGGAGCGGCTCTGTTCAAGGTCAAATGCTCGTATCTTCCCGCCTGGGTGCAAGTAATAGCAAAAGATGCAAACGTAGATCGGATGAGTGAAAATCAAGTCCAAGTCGAATGAATGGGTGCGAATAAAAGGTCTCACTCCCTCTTGTCTTTTGCCCAAAGTGGCAATTAGACAGAACCCTCTGGTCACCCTCTCCCCTAAAACCAAAAGATTTCGAAAGCAATTTTTAAGAGGATGGTTATTCAGCTTTCAAAATGAGCACAACAGTCTGTACCACTAAAATCTCCCCTACTTGTAAACAGTTTTGGCATGATAAAGTTCGAAAGACTGTATATTTTGGTAAAGAAGAGTTATGAAGAAGGATCTGTATATTATGGGAGTGGTAGTTAAGATTTGGTGGTAAATTAATGGTGAAAAGTGCCAATTAGACGCACCCATGAACATTTGAAAAACGAAAGTGAAGATGTGGTGATCTATAGATGAACTATTGCTTCCAATGGCAAAATGAGGGGAAAGACAGCCAACGGCACACGCGTGAGTGAGAAGAGATCGGTTGTAAACGGCTCTCTTCAAGGTCACAGGTCAGTTTCCCGCATCAGTGCAAGTAATAGAGACAATAGTCGTAAAGCGTGCCAGCCGGCGCATATGGTCAGCTCCGGTATAGCTTGCGCAAATGCGGCAAACCGCTGAAAACGGCGGCCTCAATGCAACACTTGCGCGACACTGGGCGCAGAGAGCCGCAAATGCCGAGACACAGAGAAGAGGAACACTGTTGTTCGTTTGGGGGCGGCGGTACGATCCTTTCTGATTCCAAGACCAAACATCGCTCCTAATTGTCAACATCATTTTTTCTTTGACAGCTGCATGCCAAATAGCATTTGGCGGTTCTTCAAAGGACCAGGTGCCAGTACAGCAGAGCATACTCTAGACTCATTTATGGAAGTTGACATGTTCAAATCGGCTCTAGGAGGAATCGTTAAAGAGGAACATGCTCCTCCCTGGAGTTTATCATTTTCGTTTCTTCACGGTCAACTTTTCAGAGGATAGGTTCTTTTGTATAGGCCAACTCCAAACCATCCCCCCGAACCTAAAAGTTTTTGCGAATATATACATGTAGATTTCTCGAAAATTTTACTTGGTTGTACAGTAAAATATACAGTTGATTCGCCAAGGGAAAACCGTAGCATTTTCATTGTCTAGCTTCAGCCTGTCAAATCGACTCCTCTTCCTCCAAGTGAGCACAGCCGTTATGCTCGATCAAAATATTTGAGGCCTTTTATGACAAAAATTCGATATCACTTGAACCTGAAACTGCTAGAATACAGGTCTTTCCCATTGACTCATGTACGCGACTCATATGCGAGGCTATGCACATCCTATTGTCGGCAACGCCATCTGTTCGCTTAAAAACGGGTACAAAGAGATTATTTCAAGAGTTTGAAGATCACGCAACCATAATCCCTAATGAAATTGGCATGAGCTCGTAATTTCAGTTGTATAACATATGTGATAATCAGCTGTCTGATTCAATCCAATTTAAATTCCCGGGTTCAAATCTACGGTCTGATCTTCCAACAGTACTGATGGCCACTAATTATGTTTTAAATACTAACTGTTTGCTATGGAAAGTGTTCAACCAACACAGGGATGCGGTGGCTTAAGAAATAATTGAATCACTGATCTTTGTGGCACCTTTCCATCTCCTTTCATAAACTTACATACAACGCAAGCAACCGCTTCCAGCGCCGGTTCAAGTAATAGATAGGCGTGGAACTTGCCACTCGCTGCATGAGATCAGTTTCTGGTATAGGCAACAGTTACACAGAAATCAGAAAAGGAGTTTTTAGGGTTCTGAGGTCAAAGCCTAATAATTTAACTTTTTTATTTCATATAGACCCCAAGTAGCACATTCCAGTTGAACAAAGGTCCACAGACATTCTCCAGTATTTTCTATTGACCAGTCAAATTCTGTATAAGTGCTTAACCCTATTTTGTTTGGAAAGAATAAACGTGAAACATGATTGCCGTGTTGTGACACTGTGTTTGTAGTTACAATTTTGCTGAGGTTTTCTTATGACACGCCTACTCTTCCTGTTTTGAAATTCAAACGCAATCCTGTTAAAAAGGAGATCACAAACAAGATGCGGATCAGTTATTCACATTTTATTCGGAGAAGGAGAGGTGGTCTGATGACGAGTTGGAGGAGGGGGTGGCGATTCGTAGTACGGAAATGGCTTACGAGGACAGAGGTCGTAGATACACCCTGAGAGAGTTAATTTTACAAACAGTTTACCAAAAGAATTTTCTGTCCATCGGTGGCCCATCTCGGAGTTGGCCTGTGTTCTGGACCAGGGGATGAAAGGGGGCAGTGGAGGCGCTGAATGCCAGAAGGAAAAGTAAGAAAAAGACAAGCATTTTGTCTAGATGGTATGTTGCACCGAGAAACTCCTTTTATGGGGAAATTTTCTTTGGAATGTGTCTGCAAATAACGTTCCACTGCCCTGCATCATCGCGAAATTGAATAAAAACGATTCTGAAATTAGAATTCCGATTAATAAACTTTTTTCGGAGACGCCAAATTGTTGAACACATATTCGATGCTTCTCGGCGTTTTGGCAACCCAAGGATAGCAGACGCATAATAAGTAAAATCACACATTATGTTTATTCTAACGCAAATAAATCCAAACGAGAAAATTCGCGCGTTTTAAATGATTTAAATTAGGATTGAGTTAAACGTAACCTTAACGACCTGCGGTGGGTGACCTAATTGATCCGATCAATCTTCTATTTGAATACTAACATCCCAGGATAGCTTTATTATTGTAATTATCGAGTGGCTCACAAATAATCTATTACCCGACGTGGTTTAGTGACATACTGCTTTTTAAGACGCGGCAGAAATATATTTTTTAAAAATTAGTCACTTAGGACTCAAGTAGTGGCAATACTTGATCATTATGAGGAGCAGATCATTATGCAAGGTCAAACTGAGAGTTGTAGCTAGCAAATAAGAAAAGTTTTCGGATTATTACTTGCTTTAATTGAGATTCGAAACTTAACATATGAACCTTATAAGTAATCTGATTCAGTGGGGAGTTCCAGTTATGTATAAGTTTTTGTATTTTGAGTGAGATCAAGAGGTTTTCTACATTGTTGTTCAAAACAAGGACAATAGATAGTAATCTCAAACTGGCGACAAACTGGCGACTTTAAGCAGAAGTATAGTTGGTGCCAAAACTACTTCGTGACAACTTTCCAATGTTTTGATGTTGTTCCTACAGGAAAGCGTTTAACATTGGATACTCAGGCCAACTGCGTAGCCAAATCGGCCGAAGTAGCTTTGGCGAGAAGTAGAGATTGTTTTGTCGCCACATCGTCTTGTGTGGATCGAGAGGAGTTCCAAGGCTTGGTAATACATCCATGAAGTCTAGGATCCCCCTGAATCCCAGTGTGTGTTAACTTTAGTCAAATCTGAAAACAACTAAAGTGGCTTAGGTAGGCATTTCCAATTGATCTAAATACGGCTTAATGATAGTTTCAAAGTGAGACCTCATCTTCCAGTAGTCATGTCCAAATAGTCCCCGTCCGGACTCAGCTGCAGCTTCCGGGCCGACTTGGAAAATATTCTCGGCCTGGCCCGGCCCGCTTCGGCCCGTCTACTTAGACCACCTAGTCAAACTGTTACCCACGCGACCAAGGTTCGATCCCAATCGGGACACTATATTTTGCTAACTTAGAATTAGTTTAAATTTGTATAAGACTTATTTTAACAAAGTTTGGGAGTTTCAAAATTTTATTATAAGTTGAAATATGGATTTAAAGAAATTTCCTTTTGACAAGTTTACAAACCGGGCCAAAACGGGCCGACCCGTTACGTGGGAACTAGGCTTTTTAGGGTTCCTTCTTTTAAACAAATCGATAGTCAAATCGGTGCCAGGCACCCGGGGGTACACGCGCGTCTTTTTCAATGCGGCGCGAACGGTCGCGAAGGGCCACCGTCGCCGACGGCGCCTTCCAACAGAGAGGAATCGATCAATGGACATTGGGAAAATCTTTTTTCGCTTGACGTTACGTAGTGAAGTTACGTAGTTCGAACTGCAAGCGTTCAGAAAAAAAAGAGAAGTTGCGGCTATTTGGAGGCTTTTAAAGTCATTAAAACGGTTTCGAACTCGTATACACTTGAAAATAGGGTGTTCGATTACAACCTCAATCGGTGGATCTTTTTGATTCCGCTTACCTAATACATCATGGCGAACAGAAATTGTTCAAGGTAGAGGCAAATGTGGATATCTTGCAAAAGATTGTTCGTATAAACCCTAAAAGAGTCAAAAACGAACATTGAATACCTTAAATGCTACTCTGTACGAGAATATTAACAAAAGACAAATTTGCCAGAAATGTTTATTTCCAAACACAAAATAATGATCTTTTCGAAAAAGAACCGCTCACATCTGGCACCACTCGTGCTTCTTCCTGATTTCGGCTTTGGTCGCTTCATCCAGATCGTCCTCGAAGCAAAAGAACTTCCTCATCTGATCCACATTCATGCCCTAAACATCAATTTTTAGTAGACTTCCTTGGAATTTAACATACATCAGTCATGTTGACAATCCTCTGGGAGAGAATGTCGATGAGTTCCTCAATGTTGAGGAAGTTGGCGCAGAGAAGGACGTTGGTCAGTTCGTCACAGGGCATGGAGGCGTACTTGTTCTCCTCCTCGGTCAGAGTGAGCCTTCTGTCCACGGGGTCCTTCACCCTCGAAGCCTTGTCCTTGTTCTTCTCGCACCACTCGAACACCTTCTTCACCGTTGCTCCGTCGAACTCGGCCAATGGCAGATCTTGCATTGAGTCCTCAGTGGCATCGGTGTTCTGAAACAAATAATGTATAATTGGCAAATAAGAGATAGCTTACATCAATCATGTCCGAAAGGAATGCAGACTTTCTCGCAGTCTTCTCGTCGATTACGATCTTCATTCCGTCTTTGCTGACAATGGTAAGAGTGAGGGGCTTGATCTCTTCAGGAGCGGAGTGGGCAGCCATTGCGCAGAGTTGGTAGAACTAAAACAATACTTAAAAATAACAAACTGTACATTTTACAACGGCTAAGAGTATATAAAGAGTTCAATCTTCAAAGGCAACTCAGTAATATAAACTGTGGAAATGAAAGTGTAGGGGACTAAAGCAATGAATCTTTAAAGTTGAAAATCGGCAACGTTTCATGCAAATTCATTTTCAAAAGTTTGGCGTGAAAACTTTTTGAGGGCAATTCTACAGTTTTATCTCAAGCATTACCTTGAATTACGAGCTATGCTGCAATAAGGATGAGATTGGGTTATTTTAGTGACCGTTTTGTGGAAAGGCAGAATTTTCTGTAGGAAGCAAAGAATAGAAATGTTTCAACTGTTTCAAGGAAAATCATATGCGTGGTTTTATAAAATGTTTTGTGTACAGTGTTGAATCAAAATGTGAATTCTTACAAAAACTAGCGGAAAAAAAAGGAAAAAAATCTATTTTACAAATAAAATTAAAAACAAATAAAATGATCAGAAACCACTGAACTTTAGGTGAAAGGTTTGCTAAATGAGGAACTGGGAATTATTATCATCCTTAAAGGGACAGGTCAAGCGAAGTGAAAGCGCTTGTTCTGTCTGTATAACGACACAATTTAAAATTTGGCTTTTTCCATTTTCATAGTAATTGAAAGCGACACAAAAGCGGAAATACAATGCTACGGAGGTAATACAGAACTGATTTGTAAGCCACGGAGTTTGGGAAGTTAAGGAGTTTGGGAAGAAGTTAGGTCAGTTTTCCCCATTGTTTCAACTCATTTAGACAATATAAATTTTCATCCTGTTTGAAAGTCCCCTAGATCGGCAAATGGTGCCCTCTCATTTTCGGCTTCCCCTCCTTGCCCTTCTCTGCTCCTCCGCAGCCGTCTCGGTCAGCTTCGCGTAATTCGGAAAGCATCCTTTTCTTGGGCAGCTGTACTCTTGGCGGCTCATCAAACGGTCGGGCACTTGTTCAGCTGAATAGGATCAAGTGCATTCTTCTACGGAAGTTTAAGAAAACCTTTGCATCTCCATTCAAATCGGCTCCTTTGCTTTCACTTCTGAAAGAAGCCGTCTGGAAGAATGAAAGAGAAACCGTCGACGTAAGAATTTGTGTTTGGAAAGCTTAGTATAACATTTACTTGCTTTCAATTTATCAAGACACCAACGTCGCTATTTCCAGGAGACGCCAGCCGATCAGACGACCCCGCCGATTGATTGATTGTAGGTGGCCTCGGATTCCTCACGTTGTCTGTTTAGACGGGCGCGGGACTCCAGAATCCTCACCTTTCCGTGTCGAACAGTAGGATCTCATTGTAGTTGTTGAATCCTCTGTCTGTCAAGAAAAACAACTCAATGTAGATCTTAAATTCAAAAACCGAACAATACGGTAATGAAAGCAACAACCGTCACAGTAGAGCAATTTTCCAGGAAACTAAGAAAAATATAATTGTATATTTCCTAATCGGTAGAACAGTTTGTTCACATCCTCTCGGTAGCTGGGTTTCTGCTTGCGTAAAGCCAGTAGTAATCAGACTTTCAAAGGGTTTAAGTAAATATTTCCAATTGATCTAATAAAAACGGCATACTAGAATGCTCTAAGTTTGAGTGACCCAATCATCCAGTAGGCTTGCCAAAATCATCCTCGAACGCGGAACCTTTGCTTGAAATAACGAAACTTAAATTAGCCAAACCATAACAAGATTTTAAAAATAAAGGTGAAAGACACTTGATAAAGGTAATTGACCCAGAAAGTTTTATAATCACATCTTTGTTCAAAGTGGTAAGAGAAGGATGCCAATAGTCTGATCTTTCCAAAGTTTTGAACTACACATCATCCATTGGTCACTTTTTAGCATAGTTCTCATTGGCCGGGCGGGGCCAGGCCGACTTGGAAAACTCCCCGGCCTGGCCCGTCTACTCAGACCTCTTAGTCAAACTGTCACCCACGCGACCAAAGTTTGATCCCGGTCGGGACCCTTTCTTTTTCTAACTTAGAATTTGTTTGAATATCCAAGAGAAGTATTAAAAATGTTTACGGAGTTTTAAAATTTTACTGTAAGAAAAAATAAGGATTAAAAGAAATTTAATTTTGACAACTTTACAAACCGGCTCGAACGGGCAGGGCCGGGTCGATACTTATAGCGGCTCTGTCTGCGGGCCAGCCCGTCTCGTGGGAGCTAGGCTTTTTAGGCTTCCTTGTGTATGAACAAGCCTCAAATCGATTCCCAAAGTCAAATCAGTGCCAGGCACGGCGGCACACTGCGTTTTTTCCATGCGGCGCGAATGGTCGCGAAGCTCCACCGTCGCAATGGGTGGCGGCGCATTCCAACAAAGAGGAATCGATCAACGGACATTGGGAAAATTTTTTTCGCTTGACGTTACGTAGTGAAGTTACGTAGTTCGAACTGCAAGCGTTCAGAAAAAAAAAGAGAAGTTGCGGCTATTGGGAGGCTTTTAAAGTCATTAAAACGGTTTCGAACTCCTATACACTTGAAAATAGGGTGTTCGATTACAACCTCAATCGGTGGATGTTTCTTATTTAGCTTACCTAACCGTCATCATAGCAAACCGAAAATTGTGAAAGGTAGATGTAAATGAGGATATCTTGTAAAAGATGTATCGACTATTGAATACCTTAAATGTCCCCTACTATGTACGAAAATACTAACAAAAGACAAATTTGCCAGAAATGTTTATTTCCAAACTCAAAATAATGATCTTTTCGAAAAGAATCGCTCACATCTTGCTCCACTCGTGCTTCTTCCTGATTTCGGCTTTGGTCGCTTCATCCAGATCGTCCTCGAAGCAAAAGAACTTCCTCATCTGATCCACATTCATGCCCTAAACATCAATTTTTAGTAGACTTCCTTGGAATTTAACCTACATCAGTCATGTTGACAATCCTCTGGGAGAGAATGTCGATGAGTTCCTCAATGTTGAGGAAGTTGGCGCAGAGAAGGACGTTGGTCAGTTCGTCACAGGGCATGGAGGCGTACTTGTTCTCCTCCTCGGTCAGAGTGAGCCTTCTGTCCACGGGGTCCTTCACCCTCGAAGCCTTGTCCTTGTTCTTCTCGCACCACTCGAACACCTTCTTCACCGTTGCTCCGTCGAACTCGGCCAATGGCAGATCTTGCATTGAGTCCTCAGTGGCATCGGTGTTCTGAAACAAATAATGTATAATCGGCAAACAAAGATAGCTTACATCAATCATGTCCGAAAGGAAAGCAGACTTTCTCGCAGTCTTCTCGTCGATTTCGATCTTCATTCCGTCTTTGCTGACAATGGTAAGAGTGAGGGGCTTGATCTCTTCAGGAGCGGAGAGGGCAGCCATGGCGCAGAGGTAACACTAAAACGTTACGTACAAATGATAAACTGAATCCAAAAGAAGATTTTGCAACAAAAAAGACTATATACATAAATAATTCGATATTCAAAGGAAATATATAGGGTAAAAATCATGTAGGGGGCTGAAGGAATGATCCTTCAGAGTTTAAACACAGGAAATGTTTCGTACAAAACTATTTTCAAAAGTTTGGCGGGATAACTTTTTGATGGCAATTCCACATTTGTCTTGAATTAAAAGCTACTCTATAATAATGACGAGATTGGGTGATTTTAGTGATCGTTTTGCTGAAAGAAAGGATTTTCTTTAGGGAGCTCAGATGTTTCAGCTGTTACAAGGAAAATCACAAACGCGGTTTTGCGAAAAGTGACGTCTACAGTTTTGTATCAAAATATGAAGTCTAAAAAAATTAGCAAACTTGAAGGGAAATAATCTAATTTACAAGAAAAAGAAGTAGAATTACAAGAGGCAACTCATCCCCAGATGGAAGATGGAATGAGGAACTGGTATAGTCTGTCATATTTAAAGGGGGAGGTCAAGCGAGGTGAAAGCGCTTGTTCTGTCAGAATAACGCCACATTACGAAATTTGGCTTTTTTCCATTTTCATAGTAATAAAAAGCGACACAAAAGCGGAAATACAATGCTACGGAGGTAATACAGAACTGATTTGTAAGCCACGGAGTTTGGGAAGTTAAGGAGTTTGGGAAGAAGTTAGGTCAGTTTTCCCCATTGTTTCAACTCATTTAGACAATATAAATTTTCATCCTGTTTGAAAGTTCCCTAGATCGACAAATGATGCCCGCTCATTTTCAGCTTTTCCTCCTCGCCCCCTCTACCTCTCCGCCCCTCTGCGGCCGTCTCCGTCAGCTTCGCGTAATTCGGAAAGCATCCTTTTCTTGGGCAGTTGTACTCTTGGCGGCTCATCAAACGGTCGGGCACTTGTTCAGCTGAATAGGATCAAGTGCCTTCTTCTATGAAAGCTGAAACCCTTTGGATATCTATTCAAATCGGCTCCTTTGCTTTCACTTCTGAAAGAAGCCGTCTGGCAGAATGAAAGAGAAACCGTCGACGTAAGAATTTGTATTTGGAAAGCTTAGTATAACATTTACTTGCTTTCAATTTATCAAGACACCAACGTCGCTATTTCCAGGAGACGCCAGCCGATCAGACTACCCCACCGATTGATTGATTGTAGATGGCCTCGGATCCCTCACGTTGTCTGTTTAGACGGGCGCGGGACTCCAGAATCCTCACCTTTCCAATTCGAACAGTAGAAACTCATTGTAAATGTTGAATCCTCCGTCTGTCAAGAAGAACAACTCAATGTAGATTCCAAGTTGAAGAACTGATTGCTAACCTATTCAGTTCCATTGTGGCAAAACCCCAGGCCGTTAGAATGCAAAATCCCCTTTCTCTCTCTCCATCGTTTTGTGTATTGGTTCGATAACACGAATTGAATGAATAAGCCTTGTTATAGTCACCCGACACATTACAACGTTTGGTCCCTCGTCGTTTCAGAATTTTGCTGAGGCAAACCGTTCCCACTGACTCATCCGGTGCTTTGAAAGTGGTATTTGTCGGCTGCGACACCTCGACGCAAACAACGGGATGTTTTCCCGATGTCACAGATTACGGTAGTGGGAAAACACGAAGCTACAGACAGAAAGCCAAAAAACTGATCCGTACGAACGATTATAAGTTTTTTGAAGGACTTCGGCTGGATCTTCACATGAAATACGTCCGGTACACTTCCTTTTGCATTAGAAGGTTATTCTATTCAAATACCTCGATTCAAATAGAACGGTTGCGTGAAGGTAAAGTAGCCGATTTGAATAGAAATCCAGCTCCTTTCAGCGTCACTTAAAGACGATTCTCCGACTTCACTCACTCTCGACCCCCCGAATCTTTGATGTACCGCTACCTGCGCTTATGGGTGCCACCAGTCTAAAAGTATAGTTTTCGGTATTAGCCAGCTGCTAGTAGCAGGCGAAATTGGTAGCTTCTCTTGGAATGTTAGAAATTGAAAAAAGAGATTCAAACTATTCCAGGAGAAATCGAAACATAAAAGCGAACGCGGTTCCCACTCATGCAAACTTCGCCCTCCCTTAAGCTATAGAAACCCCTTTAAGAAAAGTTGCGCGAGATGCCTTTTTCGGATAACAATAACAAGGCATCCAACATTTGCGAAAAAGCGAAGGTCCCTTAATGAATCGCTTTTATTGCAACTCCATGGAGAAAATGGCCATCATATAAACGAGATATATTTCAATCAATACTCCCAATGTAAAAATAAAAATACAGCCATATTCCAATTAATTAATTGCCAGTTTGGTTGTTGTACGAAGCTTTTACTAAGTTGTAACCAACGTTATTTCGTTTGATGAAAAATCAGAGAGTGTTTTGCATAAATGACTCCGAAATCTTTGAAAAATCCAGTCCGGTGGTTTAGGAGGTGTCCTGATGAAATAAACGAGATACCTGTCTCAAAATCTCCTGGGTTCGGGTGAAGCAGGGGAGGCGTTCTGACGACTGGCGGCTTTGGGCAGGGGACGGGAGGAAATGAGAGGCCGGCTAGTGCAATGGGGAGGAGCCGATTTCAGCTTGAACCCGCCCATTTGACTTTCACAATATGGGGGCGGGGATGTGATGTCCCATGAGAGAACTTATCCCCAGGTTGAAATATGAGAACCTGCCAAAAATTTAATCATAGATAAAGAACATAGTAGTAAAGTAGAGGTTCTATTCGTTGGGAAAGGATAGGCCTCCCGGGTTCTGAAATCCTCCCGTGTTTGTAGTTTTGTCGCAGACAGAAAACTGCACCCAGTGTATGACTGGCTGGAAAAAGTCTGTGAAAGCAGAAAACTTGCCACTTCCGTGAGTACCTCAAAAACTCACTCAATTAATCATGAGTTGGATTCGACTTCTATGAATCCGAAGGATTACGGCGGCAGTTGGCACTGGCACTAACTAGTATGTATCACTTAGCCACGTCCAAACTATGTTTATTGCAAAGTTCTCACGAGAACGGCCGGCCCGCGGGCCGAAACGGAAAGGGGCGGGCCGGGGCAGGCAAAAGAGTGACGGCCCTATTCGTTTCGGCCCGGTTTGTAAACTTGTTCTTCCTAAATCCTTCCAAATTCTTTCATAAAACTTCGATTACATTTGAACTAAATCTAAATAGGAAAAATTAAGTGCCGCGATCGGAATTGTACCTTGGTCGCGTGGGTGGAAGTTTGACTAGATGGTCTGATTAGACGGCTCGAAGCGGGCCGGCCGGACGCTTTTTTTCAAGTAGGCCCGGCCTTTTCAAGTCGGCCCATTAGAAATATGACTGCATGTTAAAATACTTACTGTTGCGATACTGTTGCGATTTGGTACCGCTTCTCCTGTTTTTCCGCACATGTTATCAGCGATTTTAGAAAAAGTTTTTAACCGTATCATAAAATTCTTACAGTATCAGCAGTAGGCGGGGCAGAGTCATTCCAACCGCCCCTCCCGCCCCCGAACCCCAGCTGCACTTTCGGCATTCGCTCCCCGTCCGCCAGAACGACACCGCGCCAGCACCGACCGCTCCTTCTCCCCTCCCAAACCCCACCAACTGTTCCTATGGGCGCAGGGTATTTTGGATCAGGCACCTGTTTTAGCGCGGTGCCAGAGACAGAGATGCCCTTCGCCCTCGGATCGCCTTCCCAGTCCCGAACCCCACCCCATGTCCTCTACAGATCCAACGGACGTAGAATGTTTTGGATCAGGTACCCGTTTGGAAGCGGTCCCTGAGACATAAATGTTCTCCGCCCTAGGGTCGCTTGCCTATTCCTCTTGAAGATCTCCGCGGCGTAGATCATTTTGAATCCGGTACCCTTTCATGAGCGGTCCCTGAGACAAAATGGTCTTCGATGCAGGATTGCCTCAACCTTCCTCCCCCCTTCATCCCGAACGCCTCTCTGTCCACCCAAGCTTCAAATTCTTCCCCGATCCGGCTTGTTCCGATCAGCACTTCAACTAAGTCTAGGAAAAGGATTTGAAACACGTAGACCTAAGGAGGAATAGGGCTGAATACAGGGTAGTAGAGGAGAAGTTGTGGAAAGAATGCGTGGGGATCGTGATAGTCGAATCTACCAAACTGTTTCAGATTCCCTGCCTAATTGCCTTTAAACAAAAGCTAAACGTAGCTTGTCTTTGAAGCGAGCTCGCGTCAAAAATCCGATTTTTTGCAGTTTTAGGGAACATGAATCTAGCCTATATAAATGGAGGCTGTCCCAATAGTTTCTTTGCCATGGGTGCTCTCTAATATGGATATTGACCTCCGACCTCCGAGCTATTGGGCTCACTACAGCAACACTGGGGCTCTAGCAGCACAATAGCCCTGAGCCCTGATATCAGGTGGAAAAGGTTGGGGCGATGAAACCGATTTTCACGTTTCTTCCGTGTTCTCCCGGTGAATGAAACAAATCTTAAGCTTACCATCTTATTGACGTGACCAGGGTTCCAGGGGTAGGGATCACGTCGGAGATATGGATAGTCCTAGCGCCCTATCAACAGGGACTGTCCCAAGAGTTTCTGTGCCAATGGAGACTATTTCTGATTGTTTAGAAATAGTCTACCATTGTCACAAAATCCCTTAGGATCCGCTAGGTTTGGGTCAGGAAGACGAGGGGAGAGAAGATCTGGCGACTTGGCGATGGGCGACCGTTTACGATTTTTCGACTTGAGGGGCGGTGCCCACGGTGTTTTCAAGGTACAGGCCTCCGCCCCCTTCCATACCAATCGACAGCCGCCACAATGACAGTACCTCCACCCCTTCCCTATCCCTTCAGATCTGAGGGACGCAGAGTGTTCCTGGTCAAGTGGCCCTTTATGTGTGGTCATTGGCCGTAGGAACATTCAGCGTTCCATGATCGACTGCCTGTTTTATCCACATGTTTTCTTCAAAATAGAAACAAAATCAAAACCCAAACGCATTCGTTCATCATGAAGGGACAGCATGTGAGTACAAATCACCTTCAAAGGAACGAAAGGAATGAGAGGAAATGGAGAACTGTGGGGCAGTTCATCTTTGATAACATTTGAGGGTAGTCATTATATCCGTTACGTAATTTAGGCATCTATTTATTTCCCCCAAAGGGGCCATGGGGAACATTTTATTGAAACTTTTGACAAAAAACAGCCGTTGGCTGCCAACATGAAAGGCCGCAGGCCGCGATCACAGTTTCATGAAAATATCATATAACCACCCACGGTGGAAAAGGGAATGCTACATTGAGGGTGACTTGATAATCATTGCCTCTTAGCTCCTCTCAACCAAATTTCAATGTGTTACAACGAAAGAACTACCACACGGAACGAACGAAGGGGAACTTTATATCCTTAAGGTTATGGTTTTTTTTATATCCTTGGAGTTTGGGTTGAAAAGCGGATTTCCCCAAGATTTCCCATTCGCTCGTTGCGCTCGTTGCGGCTGTCGCTCCCACTACCGTACTCCACGGGCTCGCGTAAACATCTCTCATGCGTCTTTTTCAAGCGACCAGCTGGCGTCGCTCACAAAGGATTTTCGTAGCCCGGCACATGACTCAGTGGGAAAGGTCCGTCTCGCGAATTCGACAACCCGGAAGGGATCGAGGCTGAGAAATTTTGAATTTGGGAGGCCATTGACGACATCTTCGCTCAAAGCGGTTGAATTGTTACGGAGCTCTACTCCCGTTTGAGGACAGTGACCTCATGGCCGCTGGAGACACAGGAAATACCTTTGTTTTGTACCATTGTGACCAAAAGACGGTGAAGGACCAAAACTGAAAATAGTCAGCGATAACTGGAGCACGAACGAAGCTAAAAATATAACTTCCGCTAGGGTAGAAAGAAAAGCGAGGTTTCTCAGTCACGCAACGCGGAAAATTCTCCCTATCTTGCGTCAGCGAAATCTGTTTTCACACAGCACTCTTGCGCATATTGTTGCGTATTTCTTGCATCACAAGGCTTGTGAAAACGCGGTGGTCTCTTCAAGGTATCTCGCAGAAGGGGTTCAGAAAAGTTTCAGTTCTAACAGCTTTTTTGTTGGTGTTACAAAAAAAAGCTGTGTGAGATGCAATTAGATGCGTATGCACACGAGTTGGTGAGGAGCTTTTATATGTGTATAGCTCATATGAAACGGATAAAAAAAGCGGTTTGCAGGAAAAATTGAATTTGTCTGCGTCTTCGCTTTTTGCGGACTGTCTGTCATTTTTCGCGTTTTCACCGCAATTGGCAGTATTCCAATTGAGACACAGCTTTAGATGCTCAGACGGGAATACCGTAACCCGCAACATGCGTACCGGAGCCCCTTTTCCCAATCCCACCGCCTAGTTGTACTTTCGCCACCTTCCCCGCCGACAGACAGCAAGAACGCCAAAGCCCCCTACCCTCGCCTCACCTCCAACCCAGAGTGACAGCCAGCACATTTCCCTCTTTACTGCACACCCGGGAGATTTCGGCGGCGTTGATCATTTTGTTTGAGTTACCCTTGCCGAGCGGTACCTCCTACAGAATGATTAGCGCTCCCTGATCGCCTCTAAATACCGCCGAAAACCTCCCAGTCTTAGCACCTCCACGTCTCCTTATTTCCTCGTCTAACTTTCTCTACCCCCGTATAACTACTAGTAAATATTTTTCTTATTCATTTCCGTCTTCACCTTTACTTCCTTTCCCACATACTTTTGTTCAAATGCTCCCAATTTCTTTTTAACCTTAATAGTCAGTTCCACCACTTTACATTAGCGATTTTCCCTAACAATCCTTGATCACAGAGCTGATTTCATCAGATCCCTCCAGTAACGGTGAGACCTGACCCCCACGACTCAATGTTGGTTCAAAAACGAACTTCTTTCCCCCATTTTCCAAATTTGAAAGCAAAATCACCTTTGGAACGTGTAGAAAGTAGTACAGGAGGGCGGACCTTTTTAACCCAGGATCTCGACGTATATGGCAATGTTGCTAGATTCATTTAGCCAACATTATCATGTACGCTGGGACCCGTGGGTCCGGTCTGGAAGGTAGGTCAGCCCAGGAGCTTTCGAGACAACTATCTTGTTTACTGTCCCAATTAAGTAAACGAGATAGTGATCTCAAAATTTCCTGGGCTCGGGTAAAGGAGAGAAGGTGTTCTGGCGACTGGCGGCTTCGGGCAGGGGAAGGGAGGGAATGAAACACCGGCGGGTGCGAAGGGGAGGAGCTGAGAGCGGCTTGGAACCCCGCCCATTTGGCTTTTGCTAAACAGGGCGTTTGGCCAAAACGCAAACTAATTAACTTCCAAAGAAAATTAAAAAATAAAATGGAAGTATAAGCTTTGGGAGAATTTAGGAAAACGAAGTGAACACGTATCTTATTGGAAGAAGCCATTCTGTTCCTTATTTGCATAGAGTTACCGTACCTGGCGGAGGCGTGACGATCTAAGTTTTCGTTCCCGCCCCGATCTCTGACCCCCCGTCACTCTCCCCCGCCAGTACGACAGAACACCACCACCGACCGTTCCCCCTCCCAGCCTTCTTCCCCAACCCACTATAACATACCAAAAGATCTGAGGGCGTCAATTGTTTTGCATCTTGTACCCGTATTCAGGCGGTAAAAGACCCAGAATGATTGCCGCCCCGGGATTCGACCGGGTTTCCCCATATCATAAACAATTTCTGTGGCGTTGAGTGTTTTGCTTCAACTACCCATTTATGAGCGGTACTTGAATTAAAATACTTACCGCTCCTTGAATCATACATCTATCCCTCCTGCCACCTCGAAGATAAAGGCGGCGTAGATCATTTTGACGTCGGTATCCATGATAAGCGGTTACCGCGTCGAGCTGATCTTCGCTACTTGATCGCATCTCTGTGTCTTCACCCCTCCCCTCACCCCGCATAAGAAGACGGAAACGGACTTACTTTTGAGAAATAAAATAGGTAAGAATCTTTTTGACAGGTAAGTGACAATTCGGGTGAGGTGATCAAACGAAAAAAGAGAGAACTTGTAAACGCGTACAGGGGGGCGCAAGGAAGACTAAGAGATGAGCACATTCAACAAATGGTTTCTAGTTTAAAGTTGTGCGTAATGAAACATTCTACTGTTGCAAAAATCAAACGATTTATTATCCTTCGAAATCGATTGAAAAGAGAATACTTGTTGCTCAGCCAGATGCGGCAGCGGCAGCGCGAGCCTGAAAGGAATTATCAGTCTCTGTTTACCTCTCTATCTTTAAATTTCTCCCTCTCTTCTCTCTCTCTCTCTCTTGCTTTCGGTCTCTTCTCTCTATCTCACCGCGGCAGCCTGACTCTCAGTCAGGCTCAGAGCAGCCACTACAGCGTTGATCCTATCTTCGCAGGACGCCCCGTTCTCGACTGGTGCAGGCGGTACCTGTCGCTTAGCTCGAACTAAATCATTTAATGACCACTATACATATTGAAATTGAAATACCACTCTCTCCAAAGGCCGAAGAGGCGATGATCGCCTGAAATGAAAGGAATCGGGCGGACTTAAAAGCATCAAACCAGAAAGAAAAGAAGAATAGCAGTGAACTTCATTGTTGGGTGGTTGGGGAACAGCAAAGCCTGGGTGCTTAAAAAGGGCCCAAATAAACGATTGTTAGGTGATTTAGTGCAAATATTCATGGCATAACCCAGCGAAACAGTCAGATTCACCGAAACATCATAACAAGGTTTGCACAATGAAAGGACAAACCAAAGTTGGCCACTTGTATATTCGCACAGTCTCAAAGCATAACAATGATTTTAGAACTTTAAACGGCTGCATTTAAAAAAAAACAAAAAAAAAACAATTAACAAAGAATGCGCCATTGCAAAATGAAACAATGACATGTTTTCGGAATGATTGCACAGTAAACACGTACGTTGTTAGTGTTCTAAATGCACTTAATTATAAAACGTAACAAAGCACCGAAGAAAACTGCAGAGGGGGATCGAACCAAACACCCTCCGCTTAAAAAAACTGCCATCTTCCCTGTTGCACAACGCTGTCACTTTAACCACGCGTAGCGCGTGCCTTTTAAACCGGAGTGCTAAAAAGAAGATTTTTGGGGCGGCCGGTGCCATCCACCTGTTGGTTAATTGAATCGAATTTCCTAGCGAATGGCGCACCTAAGTTTCCAGAGGACCCCTACTTAATTTTTGTTATAAATGTGCGTTTAGATTTTTTGTCGGTCATCATTTACCGAAAGTTTTGAGACCCGGTGAGTATACAAGTCACCATCTTTCCTGTGTCCCATTCTGCAAAATTGGTTTTGATGTTTCACGGAATCTCACTGTTTCCATGATTACAAACAAAACAATGAATATTTGCACTAGTTAACTGTACTCTCTCCACTTTGGGCCCTTTTTAAGCAGCCAGACAGCGCTGTTCACCAACCACCCAACAATGAAGTTTACTGCTATTTTTCTTCTCTTTCTGGTCTGTTTCTCTCAAGTTCGAAAGATTCCTTTGATTTCAGGCCATCATCGCCTCTTCGGCTTTTGGAGAGAGCGGTACGTACTATTCATACGTATTATTCATGAAATGTTTCAGTTCGAGCTAAGCGACAGGTACCGCCTGCACCCGTCGAGAACGGTGCGTCCTGCGAAGATAGAATCAACGCTGTAGTGGCTGCTCTGAGCCTGACTGAGAGTCAGGCTGCAGCGGTGAGATAGAGAAAAGAGACGGAAAGCAAAAGAGAGAGAGAGAAAGAGAGAGAGAGAGAGAGTAAGAGAGAAGAGAGGGAGAAATTTAAAGATAGAGAGGTAAACAGAGACTGATAATTCCTTTCAGGCCCGCGCTGCCGCTGCTGCTGCTGCCTCTGGCTAACACGGCTAGCGCACCAGTATTCTCTTTTCAATCGATTTCGAAGGCTAATAAATCGTTTGAATTTCATTTCATTACAACTTCTTAGTACAACATTTGTAGTGACAACTAGACGTGCGTGTCTCCTTTTCTCCACTCCAAGACTACCTTCACGTGTCCTCTTCCTTGCGCTTCCCCTTCTACGTATTTCATCCTCTCTTTTTTCGTTGCTTCCCCTCACCAGCATTATCACCTGTCACATATGATTCTTACCTATTTCCGTCCCCAACTGTATTTCCTATTCCGTTTTCTTATTCGGGGCGGGGGAGGGGACGATCAAGTAGCGCAGATCAGTTCAACGCGGTAACCGTTTATCATGGATACCGACGTCAAAATGATCTACGCCGCCTTGATCTTCGAGGTGGCAGGAGATGTTTGGGTGATTCAAGGAGCGTTGAGCATATTAATCCAATTACCGCTCCTTAAAGGGTAGTTGAATTAAAACACTCAACGCTACAGAAATCGTTTGAGAGAACATGTGGGTTCACGGGGCGGCAATCAGTTTGGGTCCTTTACCACCTTAATACGGGTATGCAAATTGATGCCCCTGAGGTATTTAGGTGAGTTTTAGTCGGTAGGGGAAGAAAGCTGGGAGGGGGTGGGGCCGTCGGAGATGGTTCTGTCGTACAGGCAAGGGAGAGTGACGGAGGGCAAGTGATCGGGCCGGGAACGAAAACTTAGATCGGCACGCCTACGCCAGGTACGCTAACGCGTTATATAGGCTGTTTCCAAGGGATGGTTTGGATAACAACAGCAAAACTTCGGGACATTAGGATCCTGATGAAACGTAGACGACGGGGCCGATCCCCAGCCCGCCGATGCCAAGCGACTAGCAAAACACGCCAAATCAAATTACTTCGATTCACACCTGGACTTAATGTACCATCCTTAAAGGTTTCGGCCAAAACTGATCGCCATGTGGCAGAAAGTACTCCTAGACAAAGTAAGTGTTGTTTTGACTTTGTTTTCCTACCCTCGTGACTCTTTTATGTCAAAATTTCCATATTCTTTAAAGTCAATTATTGTGAGTTATGGCACGTAACGCGACTCCTCCCTTATTGAGAAAAAGCCAAATGGGCGGGGTTTCAAGCCGCGCTCAGCTCCTCCCCTTCGCACCCGCCGGCCTCTCATTCCCTCCCGTCCCCTGCCCGAAGTCGCCAGTCGCCAGAACACCTCCCCTCCTTCTCCCGAGCACAGGAGATTTTGAGATCTCCATCTGGTTTACTTAATTAGGACAGTAAACTAGATAGTTGTCTCGAAAGCTCCTGGGCTGGCCTACCCCTCCCTTCCAGACCGTACCCACGGGTCCCAGCGTACATGACAATGTTTGCTACATGTATCTAACAACATTGCCATATACGTCGAGATCCTGGGTGAAAAAGGTCCGCCTTCCTGTACTACCTTCTACACGTTCCAAAGGTGATTTTGCTTTCAAATTTGCAAAAAGGAGGATATAAGTTCGTTTTTGAACCAACATTGAGTCGTGATGGGTCAGGTCTCGCCGTTACTGGAGGGATATGATGGAATCAACTCTGTGATCAAAGATCGTGTGGGAAAATCGGTAATATAAAGTAGTGGAACTGATTATTCAGAAAGGTTAAAAAGAAAGTAGGAACATTTGGAGCGTAAGTATGTGAGAAAGGAAATCAAGGTGAGAACGGAAATGGGTAAGAAAATTACTTTGTAGATAAGCAATTATGCGGTGTAGAGAAAAATGAGACGAGGAAACAAAGAGACGAGGACGTGCTTTACCCAACGTTCGAATAATTTCTTGTTACATACCGATCGGCTGTATTTGAAGGCGATCAGGGAGCGGAAATCATTGTGTAGGAGGTACCGTTCGGAAGTGGTAACTCATACAAAATAATCTACGCCGCGGTAACCTCCCGGGCAAGGTATGCGGTAAAGAGGGAAATATGATGGCTGTCACTCTGGGTTGGAGGAGAGACGAGGGTAGGGGGCTCTGGCGGTGGGGAAGGTGGCGAAAACACAACTCGGCGGCGGAGTTGGGAAATGGAAAAGGTTATGGTACGCTTGTTGAATACGGTATCCCCGCCTGCGCATCTATAGCTATCGCAAATTGGAGCCCTGCCAAAGGCGGTCTTACTGCGGCAGGCGGGCGAAAATTGCCACATACGTGCAAAAAGCAATTTGCAGCTTTTCGGAAAACCGCTTTTTATATCCTTTTCATTGCAATATACGTATCTAAGAGCACCTCACACTTCGGTATTCCGTCAAAAAACCGTTAGAACGCGAACCCTTCTGAATCCCTTCTCTGAGACACATTAAAGAGACCACCGCGTTTTCACAAGCATTGTGATGCAAGAAATACGCAACATTTTGTGCAAGAGCGCTGTGTGAAAACCGATTTCGCTGATGCAAGATAGTAAGAATTTCCCGCGTTGCGTGCCTAAGAAACATGCGACCGCTTTCTTTGTTGCCCCACAAGGGGGATTTAGAGTTTGGCCATTTCAGGATTTTAAAGCTCAAAAATCCGAATATTTCAAACGACCATTATTAAATTTTGCTATCAAATAACAATGTTGGGTAGCGGGAGTCCGGCCGAGGTGGCGAACCATGAGAGAGTCGATTGCTGTCATACAAAAAACTAGCGTTCCTGCTCCGATTGGCATTGAATTTTTTTTAGTCGGTTCCTTTGCTTTTTCATCGAAACAAAAGGTGTACATGAATTAGAATAGAAAAGTACAAAAGAAAGGTTATTACCGTGTAACCAGCGACCGTGCCACGTTTCCCCGTCCAAGCTGGATTAAAGTCTAATAAAGTAAAGAGAAATTCTCCCGTATCAAAGTTTTTAGGACCTTTGGGAAACCACCGACAAAGCTCGATGGCCGGGTCAAACTTGTGATCCTTCGAGTGGTAGCCGCGCTTTAGGCCGCTATGCCACCAACAAGCGGAAGTAGAGCTCCGATACAACTCAAAGAATCGACGGCTTGTATAACGGAAGCTTCGTTGGCCACGTTTCACCGTCTCAAACGGGAGTAGAGCTCCGTAACAATTCAACCGCGTTGAGCGAAGATGTCGTCAATGGCCTCCCGAATTTAAAATTTCTCAGCCTCGATCCCTTCCGGGTTGTCAATTTGCGAGACGGACCTTTCCCACTGAGTCATGTGCCGGGCTACGAAAATCCTTTGTGAGCGACGCCAGCTGGTCGCTTGAAAAAGACGCACGAGGGATGTTTACGCGAGCCCGTGGAGTACGGTAGTGGGAGCGACAGCCGCAACGAGCGCAACGAGCGAATGGGAAATCTTGGGGAAATCCGTTTTCAACCTCAACTCCAAGGATATAAAGTTCTCCTTCGTTCGTTGAGTGTGGTAGTTCTTTCGTTGGAGGTTGTATAGTCAGTTGCCAACGGACGGGTCCCATAACAGCAGATAAGTTTGGAATATAGTAGGAAACAAGCGAAAGCAAGTACCCGCCGCCGATCCCGGCACCTTGCCGACGGAAAGCGGCTGCCAATAGAAGCCCTGGCTAAATGCCAAGGCTGGTAATTAGTTGCCGCGGCGGAACCAAGTCACCCAGTCCTTTAATTTTAGGTGCCATTTTTTGGAAACAGACCAAAACACCTTGAAATTTGGCTAAGAGGAGCGACACAACAATATAATTGCTATGGTTGTCAAGTCACCCTTTAATGTAGCATTCCCTTTTCCACCGTGAGTGGTTATATAATATTTTCCTGAAACTGTGATCGCGGCCTGCGGCCGCTCATGTTGACAGCCAGCGGCCGTTTTTTGTTAAAAGTTTCAATAAAATGTTCCCCATGGCCCATTTGGGCGAATGAAGAGATGCCTAAATTACGTTGCGTTGCTAACGGATATAATGACTACCCTGAAATGGTATAAAAATGTTCTGCCTTACCACAGCATTTTCTCTCTTCCTTTTGTTCCTTCGATTAAGTGACTTGTATTCAAATCGTTTCCCTTCAGGATGAACTTCTACGTTTGGCTTTTGATTTTGTTTATGTTTTGAAGAAAATAGGTAGGTAAAACAGGCAGTCGATCAGGGGATGCTGAATGTTACTACGGCCAATGACCACACATAAAGGGCCACTTGACCAGGAACACTCTGCGTCCCTCAGATCTGAAGGGATAGGGTAGGGGTGGAGGTACTGTCGTTGTGGCGGCTGTCGATTGGTATGGGAGGGGGCGGAGGCATGTCCTGTACCTTGAAAACACCGTGGGCACCGCCCCTCAGGGCGACAAATCGTAAACAGTCGCCCGTCGCCAAGTCGCCAGATCTTCCCACCCCTCGTGTTCCCTACCCGACCTAGCGGCTCCCAAGTGATTTTGTGACAATGGTAGACTATTTCTAAGACAACCAGAAATAGACTCCATTGGCACAGAAACTCTTGGGACAGTCCCTACTGATAGGGCGCTAGGATTACTCATACCTCCAACTAACACCCTACCCCTGGAACCCTCTTACTTCAATAGGTAAGTGCAATATTCGTTTCATGCGCCCAGAGAGCACCAGGAAACAACGTAAAAGATCGGTCTTACCGTCCCAACCGTTTCCCTCGGATATCAGGGCTGTGGGCTATTGTGCTACTAGAGCCGTTGTATCGTTGTAGTTAGCCCAATAACTAGGGGGCCCACCTTTCGTTGGCTTTTCGCGGTGTCTTCGCTTTCCCTTCCTTTTCCATGGAGGGCTAGGTCCATTTCCCCTAGACCTACAAACTCTTGGACGCAAACTCGCTTCCAGTAGAAGGTAATACTTTGGTTGCTCCGACTACCTTGATCACCCGCGCGTTCCGCTACCTGCTATCTCTCTCATTTTATGCCTCTCCTACCCTTGAAGTTTGGGTCGGCAGGGGAGCTTTTGAGGTCGGCAGGGGAGCTTTTGAAGCTTTTGGGTCGGCAGGGGAGCTTTTGAAGTTTGGGTCGGCAGGGGAGCTTTTGAAGGGGTCTTTTGAGGCAATCCTGCATCGAAGACAATTTTGTCTCAGGGACCGCTCATGAAATGGGATCGGATTCAAAATGATCTACGCCGCGGGGATCTTCAAAAGGACTGGGCAAACGATCCTAGGCCGGAGAACATTTATGTCTCAGGGACCGCGTCTTAACGGGAACCTGATTCAAAACATTCTACGCCCGCTGGATCTGTAAAAGGAATGGGCTGAGGTTCGGGACTGGGAAGGCGATCCGAGGGCGAAGGGCATCTCTGTCTCTGGCACCGCGCCAAAACGGGAGCCTGATCCAAAATACCCTGCGCCCATAGGATCAGTTGGTGGGGTTTAGGAAGGGGAAGGAGCGGTGGGTTCTGGCGTGCTGTCGTTCTGGCGGACGGGGAGCGAATGCCGAAAGCGCAGCTGGGGTTGGGGGGCGGGAGTGCGGTTGGAATGCCTCTGCTCCGCCTACTGCGATTACTGTACGAAATATGTGAACTCAAAAGTAGTTCTCACGGGCTGGGCCGGGATGACATGACAATAATATCCTTCGGACCACGTAGTGAAACTTCTACCTACGCGACCAAGGCGCAATCGCGGTCGGGGCGCTTAATTTTTGCTAACTTAGTATTTGTTTGGGCGCCCCCGTTTAGCAAAAGCTAAATGGGCGGGGTTTCAAGCTGCTGTCGGCTCCTCCCCATTGCACCCGCCGGCCTCTCATTCCCTTCCGTCCCCTGCCCAAAGTCGCCAGTCGTCAGAACAGCTCCCCGCCGTCTCCCGAGATTTTGAGATCGCTATCTCGTTTACTTAATGAGGACAGTAAACTAGATAGTTGTCTCGAAAGCTCCTGGGTTGACACCTACCCCTCCCTTCAAGACCGGGCCCACGGGTCCCAGCGTATATGCTTGAGTGTGCTTAAAATGATAAGTAACTTAGGTATCTACGTCGAGATCCTGGGTGAAAGTGTCTCCCCCCATGACTACCGGATTCGAATGTGCAAAGCTTTTGCAGGCATTTCAGCAACAAAAACGCTTGGATTTATATTAAGCGAATTTCATCCCTCCATGGTAAGAGCATGAGAATGAATAAAAATCGTGTTCTCATATAAAACCCGAATAACCCGCAAAAAATGTGGGAAGGGGATTTATAAAAGGTTAAAGGCAACAAAAGTGAGTTGAAGATATTTAGACAAGAAACCCGGGGGACAAGGAGATAAACGTTGGGGAGGTAGGAACACATGCAGATTAGAACTATGAGCAAACAGGATAAAGCTCTCACCCTAGGTTCGATCAGTAATACATTCGCTATGACTGGGTCCTTTTCCGTGTCTAGATCACTTTACTTTATCATTCCTGTCGGTGTCACAAGTTCTGAAGCTCTGATATCACTGACAAAGGCGGAAAACAAAAAATACTGAAAAGTAATAGGTTGGGAAAGCAAGTGAAACAAATGATAAAAGGTGAACACTGGGTACTGAAGCAAAACTGAGCCTAATATGTATAAATTTAGTGGAATAAGGAAAGATCAGTACTTCCAGTGGGACTATTGATTGGAATATATGCTTTGGATAAGTATGCCTGCGGACTGATAACCCGGTTTCTGAGCACCGCTTTTTGTTTCGGACAATGCTAAAAAAGCGAATAATTAAGGGACCTCCGCTTTCTCGCAAATATCGGGCTCCTCGATGTCAGAATAACGCGCGTTGCGCAAGTGTTCTCTGCGAAAAGGGGTTTCTACGACGCAAGACAGACCGAGCTTGGCCCATGACATGGATAGAAATCTATTTATACAATAGAGGAGTGGGTTATCTCTCTCCTTTCCTCTTTTGGTTCACACCCCGCCCTTCATTTCCAAGCAACGGAAGGTAGCGCGGCCGGGATCCGCTCTGGCGCGAACCGCAAAATGAGGGGCCACAGGCCGCGATATTGAACGGCAGAAGGCCGTGAGAACACATTAAGGCGGCCGTAGGCCGCTGAACCCAAGAGTAAGGACCGCCGTATGCGTGCCGTAACTCCCGGTCACTAATATTATTTTTGGATCTTCCCTAGAAAGGATTCAATCTTTTTTTTGAATTTCTAACATTCCAAGGGAAGTTCGCGATTCCGCCTACTTGACTGACTAATGCCAGAAACCATGCGCTTAGGCTGGCGGCACCCAAAAGCGCAGGTGGCGATACATCAAAGATTCGGGCGACCCGAGAGTGAATGAAGTTTGAGTGTCTTCTCCAATTGAAGCTGAAAGGAACTGGCTGTCTTTTCAAATTGGCTCCTTTGCCTTCAATTCAGGGCAACCATCTTTTGCGAACCAAGGGACTTGCTTACAAATTACTTCTGTTACGATAGGTGATTGAACGGAACGCATCCATATCTACGGGTGGTCTAACACTTTCTGTTAAATTAGGCTTGGTTCCGTGCCGATCCCGTGAAGGCTTATGAAATTTTCAGAGCCAGACGTTTCCCAATGACTCATGTGTCGGGGAATGAAAATCCTTTGTCATCAGGCAGCTGGACGCTTGAAAAACGCACACAAAGGGATGTTTTCACGAGCTGGGAAGATACGGTAGTGGGAACAGCCACGGAAACCACATTGGAGGCAATGGCGTCATTTTCAAGTTTGATTTTGTGTAACTCATGATTTTAAAGTAAAGAAAATCGTTTTCATGATGCCACCACATTTCTTTTTTTGTTGATCTTCCCTCTCTCTTTATTTCAAACGCTAGGTGCCTTTCTTCCTCGTTTTCTCCTCTGCCTCTCTGTCTCTCTCGGTCTCTCTGTCTCTTGCTGTCTCGCTGTCTCTCTCGGTGTTTCTGTCTTTCTCGGTTTCTCGTTCTCTCTCGGTCTCTCTTTCTCTTTCGGTCTCTCTATATCTCTCGATGTTCTTGCTCTTCTGTACAAACTCCTAAAGAAGTGTGCGCTGGTGAAAGCATCAAACTAATTGAAAGTTCCCGGCGTCAAGTCAAAAGCCCACGTCTTCTGAGGGAAGGGTAAACCAGGTAGGTGATCCGGGAACGCTGAATATTCTTGAGCTAATGACCACACATAAACGGCCATTAAACTCAGAACACTCTGCGTCCTTAAGATCTTAAGGGGGTATGGGATGGGACACTGTCGTTTCGCCGGTGGCCACTGAGAAGAAAGGGGCGGGAGGTAAGTTCTGTGACCTCCAAGTTTTTTTGGGCACCGCCCCTCAGGGCCACAAGTGGTAAACTGGTAACGCATTGTCAAGTCGCCAGATCTACCCCAACCCCCTCTAAGACCTCTTACCTAACGGTTCTAAAGGGATTTTGTGACAAAGGAAAGGTTTTTATTAGCGATCAGAAATACTAGTCATTGTCATAGAAACTCTTGGGACATCATCCATTTATGGAGCGCTAGATTTTACCCTAAACCTGCTAAACATCGGATTTCTGGCCCTATCTCGCAAAAAAAGAGAAGGTAGGGCTTTTGTTGCAAAGTAGCCAAGCAGGCAGAGAATCTGAAATACTTTGGTAGCTCCGACTACCCCGATCACCCGCGCGTTCTTCTTCCGCCATCCGCTATCTCTCTCATTCTCTTTGTCTCTCATAACTTCTCATTTTAATTTGGGGTCATCCTTTAATTTCAGCTGTTTCTTGGAATTTTGTCTCTTTTTTCCTGTCTCCCTAAACTAACTTTGAGTCCTGATCGGAAACGGCCGGATGGGGGGGGGGGGGGATTTGAGTGTTTTGAGGCGATCCTGCGTCGAAGACCATTTTGTCTCAGGGACCGCTCAGGAAAGGGTACCGGATTCAGAATGATCTACGCCGCGGGGATCTTCAAGAGGACTGGGCAAGCGATCCTAGGCCGGAGAACATTTATGTCTCAGGGACCGCGCCTAAACGGGTGCCTGATCCAAAACATTCTACGCCCGTTGGATCTATAGAAGGAAAGGGTGGGGGTTTGGGACTGGGAAGGCGATCCGAGGGCGAAAGGCATTTGTGTCTCAGGGACCGCGTCAAAGCGGGTGCCTGATCCCAAATACCCTGCGCCCGTTGGATCTAATGAAGGAATGGGCTGGGGGTTTGGGACTGGGAAGGCGATCCGAGGGCGAAAGGCATTTGTGTCTCAGGGACCGCGTCAAAGCGGGTGCCTGATCCAAAATACCCTGCGCCCATAGGATCAGATGGTGTGGTTTTGGAGGGGAGAAGGAGCGGTCGGTTCTGGAGTGCTGTCGTTCTGGCGGAGGGGAGCGAATGCCGAAAGTCCAGCTGGGATTCGGGGGCGGGAGCAGGACGGGAATGGCTCAGCCACGCCTACCGCGCGGTACGGTAGCACCCGGCGCATACAACGAAGCGCCTGGAAGCTATTTTAAAGGCAGAAAACCTGTATGTTTAGATAAATACATCAAATCTGGAGTGACTTAAGTAGTGAACATTTGCAGGGCTCCCCTGACGCGGTGATTGCGGTGCTTTGGGCGCAATGGCGCTTTGCGAAAAACGTGTTCGCTAACGCAAGAGAAACAGAGCTTTGTTACGTAATTAAAACAAATGTCGCTTTCCAATTTCGTAACCCAGTGTGGAGATATTCAGTTTGCTTTCTAGGGACAAGGAATCCATTGAAGTTATGTAAATCGGCTCTCTCCCGGGGTTATCGTTCACCTTGAAAAAAAATGCGCTCAAATCATGCCAATCTTCAAGTGTGGTAGCGGGCCACCACAGGGCCGGTCCAAGAAATTTTGAGGAAGGGCAGGCCCGAGTATTTTTGTAAAACGTTTATTAAATGTAACTCGTTTCAAAGTCCTTCGTTTGCAGTTCTATATGTAGAAAAACATAGTTCTGATTGTGCAAAACATACTGTGTTAAAGAAGATTTAAACTACCTTCATACATTTTGTACTTTTTCATGGCCGAGTGGCTCAGAGGTCGGACTGGCAAATTGAAGCTATCCTGGTTTGATCCCAGGCCGACCAAACTTTTTTGCTTTACTCGTTTTATGCATTAGGTATGATAGAGACGCAATTCCTGAATATACATAGTTAGTGGAAAACTTTTTTGTCAACATTCAGAAATTTTGACATCGGGCTGCGGGCCGAGCCGAGATTTCCTTGAGAGCGGGCCGACTCGGCCGGCACGTAGCCACCCTGCATCCTCTTTCAAAACAATATGTTTGAGATCGCTTTCTCTTCACCAGTTTGCTTTCCCATATTTACAATCAAATTAATTGCCAAGTTCTACTTGGTTTTGTCTGTTACGACTTTTGGCTCGACGACCAAGAGAAACACAATATTCATGCCTGGATTCTCAGACTTCGGCAGCCGCTATTGCACAACTCGCAGAACTCGGCGGGATTGCTTTTAGATTGGAAAACCTTGTGCCTTCAATCCGAAAATACGCAATTTTGAATTTTAGGGTGAGGTTCTGTTTGAAAAAAAAACCATTGGATTTTGAACATTATCAAAAATGACTCCCGGGGGTCCAGTGGTAGAGACAAAAATTTGAGTGATCTACAGACTTCTTGTAAAAGTTATCTTCCTTCTATGAATGCAAGCTTTCGGAAGTCTATTCACAGCTTTATCGGGTCAAGATGCCCTTACAGAAATGCGAATCGGAGCCAGGTGCAGAGTTAAGTGAACCTGGCACTGAATCAAATTTCTGAATAGACATCTTGACCCGATAAAACTATGAATAGGCTCTTAAAAGCTCTTATTCATCTTTGTTATCTAAATTCAAAGAACCACTCAATGTGTCTATTCAGGAAATTGAATCGGTGCCAGGTGCCACTTGGTTCTTTCTGGTACGTTCTTTGTTTCTGATTTGAATGCGAGCATTTGCGCCGCGCGGCTCTCGAAAGCCAACTTGCTTGCAAACTAAGAGACTGACTGTACTTTTTCAGAACTTTTTTTTCAAATTAAACAAGTAAATCGCTATTTTCACAATTGCTGTATTTCTGGCCTAAGTGCTTTTGTTTGGTGTGCTGCATTCCAAGTTATTTTTTTTCTCACGAGGCACTTTCTCCGACATGGATGCCAGCATGAACTTATCATAATCATGGGAATATGCACGCGATTAGTGACTGATCGAATGCCTCGAAAGAATCCCCATAAACAAACACGGGGCTGCGCAAATTTCCCCAAACTGACAATTTGACATGTTTTATTCAAAGACTAGACGCTGAGTTGTTAATATTACTTTTCACTTTGATGTGTCGGAGTACTCACTTCCTACGAAGCTTGAAGGCTGATAGTACCCTTCGACGGAAACGAAATCCCAATCGATCCCGAAGTTCAAGTCCCTGGCTGGCGCAACGCAGCACGCACGCGTGGCTCTTTTTCCCTGTGAGGCGAACGGTCGCGTTGCAGACGGCGCCGCTCTGGAGTGCGAACACCACATCATCCACAGCAGAGGGATCGATCAATGGGCATCGGGGAACATGGGCCGGCTTGCGGCGATCGCTTTCGCAATGACACAGCGTGGCTCTCCGTCTGTGTCGTGGATTAGGCCACCCTTGCAGCTTGAATCGGGCGGAATGAAGTGAACGAAGGCGGGAATGAGAAGTCGTCTACCAGCAGGACTGGGTGGTCTGCTACAATTTTTCTAGGTGGTCCATTCAATCTCTTGGGTCGTCCGCTTTTGTTTGGTCTATTACAAACTGTTGTAACATGTAGGCATCAAAGAGGATTTCAAATTACTCAATCTCGAAACAAAGGGCAGGTGACAATTAGGCGGAAGCCCGGATCAATTTAATGACAGTCTGTGCTTGATGCAAACGAGTAGCCGCTTGCCTTAAGCCTATAATTATTGTTTTGTTCAGCAACCTGTGATACGAAACATATGAAATCGTATTCCACTGTAATTGTTTCATATTCACGGTGTTGAATATACAAATGCTGGTTGAAAATTCTTTTTCCGTGGCAAGCATGACCTTACAAGGCCAACCTTACTGAGATTTTCAGGTATTAAGCCTACCTAATTCGATGGTGTTCGTGGCGGAAACTGCTCGAAACACAGTAAAACCTTTTCCAATTACATATGTTCGTTTCGCTTCTGGGTGAGCCGGGTGGTCCAATATCCCAATCAGTGTCTGCTCCGCCCATGTGACACCTCACACCTGCCCTTCAATCCCCTTCTATTCTCTTCGTCAGATAGCCAATCCACCCACAAGGCCCTCATCCAATTTCCCAACCATCCTGGGAGCTTTTGAGCAAATGCTTCATACAACCCAGTATGAGCGGTGAGATGCAGTTTTTGCTCCAAAGCTCCCAGGACCCAAAAATCAAGGGTCCGTCTACCAGACCCGTAGGTCTTAGACCACCATGGCACCTTATACAACAGTTTGGTATCACGTGCTCATATTGGTTTGAGATTAAGGATCACAATGGCTATGAAACCCCATTTCCTTTCTCCAGCGGCGATTCAAGACCAATTTCCCTTCTTAGAATTATGAGGGTTTATGAAAAGAATCAAAGTAGAAAACATAGAGAAGTTTTAAAGAACAGCTTCTCAGCTAAAATCCTGGAGCCACCCAACCACCGAAAGCATGTGAAATTTCCATAGCTGCATCAAGGAGCAGTTGTTCAGTTCCCTTGTTACCGACAATCTGAAAAGATTTCATACTTTGATAGTTAATGTTTGTCACCATCACGCCATTTGGCAATCCGTCAGTCAACCCCATGGGACACTGAATGGCAGGTAATCCAAGAACGTTGATCAGTCCAGTGTACAAGAGGCTTGTCTGCTTGGCGATAGTTTCATTGTGGAATTGAACGAGAGTAGGCCATCTAAAATATCTTGTGGTTGAAGGTTTATTGGGGCCTTACGAAGGCAAGAAGAGAATTCCATCATTACCCAAGAATTCGACCACTCTTCTCTTCATTTTCTCCCGATCTGCGACGAGCTGTAAACAATCGTAAATGGAAACTGACAAAGAACACCTGTTTCCTCTGATCTCCGGAGTAGGTCTTGAACGGTGTAGCAAGGGCAAAGACTATAGCCGAGAGGGAGTACGTTGATAGACCAAAAGGATACTTAAGAAGCTCCAGAACACAGTTGACTGACACAGATGGATTCTGAACTAGTAATTTGAATCCGGCTAAGTGTACCTTGAAAGAATGCGCCCTGTGCTTTGAATTTAGATAACAAAAAGTTTTTTTTAGCTCATAATCGAACTTTTATCGGGTCAAGATGTCCATTCATCAATTTGAATCAGTGCCAGGCACCGATGTGATTGCACCTGGCACTGATTCAAACTTCTGAAGAGACATCTTGACCCGATAAAACTATGAATAGGCGCTTAAAAGCTCTTATTCATCTTTGTCGTCTAAATTCAAAGAACCACTTAAAGTGCCTCAGAAATTTGAATCGGTGCCAGGTGCCGCTTGGTTCTCGCTGGTACGGTTCTTTGTCTTGGTTTTGAATGAGAGCGCTTGCGCCGCGCGGCTCTCGAAACTCCGCTAGCTGGCAAAACGAGGGGCTGACTGTGCTGGCACTGAAAAGAAATCGGCCATGGAACAGAATGAAATTTGTTTGCCTAGGAGAGTTGAACTAGTCCCGAATGACCTTGGAAAAGGCTTTAATTGACCTACGCACCAAATTTGCTAATGAGCGTGGGAAACATATGGATGCAGAAGCTGATTAGGCCACTTGGAGATGCCGCCGTCGCTTTTACAAGTTACGAGGGCGAAAGCTATGTGTTTCTGAAGTAAAAAAAGCTGTCTTATATACAGTCTTTCAACGGTACTACTAGTCCCGAATGACCTTTTTAGTAATACGCCTGGAGAAAAGTTGGCACGCCAGGAAGAGAGCCTCAACCCCGCCACCGGGCTTAGCCGTTGGTTCCCGCAGGTACTACAAACCTTGATACGGGGGAAACTTTACTTTACTTTTACTAGACCAAATTAGACGGTTTGCAGTAGATTTCGAAAGAATAAAATATTGTGTCAAAAACGATAACGACGCGAAATTTGAATTTCCTCAACAATGCATGTGACTTACATCTAGATCGTACATCATTTGCGCAGCAGTAGGCTCTCCCTCCTCTCCATAACTCGAAAAGTAGATATCAAACATTTTCTTTGTCTCCGGTAATGCTACAGTTTGTGCAACTTTGTTAAACTTGGACTCGAAATGTTGTACAGCCTAAACATTTGATTAATTTTTGTATTCCAGTGTGAGTTACCTTTAGCATTGCCTGTTTTGTTTCCTTACTGAGTTCTTCAACGCGTTTATAGTGAGTGAGACCTTCGGCATAGAAAAGGCGAAGCTTGTCCAGGGGAAGTTTGTTGTCCATTGAAACTTCATCTGGCTTTTTGCCACTTAGGACCTGAAAAATTTAGATGATTACTTAAAACGTTTTGACCACCACAAACCTAAAAAAAAAGTCGAAATAACCTACGCGTTTTTAAAACTTTGTAAAACTGCAATTTGCAAACAATTTATAACTGATGTGGATCCGAACCTGGGACTGTTGGGCTTCAAGCAATAACCGATTGACTATTTTACGATACCCATCAAGTGCTACAACTGGGTGTCGACCGGATGTTATTCTTTGCAAATTGGGGAGTGGGTCGGTCAACCAGGGTGGCTTAGTGCCGACCCAGGCCGAGTGGGTCGGTCAACCAGGGTGGCTTAGTGCCGACCCAGGCCGAGTGGGTCGGTCAACCAGGGTGGCTTAGTGCCGACCCAGGCCGAGTGGGTCGGTCAACCAGGGTGGCTTAGTGCCGACCCAGGCCGAGTGGGTCGGTCAACCAGGGTGGCTTAGTGCCGACCCAGGCCGGCCCACTCCCCAATTTTTCTCGGCCCGTCCTTCGGCTCTGCGTCAAAAGGGTAGAATAAAGGTAGAATAAAAAGGTTTACACTACCTATGGACATGAATTGCGTCTATATCATTCCTTATTTACAGAACAACTAAGGCAAAAAAGTTTTGTCGACGGGGGATCGAACTATTGCAACAATAATTACTTCACGATTTTTTGGCCACCAAGAGCTTTAAAAAATGAAAATAAAATGATAACACGCAAAAAATTTCCAAAAAACTTTAAAATTTCAATCCGAAAACGGTTTTAAACAGATATTCGAAGCTGGGGTTACCAACTGACTGTTACACTACTTTGTGATTCTTCTCCAGTGCTACTACTGTGTAATGGTTAACGAATAACTGACGTTTAACCACGCCATAATTGGAAACAGCCAGAAGCTTGAGAAATTCTGAAGGAGTTTGTAAAGTTGACAAAATTACGGTTTTTAAGTGATTTTACTCAAAAATGGACCTTTTGAGCTCATTAAGAAGGCTTACATTGTGTAAAAGCGGAAGGTCCTCTGCGAACCGAGTGAGAGGTCCAATTCTTCCCATTTCGTCTTTATACGTCCCAGCAGCACCTTCAGGAATGTGTTTTCTTACAGGAACCACGCCTAAAAAATTGAATTCTTAGCCATTTTATTTCATATCTGACCTGGTGAGCTTATGAATCCAAACACTCCGTTCATGAAGCTAGGTATCCTCACGCTTCCTCCGATATCGCTGCCAAGCCCCATCTGTAACCATTTTATTGGCTGCACACCCTAAAATTACCAAAGAGGCAGCTGCCCCTTGAAGCGCTCCCTCGCCGCCACTGGAGCCTCCGACGTTTCGACGAGAATCATAGGGGTTTCGAGTGACTCCCCAAAGATAGGTGTTGGCTTCGACCCACATGCAGGTTTCAGGCACTGTAGTGATGGCTAGGAGGATTGCTCCAGCGTCACGCATTCTGGAATTCGAAAGGTTCAAGTTTGCTAAGATATGAAGGGGTGTCCATTTGTGTCCAGAAACGCTGTAGAAATATTTTCGTACCCACGGTTTTATCGAAATGTAATGGTTACATCGAAAAAAATGGCGTTTTCTGCATTCTTCAAAAGGTTTTGAGTAGGTAAGTTAGAATTCTAAAAGGTTCAAACTGCCAATCTGAGTTGTTTGTGTTTTCGCCCAATTTTGTTTGACAACAAGAAATTGGGGAATTCGCATTTCAGGTAAGTGTTGCAAACAGAAGTAGAAGCTTCTTCGAAACCAAAAAACCCCATTTACTATGGATGGCATTCCGTAATAGATACTTTTCAAACATTTTTGATGACAAAACGGGCCATTCGAGTTTTCATTATTGTCCAAAAAACTGCACTCTAAGGCGCGAAACAAAAATGCCCATTGTTTTCCAATACGCACTTTACGGCATAAGACAACAAAACCCAGAGACGAAGAAATCAAAATTCACAATGCAATATTTGAAAGCCAGGCTGTCTTTTGTTCATGAAATTTTACAAATAAACGTAATGACAGACTTGCTGTTAATTAAATATGTAAGGAGGAAAAATTGCTGTGTGTACTAGAAATGTTGAACATTATAAAACAGCTCTTGCATTGGGTTATAGGTAGTTTCTGCGCTCTCTCTAATTATAAAGTTTTTTCGGGTAGAAAGCATTATAGGTAACCGTTTATTGGGTGCTTTAAATAGCTTTGTTTTTTGAGAGGTCGCAGAAACAACTATATCCCATTGTGTTTTCATGACAGACACCATTCAACCTACCTTTTGATAACTTCCGCGTCTTCATTCTCAACTGTATTCCTTCTGTTGTACATTCCCACAGTGATAACTTGTCCTTCAACACTAAGAGAGTCTTTGCTAGTGAAAGGCAACCCTAACAGAGGTCTATTATTGGCACACTAAAACGTGGTTATAATTGAATCAAATAGACACCAACCTGCCACAATGCATGATCATCCATGTTAGAAATTTCCGAGTCAACTTGTTTTGCTTTTGTTCGGGCTTCATCGAATAGTTTGTACGTGATCGCATTGAGTAAACCGTTGACTTCTTCTATTCTGGCAATGTAGGCTTCGATTATCTCAGTTGATTTGACCTAAAGGAGCGATACTTCACATCTTCATGAATATACCTTTCGTTCCCTGACTAGTTTCGCAAGTTCTGTGGCTGACTTTAGAAGACGAGGATCAGCTGGAGGTGAAACTACCTTCTTCACTTGGAAGAAGCTGTTATACGCCCAGAAGACAAGAGTAACTAGTCGAAAGTATAAGAACAGGGCTATATCGACCATGCATTCTATGTGATCCCACATCTGAAATACGTAATGCGACGAAAGAACAAAGTAGAACGGAACACTGGTTACCACCCGGACAATAAAATGGTTTTTCGAACGGGGCCGTTTGAATCAATCACTTTCAAGGCGGCGCGTTCTCTCGGGGCATATCGTTATCACTGCTAACAAGTAAGCAGGGCAAAACACGATTTGTTGGTGCGGCTTTTTCTCTAAAGGGTTGACGTAAACAAAACGACAACAGCGAGTGTTTTCAACAGATATGAACGGTTATCTCAATAGCGCGCTACGCCAAACCATAATTGTCAAAAAGCGAACGGCTCCCCGATAATGCAAGCTTTATGGTGGGCTGAATGTATCGGATTTTGTTATTAGCTGCATTAGTGGAAGCCATACGTACACTTTATAAGTACACTTTACTTCCAAACATCTTGTTGTTACTTTTTTAATGGTTTAAAAGGGGGAAAATTTCTATCAAACAGGTGTATGAACTAACTATAAAAAAAGAAAACACAAATAGCTAAAGAAAGAAATTCCATCCCCTCGAGAATCGCATAACTCTATTTGGTTTTTGCTCCCGGATATCAATAATATCAACCTTGACATTCCTTGAGTAGCATGAAATTAGCCTTAGGGAACTTTTCTGGGACATCTTGGGGTTTTATCTTCGGCTAAAAAGTACATAATGTGTGGCGTGATATGTTTTTAGAAACTACGGTTATAAATAAGTTGCATATTCTTTGAAAAATGTTGTTATCTTCTTTTGTTGAACTCATGCAGATATGAAAAGCTGACGAAGACACACTTCAGCAAAAAGACAATTGGCTTTCAACATCTGCGGCGTTAAAGCAAATAGATAAAGGGAGAAGATGTAAAATTGTCTAAAAATTGTTAGCAAAACGGAATGATGAACCATCAGCTGCATTCATAAACAAGAGTGACCAAAACTTTACGGTAACTGGGGGCTGATTCCTTCATGTTCATAGCTAGATTCTCCAATCTGGCCTGGACTGAATAAATCGCGGTTTTTGTCCGAGAAATCTCCCTTATTAAGAACTAACAATGTATATGAAACTGGGCCAAAATGCGTGTATCACAAGATATCTAATCATCGCTTCCGAATGCAGATGTAAAAAAGCATAACCATCTACAGACAATGCAACCGGTTATTATCAGACAAACTGTACTCTACGGAACAACAACACGTTCGATAAGGACATAAAAAGGTATCATTCGGATTCACTATCTCCGGGAGGCACCCATCCGCCAAAAGCGTTGGAAATTTCTTGGGCAATGGCTAGCAAGATTTCTTCTGAACCTTTGTTTCCAATTACCTGAAAACTCGAATTATGCGATAGTTGCAAGGATCATTACCATCACTCCGTTTGGAAGGCCATTTGATAAACCAGTCGGGCACTGAACTGCCGGCATTCCCAAAACGTTTACGATTCCGGTGTGAACTGCACTTGTCTGTTTCAGAATGGTTTCGTTGTGAAACTGGGGAAGTGTCGGCCAGCTAGAAATTCTGTAACATTGTGGTTAAAAGTCTAACCTTGGGTAGAAAAGAACACCGTCGTCTTGAAGTGCAGTTGAAACCCTGGCTAACAAAGAATCGCGTTGTTTGTACAACTGAAACGTCATTTCAATCGAAAATATCAAGAAAATACCCCCTTTCGCTCTTCAATTGAGTACGCCTCAGGAGAAGTTGTAATAGATGTCGCGATAGCAGACAAGGAATGTTTCGAAGCTCCCAAAAAGTGCTTCAGAAGTTCCCACGAACGGCAAATTGGCTCTTCCATACTCTGAACTCAGAAATACCTAGCGTTGTTATCATTGCAGACCTCCATGTTTTTCATAAACTGAGCCATGCTTGGCTCTCCCGGTTCCATGATACTAGCCCAGAAGATGTCCCACATTTGCTTTGTTTCAGGGAGAGGCAAGTTTTCTGCCTTTCTGTCATACTTCTTCTCAAAGTGATTAACAATCTGAAAATATAGAATGCCTGTTCCCACAAAAGCTCACATTTAGCATTGCTGTCTTGGTCTCGTCGCTCAGAGCTTCGATTCGCTTGTAATGGGTCAGTCCTTCGGCAAAAAAGAGCCGAATTTTCTCCAGATCAATTTTCTTTTTTGACATATTTTGACCGGAGAGAATCTAGAACAGATAAAAAGTTTAGGAATGCTTGAAAGTTTTACAGTCAGAAGCATTGGAAGGTCTTCAGCAAACCTTGTCATCGGACCAACGCGGAACATCTCATCTTTGTAGGTACCTGGAGGGTCCTCGGGAATATGTCCGTGTACCGATACCAAACCTGTGAAATTAATAGCATGCCTATTTCTCAAACTTGTACCTGGAGAACCGATGAAACCAAAGATTCCATTCATGAAGCTGGGGATTCGAACACTTCCGCCAATGTCACTGCCAATTCCCATCTGAAAGAATGTTAAACTAGGCTTTGTTGAAATTTTTTTAAAAGCAGAATGGTTATGTTTACACTACGAAACCCCTTACCAGCGATGCGGCTGCTCCTTGAAGAGCCCCTTCTCCACCACTAGAACCACCAACGATCCTTCTGGAATCGTATGGATTCCTGGTCCTTCCCCAGAGAGGAGTTGTTGTTTCGACCCACATGCATAGCTCCGGGACAGTTGTAATAGCAAGTAAAATTGCTCCAGCGTCTTTCATTCTTAAAGCGAGTTTTCCTACAAAGAGTTTAAAAATTCGCACCTCTGAGCGGTTAACGCAGTTTGATTTGCAACAACTTCTTTTCTATCGTAGATACCGACTGTGACTACCTTTCCTTCCACAGAAACTGACTCCTTGACCGTAAATGGGAGACCAAGAAGGGGTCGTGTAACTGCGCACTGAAAATGACTTTGCGCTTTTAAAAGTTCTACTTTACGTCTGCCAATGTAGTTTCGCCCATGCTCGAAATTTCTTCATCAACATGTTTCGCAGACGCTCGTGCTTCGTCTTCAAAAACGTAGGTGACAGCGTTCAAGATGCCGTTCACTTCTTGAATTCGAGAAATGTAAGCCTCAATAATTTCCAACGAAGTAACCTGAAACAAAAACATTGCTAAAATGACAGCAATTTTACCTTTCGTTCTCTGATCATTTTCCCTAACTCGGTCGCAGACTTTCGTAAATGAGGGTTTCTCGGGTACGAGACAACCTCTTTTACGTTGAAAAAAGTGTTGTAGAACCAAAAGATGAAGGTTATGAGACGAACATACACGGCGAAGCATACATCTAACAAGAAAGATAGTATTTCACCCATCTGAAATTTTAGTTTGATCTTGGATAGAGATCCTCGTTGCTGCCCAGTACGACGAGACTTGTTTATGTGATAAGATATGGCTACTTTTGAGGAAAAATCAAAGAACTGATAAGCATATGGAAAAAGCAAGAAATACACTAATCAAACATCATGTTCTAACCGAAACCAGACAATTTGCTTCGTTTTGAGAGGATCAACCATATTACAAGAAAAAAACAAACAAAAGAAACTGTGTTTCTGTTTTGTTCAAACACGATAAAGTGATTGACTCTGACAAGTGCCCATAAATAATCCCGGGCATAACATTGTTTACCAAAAATTGAGTCAGAAAGCGGCAGACATATTGTTTCGGCCCCCAAATTTTATTTACGGCTTGTTGAGATAAGAGCGTCGAGGTCAGGATCCAAAGGGTAACAGTAATGGACCCAATGGGCGTATAAAAGCGAACTGTGACCGCCACCATCAGCGGATCCGCTTTTTAACGAAACATGATTGAAAGGTGCGAACAAGCGGTTCATACGACACGTCTGGTGTATTTGATCATTGGAACCATATATTTTAAAAACTTTTTTCGCAGGTCTTTGTATCACCGCTCCAAATGTGTATATTTGCCATTGTTTTATGTAGATTTTAAATAACTAAAATTTCTAAAAGGTGTAAATTTTTCAATAAGTTTTTGGTCAATGTCGAAAGTTTCTAAACGTTATGTAAACTTTATCACAGTGTTAAACGAAGTTTTAGTCGTAAAAATCCGGTATCTTTTATTTGCAGAATTGGAAAAAGTTCAGAATGCCATCATCGGGGCCCCAAGGCATCTAACGGCCCTAACAACATTCTAAAAGAGGAATGTTTTGCGACAGTTTTTGTCTTAATTTCGTAACCAAACCAAATAGAATATACTAAAAGTAACCAATTTTCTTTGTTTGATCCGAATCAATTTCTGCTGGGACCACCCTGTTCGACATTGACTCGAACGTTAATGAGTGCCCTTGAGTTCGACTTCTAATTGGTAAAATGCTTCAGTAAACGGAGTGCTTTGAGACGCTGGAAGAAAAACAAATGATGTTTTTACGACTAAATTCCTATAAAAATATTGACAGCTTGATAAGAAAGCAATGCTGTTGACAATTAACCTCTAAATAAACCAAACATTTTGGTTTATTTTATGAACAAATTTTCAAAGAATTGAAGTTTGGGTGTAGAAAAAGAAAAAAAAGATGAACATGTTACGCGGCTCGTAAACACAATTTGTGCACATGGAAGTCAGGGTCCCCCGGGGGGAAAACGACGTTTTTAGTTTTAGTCTGCCACGGATGAATGATTTGCATTCAGGAATGTTTAACATCCTTTATAACATTAGAGGGTTGTCATTCTGTCCGTTAGCAGCGCAAAGCTTTATGCGGAGAGGTACACCCTTTCATTTCCCCCAACACGACCATGGGGAACATTTCATTGAAATGGGTAGAACAAAGCGGCCGCAGGATGCGTACCTAAGCGGCCGCAGGCCGCGATCACAGATTGAGGTGGCCGAAGGCCGCCGAACCCAGAAGGAGAAGACCCGCGCAGCGGGGCTTTGGCTTCTGGTGAATATAAATCAAAGCAAAATTGTTTTCTGAAACAAATTTCTTGTGAATACGAAAAATCATTGTCACTCGATATTCATGTTTCAAGTTCCTCACTTTATTGAATTAGGGATATCTCTTACGATTAATTTTTGATTGTGTCGGGTCGGGTTTAGCCTTGTCTCTATCACTCTCACGTTTCGTCGCAAAAATTTCCTTTTTCCAAAAATTAAAAGAACAATTTCGCCTTTCGCAACAAAACGCAACAAATGTCTGCGTCTGATAAAGATAAAAATTGTGAATCAAAAACCAATAAAACGGAAACAAGTTTCGAAAATGGAAGGAAATCTATCACCAAAGAAGAAAAATTTCCGAAGTCTATGACGCGTTACGTTGTCTGATGTAAAAAAAAGTTATTGGACCTAGCTGAAAAAAGGATGGAAAACGCGCCCAAAATACATTTTCATCACACGCAGTCGACAACAGATGGTAGTTACGATAAGAAATCGGAAAATGAAGCTACTTTCATTCTAATCACTGTTATTTAATTTGACCTACGAATGTTTTGAAATTCCTTGCTATAGATTCTGAGATCAATAAAAACACTCTTGTTTGGAACAATCAGAAATGTTTTTCGATATTTGATTATGAAGCCACATCCGCCCTTAGGGGTCTTTACCGTGGCTCCGGCTGTCTCAGGGTAAGATCCGATAAAAGAAAAAAAGGTTTTGCTCCGGTAGTCATTCATGAGGGGAAAAGCGTTGAAAAGTTTTGTGGAGCTGCAAAAATATTTTCAGAATTTTGTTTCCTGAAACTGGACTCATGCAATAATTGCAAGAAACAATACCATCACCCTGTTTGGATTCCGTTTGATAAATAAGTCAGATTTTTGGAAGCTGGTATTCCCAAGACAAAGTGTCTTAGGTTTGCTTAAAACGCAATGGGCCGCACGGGGACCGCTGTGCGGCCTACTCTTGGTTCTTCGCAAAAATTTGCTTGTCCCAAAAATCAAAAGAACAATTTCGCTTTTCGCAACAAACCCGATGGTTCCTTAAAGGATTATCAATGAAACAAAAACACAAAACGGTAACAAGTTTCGAAAATGAAAGGAAGAAAAAACTGTCTGATGTCTATGACACTGCATGGACTTTGATGTAAAGAGTCAGTGGACCTGGTCGAACAAATGGGAAAACTAGTTGAAAAGAAAATCGTCATCACAAGCAGTAAACAATACAATGTTTTTGAGATAAGAGAAAGAAGAATAAAGCAAGAAGCTGACAATAAGCGGTACAGAAAAGAAAACAAAAAGGGGGAAGGTTTGTCGTTTTAAGACTTTCAAATGCTTTGTTCCTCGCGATAGATTCTGAGGATTAAGAAGAATCCTTGTTTGGAAGAACCTGAAATGTCTTATTTATTTCATTATCAGAAGCATCCACATCTATTTTTGAGGGTCTTTGCCTTTTAGATTGGGCGGCTCCGGCTGTCTGAGGGTAAGATTAAACAAAAGACATCTCATACCGACTCACTATCCCCCCGGTAGTCAGCCATCAGGTAAAAAGCGTTGAAATGTTTTGGGCGAAAACCTGAAAACTGGAATTATGCGGTAGTTGCAAGAAACATTACCATCACTCCGTCTGGAAGTCCATTTGATTTATCAGTCGGACATTGAACTCCTGGAATTCTCAAGACAACGTGCCGCTGGGCGGTCTATTGCTTTGCGCCAGGCTTCTCAACCTCTAGTTTCGTCGCGAAAATTCCCCTTTTCCAAAAATCAAAAAAAAAAACAATTTTGCCTTTCGCAACAGACCCGTCTGTGTCTTTTGTGACATAGATAAAAATTGTTCATCAAACACCAATAAAAACGGCAAACAAGTTTTGAAAATGAAAGTAAATCTATCACTGAAGGGGAAAAATGTCTGATGTCTATGAAACTGTGCCCAGGTTATGTAAAGACAGTTAGTGATCTTGAATAAAGTATATCTTCATCACAAGCAATAGACAACACAAGGTAGTTAAGAGAAGGGAAGGAAGAATGAAGCGAGAAGGTGACAAATTGTGGTAGAGAAGAAGAAAAGGAAGAAAGGTTTGAAAAGAACTTAAAGCCAAACTCATTGTTCCGTTTTAAGGAACATGATAATTGAATAAATTAAGCACAATATATTTAGATATTTAGGGTGGTAACGCTTAAAATCGTTACCTCCAGTTACATTTGAGAATTTTCATGAAACCTTCTTAAAAAGATGCCCAAAATCAGAAGCGTTTCTCGTTATTTCATTACCAAAGCCGTGCTTCTGGGGTAATTGTCTTCTGGATTTGGCGGCTTTCGCCCTCCTGAGGGTTGCCCAGCGACGACGAGTTGAACGACTTTCGGCCGCAGAGGTACCGCTTTGTGGCCTTTCGCTTTGCGCCAGGGTTTCCGATCGCTTTGATAGGGGTTCGTTGTAAATTGAAAAAAAAACACGTTTCCTTCACCGCTACAATTTCCAGATACAAAAATAAACATAGCGAAGTTTCATCCCGATTTAATTATAAGAAAAAGCGAATTGTTCTTTACGAAGAAATATAACATAATGTCATTGCAAATGATAAAAAGGTCTTAATTAGCTTCACTATCTCCGGGTTGTACCCAACCGCCAAAGGCGTTCGAAATTTCTTGGGCAATGGCAAGTAAGATTTCCACAGATCCCTTGTTTCCAATAATCTGAAAGCTTGGATAATTCATTTGTTTCTAAGAACCCTTTACCGTAACTCCATTAGGAATACCATTTGACAGACCAGTTGGACATTGAACTGCTGGCATACCTATGACATTGACAATGCATGCGTGAACAGCAGTTGTCTGCTTCAGAATTGTCTCGTTGTGGTATGGAGGAAGTGTTCCCCAGCTATAAAATCGGCTTGTTTGAGTCATCACAGTAACAAAACCTAGGGAAGAACAGAACTCCGTCTTCTTTAAGTGCAGTTTCAATGCGTTTGATTAAAGATTCGCGTTGTTTGTATACCTGAAAACGTATATTTTTAAATAAGAAAAGCATTTTCAGCCACCATCTTTCTAATAGTTAAAGATGGTTCAAAAACTGTCTTTACCATTCTAGGTTGCAAAAAGTACAGTTTTTCAAAAAAGGCGAAACGATTAGCAAAGATTTTTTGGAAGCAAGGGAAACCGAAATCAAAGCTTAGACAACGTGCATCATATCCGCGTCCGCGAATGAGCCCTGAGGTTTTAAAAATTATTGTTTCATAACTATGAAGCACTAGATTACGAAATACAACGTCATCAACGTCACTTGAAGATTGACAGAACAATTTTTAGATTTTACGAGAAATCTTTGGTTTATACCTATTTTGCTCCTCTTTCTGAAAGTTTTGACCATTTTTGGTTTTTACTGTATTCCGGGCATTTGTCGCTAGTCAACGTGTCAATGTTCAAGAAGTAGTCGCACAACTCTAAGGATACGGAAATTGAGTAGCTAGAAACTTTTCTGGGTCAAGCTTCCAAGAATAAAACGAAAATAATAGTTTCCTTAGACGATCGGTAGATATAGTTCCGTTAAGTACTAATAACGCCCCTTGTTTCTGACTTGTTGGACTATTTTCAGGTTCCGTTTTTGGGAGTTAGGGGTTGAAGTTACCACTTTTGCCAAAATTATATGAATTTTAGTTACCAAATTTTTTATCGATTGCAATGTTGCGTCAAAAGTTTTCGTTTTAGCTATATTATTTTTGGTTATCAAAAACATTTTACATTTTACAAACGGCTCACCTCATTTCGCTCCTCAGTAGTGTACATCTCAGAAGAAGTAGTCATAGCTGTAACAATTGCAGCCAAGGAGTGCTTAGAAGCTCCGATAAAATGTTTTAGCAACTCCAACCAACAGCAAATAGGTTCTCCAATATTCTTTAACACAAAGTTACAAAAGTACTTTTTGTTACAAACCTCGATATTTTTCAAACATTGGGCCATGCTCGGTTCTCCAGGCTCAATAATGCTAGCCCAAAACAGATCCCAGATGTGCTTAGTTTCGGGAAGAGGCAAATTTTCTGCCTTTTTGCCAAACGTCTTCTCAAAGTGATTAACAGACTGAAAATGAATATTGGTGTCAAGTTCCCAAATCATTTACAAAAAGCATTGATTTCTTTGTGTCGTCGCTAAGAGGCTCAATTCTCTTGTAATGGGTTAGTCCTTCGGCATAAAAGTAACGAATTTTGTCTAGATCAATCTTCTTTTTGATTATTTTCTGGCCAGCCAGTATCTAAAAAATGCTAAAAGTTCAAGTTTAGCGGAAAATCAACCGTTAGAAGCATCGGAAGGTCTTCAGCAAATCTAGTCATCGGACCACAGCGGAGCATCTCATCTTTGTAGGTACCTGGAGGCTCTGCGGGAATGTGTCCGTCAAGAGGAACAAGGCCTATAAGTACAAAATGTGTGCGACACTTTGGTTTTGTTACCCGGGGAACCAATGATACCAAAAATTCCACTCATGAAGCTGGGGATTCGAACACTTCCTCCAATGTCACTGCCGATTCCCATCTGAAACAAGGTGAAAACTAATGGTAACAAAGAAATTCCACAGCGTAGGATCGAACCAGAAATCTTTCGCTTTATGACCAGGCACTCAGGCGCTGCTCCACCTAGTAAAGTTTACTTTTAGCGCCGGCAGCGCCCCTTTATATAAGACGGTCGGTTAGGACCACCGGGAGCCACGAAATTTTGAACGTTTGTTAAAGGGAGGTCATTCTGAAAATTTGGAGAGTAGATTCATGTTTTTATCATCTAAGCTACCAAATTATACAAAGCTCGTAATCAAAGCCCAATCTCAATGGAAACCCCCAGGGGGGCGATGTAATCTCACTCCCCCTCCCCCCAAAAAAAAACTAAATTTCCCTCTATGAGCGTTACATAAGAATTATATATGTTCACCTTCGATTTTTTGTGGGTAATTTCTTCACTTGTTTCGCTGGTTGCGGTAGGTCGTTTTCGTAACCTTATTGGCTGGTCTGTTTAGGAAATTTAACTATTTTGCATGAAACACTAATAAAAAGCTCTTCAAAATGTTCTAACAGTGTTGTGTCACGTAAATTCTATGGAAAACTGAAGGGAAGCGATCAACAGAAATCGGGATCAAATATATATTTAGCTAAGCGTTTTCTCTATTAATTCTAATGCGTTTTTTCAGCACCTAAGCTACGATAATGATAAATAAACCGACGGGAAGAGGGGATTGCGATCTGTGGACGGGTGGATCTGCACGAAGCCAAATGGGGGGGGGTCTATTACGATACTGATAACTCGATGATACCCCACACCAAGCGGAACGGCACACCCCCTCCCCCGTTTTGATATCAAATGTGGAGGGGGGGGGGAGGTGAGATTGCGATTTTCGAAAGAAGTAAGTGTTTAGTTTATGCCCTTTTTAAACTTTAAAAGATCCTACCAGCGATCCGGCAGCTCCTTGAAGAGCCCCTTCTCCACCACTAGAGCCACCAACAATCCTTCTGGAGTCGTACGGATTTCTGGTCCGTCCCCAGAGAGGAGTTGATGTTTCCACCCACATACATAGCTCTGGGACAGTTGTAATAGCAAGTGAAATAGCTCCCGCGTCCAGCATCCTGAAACAGTCTTTCTTTAAAACTTAAGGAAATTAACCTCTGAGCGCAAACAGCTGTTTCATCAGCAACTCTGTCTTTCCAATCGTAGATGCCGGCAGTGACAATTTTTCCTTTCATAGAAACCGAATCTTTGGCAGTGAAGGGAAGACCAAGTAGAGGTCTTGTGACTTCGCACTAAAATTGAATTATATGTGCATCAAAATGCGAATTCACATCCGCTAAGGATTTGTCGTCCATATTCAAAATTTCCTCATCAATACGTTTTGCAGCTTCCCGTGCATCGTCTTCAAACACATAGGTTACAGCATTAATGATGCCGTTTACTTCTTGAATTCGAGAAATGTAGGCGTCAATTATTTCCGAAGAAGTAACCTTAAAGTTAGAATGTACCCATTCAATCACAATGGACTATTACCTTTCGCTGTCTGATCAGTTTCCCCAATTCTGTTGCCGACTTACGTAAAAGAGGGTTTTTCGGGTACGAAACAACCTCTTTCACGTTAAGGTAAGTGTTGTAGAACCAGAATAAGAAGGTAATTAGCCGAAAGTAGACATAGCAACAAAGATCCACGAATAAGGTTTTTAATTCCCCCATCTGAAAGCTTGTATTCATAAAAATTGATAAAATGAAGAATAGTGAAACGAGGATGAAGAAAAAGCAAAACAACTAAAAAATCATGTTGTAACCGAAAACGAGTGAATTTTTCACTTGTTTTCCGGGGAGAAATCTAGATTTCTCTGTAAATCAATTTTGAAGAACAAAATATCAACGTTCATTGCCTTTTTTTTTGATAAAAACGTGTTAAAAGGGCAACAGCCATTGTTGTAATGTGAAACTTATTAGAGATTATCGTAAACATAAAGTTGACGCAACATTGAGTTTGGGCGCAAACGATGGTTGTTTCAGCATCAATACTTGATTGATCGTTAGCTAAGACAAGATCGTCAAGGTCAGGAGCCAAAAAGTAAGTGTAATTGGCCAAGTGGGCGAATAAAGCGATCTGTGGCCGACACCGACAACGGTTCCGCTTTTTTTCAAATGAAACGCGATTGAAAGAAGCAAACAAGCTTTCCATTTTCGCTTACATTCAGATTGTTTTCTTAAATAGAACTTTGTCATTTGTGCTTTGATGTGAAATGTTCTTTATATCCGTCAAAGCATGTGACAATGTTGTTTCCATAACTTCAGAAACGTAAAAAGAATTATAAAAACAATTTGATGTGTTGTTGCCAATTTGCCAACCGATAAACAAATTATGCTTGTACTTTTTAAATGTTTCAGTAAAAACGAAAACAAAACAGTCTATAGCAAAACAAAAGTATGCTTTGATGTTTAGCTAAACTGGAAGAACGAAAGCGATTTCCGAGCTAAACGCGGGCGTGCAATAGAAAATGAAACAATACGACTGAATAAAAGACATCGCTAAATACCTCTGTCTCATATATTCATACAAAAATCTGACAGATGTCAGACAATAAAACTGTCAACAGTATAAGTTTGGGGCAGAAATAGTGCCCAAGGCTACGAGTAAACGATAAATCGTCCGAATATGAGGAGAGGATCTCAAAATGACAAAAGCGCTATAAGCAAAAAGATTTTTTTTACCTCTACACGGTCAAAGGGACCAGTGAGAGATCAAATAACGGTCAGGCATGGAATCAAGGGTGCTAGTGCAAGTGCAGTTGTGGTGTGCCCCGAAGGGCGATCACTCGATTGCCTCATTCGCTCATATAGCCCTGTCTGCCTGTGCAGCTGATGAAATATGGAGGGTTTGTGCGCTTTCTCGCCTGGAGAGTGCAGACAGGCCGCAGAACTACGGAACATGATCTATTCTCACAGAAAAAAAGCAAAAAGGAAAGAAACACACACAGAAAATACATTTGGATAGTACTCTCACTGATGAGCTGTTTGTTCAATGGGTCAGTGGGGCAGATAAGAGTCCGCGGAATATAAAAACACAAACGCAGATAGTGAATTTTTACACAACTTGCGTGCGTAGGAAAACAAAGAAAGCAAAATAAGTACAAGGAAAACTATTCAAAAAAAGGGCAAAAACAGACAAACCTAGCGAAAAGAAAAGGAAATATTGTTTTGTTTGCAAAATTTGACATTAAAAACTGAGCACTTTGTCTTTGAAAGAGTAAATTGTGCTGATTTCCGTTAACATTTTTCTCCAGGTGGCGCCCATCCTCCAAATGCCTTTGTGATTTCCTGTGCAGCATCCAGAACAAGTTGGTCGCAACCCTTGTTAGCCACAATCTGAAATTTGAATCAAGTTTTCATCTTTTGATAGTTGATACCATAACTCCATTTGGCAAGCCATTCGTGAGACCGATAGGACACTGAACTGCTGGCATGCCCATAATGTTGAAAAGTCCAGTGTGCATGAGGCTTGTGAACTTGGTCAAGGGTTCGTTGTGGAAGGGAGGGAGAGAAGTCCAGCTGTAAACGAGACGTAAACATAAGTAAACATTCAAGTTGTTCTAACCTGTTAACCTGTTCTTTAAACTAAGGTTATGCATTTTCAACCAAAGCCACACTATAATCATGTTTCTGTTATGTGGATAGTATGTACAAAACATTTTTGCGCATGTAAAGTAGTAAAAGTTAAGTTTCCCCCGCATCAAGGTGAAATGTTCGTACCTGCGATAAACCACAGACTAAACCAGGTGGCGGGGTTGAGGCTCTCTTCCCGGCGTGCCAACGTTTCTTCAGGCGTATTACTTTCGTAGACTCATCTACTCCCCATTGTACCATGGCGAGAGCATTGTGGGCTGGGTTGACCAGGGGGCGGGATCGAACTTGTCACCCTTTGAGTGGTAGCCGCGCCTTAGACCTAGACCACCGACCCCTTGTGTTTTTGTGCCTGATCATAAGAAAAACGAGGACTACTAATTGATCCTTCTTGGGCTAAGAAAACGTTATTGAACGTACCTAGGGAAGAATAGAATACCATCATCTCCCAACAGCTCGGAGAACCTCTGCTTCAATCTGTCCCGAAGCACGGTATACTGAATTTGGGCTTTTTTCAAATTTTCATTTTCCACCTACTTTTTCAGATTTTTCTTCTGGATACCCGTTCCTCGGAGTAGCTAGGTTGAACAATAGGGTCGCCATAGAATAGTGAGACGTACCGAACATTCTTTTCACAATTTCAATGAAAATTGTTAAAATAGGAAGAAGCTCCTGAAAATTTGCCCAACATTTATTAAAATAACAAGAAGATAGCTTACATCTTTCGGTTTTCCGTTTTTGGGCTCATCCATGAAACTAGCCATATACATGTCATAGATATCTTTTGTTTCTGGAAGAGCTATTGCTTGTGCGATTTTGTCAAACTTTCTTTCAAAGTGGGTGACGGCCTGAAATATTAGATAAAGAATTTCTCCACACTATCTTTCTAGGAAAAGGTTATACTTACCGAAAGCATTGCGTCTTTCGTTTCTTTGCTGAGTTTTTCGATTTCTTTAAAATGGGTTACTCCTTCAGCATAGAAAAAGCGAACTTTTTCCAGAGGTGTTTTGGTATCTTCATTTGTAGTTTTCTTGTCTTGAAGAATCTGAAAACAGAACTGAATGAGAGAAAAACGCCTTTTTTCACTTTGTATAGCATTGGTAAGTCCTCACTGAACCTAGTGATTGGCCCAATGCGAGCCATTTCTTCCCAGTAGTTACCGGCATCGGCGGCTGGAATGTGTCCAGCCAAGGAAACAGTTCCTGAAAAACCATGAAAAGAATAGGTACGAAAAAGCTGATTACCTGCGGTTCCCATAAATCCAAACACGCCGTTCATAAAACTAGGAATCCTGATACTTCCAGCCAAGTCACTGCCCAGTCCCATCTATAATCAATTTTTTATTTTCATTCCTTAAAATATACTCACTAAAGAGGCACCAGCACCGTTGAGAGCGCCTTCACCACCGCTAGAACCACCAACGATGCGGCGAGAGTCATAGGGATTGTTGCTACGACCCCAAAGAGGAGTGTTTACTTCCATCCACATGCAGTTTTCAGGCACTGTTGAAATCGCCAGGAGGATAGCTCCAGCGTCAAGCATTCTAAAAAATTATGTGAAGTTTCAATCTGAGACCACGATGCAAATTGGCACGCCATTATTGCCTTATAGTCTGTGTTCGAACAACAAATGGCCTTCCTGAACCTTCGTGCAAAAAGAAACATTGCTCAGAGGCTATTGCGCGCAGCGCGAAGCGCTGCGCGGTGGTTTGGTTCCTCGCCTAAAGCGCACTCCCTCGCGCGTCCGCAATTGGCGCCCTTTTTGATCTACTTGAATCGCGGCGGGACCAGATACCTATAATCCTTTAAGGTGCTAAAGGGGCAATTGTTATTTGGACACAGACTATAAGAATGGTTTGCGGACAACTCTTTCCAGCACGATAATTCCTTACAATTATGTGCTCAGCAAGTGTCGGTTAATGACAATGAAAATCGGGTACTCCGTCCAGAAGAGATATTGGGGGAATCGCCCTTATATAACTCAGTTTTAATGTGAACAGATGCCCATTTTGCATATTCGTTCACATATTTGCGTGTAAGGCTCTATAGTCAGGTTACATAAATAATGCATAGTTACTTGAATAAGTTTTTTAAAATTAAAATTATAAAACTCTTAAAAAAAAGAGTCTATCATTTTAGACAAACTGTAATGGTCGCTGTTCCGCTATTTCACCCGGGTTTGGATTGTTTATCTTCAATCCGGAGTGAAGCCCCGTGAGGTAACAGCTTCAAACAAATGCGTCGAAGATGTCTCTACATTCTCCCAAAAGTCTTAGAAACCTGCGAAAAAGCAGATCCCAAAGGAGAGCTGTACCAGAAAGCTCTCACCGGTCAGGAGGCTCAGTCGTAGTCATCTGTTTGGTTTTGACAACTGTAAGCATTCAGCCGGTTTGCCCTAGGGAATCTATTAAATGTTCACATCGTAGCTACGTTATAGGTGACACCTATGTCTTATTTTTCAAGGGATTCTTAATTTTATGAATTCTATGTGTGGGACACAATCATTTTGCCCATAGATATAGTCTGTGTCCAAATAACAACCGCCCCTTTGGCACCTTAAAGGATTATAGGTATCTGGTCCCACCGCGATTCGAGTAGATCAGAAAGGGCGCCAATTGCGGACGCGCGAGGGAGTGCGCTTTCTTGGAGAGCGCAGAGAAACCAGACAAAATAGCGTCTGAGCAATGTTTCTTTTTGCACGAAATTTCAGGAAGGCCATTTGTTGTTCGTAAGTGTTGATCTTCCAGTAGTCTCCATTTAAGTGCTGAGTTATAGTTTAAGCTTGGTTACTAGAAAATCAATAATATAGTTCACCTTTGAACAACCGGTGCCGTATCTTCACAAACAGTGTTTCGTCTTTCGTACAAAGCAGACGTGATAATTTGACCCTTCACGCTCATAGAATCCTTGATAGTGAAAGGTAGTCCCAATAAAGGTTTCGTTTCAGCACACTAAGTTCTGGTTGTTTAATGAAGGGTTGGGCGTTTCTAACCTGTGAAAGTTCGTCATCGTTCATTCCAGCAATATCAGCGTCAATTTGCTGAGCTTGCTTTCTGGCATTCGCAAAGAGTTTACAAGTTACGGCGTTCAAATGGCCATTGACTTCGTCGATTCGTTTAATGTAGGCCTCAATCACATCGATTGATTTGATCTGAAAAAACTTATATTTCTGCATAAAATTGTGCTATACGTACCTTCCTGGATCTGATTTCCTGGCCAAGTTGAGATGCAGATTTCAAAAGAATTGGATCCCGTGGTGGGGAAACAACTTTCTTTTCTTTGAAGACGTTCGCAAGCCAGAAGACAAACGTGACCACATTAAAGTAAAGAGCTATGAAGGTGTTCGCTAGACATTCCAACATGTCTAAAACAGAATTGTGTTCTTTCAATTGGAGCGAAAGTGGATTATGTGATGCTAAGGGCAAAGCAATGAACTAAAGGAGGAGAGTTTTACGTGATGTCCAATGTACGGGGTCAACAGTGATTTTTCGTCGCCCGGTGAGATAACCCCGCACATCAATGCAACAAAGCACAACATCTGTGCAGCGAGGTTGTGCTTTGTTGCAATGCGAACGGACAGAAGTCACAATCAATTTCTTCGCCAACCTGAGTAATTACCAATTACATAATCAATACTGACCTCGTTCATCAGTTTGATATTTGAAGTTTTTCACCGGTTACATGTTTTCACGTTGTTCTTTTGGTGCAAGGTAGACTCTAGCTTCGTGACCTGAAGACCAAATGATCGGAACTCTCAAGGACAGAGGGATAGATCATACATCAATGTCTGCGAATGTAGTTATGATTATTTCCAGATATTTGATTACACTTTTATTGATAATCAATCCCATATTAACTAAGTACAACCCTCGCTTCACTAATTGGAATCGTTGCGTCATGTCTTGGCTTGTAGTATTGAAAATCTTACTTTCCCCGATTAATGTCAATTATGTAAAACGTTCGCTCGAATAACCAATTCATTTGTTGTAAAGAAAAGAAACTCTTTGTTTAAAGAAACTCAACGACTACTCAATTTGTCATTTCTTTTCGTAATTCAGACATAAAAAGGTTTATTAACAAGCTTTATTTTAAAAACCGTATTGATCAAAAGCGTCTGATAAGTGGGCAAACAAGCAGAGGTTTTCAACTTCAACTTTTGTTTTAAAAGAACTTCAGGAATGCACTGTCACTCTTCCTGAAATTGCACGATATACAACCAGTAAGCAGATTTATAGATACTTTTGCGAGTTTCTGCTCATCAATGCTCGAAGAGTGTTGCCGAATTCTTCTGGACCAAAGGAGACTGTGCGTTTGAAGTGGAAATCTGATGGCCTCAATATGACTTTGCCGAAGCTTCGCTTTCCAACAACGTAGGCATCTGAAACAACCAAATTTATATGAGTAACTAAGTTTATCTATACTGTTTCTGAACTTTTTCACACCTTTCTTTCTCAAAATGTTAGTTAGGGTATGATTTTCCAGATGTGAGGTTGTTATCTCACAATAGTTTTGCAATTTGTTTCAAAAATAAAGGGTAAAGAGTAATTCCATCCGAACTTAGAAAGCATAATCTGTGATTTTTGAACAACTTCTATAGAAAAATCGCCTTATAGGATAAACCATGGGCAGCGGATTTTCTGATCAACTATACGCTTCTTCAACAAAACAAAATACTGAAAATGTAGTTTGAACAGTGAGTGAAAATCTGTATCGCGACCTATTAGAGCGCCGTACTTTTCGGTTTTGGTTTCACGGAAATATATTTTAAAAAAAAAACTTTATCTAGAGTTTGTGAGGATAAACAAAAATGTTATTACCTCCCAAAGGTTTTCAGGCAAATTGTCGAAAGAATCTTTTGGTAAGAATCTTTCAGTTTTAACAAAAACGGTTATTGTGAGACGTTTTTGAACAACCGTGACTGCATTTGGCAAGAACAGTGAGAGACAAAAGCGCTAGAATAACGGAATTCTAGTTAGTACATGATCATAATCATTTTATTTGACACAACCATCATACCATAACAAATAAGTTTATTTAACACAACAATAACTGGACGCAGACTCTGAACGTTCCTAAAACATCATATTTTGATGTTCTACGTACAGTACGGCGATTTATCTACATATCACTTTAGAATTATAAAGACAAAAACAAATTTCTTTAAAGAAACTCACCAGCTGTAGCAAAACAGGCAAAAATTAGCAAGACGGTCCAGATACCTTGAGACATTCTGTAATAAATGATAATTTCAATAGTAGACAGAGAAGATAGAAAACAAATAAACGAACAATAAAGTCACGATTTACAACATCTGTAGTAAAATCTACAATGATTATATGTTTACGGTGGAATACGTCAGAATGTGGTTTAGTTTCCCTCCCACATCATGAATACTACTTATTCAGGCTGTGATTCGACGCAGAAGATTTGTTTAGAAGTCTTTGCTTCGGAAGTTGGCAATTAAAAGTTCTTTCAGAAGAAATTAGTAAAGGCAGGGGTGTGTAACCATGCGGTGGGTATTTTGTGATTAGCTGCATAATCCGGTGGGAGGAAGCCAGAGAACGAAAGACCGGACTTACGTCTGTTCGTAAATGGAAGTCTTCAAAGAAACAAAAGTTCAAAAAAATTTGTACATATTATGTACTCGAGACTATTTTTTCTCTTGCCCATAGGCTTTGTGCAATGTTTAAGTTGACCTGCACATCTAACTAGCCAAAAAGTTTTTTGAAAGCTTTAGTATCAATTGAGCTTGAACATTTTTCGAAACTTGGGAAAATGTGTAAAACGACAACAATGTTGCAGTTTTTGCGTATGATTTAGCCGCGCCTTCTAGAAATTTTGCTTTCATTGACAAATCTGCTTCCCGGGTGTCTATTTTCATCCATATTTGCGCTTGAAAAGCTATCCGATATTCTTGAACCTTCCAGAAGTAAATTTTATGCTCTTTTCAGCAAAATCATCTTTGCCGCTTGCCAGATGTACGTTAAATCTGGTAACAGCTTTCGAAAACCAAGCTTAAAGTTGTGCATAACTAAGTGTATGCCTTAAGTGCCTTAAAAAGAAGCTCGTTTTATAAAAATCATAATAAATTCATAAAATGGCTGCCAGTTTTTAACGAAACCCGAAAAACCGCAGTTTTTCAAAGCGCTGGGAAAACCACAGAAAATTTTCTCCTTAAGCCCTCTAAGGTTGATTTTATTGAAACGAACAATAACAAACTGTTTCATTCTTTGGGAGAGGTCTTCCACCAGTTAAATGCGAAATTTTTGTTAAAACAGTGAATTTTTGATTCATTTTGACGCCCATCAAAAGTAGTTTTTTCGAAGAAAGCAGAATTTCTTGAATAATCAGCTAAACGATACGCATTGACTGCAGAATCATTGTTGGTTAACCCCCCCCCCCCCCCCCCAATTTTTTTTTAACAATTCCCAATCCCGAACACTCTAATATATAAACCTATTTCCTGTTGGGTGATTTGAACTGCACAAAACCGAATAAAAACCCGTCAATTTTCAGCTGCTTAGCAATAAACATTTTATTGACGACACCAAAAATTAGAATCATAAGATGACGCGAGAAAGTCTGGTACTCCTGTCCCGTAGGAAGCATGGGCTATAAAAGCAAAAAAGTGAGGCAAAAGTAAGGGTGGGGGTGTATTACTATGCCATAAAAAACCTCATACGTACGTCATGGATAATTCTGGTGTGACCAACGGCTAGAAAACGGCTTGCAGGGTGGCACACATGACACTTCTTAGACAAAAGGCAAAAATAACGCAGAGAAGAACTAAAGGGAACGAGAGTTAAAAAGAAAAACAGAGTGAGAGACAGAGAGACAGAGAGACAGAGACCAAGAGTATTTAAGAGAAAGGGTTAGATATTGAAAGCGGAAATGAAAGATGTATTGTTAAAAACACACTGATTGAAAATCCCTAAATCTCAGCCGAGCAAAGATTAGAAGCAATCTAGATTTCCCTTGTTCTTTAGGGCGTGGAAAAGTTAGTTCGGCGTTAAAAAAACAATTTTTCCAGAGTGCAAAGATCCGGTGTATGGCACATTCTCTGAGAACAAAAGGTCTGAAATACCAGAAATAATGAGACCGGGTTCAGGGCAGCCAACACGTGAGAATATAATGGTGATCCAAAGAATTGAATTAAACCAATGCAATTCAGTTGGACGGTGATGAAATAGAGAAAGCGGAAAAGAAAAAGAAATGTCAAAAAAAAATGAAAAGATATTCAAGGTTTTCAAGGTACTAGAATTAAACCAATTTGATTTTAATAACCCAAAATTAAAACCTCCCACATAGTTTGATCGGTAAAATTTGTTTATACTTATTAGTGTACCCAACCATGAAAAGCAGGAAGTCAGTAAACTGAAAGTTTAATGTTCTAAGTGAGAAAACAAAATGAAATATGTTGTTTTAAACTTTTCAAAAAATAAGTGAGATTCAAAGTTCCGGGTTTGGATTTTTTTTTGATTTTCAAAACTAAAGCGGGAAAATGGTGCGTTCAACAATTGTTGCTAATTTTAGCGAGTCTCTTTTATTAAAAGTCTGCGTCGCCTCAGGCATTGTGAAGCGCAAATGCAGAAATATATCTTCGCTATGAGATTAATTCGAAATTCTGCTGCAAAAAAGCCAGACAGAGAAACTGGGTCTTATGAATTAGCAGGTCCGGGTTTCATGTTTGTGAAACATTCTGAAATGAAGAACATGATGAAATAACGTAGAATGTTTTCACAACCAGCGTGTCTAGAAAGAGTTAGTTGTTAAATTAGTATTACGAATAATTAAGGTGTCAACAGAGAGATTCTTGGAATTGGACGTCGCTAGCAACAAAAGCAAGCACTTTTCCGACTTTCTGAAAGTGTAAGTAGATTAAACGTCATTTTTGAAAAAGTGGATAAAGGGCGAAATGTGCTTTGTGTCTAGCGGAAAATTTGAAAGTGCGAAAAAAAGAAACACATTTCAATCGGTCGGGAAAAAAACAGCTTCAAATTTTCAGTCACAAAGAAATACTAAAGGTAAAAAATTAGCAACAAAATCAAATCAATGCCAAGAAAGCTAAGGAATGACGCTTGAGCCCGACTTAAAGGCACTTCTTACGAAATACGGCTGGAACGAAATGTACTGAGGCTGCGCCGGAAGGGAGGTCTAATGCGATGATACATTCTATTAATGAGCCTAGAGACGGATCCGGGTACCCCGAATTCTTCGGTGACGTTTCTCCTATTTCGTGTTCTGACGCTGGTGATTCCAGGCGGAGGTATGCATTATTGAGGGAGTCTCAAGTCATCTCAGCAGCAAATTACAGAACCAAATAACAAGATTGCAGCTCTGGCTAGGAAAATGAAAATAGGCAATTTTTTCAAACAACGGGATAAGTAGTTTAACGAAATGAAAACAATGGTTCCAAATAAAAATTCTATGCTTGAAAGAAAATTTAAACTTACTGATATAATTTTGAAAGTTTTTGTTGCCTAGAAAACCATTTTTTTATTTAACTGTAATTGTAGATCTTGTCAAAGCGAGGGAGAAACAGTGAAAATAAATAAATTTTGATGGCGTCATCACGCTACGCAGTTTTTGAGTAGAATTTATTTATACTAAGTACTTACAAGGTTTTTTTCAAGAAGGCTTTTTAAGAATTAACAGTTAATAATAACATTGTATATGGTACAAATAAAAGTAAAATCCGTTCCAACAAGATTTAAATTTGCCAAATTAATTTTTTGCGATTTTCTTTAAAAGCGAAATTTTACTTCCTTAAAAAGTAAAATACAATATGTCCTGTTCCAAAGTGTGCAAAAAACAGAGCAACACTTTTTGTAAATCTATCTCTAATGTAAAAACAGCTTACCAAGATATTTTGCTTCACAGAGATACAAAAAGTATAAAAACAACTAACACGTTTTCGCTAACTGCCTTCTACTTAATACAGAAATTTAAACAATAACTACTTTTAACATTTTTAAAAGTAGTTCATTTTTCAGATATAAATTGTTGGGTATTGTGAAGTGGGCCTATCTCGCTCAGAAATCATGTAAATGATGAAAGATCTTTAGTTTTGTTGACTCAAAAATTGTTTGACACTTTGCAAAAGTGTGCCACGAAAACTGCAAAATTGCTCTAGAACACAATGCTAAATGATGTCGCTCTCAGAGGAACTGACCTGGAATATAAAAAAATGTTTTCCACACGCGCAAGATCCAAAGCATGTTATTTAAGAGCGAACAAAAACTAGGAAAATGATTATACTTTATTTGTAATTATCTATATTTTGTGAACATTGAAAGTTCGGGATGAAAACGTGCCAAGCCCAACGGAAACTGCGGATGTTGTGGAAGGTTCCTTGTTTTATGGCAGCATTGGCAATGCTGTGACTCAACGATCCTTGTAATTAAACACACGTCGCATGAAAGAGGAAGTCACGTCATGAAAAAACTTTTAAGGAAAAAGTTTTTGATGTTTGACAAAAACGTGTTTTTCTCTGAGTTTGAAAATATTTTGACGCACTTAGTATGACAGAACAATACAAACTTAAAGAAAACGCCTATTCAACAAATTTGCACGTAAGCTAAACTTTTCTTCTTTTTTTTGCAAAAGCAAGTGCCCACTTCAGCAACAACAAAAAAACAGATTTCTAATTTAAAAAAGTTGTTTTACTTCCTCTAAAAACGTCTATATAGGGTATAAATTACAAATTCCAGTTAATTTAATTTCTAAAATCGGATCAGACAGTAGTTCTCAAGATTACTGTATGAAACTGCTCATTGAAAATCTATTCAACACGAAAACACACATTTCACAAAGGTGAAATTACAAATTTGAAATAGTTCTATGCTACGAAGAAAATTCTACGGATTCAAATGTGCAGAATGACAACTCTATACCTAGTCACCCGATAACTTAGTTCAGTATTATATTTCCAAGGTTGTTTCAACATTATGAAAATTAGGTTTCGTTAACGAGGTTTCGGCACGGAGAATGACATTTGAAAAACCATTACGAAAAGTGTAGGCTCGTTTAAGAACGATGACTGAACAAAGTTAACTTATGACAAAGTTTGTTTGATAATCAACTTACGAAATGAACTTTTACGAACAATCAGAGAGAACTAAATTTACAGCAACACGTGCAGGCAAGAGACGTTCTCAATAGTTCAGTTTTACTATCATTCTATGTTTGTTTCATTTAATCTGCATAAAATTTTGGGAAAAATATAGTTTAGCCTAGTATGCCCCCCGCTCGTTTGGCCCCAATCAATGCGAATTTGTGAACGTTAGGTGGGGTGTGTAACTGAATTATGTAACTTGTGGCGTTTATATAAATTCAGCTTAACCCGATGAGAATTCTAAGAAGCCATATTGTCGGTAAATTAGTTAACCATTTAACTAAAATTAGAAAGAAAAAAGTTCAATCAGTAATAAATGCACTATTAAAACAAAAAAAACCAGAAAAAAAAATTTTAAATGCTAAAATTGAGAATTTACCAACTGATAATAAAGCGTTGAGCAGTTGACACTCAGTGATGGGGGCTTAAATGAATTGACACGAACGGCTATTTGGGATGGGGAAAGGGGGGGGGGGGGTTGGTGCAACTGGTTTTAACTGAATTTTGCCCAAAATTCACTTTACTTCAGAAACGTGAAGGAACGCAACGCTGTCTAACGCGCTTTTGGTGCATTTTAAAGCTCGGATATCCACAAATGTCTAAAGAAATGAAAAGATTAGTGTACAGTATAAAATTTGTTAGTTAGTATGGTTTTAAACATAGACTATTTCAAAACGCATGGAAATGAAATACAAACTAGAAATAAAATTAAATACACACTAGTTTTTGTAACGACAAAAACAAAAGAGCTCAGTAGTTACAACCTATAATCTTACGGTTTGTTAAAAGTATAAAGTCAAGCTAACAACGCGTCTAAGAATTGTGGAGGGCTAGTGATGCAACAGTTTCTGGTTCAGTTCTCCTATTAAAGCAAATTTATTGCAGGGGGAAATTATAGAGGACAACAAACTTATAGTTGTATTGTGATGCTAGAAGTAATTAAAAAGGTAATGAAACCGATTACCCGTGTTATTGAGTTAACACTAAAGCTTTCACAGTTGCAAACTGTTTCCGCTTTTAACAAAAAGCGGTTTTTCACCTAGTTTCTGCAAATTCGGCTTTTTCTACCCTTCGAAAAGGTGCAACATCCCAAAAACGCTCCTCATAGATAACCATCTGCCTGACAGGACGTCCTCTGCCACATTATCCGTGAACTGTGACCTTGCACCTTGTGCGGCGAAGTGCGCCGCTGACCCACTTTAGGACATGTCGGATGCCATTCGACACTCCCTATGTGCTGTTTTGTGCTATGCCTACCCCCAATTTGTCATCTCTGTTTGAAATGAGTCTTAGCTTTGTTTTAATCCAAGTGAGTCTCTAGAATTTGGAACTTTGTACACCTACTTAACCTTGAGCCTAGGAATCGATTCCCCATTGCGGTCGGGGATCCGTTTGGCCGATGGACAAAGTTCACCTAGTGCCACTGGAACCATATCAATCATTTGCGGTAGGTAAAAGCTTGCAAAAAGAGACGAACGTTATCATTCACATTCACGCCTGATGGAAAATGTCTACTTTCTCGGGCCAATGTTCTTGAAGTTGAACTTTAACTCCTGATGTTTTTCAACCATTTCCTTTGTAAATTAGAATTTCTTTCGGTAAATTGTTTTACCCAGCGTGTTGTTTATTAGTATGCAACAGTTATGGCTTGCTTCTTTTAATCACTTTAACAAAATTTATTGAACAGAAGAATCTCAAGATAAAATTTGCAGATGAAACAGATCAAAAATCATTTAAAGGGCAACAAAGGTCTCAATATTTTTCTGCCGAAGACACTTACAACGAATCGTCTCTGCACTTTTAAATGTCTATGTGAATTAATTTTGTCTAGACATTCTGAATGCGATTTTCACGTGAGAAACAATAATGGAGATGTTTCTATGGAGATGTTTCTAATTCACTTCACAACTTTTTTTTAAAAATTGTTTTTGCAGGTTAACGAAAGTTTATTGCCGAATGTGTCAAACTACAAAACGTAGAAACTACAGACGTAGTTGTAATGTATAGTCCGTTTCCAAAGAAAGGACCGTGTCTTTTGAGGGCTTTAATGTTTTGATCATTTTTAAACACTGACGATTTGAAACATTGAAGTGAATAGAAAAAAGTACGCGAAATATCACTGTAAAAGAGTAGTGCGCAGACAATTAAGCTATCGCGGCGGGACCTAATGTACCAACCTTTAAGGTTTTTGGCCAAAACCGGTGCCGGTTTTCGGAAACACATTATATCAAACTACAAAATAAATAATAAATAAACTATAGACTGAAATTCTCAATTGACAAAAACCAAAATTTCTAAACTTTGTTTTCTTGGCAAACTAAGAATGAATAGAAACAAGAATTTTCAAAAAACTTTTTGAAAATTATTTTCATAAACAATGTATTCAATTTTTTAAAAATTATTGTAAAAATCCTCGCGGCCATTCATTCTTAATTTGCAAACAAAATTAAATTTACAAATTTTGATTGTTTGTTCAACTGAGATTTTCATTTAAAGCGCAGGTCTGTAGTTTGTAAGTTTTGTAGTTTTGTAGAATGTCATAAAACATTGTATCACACATTGTTCATTTTTTCTCGATCAAATATACCCCTTGTCCATATCCACCTTTACATGCCATCAATTCAATAAGCGAAATGTTTTTGTTAGTGGGCAGTTCGAGTTATCGTGACCTTGATCTACAACATTCAGTTCATTTCTGCAAAAACGCTGTCCTGTCACCCATAATCCGTTCCATTCCACTTTCCGTGTCGTTTGTAGTCGACAACAACTTCGTCTTCCTTTTCCTTCCCAGTTCCGTTCTGGTCACCGGACTTTTCTCGGCATAAATACTACCGCCCAGTGTCTTTCAGGTCAGAATCAGGTTTTCCCGTCCACTCTTCGACAACTATCTCTGTTGCCCTTGGTACCCATTTGATGGTATCGTCGTTCCGCGGCCCACTGTCGCCAAGTTTTTTGAAGTTTTCCGCACCCAGTTATGCTACCGCCGCTTTTCTCCATTCTTTGCCCCACTTACTTCCATTCTTGAACTAGAATTTGAATTTTCAGATGGATTTCTTATGGAGTTTCGCCGGATGGGCTCTTTCCTGCTATGTGGGAATGCGACTTCTTAAGTGTCTGTTTGTTTTGATCAAGAGTTTTTGTGCACATGTTTTGATGCCCGAGTACAATTTGGAAAGTTTCAAAGATTCGTGGACAGGTAAAAACAGAAAATTATTGATTTTCAAGACTCGATTTTCAGTTTGCACTGGAGCTACTGATGGAATTGGAAAAGCTTACGTAGCCGAGTTGGCCAGAGCCCGTGGCCTTCGTAAATTCTTCCTTATTGGAAGGAATCCCAGCAAATTGGCTGCAGTGCAAAAGTCCTTAGGTTTGTTTTTCATCAGCGGCTTCCAAGTACAAAATCATTTTAGAAGACGAATTTGGAGCTGAAGTGAAAACTGGTGTTTTCGACTTCGAAAGCGATGACTACAGCAAACTGCCTAAGGAACTGGAGACTTTGGATGTTGGGATTCTCAGTAAGTTTCGATTTGATCCCCCTTTCGTAAAACCAAAAGGATAAAAAACATTCGCCGTCATAAAAGAAGCCAAAAGTGAAATCTTTTATTATCCAAAAGATTATAGGCGATGAAACTTGGAATAGAATGATGTAAAAGTATTTAACGTGCCACAATTTTGCTGTTGTAAACAAAAAAAGAGGGTGGTTTGTTTTTGAGTTTTTAAACTCTGTTAGTTTGTCTTTGAGTTTTTAGACTCTGAAAAAACCTATCAAAAAGGGTATAATCTTCGCCAAATCTACTTCGGCCGATTTAGCTGCGTACACGCCCTGAGTATCCTATATGACACGCTTTACTCTAGAAACAACATTAAAATATTGGCACGTTGTTCCGAAGTAGTTTTGGTTTCATTCTTTGTCAACAAGTCAATTTTCAGTGAAATTGAAAGCTTGAGAAAGAAATGATAAAAATTGCTTTCTTCAAAAGTTTGGGTTAACTACAGAACTGTGTTATAAAGAATGTAGAATATAATTCATGTTAACCTTTGAGACACAAAAAATATATACTTTTTACAACGCACTGGCCGCGTTTTCTGCCAGGTTTTTTGTCAATGGTGTTCATTTTCACATCATTTGGTAAAAACCTCTCATTTTGCTGGGTTTGGACAATATGAAAAAAAACCGTAATTAACGTTGATTCTGTATTTTCAATAAATAAACTAAAAATTATGTTTTTTTAATTACATTTTTTCAGTCAACTGTGCCGGAATCGCCCCCAAGAAAGTTGGAAACCTTGTTGAGCAGGAGCCCGGCCTTGCTTCCAAAATCTTGCGAGTTAACCTTATGTCTTCCATCAAAATGCTGGAAACTGTTCTTCCTGGAATGTCCAAGCGAGACAAAGGAATCATTGTCAATGTGTCTTCTATGACGGTTAGAATAGCTAGGTAACCTTCATGCAGTGATATTTCATAGTGCTGGCGCCCCATGCCCTACCTCAGTTCATACCCTGCTAGTAAGGCCGCTCTGGCATTTTTCTCCGATTCTCTCAGTGATGAATTCCGCAGCAGCAAGGTGAAAATTCAGGTGCGTTTGTGTGTCACAAGGAGAAAAAACTAATTGGTTTAGTGCCTGGTTCCTCTTTTGGTCGCCACCAAGGTCGCCTCTTATGAAACCAGCGAGGCGAACAATTTATTCGTCGTCACCCCGGAGAACTTTGCAAAGCAAGCCGTCCGCCTTATCGGACGCTGGGATCTTGTTACGGGATGCATTCAGCACGACATCCAGGTACATTTTTTTCGTTGGCTGGAATGCCAAAATTGTGAGAAATAGGTAAAAGATTTTGCCTTCACAATATCCTTGGGATCAAAGGCGCATGCGAAGCGAACTGTATTTCAAGAACGGTCAAACTCCCAACTGTCGATTTTGACGTGGGCGTAAGGGGTTTTTCCCAAAAGCATAAACATTTCACAGTACTATTGTCAACAAACACGTAAAACTCATTAAACCTCAAAAGATTCATTGCTTATAAGATTAATGAACCCGTTGAGACTAAAGTTTTTAACAAAAGCTATGGTTTCTACGCATCCTCTCTACGTTCTGATGTAAGCAATAGCTGTGGGCACCGTTACACAATTATGCAAACACAATATACGAAATGTTACTCATTAGTCCTTTAAAGGGGCCTTTTCAGAATCGCATGCTAATGAAGACTTGGCAGGCATTTTGCGCACGGCCGTAGTCTGGAGCGGTGTTCGGAAAAATTATTTCAATTGAAATGACTCGATCAGCACACGTTCCATTTCCAATCAGAAAAGGCCCCTTACTGGCCCTTTAAGGTAAAAATCAGGGAAAGTTTTCCACCCTCATGCAATTCATACGCTAATGATAACTTGTTCATTGTTCGAACAACCGTTGATTGGAGCGGTTTTTGGAGACGCTCATTTCATGCGATAATGGTCGCTTACATTTTGACCTAAGACGTTCTAGTTTATTGAAATAAATTTTTAACATGTAAAATGAGCGACACTAGTAAACCGAATCACAACGATTGTTGCAATTGTAAAAATTTGTTTGTTTGTGCTTGATAGCTACCAAAATCGATATGGTTATAGAAGTGAATGCGTGGAAAAACACAAACTGCAAAAACTAATATCATGTCGCTGAAATATTCCGTTTGGAATAATGAACCCTGTGTGCATTGGATAATCTATCAATAATTGTCCATTTGGGATTTTCAAGCATTTCCGGTACAAGGTCCCACAATGAAGATCGTAAATGGCACCAACTGCAGGGCGCAAGACATTACGCGTTATTAGGAGGGCGCAGAGTTTATCATCAAACGCAGCGCCTGCAAATCGCTTCGCTTTTTTCACAGTTGTTAGAAAGCTAAATTATCCGTTGGTATAACACTTTAACACTATAACATAACATATACATATAACACTTTATAACATATACATATAACATAAACATATAATACTTTCTTATGTGTTCAAATTACAAAACCAGTTTCAAATTTTGAATTTGGCAGTCTATTCTGCGCGCTTTTAGTAACGGCCTCGCTTCCCGCAATTGGCGCAGTTAGCGACCTACGCTCTGCTTTACGGGAAAATGTATGATGCCAAACGGTTATTCATTCTTTGGGCAGCAACTTTAGTAACAAAATGTTAAAATTTATCTGGTTTCACGCTCAGCTGAACATTCCGAGCAATTTCAACTTTCACCTATAATTTTCAGGTCGCTGTTGGCGCCCTTGTCTCCTTCTCAATTCTCAAAATGTTCTACGTGCCTTTGATCATGCTAGGAGTGCACAAGGACCGAGTCGCCACCTACCAGAAGAACCACGACAAAAAAGAATAATTTTGTTTTGAATGTTCCCCTTTCAAAAAGCTTGAACTTGATTTCTTACTGTTCATTTTTCTATTTTCTCATAATAAAAGAATCCAATTTCCACCTGGTGCAATGTATGCTCTCTAGTTTTCAATATGGGAAATTAATGTTTTCCACTTGGCTACTATGGTTACGAGTACTGTTTTCAATGGAATTCCATTTTCGTACGGCTGAATGTAGTCGGCGGGCTGGGTCACCATGGTTACCATGAGTGCGCTGTGGCTTTAACTGAAAAACACCCGCTGCCGAACGTTGTTATCCTTCTTTGTCTTGTCTGTTCATATAAAGAGAGGTAGTGAAAATATCAAATTTAGAACTTTCTGTTATGTGAAGCTGAATGACAACACTGCAATTCGTGGAATACGTAACGGAAGCCGACACCTTGGCGGACAGTGCTATAAAGGAAACAACTTCTGCTTCCCTAAGGACTTCAAATGCCATCCTTCTAGGTAAAGACTTTACTATTCCATGAAAAAAATGTTTTTAGCTCTTCTACTTCTTGCGTCTTATATTTTGAATCTTATTATAATAGCAACAGTCTTAGCACAGTGAGTGTCCCCAGACAGACTTATTGAATTTGTGTTTTCAGTCCTAAACTTAGAGAGTCAACTATTTATCTCCTTCTATCGCATTTTTCCTTCATACACATTGTGGATATATCTTTCACGGTGTTATTGTCTCTGATCTATGTAGCGAACGAGGCATGGGTTCTAGGAGCCACGTGGTGTCGTATTTACGCTACAATGCAAGAGGTAAGTGTTTTTTTGTAACTGGTGTTAAGCGAATTTTAGACTGTTTGAGTGTGTGTTTGATCGTGGGTGCGAATGTGAGCTTGCGAATGTGAGTATAAACGTGAGCGTGGGAACGTGAGTGTGAGCGTGAGCGTGTGTGTGTGAGCATGTGAGCGTGTGAGCGTGTGAGCTTGTGAGCGTGTGAGCGTGTGAGAGTAAGCGTGTGATAGTACCCACAACAACAGTCCATTTTGTTACATAAGAAGGTAGGAAAAGTAGGGAAAATTACAGAAGTAGTAAGGTAGAATTGCTGAGAAAAGGTACCAAAAGTCAGAAAGTAAGAAAGAGAATTGTAGGGACAGTGAGACATGCACAAATTGAGATAGACACAGAGGAGTGTGAGAGTGTGAGAGTGTGGGAGTGTGAGAGTGTCAGATTGTGAGAATGTGAGAATGGGAGGGTGTGAGACTGTGAGCGTGTGAGCGTGTGAGCGTGTGAACGTGTGAGCGGGTGAGTGTGTGAGCGTGTGCGTGTTTGTGTGTGTATGTGGTGTATGTATGATGTGTGTACGTGTGTGCGTGTGTATCTGTGTGCATGTGTTCATGAAACTCTTTCAGTTTTGCCAACTCTACACAATGATGTCACTGATGCTTATGGCTGCCGAAAGGGCAGTTGCCCTCCTCATGATGGCTCACAGCACGGATCCCTTCAGGGTGGAGAAAAAGTCAATCATCAGCGGAAAGAAGCTTGCCGGTTTGGTTCAACTGGCAACATCGTGATTCATGTTTCAGTTGCTTCCGGGACATTGGCCGTGGTCTGCCTTGCAATAGCAATTCCGTCAGCAACGCAAGCAATTCCAGTAAAGCCATTTAAAAATCGATACGTGTGTGCAATCGATGCGTAAGTCAAGGGTTGAGCTGAAATCATCCTGATTTTGTAGGTATTGCCCAATCGCATACCCCATAGCCCGGATCATCATCTACATCGGGTGCCTGGCAGTAACCTTGGTCTGTGTTGGGTCGATTCTTAAAAAGAGGGTAATTATGGATAAATGTATGGGTAATACATATATTTTTAAGGTAGAAACATCTTTACCCTTCCAATCTCGAGAGTACTCGGACTTCATCAAAAAGAACAGAGCCCAGCAGGACATACTCAGTAGAGCGAAGATGGTCATCTTTCTTCTTGTAGTGTTTTTACTAGTTGAGGGGCCCTACGCTTTTTTGAGTTTCGTCTATGAGGTATTTCAAAACATTATTTAAAACACAATACAACAATTTTAGGTTACAAACAGTGCTGAAGTTCTGGCCAAGGGCGAATCTTCCGAACTGTCACAGGATGCGGATATTCTGATCACTTGGCTGAAGTTTATCTATCCTCTACTGTCGCCAATTATTGTAAGTTATGAAGCAAAACAAAAAAAACATATGGAAACATGTAGGAAAAAATGTATTTACCTATATGTAAATCTTAAGTAACATTATTATGCCAAAACCGTTTCTACAACTTTTGAAATTGACAAAATAGGTTGTCATTTTAAAAGGAAATTCAGTTGAAACATACGTTTGCTATTTTTAAAATACGATGTTCTTTAAGTACATGTTCAACCTCATTGGTTATTTCAAGATTGTTAATATTCGATTGTTAACAGATATACTTAGATACTCTCCTGGTGTAGCGACATCTGGATCAAAGCCAAAGAACTCTTCTGTTGTGTGTCATACGAACCACCCACAATAGGGCACTACATGGGGGCTTCGCCAGGTCTAATCTGAAACCTTTCTCAAATACAAGTAATTTTTAGGTGTTCCGGGTGTGATGACTCTTGTTGCTACGCCTGAAGGACTACAGCTTAGGATGCCAGCTCAGAGCACTCCTATCTATCCCCAACCAACACTTACCCCAACGCCCGCTGCTTACCCAGCTCCTGGAAATGGTGAGGGCTTTTGAAAATTTAATAAGGTTCTTTTTCAGAACAGCGACTTCAACCTCCTGTGGTTAACTCTGTACCCAACCTAAGCTCCCCAAGGTCAGAACAACTTCAGCCTTCCACTTCTCAGACTACATCTCACTATTCGGTTCAAAGCGAACCAACAAAGAAAACTACTTTGAAGTCGAACAAGGTGGCTACTAAAACAACTGCGCCGGTGGAGGTTGCTCCAAAATCAAGGAGTAAGGCTAAGAATGGAAAGTTTATAATGTGAATTTTCAGTTCCTAAACCGTCGCAATCCAGAGCTCCTCAACCACCTAAGAAAAAAGTTATAAAGCGAGTTAAACCAGCAGGAACTACTCGTAGATAAATCGCCTTGTTTTGTTGTGGGTACGGTTACAGTAATAAAGAAGTAGTGGTTTTTTGGTTATCAGATTCAACCATAAAACAAGCCAAACGTGATTACTTTCAAAAATTGCTTTGTACTTGATTTAATTTAGTTTACACCTTATCTTGTGCCTAGGATACTGTAGTCAATCATACTTACCCAGAGAATTACTTCTGTTGCTAGGTAATGAAACCTCGTGGGTGGAATGACGCGCATTATCGGTTGTAATATGTTTCGCAAGAGTGAAAGCGTCATTGTATAGCATAATACGGAATTGAAAGAGATTCATCTACCTGACTAACTTCAGTTCAAGTAACAACTACATTTCAAAAAACTTTGCCCATACGTCTACAAACAAATTGGGCCAAATAACGACGACTAGCGACGTACGTTTGGGGGTACGAAGGGATGGCAATGGAACATGACTCCTTTGGAAAGTACCCGCTATTTTTCGTACAAAAGCGGTCTTGCAAAAGCGTTTGGAAATTCCAACAGATGAAAAATGGACAAAAACAAAAATTGCTATAAAATAGGATTTTTTTCACATTTGGAAGCCAAAATGTGAGCACTACACTGACAAATGTATGTTTTTAAAAACAGAACTCGTTAAAACACAGAAACAACTGCGTTTGCGAAGCACAGAACTGTCTATTTATGTGAAAACAGCGATTATTAGATGTACACAACCGAACACATGTTAGCATAACGAATACGTCAGTTTTCTTTTTGGAAAACTTGTGCTTCGTCAAATTTTCTTTTTCATTGAAATTAACTGATTTTAAATAGTTTAAATGCCTGCTTTTATGATAATTTCGGGTAACATTGTGCCAATGCTCACCTTTGAATCTATATGTAGCAAAAATTGTGAAAAATCACCAAAACTAAATTTCGGTTATACCTATTTTTAAATGAATTTTGTTTATGGTTATTTATTTTTTGAACAAAAAACACAAATGTGGTATCATGCCATTCTGAATCGTTCGCAACATCGCCGACTCAATTCGGATCACGTTGAGCCGAGTTACAGTAACACCGGATGATCTACCGAACACGGGACAAAAATTATCCATTGACCTAAATACTTCAAAAAGGTGTTTTTAGCCCAAATACGTGATGTTTTACCAACTTTGAGCAAATTTTTCTTACCAACTTTGAATAAAGCTTTTTAAAACATCGTCAAGGTACCCCACCCTCAGAGAAATCGAGTCGTAAATCAAGAACAAACTAAGCTTGCAAATAAACGACTAGTAAATTTAAAACAGCCATTATTAGATTCAAATTCTTCACCACCGAACACAAGTTAGCATAATGAAAAAAATTTCTTTTGAAAAACATTTTCTTCTAACATTTCTCAAAAATCAAAACTGCCACTAGTGAACTGTTGCGAATTTCGGAGTTTGTTTTTGATTCTGGCAGACACGGTATGAAATGAACACATGAAAAAATAAAATTTATAAAAGATTTAACCTGATCACAACTTTTTTTCACAATCTTGTATCAAAAAGGGATAAGGACGCACAAAGTCGGTCATCCTTTTGGCACATCTCCACAAACTCTTCACGGCTAATTTCCCCGTCGTGGTTCCGGTCCATTCTCTGAATACATTAGTCGATGTGATCTCTAGGTTTGTTTACGCTGAATAGATCCGAGACATGTTGGCGAACGTGGAGAGAAGACACTGGCGGCATAGCACTCGAACCCAATAACTCGTAAACAGACCTGAACCCCTTTTGTGAATAGTTTTAAGGAAATCCTACCTGACAACCTGTAAAAGCTCGTTATATCCAATTGAACCCTTTTTGCAAATATCGTACAATGAGAAAATCCATTCAAGTTTCTCAAGATCCGTTCCTCTAGAAATCACAGACAAGCCAACAACAAACTCCTGAAAATCACAGTTCTGAGAAATTTCTCTGCAAAAAACCTCAAAACATATAATTCCGTCGTTGTCTCGATCAAACGTGCGAAAAACCAGTTCCGCATAGCGACTAGCATCGCCTTGGGGAAAGAACTGGGCGTAAACTTCTTGGAATTCAGTCAGGACCACAGTTCCGTTTGGGCAACCCTGAAACAGCAAAGTAGAGGTTTTTTAGAAGAACTTACTTGTTTGAACGCTCTGTACATGATTTGAATTTCTTTCCGACTGAACTTCGTCTGACTACACAATTGATCGATGCTGGGAGGTTTGTAACGTACAATTGGGATTGTTTCAATCTCGTCCACATCTGAAAAAGAATCAAACTATTAAAAACAAAAGGTGGGAGTTTCTGTTTTTGAATCGCAATTTCATACTTGTATTTTTGTAATCTATGGTATAAGTGTCTTTATCTTGTGTTGCTGGCCATTTTTTGGTCCCGAAAAAGCGCAAACCAAATGTGTTCAAGTTTGAAACACAACTATTCTTTCAGTCTTTTTGCTAACAATAACCTCAAAAGTTATTAAAACTATATAAGATTTCATAGGGCAGAATACCAGTATCACTCTAACATTTCTGGTTAGTTCTTTGTGCCGAAGTACGAATCCGATTTTTGCAGGTTGACAGCTCTGGTTTCCATAAAATTCAAACATGGAAAGTCTTTTTCAACAAATTGGCTACAAAACATTGTTCTCGCAGATTCGAGGTGTTTTCTAATGCAAACGTGAAAAAGGAGACTTTTTTTACTCTCTCTCAAAAGTATGCAAACCTTTAAATGCTATGATAAAGGCGAGAGTAGGAAATGGCCTTTTTCGCACAGGCATGTGAATGTTCAAGAAAGCGCTCGCTTTCTATCTCACAGAGCAGTGCAAAGACGATCTTCGATGCTGCCGCGCAGGAAATTTTGGGAATGCACGGGTCCCGAAGGTTCACATCCATTCCTGATGGCGTTCTGTCTTGGTCTAGATCACCGTCTTTCTCGGAAAAACGTGGTGGGCCTTGCTATTTTATGGAATCGCAAAACTTTTGATCGCATTGTAAAAATATTGCTTTTTTAAAATATTTAGCGTTCATTTGGTTTTACTTCTATAAACTATTAAGTTCTTCGTTCATAGTTTATATGTAAGGTTTCAGATTATACCTGGCGAAGCCAAATAAATACTTACTTCATTTGTCTGCTCCATTTGTCGGATTGCGCTCGAAAATATTATCTTTCGCCATGTCATGTAGGAAGTTGAGCCCCCAAACACTTGATGTTCACTTGCAAACCTAACGATCTAAGTTAAAAACCGAACGAAAATCTATATTAACAATTACCCTCATTCCAGGATGTTGCCGAATAAAATTTTAAAAACGGGCCATTTGTCTGCGAACAGCTTCAAAAATTTTTATATTCCAAACGATAACATAAGGTAGCGGTATAATGATTTTTTATATGCAAAAACTTACTACTTTGTTTTTCTGAACGGTATGTTCTACAATGAAAAACTCTTCGAAAAAGTCGTATTGTTTTTGCTGCGTTCGTTTCTCTTGCGAATGATAAGCGACGCATGACAGCAAAAGAAGTGACATGTAGGCGTCACTGTGTTTCCTATTCGACTAATTCGAATAATTCCCTATTTACAAATAAGTGTAATCGTACGTTTTATGCCAGAAGTTGTTTGAATCATCAACGCAGCTGCAGGAACAGTAGCTGCCAGGGGAATCAGCGCCTTCCGCAAAGGGCCTCTTCCGAAGCCCCCCGTAAACATTTTAACCTTAATGTGTATGTAAAAACGATGTTATGTATAATAACAAAAGCCAGAGCGGTCTTCGAAGAATTAAAATCTGAATGTTAGTGGGTGAGAACTCAAAAAAAAACAATTAGAGACCAAACGTGCCGGCGAAGGGTGTAAACATGAAACTAATTTAGGCTAAAGCAAATAGACGCCGACGTGAGTGTGGGAGAGAACATACCAAAAAAAGAGGAAAATAAAACTAAAACTGTGGGGGAAAATCGAAAACTGATTTTTTTTTCTAAACTTAAAAAAATCCAAAATCCTTGTCCTCCAAAAAAACAATTACTCTGAAAACCGGAGAAACTTTGTGGTTATACCAAACAAGAAGAAAAGAGAGCCAAAAAAGGAAAAATGAGCTATATGTCAAGTTCCTCTTGAAGTTCTTTTGCTATTTTTTTTTACTTTTTATACTTTTTTTTTTTACTTTTTATATTATAGCATACCTTCAGCAAAAGAAAATAACTTAAAGGCTTCAGAGCAAAGGCAAAACTTTGGTTCTCTTAACTCGTACTGAAGGATTCAAAGCCAAGATAAATTTGGCTCAACGTGCCAAATTTTCGCTGTTGTACCTAGAGTTGAGCGTAAGATATCGAATACTCAGCCTGTGTACGCTGCCAAATGGGCCAAAGTTGCGTTTGTGATTAGTTAACCGGTTTTTTGGAACAGACTGAGTTTTACACAAGACCTATTCTGAAAACAGGAGAAACTTTGTGGTTTTACAAAACAAAAGAGGAAAATAAAGCCAAAAAAGAGAAAAAATAATGCTGGCAAGAATTTAAATAATATTTTCCGCACTCTTTTCAGCAAAATTAAGGTTTACCTATACCTTAAACTCTTCAAATGTAAGGCAGAAATATGGTTTTATTGCTTGATTCTAACTGTACAATTCTAAGACAAAACAAATATGTATCAATGTGCCACAGTTTTGCTGTTGTACATACAGTTTAGCTGAAAAATATCATAAATTCAGCATGTGCGCGCCGATAAACGAGTAAACTGGTTTTTATTTTGTTTTATGTACAAACCCATTCTACAAAAAAAATTTCTACCTCAAATAGGAAAAATTTGAACCAAAAGCCAATGATAATTGACAAAAGCTTGATTTTTAATAAAAAGTTGTTAAAGAATATTCTTGCCTAAGGGAGAAATGTCATAAAACAATTGAAAGCTATGGAACTGTATATATAACGCAAACATTTATGTGTTTGTATGTGGAAGAAAAGAACAAGCTATTTACTTTCAAACTTGTGCATCCTTTGGGCGGCGTTACCTATTCTATGCATTCTTTCTCCACCGCGTGTGTGTAAACATGTTATGGGAAAGTTAACAAGAGAGTAAATAAAAGCTAAATTTGCGTTTCCTCCAACAGAGAACAGTCAATTCGACGCTTGTTTGAATTGCGGATGTGCTGGAGGACGATTTCCTGTCAACGGACGAGCTAATTGTGCTCAATATGGGTGGTTGCGCGGCAATAAGGCGCGCACACCACTATGATTTTCAAGAATGCGCGCACGGAGCATCAATTTCAGATGCATTTTCATCTACTCGGTTAATATGCGATCTTCCGCTGACGTCAAAATGACGCACCGGGGAAGAAGTTTGGTCGAATCGGAACTTGGGAGAATATGAATAGCATGAATAGCGGGTTCACCAAAACAATATAGAAACAGTTTTTCAGAAAAAGACACAACTTCAACGCCACTCTTAGTGTCATTTCGTGCTATTGAGTTACAGCTTTACAAAGGTTGTCATTTTGATAAACCGGAAGTTTTTCAGGTTAGTTTCTGAAGATGCCGACTTCGAGTTTGTTGCATAGTAGATAGATTTTTGGCTCAAAAATGAAAAATTGAAGTAGAGACTGAAGGATTTCAAACGCTGCGACTGCTTTTCCTCTTGTCTAGTGTAATTAAAGGACGCCGCCATTTCGTAGATCTTCAACTTGATTAAAAAGTAGCACGGCTTGCAATAAATTCTTAAACGCTTTACAATTGTCTGCCGTCAAGAAATATTCTGCAGATATAGTTGACATTTTGTACGCTACGAATAAGGTAATTTTTGCCAATTGGTATTAGTACCTTTGATCTACAAAATAAACAACGGCAACTATTAGTTTGCTTTGTCAGGTCAGCATTATGCAAAATACAATTCAGAAAACAAAATTCTAAACTCGTTTCGTTTAGAATTCTCTGTTGCTCGGCTAGGGCGATGTGCATAGGAATTAAAAATTAAGATTCATGGAAGTTCATTCGGAACTACCCTATTAATTTAAGGCAGCGGAATCCAATCTTCTTCGTTTTGAACCACACGGAGATCTATGACTTCTCTGTTCTTTTTCTCTGGTTTTTTTTATATTTTCTTTCAAAACTTCTGGGACTTTTCTTATTGCCAATTTTATCTTTTTCCTTGCTTGTCATAATCATAGGCGCTAATGTTACCTTTTCGTCTATGGTCCCTAAAAATTTTAAAAATTTAAAGAAATGCAATAAAATTGCGGTTAGAAATGGTTTTTATGGTTTTATGCTTCTGTTTTTACGGTCAGATTTTGAAGTTTATCAAACATTTTACAAGTTAATGTAATTAAAGCTATTAATGTTATGGGTTTTTGGGTAAATCGTCCTTGCAAGTCAAATTGTATTTGAATCAAAATTAAAATAAAGTTTATAAAAGACAAGAATTGGTGCTTCCCATATTTTATCCCTTTTTCATATATTGTTATTGTTCAATCAGGCACCGTTTCAACATGTGTAATATATACATTAAGCATTCCAATTCCGTTAAATGAAGTTTTCTGTCAGTTTCTTTATGTCCAAGAGGACAATAGACGTTCGCTTTCGCGTCATGCCACTCTTCCGGTGAATTAAATTTGCCCAGGCGCGCAAGTTTATCCACTCGAGCAAAGTGGTCCCGAGGTATTTTATGCCCTTTGCCAAGAAAAAAATGACCAACCGTCGTAGTCGTTGAAGTGTGGATCTTCATTGATCGGAATCGCCATGTTAGGAGAGGAGTCTCATCAGCTGAAACAATTTCGTATCCTGGGGGCAGAAAATGTTGCATGATGGAAGCCAAGATTAGAGCTATATTCCGCCAAATGACGCATTTTCAGGGTGACGTGGGATTAGAACAGCCAAAGGAACGCAAATGAGCGGTCAATTGTGCTGTAACTCGAAAGAGCAGAGTTGTTGCGAACAACTGTCATCGCAATTGAAATGTGATTTAGGATGTTCGAATGTTCATTACACCGGAGATGGATTGTCTGGCTGGAGGGACGGGGTTCCTAGAGGGAAGTGGAAAATATTCAAGCCCGCCGTCCTTCCGAAAACAATGAGAGGCGTTTTGTAGCCGCGGCTTTGTTTTCATCCCCGACCACAATTAAGGAGAAGCGTCGATCTGTGAGATTTCAAAGTCATTCATTAAATTCCTTTTTTAGCAAAGAAAACAACAATATAAATTAAATTGCGCTGTTTTTACAATTACGGATTGATGGCAGATCGCAAAATAGCATTAAAACGATAAAGTTTACTTTGAAAAGAATGATGAAACAGACAAAATTAAGGAATTGTAAACGAAACTATTTGGAAACTGCCTTGTCTTTTTTTTAAATTTGTCGAGTTATTCTGAGTACTGATTATATTTGTATTTTAGGTGGAAAAATAGAAGTTTCCCCGAAAACAGCTGAAATTAAGGGTAGAATGAGCAACCAAAGTGAAAAAATGGTGCCGTGTGAATAAAAATGAAGTACGCAACACAGCAAAACTATGGAACAACGAGGCGGAACTATAATAGAATATAACAGAATTGGCCAAAAAGCAGCCAAGACGCTCAACAAAACTGCCGAAAATAAAACCATAATCCTACCAAACGAACAGCGCTTCGGAAAAAAACCGTCTTAGTTATAGAAAATACATAATATTAGAAAGAGGCTTTTGTTTTTTGGGAAAAAAAACATTTGAAGTCAAAAAGCCGATTCCAAAAACTAAAACGAGTACAAAAAAAGTTCCAAAGCACTTGAACAAGAAAACGTGATGAAACTGTAACAAAAACTTACATAAGGGTATTCAAAAATATATCGATAGCCATGATGTAACTTAGGCGGTTAAAGAAAAATAAGAAAATTAAACCCATTTTTTGAATTGGCAAAAGGAAAATTATTTTGAAAAATGTGAAAGCGCAATTTTAAAGAAATATATGTAGCAAAAAAAAAAGTGCGCCAAATTTGACAAAAAGAAAACTTCGTCAGAAGTAAAAGAATGGGTTTCGAAAACTATGGGTTTGAGTGAAGTTCGCAGCTGTGACGTCGCGACCCACGCAGGAAATGTTCTTTTTTCGGGGCACATCCGGTAGCGTTCGCGAACCTAATCAAAGAAGAGCATTGCCCAGCTAAAAGGATAATAATAGTGCACGGAGGCCTTACATGCGCCATCTAGCCATTCCAATCGGCTAGATTTCAACTTGAGCGGAATGAGAGGGATTGACAAATGGTAATGAGGCATGAGTGAAAACTAATGGGGTGACGCATAGGAACAAAGAATGAAACTGAAAAAAGTGCTTTCAAAAAAGAAGCGGAAAAAAATTGAGTCAGTAAAAACATTTTTTTTTAAATATTTCCAGGAAAACATCTATTTCCAGATTTTTACGTTTCAAGTAATATCCGACTATACGCATTTTTAAAGTCTGCTAATCAAAATTTCAAATTCACGTTTCTTGAAACGCTATTTTCTTTGGTTAATTTGTGAACTGACCGTTCAAAGAATTAAAAAGGATCAATTTTGCAATTGCATATTTTTTGCACTAAACTAAGCGGTATAGGTTATAAATTTAATGGTTTTTTAAAGAAGTTATTCAATATGTGGCAAAGTTTCTCGACAAAACACTGATACGAAAATGTTTAAAATCGAATACAAACATAATACAATTCATCTACTTAATCAATTAAGAACGACACTACGAAAAAGCGAAAATGCTGAACTTCATAGCGGAAGTTGCAACAAAAGTCTTGAATCAACTGTTAATGTAGACTAAAAAGCTAAAATTAAGGAAAAATCGATACCTGGCCTTATCTTTTTTTGTTAAAAAATAAAGTTTTTAAAAGAAAAGAAAACAAAAAAAATTAGCAAGAATATTTGTGCTATCTGGATTAAACTATATGTAAAAAAACAATAAGTTTGGGACACCAATTTTAGCATCAGAAGCTCTGCAGACGTCGACTACAAGTCGCCTTCGTTGTTTAGCCAAAACGTATGCATTGAGAAATCTAGACATCCATACGCCAAAGTACCCTCCCGCATACATTTATCTGTGGAGCTTCAGGATATTTGGAAAAAGTTACCTATTTCTGACAACAGAGGTATATAAGAAAGTCAGCGGAGGGTGTTTAAGGAGCACTTCCTGGGGGAGCTCATTCCGGGGACCCATTAATTTCTGTCAATGGGGTGATGAATAGCGGCACCTGCTTAAAAGGCTGTGATTTGGAGAAAAGATGTGTAAAAGATGTGTATAGCGAGTGCGGAAAGTGGTACAAAGTTACGAAGATTCCAATTTGAGTTACCCCTTAATAAACAAAGAATCGAACATCAACACGTGATTTATGTAAGTGCAACGTTTGTAAATGACACAGATGGTGACAGAGTACAAAAATACAGTTGAAATGTGAAAGCTATGTACAGATATAAATCTACATCATTACAGGGTGTGGGGGTTCATTATTTGATCCACTGGGGAAGTTCTTCCTGGAGGATGGCCCAGGCGTCTTCCCAAGCGCCTTCAATGCGGTTGAGCATGGTCTGAAATGGAGAAGTGTGGTTGCATAGAAAATGGATTTGTTACCAGGGTGTGACGTTCTCTTTCCTCTTCCGAGCGGATAGCCTTGTATCTCAGCATCACATTTGTGATGAATGGCAGATGGAGTGCGTGCATGACTAGTTGACGACGATACGCGCTCAGGAACTGTAAACAGAGGGATCAAAAAAGAAGATTTTAAAAATTGAAAGACATGTTTTTAGCCAGCTTTGACGCATACAAGGTGTTTTTTCTCTGTTTTTCGCACTTTGAAAACTATATTAGCGAAGATTTGTTTTGCAAAGATATTAATGATACTTGTTCGTAAGATAGAAAACATAAAAACTTTAAAACTTGAGTTAAAATTTTTAAGAAGCAAACACCAAAAGAGATAGAGCCAAAAGTGTTGTCCTCAAAACCCGAGTTGAAAAATTCTTACGTGTTTTGTATTATGTACATATTCGCAAAAGAGAAAAAAGTTATGAAACTTTGAAATTTTTAAAATCCACTTTTGAAATTGCCTAGAAAATTAGGAAAAATTATTTCCGATCTAAATCGAAAAAGTCACTCTGATCAACTCGAAATCTCAGCAATGAATGAGCTTACGGGGATTTTGAGGGAAAGTTATTGTCCCCCATACACGATTTTGCCTTTTTTTGGTAGGCCTTTTTCGCACAAAAAAGAGGTTTTTGCAAAAAGTTTGATTTTCTGTCCAAACATATTTACCCACCGATTTCAATGTAAAGTTCGAGAATTTTTCAGACAAAGAAGCGATTTTCTCAAAGTGGCGAGGAAGAATCTCCCTTTCAGCAGCTCTTCTGACATCCGTGTTGCAGCAGAAAACCAGAAGATGGGCGAAATCTTCTCCGATGCTGCCTTAAAACACCGTTTTTAGTACAGTAGGTTGCTACATCCTTACCAACATGGGGATTTTGCCAATCGATAATTGCTCCCAATCGTTCCGACTGATTCTGGTTCTCATCCGTTTCCCACATGAAGTTGTACGTCCAAAGGTCTCCATGGCAGATGACGTCAGGCAGTCCTGCAATTTCCTTGTTGATAATTAATTTGCTCAATGCTCACCGAGATCTTTGTGCGAGTCGAGCATAACGAAGTCAACAAATGCTTGGTTGGAGTAAAGGTGTTCAAATTTGTTGTACATGCTCCTCAGATGAGGAAACCGATCAACGAAGACGGAGACAACGGGCTGGAGATTTTTGAGAAGGTCCAGGGCGCCTTGAGGGTGGGGGAAATTTGATTTCCTAAAACACAAAGTTCGACTGAACAGCATTTTTGAAACAAACCAATGAGTAGCAGGGTTTTTCGAGTACAGATGAAGAATCTGAAGTTGCTCCGACACTTGATTAACCTAAACACTTAGATTAGCATCAATTAAGGTAATTATCTAACTTGGTTTAGGCTCAGTGACTCAAAGAAAGGAACGCTTTTCAAGTGGCACAAGTCTTCCATGACAAGGGCTCCGGTGGCATTTGATTCCTGAAAACACATGTATCAAATTATCAAAATTAAATCTACATTATGCTAACCTTTTTAAAGAATTAGGGAATTTTCCCTCTTGTACCCCGTAAACTTACCCATTTTTGAAGAAAGTACACGTGTGGGATCTTCAATCCCACTATGTCATTCATGGAGTAGAAGTCGATTTCTCTGTTGAACTGACGCATCATGCTTGTGATACGGTGGTGCTCCTGAAAAATCAAATTTGAAATTGGAAATTCAAGAAAGTTTTACGTGTTCAGAAGGCCAGTAGTCTTCAGCTCCTTGTTCCCCAATTGTAGCGACCAGTGCGTTTCTTATAGCGTGAGTTTCCGGCATTTTTACAATAGCCTGAAATTTGGTCGTTTATTGATTTAAACATGTCTTACACTTGTGGAAGCTCCGTTATTGTCGGCCAGGATGATTCTTACAATTTGGGATACAAAACCGTCGGTTGAGAGAACTTGGCAATTCACCTAAAGACTAAAATTACCCTGGTCCACTAAATGAATTTTACCTTTGACATTCCCACTGTATCCATGAAATGAGGTACCTTTTTCAGCAACCAAGCGATATTGAGATTCGTGTCTCCCAAAATGTGCTCCAGGTCGGCTAAACAAAAATTATTACAGTTCTGTTGGTTTTCACACCAAAGTTTTCCTCCATCTCCTGCGACTGCAGGGTCTTCGTTGCTTGTCGCAGTTTGTCTACCAATTGTTGGTAGTCTTGCATGATTTCTTTCCCCAGCTGGGCTTCTCCAATCATTTGTAATTTTTTGTGTACCTGAAAATTTATTACGTCAATGACCTTGAAATTTCGTTAAATCTAGGGCGCTACAAAACACATTAACCACATTTTGCTGATGACGTTGACACATGTTGTTTACTGTGACAAGACTGGATCAAAGAACGAATTGTTACAGTACCGAAAACAAGAGTTCGTTGTTTTATATTAGAAGTTAGGGAACATAGTGAAAAATACAGACCAAGAAGTAGTAGGATAGAATTGGAGTACAGTGAGACATGCATAAATACTTAGAGAGACACAGAGGACTGTGAGAGTGTGAGAGTGTGAGAGTGTGAGAGTGTGAGAGTAAAAGAATGTGTGAGTGAGAGAGTGTGAGAGTGAGAGAGTGTGAGAGTGTGAGAGTGTGAGAGTGAGAGAGTGTGAAAGTGTGAGAGTAAAAGAATGTAAAAGTGAGAGAGTGTGAGAGTGAGAGAGTGTGAGAATATGTGAGTGTGAGAGTGTGAGAGTTTGAGAAAATGAAACTCAGATACCAAACGACTGCGACATAGAAAGAGACATTGAAAAAGATAGTGAGAGGGAAAGAGAAAGAGAGAGAGAGAGAGAGAGAGGGAAAGAGAAAGAGATAGAGAAAGAGATAGAGAGAAAGAGAGAGAGAGAGAGGGGGGGAGAGAGAAAAAGAGAGAGAGAGAGAGAGAGAGAGAGAGAGAGAGGCGAAGCAGTGACGTTGATGAATAGAGTTGAAAAGATACAGAGAGATAAGAAGAGAACGAACCGAAACATCAATTTTCACCTGCTTAAGTAGTATCTCTTTCGAAATTAGTAGAATATTACGTGCCAAACTAAAAAATACGTTTGCCATCGACGGAAACGGTAACTAGGAAACTAGCAAAAGTGATAAACAACCGTCACGGGAAATTCAATTGAAAATTCCAGAAAATTTTTAAAAACACACTTGTGAAAATCAGTTAATGCTACACCTGACACATAGCAATTTAAAATCAAGACGGTAAGTTTCTACTAGAAGGGGAAGTGTCGCATGATAGAATAATTTGAATGGATTATAAAAGATAATCCCGAGAACTTTCTCACAGATCAGCGCAAACATGATAGACGATGATATTTTAGAAGAAAGCGAACTAAACCTACAAATGAAATCCTGTTTTTTAAGTAATTGAACTGTAAGTCAGGATAGTCGAAAACAAAAAAAATGTATTTTCTATAAAATCTTTAGTTTTCTATTACCCCTTTTACTTTTTGTCATGGTTTGATGTTGATGTTAAGAACATGTACTTCTTTTCCATATTTCTATTTTGGTTTTCATTCTTTTCGCCAATCGCGGTTGTTGACATCTTCCCCTGGGTACGGTATCTAGTGGCGTTTGTCGCGACGCTACGAAATGTTTTCCAAGTAAGATTAACCATGTGATTCGCATTGACATCATTCCGTTACTAGAAGCAATTATGAATGCAGTGAACTTTCCGCTGCAGCCTGCAGACGAGACTCACCGTGCGGATGGATGCATCCATATCCTTTGAAAACACCGGGAAGGTTCTGCAGGAGTCCGCGCTTGACATCTGCAAGATTTGATTAAAAGTTGGCAAGAAGACATATTACGAGCATAAATCACAAAAATGTTTATATGGAAGTGACGCAAATGTTAAACATAAGCATATAGTTAAAGCTTAAACTAATTCGCATCAACGTGCCATTGTTTTAATGTTTAACCTAGCCTGATTCGTGCAAAATAGGATACTCAGGCCGTGTACGTACTGGGCTGAATTAGGCCAGGGGAACATACTGTTAACGTTTCTTGTTAAAGTTTACATTAGGGTAAGGAGAACGATTTCTGTCAGTTTAGGCCCACAAAAATGGCTTTTACTTTTGGAATCTTAGAATTCGCAACCTAAATCCTTAATAGATCACAACCGTACTAAGACCTTAGGAAGCCTAAGGCTAATCATCTAAATTGCTGCGCAAAAGTTAGAATTCAAAAACGCTAATGCATTCTAATACTGACCAACACTGAAAACGGCAAAAAAGAAAACCAGGCTGTTTAGGTTCGAAAAGGTAATTTTAACCACAATTAAAGAAAGAATTACAAAACATAATTGCTGAATTTGAATGATCAAATTGACAAAAGTCAGCTTTACATACCAATTATGAAAACAATTATACAAAATTTAATTATTGGTGAATAAAGGGTGAATTAAAAGTTTTAGCTGTCTTGACAGCAGCAGCTGAAATCTGCAGATGAGAGGTTTGAATTTTCAAAAAGTTGTTTTGAGTCTTAAAATTCTTACTTAAATGTAGGTTTCTAATTTGTCAAAAGCTGATTATGCAATTCAAAATAAAAGGCTACATCGTGCATAGTTTAACGAGAAAAAAAGACTCTGGGAGATTTGCACACGTTGGCAATTGGTGACCAATCTTTGGACAAGCAGACGGTTGTCCAAGCGACGAGAAGAACCTTGTAGGCGGGGCACGTACAACTACTGGATTAATTCGAAAACGTGGGAATCAGAGATATAGAGATTTCAAGTAAACAACATGCCGAGTTACGCAAATAGCGTAATTACGCGGGGTTGATGTATATATACGGGAAATCAAATGATAATACAATTTGGAAAAGGACATCTCAGCTAGACCTAAACAACACTAAAGTACATTCTAAGGAAGGTCGAAGTTCAAGAAACAAGCGATGTTTGAGTAAAACGCTACAAAAGCTGTTTGTGAGCATTCACCGATTGGTCCGAGGAGTGAAAAAAGCGATTTCAACCGCTTTTTAGGCTTTTTAAAAACTGCAGAAAAGATGAGTGTAGGTGTATTTTGGTTGGGATTGTTCAAGTCTTCCTCTAATCTCGGCGGTTTAAATATTTAAATAACGCTTTAGATCTTGTTGTTTTTGTTTTCTGTCATCTATAGATATTTGAGAGTCTATACTGGTTAGCTAAGCCATGGTTTAAGAATAAAAATGTTGGGAACAGCTGTCTAGGGTGGTGGCGATTTGAAGCATAAATTTTGTCATCGTCGAATTACGTATCTAATCACTACAATCACTGCACATCTGTTACGCGATAATCTATTAAAGCGGCTGAAATCATCTACGTCACACCGTAGACTGAGTCTATGTTGATGTTTTCCTGGAAGGTTTCGGTCGGCGACCACATCTTAATATTCAGGGCAAGGGATATCACCATAATAAGGCTTGCAGCTTGCAGCAGGACAGCGAACGTTCGCTGAACTAAACAAAGAACACTCGTCTAGTTGCATTTAAGAGTTCTTGGAAGGGGTTCACCTGGTTAATTACCAGTGAGAGTGCTTTGACGCCGTGAGTGGGTGTATTGAGGACTGTGGAGTTTCATCCAAGCGTAATCCTTTGATTTTTTGTCAAAGGAGTTGATTAAAAGAATATAATACGCACACACATATACACACATACACATACACGTACATACATACACACATATACATACACATAAACACATGCACACACATACACACACAAACACACACACACATACACACACATACACACACACACACACACACACACACACATACACATACACACCGAATACATTCCAAATGGCCACGAATCATATAGGTTACTGGTTAAGTTACCTTCCAGTCTCACGTAGTTTCTCGCGTATATTTCTGTGTCCTGCGTAAGCATGCAAACTATAAAAACTGAACAACCCATGTCTGCAATTCGAGTAGAAATGAACTTCGCGATGTTCGATCAGCAACAGATTGTAGTCATAGAGTGCTTACTTACTTTTGTTGCTACAGTATGACCTTTGATTAAAGTACAAAAGTTGTTTATAGTTTTCATTTTGGTCAACCATAGATCCCCACCGAGTTCTATTCCTAGTGTTGTTTTCATTACAAGAAAGAGACCAAACGGGCTAAGTTCGTTCTGCGTACAAGACTGGAAAACACACTTATGGGAAAGTGAAAAAGATTATTTAAAAGTTAAGGTGAACTGAGATTTCACCAGAAGTACGCGGATTGAAGTGTGGTGCTACATCTGCGTGATTAGGTCAAGTCGGATGACGCATTTGGAAGTTGTTATTGCTTTGAATAGAAGTAACCCGGAAAGATGAACCATGTTACATACGCACACACGTGGACACGTGCACACATACATACCCATACACACACTCGACCAAACGTAAAGTTGTGTGACAGGTGGCAAATAAAGTTTGTTTGCTACCGTCGCTCAGAAAAGATTGTTGCGAAAACAATTCGTTTCTAGGAAACGGATATCCAAATCTAGAAACGTAAACATTATCTTTTACCAGTGAATGCAAACGTCATGTAGAAGAGAGGATCTGACCAAACTAGAACACTACCATAGGACAGACTCTTGCTGAAATGAGCAAATTCATTACTCTGCCACGACGCGACGCCCCTTCATTATTTTGCAAATGGCGTGCAGACGTTGCACCAGCACTGTTCTGGGAACGGCCACGTCTGCATAAATGAATGACACCTTGCATGAATGTTGCTAATGGTTGCAGATTATTAGTTTCGCAGGTATCTAGTACGAATTCCGTCATCTGCAAATGGCGCAGATTAGGCCGTGTGTATGAGTTTATCAATCAAACGGCATGGTGCAAGGTGTATTGACGTAGATAATATAATATTGTTAATGACACCTGGATTCCACAAATCGCTGCAAATTGCATACAATCAAAGTTGAGTTTTGTGGTTTATAGTTGAAAAAACAACTGATTAATGGCGAAATATCCAGGCATATCATTTTTAAGGTATATGTTGCATTGTGATGTGCAGAGTTCCAAAGGATTGCATTATTTATGACATGTAAATTGCAAATGAACAGCTCACCTGATTTTTATCCCATAGTAGGCATGGTTTCTTCTTTTTCGTTTGTGACTTGTGATAGGTTCGGGTTTTAATTGATCTTCTGAAGAATGCACCGAACGACAAACATATCCTTATCGAGCTACAAATCGGCACGTCGTCATCTCATCATAGCGCGGAAGGAACAAACTAGAGAAATTCCTGGATTATACCCAAATCTTGCGAAAACCTGGAAATTTCAGTCTTGTTTAAAAATAACTGTTTGGGAAACAATGTAAGAAAGCTGAGTATAACTACCAATCGATTTCACATATAGTTCGCGGCAAAATTACTTCGGAACAACGTGCCAATGTTTTGATGTTGTTCCTGGAACAAAGCGTGCATTACAGTATACTCAGGCCGTGTACGCAGCCAAAGTGGCCGAAGTAGATTTGGCGAGGAGTATAGCTGAATGAAAACAAAGGTATTTTTAAAATATAAGCAAACATGATATATAAGCAAACAACTTATAAGCAAACATGATATACTGATTTACTACTAAAAGAATAACTTTTATGCCTAAGGTTCATAAAGGTGGATAATAGTCATAAAAACGAGGGAGGAGAAGTCCGAAAACATTTTACAAAAGATTGACATTGTCCATTTAATGGCAGGTTGCCATATGTGACATTTGAGATCTAAGATAAGACCATTTTCAGGAAAAATAGATTCAAATGCTTTAACCATAAATTCAGGAAAAATAGATTCAAATGCTTTAACCATAAACGTAGTGAAAAGAGTTGTTTATGCCATGAGCCAATCGATAAGTTTGATAAACTGATTGATATTCCCAACAACTTCCCTATGGCATTGGCATTTTCACAGGTGAGAAGTTTAAACAGTTCTCAGAGCGATCTCAGATACGGAGTTTTGGCAAACACGCAGGTACGCAGACGGGCCTTTGCGATTTGTTTTTTTTTCGGTTTAGTTTTATAAACGCAATTTTACAGTTCGAATAATTTATGTTGTCGCTTGATTTACGTTGAGCCTATTACGGCGACCTTTAACTGCGAAATGTCCTCAGGGCTTGTTGACGGCTTTTCAAATGATCTGCATTTACAAACGCAAACTAATCGATACAATCACAGCTTTCAGTCTGATCGTGACCTGCGACACAATTCTGTCCTAATTACGCTCCGCTCGGACATTCTGTCCCATTGGTTGTTAGATTTTTTTTATTTTTTGTATTATTATTTCATTCCTCATTTCTCTCCTAGCCTTGTGTATATCATACACAGATCGATCGTGTGTTTCAGAAGAACGGAGTCAGCAAAGATGGGGCTGACGCCTAACGTCGGAGTTCCAATGGTCATCCTCCTTTCACCTCTTCTTTGCTCAGGTTAGTTACTCTTCTTTCGTTTATTTTGTCAATTCACCAAGGATAAAACAAAATGTTTTGTTGTTCTTTCATTTTTGTCATCCATATTTTCGAGAAAAAATACGACAGATCCGACTGATTTTTTTTTCAAGTTTTTATAGAGCTATACGGTCTTCGTTCACTTGTTTATGACTTTTTGCACAATATTTTAGTAGTAGAAGGTGTGCATCATTTCGTTAAGGTGTGAGCATATTCACAAAACCCAGTGAAATGCACATAACTTAAGCAAAACCGCAGAAAAAGGATTTTATCACCTTACGGGCTTTTGGTGTGCTGTTCATAATTACAGTCGAAGGCAAAAGCACGAAAATGTCGAAAATTGGTCTGTCTGCATTTGCGATCTTGGATCATTTGCGAAAATCGATCTTAGAAAAACTGCCTCTTAAGATCATTTGATGTTACATTTATACAAAAAAGACACATTTTTTTTGTAAAATGAACAACTTTTCGTCACCATAGACAATCTTTTGCAGAGATGAACCGTTCACTTTTGGCATTGCAACTTCGTGGGCTTACAGAAAGCTCGGACTTAAAAAAAAAAACAATTAAAGTTATAACTTCTTTGTCGGGAATCTTTCTTATAGACCCATTTTTGACAATTTCTACCTCGAGGTTGTCATAAAAATTTGTGCTACACATCAATGATTAAGTGTGCCAGAAAATAGCTCTTATTGTTTTTGGCAGACATAATCGCATCAGCTATTGGAATACCCCCGAAGAGTGGCCAGTGTTCTTATACTTCATCATTTCACCTTCAAGAAGACCAAATTTATTCACTTCACGCTATGTTTTCATTCCGGTTTAGTGTTTCTAGCGTGTTTCCCAATTATCGCTCTACATCATTTGCATTAATCTTAGTGATGACAGTTTGTGGGTGGAAATTAACTTTTTAGATGAAAAAATTCTTTTAAAAATCGGAACTCTTCACTGCCCCGTTTTAGATTTTCCCTTACCTTGAAAATTTTTTATTTATTAAATAATTTCACGCTGAATTTTCAGTATATCAATTTCTAAGGGCACATATTTGGTAAAAGACTAGGTTTTTGTACTCTCAAGTAACAGAACCCCGGAAAATTGTGGATTTTATTCACATATTGTTCCTTTAGTTTTTTTTTGAAGATTAACAAAAAAGGTTGATAAACAAAAAAGGAACAAAAAGAATTTTAAAAAAAGGTAAAGAGCACGGATTTTATACCCCTCGCCCAAAAATCTTGTAATAGCGATGTGCGCATTTGACCCTGAAAATTGTCTGCGTCTCCATGTTTCGCACACTCATTAGCCCGTTAGATGCACATGTTCATTAAAACTACATCCAAGGTCCATGGGCGAAGACTATAAAAGAATTTTTGTGCATTAGGGATCATTTTTTTCTATGTGCGATAACATAAGTTGGGTTTTTACACAAAATTGTTGAGTTCTGAATTTTGCTTCCGTTCTTTTCAACACTGAAAGCAAATGGCAATTGGTATTTTTTGTATTAAAATTGTTTTTAAAAAATTTTAGCACTGGTTTTTCACCATTTTTTTTGGGTTATCACTGTGTTTCCTTAGTGAATTGAAGGTTTTTGGTTTTGTTTGCCAGTTGTTTGGTTTTTGCGCGTAAGAAGTTTAATTTACCTTTTTACCTTAATAATTAAAGTTTCAGTTACACAATGGAGTTTATGAATTGCTTTTTTAAGTAGCCAAAGTTAAGTTGGACCTTAATAATTCCTATATTTACTTCGAAGTTATCGTGTTTATGAAAAAAATAGAAATAAAAGCAACGTGAAATAGAATTTCGAAAACACATCGAAGTTTCGACCTAATATTTTAGTTTAAAATTTTTGTGAATCCAATTTTTCAAAAGTGTCATTTTTCGGTTTTTGATACCAGACGTGCGAGTTTGTAACTGGGTGGGATTTTCGCTTGTCATCGTTCATTTACACTTTCCGGTTGAGTCATTCTTTGCGAAGGCAGATCAAAAACAGGTGTGATTGAGTATATATGATCTGCTTGCGCTCACGTTGGCGGGAGCCGTTGATTCCCAGCTGACATGTGTTCCTGCTTGTCGTTTTGAATTTCATACACACGATTTTCTTTCGTCTTTAAGCCAGCTGTTTGAAAAAATTCCCAACAAACAACTTTTGACCTGCTGAATTCTCCTCATTTTGCAGAGGAAGATTTTGGTCTTAGAATAGGTTTTCCTTTTTCACACAGTCATCTCGTGCTGACCTGCAGGGACTCTTGCACTATTCACAAGGTTCCCCAGACGCTATGTATGCATTCACCCGGCTCCTCCATCACATCAGGGTTTTGGGTCGAAAGAAATTCAACCCGTTTTCTCGATCCTTGGCGTAGAATTTCACCTGAATTATTTGTCAGCCGGCACTGGCCTACACACAAAAAGCGGTGTTCCTTGTACTCACAACCATTCTAGCCACCATATTATATCAAGCTGAACCCATTTTTTTTCGACAAAAGGTAGGTGTTTTGTTATGTTAGGTAGTCTTAAAACCTTCCAGTTTTACAGAAACGAGTGAAACTAGGCTAAACAGGATACGTTGAAATACCAAAAATTGTGAAACTTCAGGAATTCCTAAATGATAACTTTAGATTCGCTTAGATATAATACGCAAATGTAGAAGCTAGCATCTCCGTAAAATAAACTCTAAAAAAATTAGTACACAAATGAAATTTGCCTAAAGCTTATGAGACTCGAATTTCTCTAGTTTCTATTAGTGTTTACTGTGTGCAATACACATTCGTAGCAATACGGACTGTGCGCGAATTGAGATTGAAAAAGTGTTCTCTCAAAAATTCAACTATTTTGGGATTTTTAAGTAGCTTCAAAGAAAAACGAGTGATAGCAATAATATTCCGTGCACCACGAGTTTTTTGTTCGATTCAGTTGCCGAAATTCGTGAAAAAAAAAAACCAAAACGTTGGATATTTAGCTACAATCCGTTAGTAGGAAAATATCTTTGCAATGTTGTTTTGCCTAAGATCATGCAATTCTGTACGGAGATTGACTCAATTATGCAGGAAAGTAAATTTCAAGACATAAGTCCGTCGAGTTTTGCTATCATGGGTAAACCTTGGACTTGAAGTTTTGCGGAGGTTATCACAGTTTTCATTCAGTATGCACGGTGTTACGAGCTGATTTGTTTTTGTTTCGTAAGCGCCTAGATCAACAAATGTAAAATGTAGCCACGTAGGAATTTCTACTTGCAAAGCTTCGGAATCTGCGGCAGGACCACTTGCAAAAACAGGCAACCAAAAGTTTTCAGCTGTTGATGTTTGTTTGTTTTCCAAATTTTGAATTTGAAGTGAGGCTTGTGCCCTTAGGGTACAGTAACCCAACCTACAGTAACTAACAAACCCCAAAAATCAAATTTTTAGCTTAACTGGGTAACAAAGACGAAAAATTGCTACAAGGGAAATCCAAAAAGCTTTATATCTATGTCATACTACAATCTGCATGAGCTCGATCCAAATAAAAATGACTTCTCAATATGAAATCTTTTAAAAAGATTTTAAAAAGTTTTCCAATATGGATACTGTGGGTACACACATTAAACTGTTGCCTCGTCATACTCATCATGTAATAATGACATCTAATCATGAGGAAATGGAGTGTTTATGGACATCCTCAAATGCACGTAATATGATTATTCAGCTATTCCTCGTGTGCCGGTCTCAGAATCCTAAAACGCAGCTGGTTGTTTTTACATCATTTGTATTTCACTTTCACAACGTAACACGCCCATTTTCAAAACAACACAGCTTTACAAATTTACATTCCTATGCTAATTAAGCAGTTTTTTTTGTAATTACTGATAAACTCTGAGCTTTTGCAAGAAAAAAATTTTTCCTTGTGATGTTTGTTGTCTACTCTGTTTTCCCAAGAACCGAGTCGTCAGAAAAGGTCAATCTGCCTCTTCCGTGCTAGAGAGAGATGCATTGTAAAGATGTTTTTCCAGCTACTGTTTCTGTAAGTCTTCTATTCAAGAATACATGGGTATTACGTAGTAAACGATGCCCAATGAATTCACATCTTCCATGAATTGTGGATGAATATCCAACCAGCTCACACGCCAGTTGACAAATGTTTTTCTTCACTGTCCCTGCAGCTGCTGGATCGGTCCCGGCTTCCAAACAATGATTTCTATTTGGGTTTAAAGCCGTCGTAGACCGTTTTTTGGGCTTTTAGGTCACTTCTTCGCCTTTGAGAGATTCTAGGAGTTGATTGAACCGCGCACTTCAACCTCTGCTCACACCAATTCCGCGTTTAGCCCGCGGCAGGGTGTTCCGTCTAGTTTATGAAATATTCCTCCCATTGGGTGGGTGTGATTTTTTGCATCAACGCAACTTCCAAGAATGTGAGTTGGGATATCGTGTCTATCGCAAAGTTTTTTTTAAGTCAGCAGAAACCAAGTCTCTTGAAAACTTTTGGTTTCGAAAGGAACTCCTCTACTATAAAAAGTTTGTCTATTCCAAAACTAGCTATCCAGGTCAAGAATTTGGAAAAATCAGCGTTGAATGTTTTTTGGAGTTACCCGTCGTTACGACGTCAACTTCACCGGGAAACTTCTTAACGAAGCATTTTTGTAGATCATTCGGCACCCGACCTAAACTTACAAATGTGGACCGATGTAAGACCGCAAAGCGGCCCGAGGCGGTCGAAGTCCGCAACACTTGTAAGGCAAATGCCCATGTTGCGGACCTTTGACTTCCTGTTAAAAACCAACGAAGACAGTTTTTTGCTGTTTGATTTACTTTCTGTTAAGAAGTTTTTGATGTTTCAAAACAGATTTTCACTTAGATAGTTAGCTGAAAAAAATTCATTATTTGTTTTGTTGGTATATAATAGTAGGCAATTAGACAGTAGTCAAATTGGAATTTGTTTTTAGACTAAAATTTGACTTTTTATAAAAAGTGAGTACAATTGCAATAACAAACTCGGAAGTAAACACATCATACACTTAGTTTTTATTTATGGAAATGTGATTTTTGCCCGCACTCGTCATTTCAACGCATCCATTCGTGCATAGAAAAGCGTTGAGGCGCACCTTTGCCTCTTTTTCGATCTTTGAATTTCTTGACAGTTTTAAGATACAACACAAAAAGAATCCTTTTTAAAAATTGTTTTTGAAATTTCGTTTTAATCCATAAAAGTTGTACTTGCCCACTTCCGAGCTATTTTTGATTCTCTTGATGATTACAAAGTTTTGTTTTGTTTGAAGCAAGTTATAAAACATTTATTGTTGTGAAATTTGACTGTTTTGGTCCTTGTGTTTCCGACGCACTGATGACATTTTCCTCATAAAAACCTGAAAAGCGTTGCTTTTTTGTGTGAACATTTGAGAGTTTTTTAAACACCTGTATTTTAGAAATCACGTAGAACGTTGACAATTTTGAACCTCCCGTTTTAGCCAAAGAAAAGTATATTTGACAATTCGCACTGTTTCTTATCATAATATAGTATCATACACCATATCGCGGGTCTTTGCCTTCCACGTTTGGGCCGCTTCACAATGTGCTCGTGGCCTTCGGCCGCCTTGGGCAGCTTCGCGCCCTTGCGTTTAACGTGTACCAACAAACTTCTCATCATTCTTTTTTCCTGCTTCTAATTTATAGGAGTCAACGTAAAAACGTCAAAATCACCGTAGTGCCTTCTAAAAGCGCTGTCTTCTACCATTCATGCAAGTATACTTTATTCTCCGAGGTTTTGCTTGAACAGCCACAATGAATCAGAGTTTTCAATCCAGGTCAGTTTTCAATTCATCCCAAGGCTGCAAAATTGCGAAAACAGTTTCTTCTCCGATTTCTATGATGTTGCTTGGACTGAAAACAACTTTTGTTATACATTTTTGAATTTTTGGATTTTCGCCCTTACAGCCCTCACATTCCTTTTTTGGCGGTCAATCTTATCTGGTTTAAAGAGCAGGAATGGAAACCATCTCACATCGGAACGCCTTATTTTTAAAGCATTGTGCGCGAAGCGCCCGGTTTCTATACCATAAGATAGCTTATTGTTGAACATATGTGTTTAAATTTAGTTAAAAGTGAGTGAACTTGATTGCTTCGTGACCATCATGAGGTAAAAACAGATTCATAAACGCTTCCAATTTGATTTTTAAATAAATATATTGTTGGGTGTAACTGAGCCAGCATGGAAATTGATCTATTGAAATGACGTTTTCAAAAATCTGTTTTGTCAGCATGTCGAATCTGTTATGAATTCCCCTTCGAAGGTCATGTCATGTCAAGCAGCAATTCCCTGAAGCGTCCCATCCGCTGGAACAACAAGTACTTTCACTTTTTGTGTAAAACAAAACAACTGTCCCGGTTTCCTAATGAAATTGGCTTGGTAATCCGCAATTCTTCCGGGTGCTTTCCCGCTTGATTCCCGATCGGCTGTCCTCATCAGAAATTCCGGTGCCCAAGTTGAAAACACTTTGTTTTACGTTTCCCAATTTCGGACGGGTGCGGTCATAAAACATGAGCACACTCCTGCGCCCGGTTCCCAAGGCTACTTGTCCTCCTTGCCATAACAAATGCAACTTTGCGCCAAAAACCGCAAACAAACGGCGAGAAAGCAAATGACGTTGTGGCGCGCATCGGTGTTCTCCGAGAAGAAGGACCACCCACAAGGGCGCATCTGAAATCCGACTTGGCTTGAGCTTCAAAACAAAAGCTGATATAAATAGCACTTTGTGAATCTGGTACTTGGAAGGGACAAATAGCGGAGTCAAAGTACATTCAAGCTTTACTTGCTATCTATCACAGCCTGGGAGGAAGACAGCTGCCCAAATCTTCCGATTTGCGGCCGCATCCGATCACATACACTCTTATAACTAGAACGGCGTTCGGATTGATTTTATGAATAACTTTGTTAATCAATTTATAAAAAGAAAACAAACAGATCAGAAAGATTCAACGAGTTTATGTCAGAAAGCGACCATACAAACAAATATTCCCGAACAAACTTTTCTGTACTTGCTCAACTTCAGCATGAAACTTCAATTCAGTCACTTCTTGAAAGAAACAAGCATTTTTCCCGACGTTTGGGGCTAGGCTTTTAGAGCAGTTTTTGTTTTTGTGGAATTTTATGAAACTTCAAAAACTGCAACACACTCAATTGTTGATGTCATCGTTATTGTAATTGCCAAAAACGGGAAGCGGGTAACTTAGGGAAGTTTAATTGTGGAAATGCACAAAATCGATAATTGATTTCGTGGCGATATGAAGTTTCGATTTCTGTTTTCTTACATTTCCGCCAAGAAATGAAAAAAGGCGAGGCTTAGTTTTCAGATGTTGGAGTTTCATCTTCTGTCTAAAAACCATTTTGGCTTTGCTGTTTTGGAAACACGTTTAACGGCTTATTTTTTAGACATTTCCCTTATTACGAATGAGTTTTGTCTTTGTAAAATTGCAAGTTTTTCAAATCGAATTTCAGTCGCTAATTATCACAGTCTGTAAATCAGTGGGTAGCAGTTGTCGCCGCTTTTGAAATTTATGGGAGGTGCTTCAGAGAAAATATTTTGACAAAAAGGTTCCCATTAAATTTTGTTCCTCCTGGAATTTCCTCGTTGTGCAGCAATTTTACAAAAGAATTGTCAGTTTCCAAGTTTTTCCACATACTTGTGTGGGTTTTTCTAATGCGATTTACAAAAAAAGTAAGCTCGATTTAAAAACTTTTGAAGTGAGGTTTTGAAGTGTATTTTCCATGTGACACTTTGTTTTTGGATGACTTGAAGGAAACGGAGCATTTGAAGTGCACCGCTTACTTGGGTTGCATTTTTCTATATTGTAGTGAAATTTTCGTTAATTTCAGTATTTTAATCGCAAAATCTTTCAAAACGATCTTGGAATCTCTTATTTTGTGGCCCACCAGAACACTTATAGAGATAATTCTCTTTTTCTTCACCTGAGCACAAAGGGCCAAAAAAGGTTGTTCCGGTGTGACCTTCCACTGAACTTCGATGTTCGCAAAACGCCGCCCTCCAACAACTTTTGTTTTTTGGCTTTCCGAGTCCAATGACATCTTTGACAAATATTTGGCCCTCTTAGGATCCCAAGTGCCAACCATATGCTGCCAGTTGTTTTGTTTTTCTTTGATTCCCGTGCGGTGGCCATCATTAGCACTGGCAGGGAGGCTTTATCACCTCCAAGCCGGCTGTTACATCGTAAGGACACCGCAAATGAGCCAACTTTGAGTTTTTAAAGAACTTGCTCACCAGCTGTGAAAATGTTCTTGACACTTGATAGGATTTGTTTGTCTTGACATAGAATACTCCAAGAACTAATTAGTTTGAATAGGCATCTTGGTAAACAATACGTAGAATGTTCTCGGATTGAATACACTCTAAGGCTAATTTAAAAGTAATTTAATCCTAAAATAACTCATTATTAAAATAGCAAAAGTTTAAGAGTTCATAGCTCACAAACCAATGAATAGAAGTAGATTCCAGTGCCATAATTAGTCAAACGGGGACAACCTAAATATGCGGGATTGATTTATTCGGTTCTACTGAGACTCTCCTTTGTTGCTATGGTTTAGAGCTTGTTGTTTTACAAGTTCTATTACGCGAACTCAGTGTTCGGCCGGTTTTAGCGCGACACTACCGTATGAGCCTGTTGTCAACTTAGACCGCGAAGCGGCCCTAGGCGGCAGAAAGCCGCTTTTCCGAAGCCGTGCCGTGAACGCGAGCGGCCAAAGGTTGCCGTATTCAGAAGGCAATCCCGCCCCCTCCCCCACCCGTAGCGGAACTTGACGTTTGGTTTACTAACACATTGAGAATAATTTTTCTAAAACATGACGTTTTTCGCTTTCCAAAACATTTTTAAACTTTGTTTTGTATATCACATTTTTTACTTCTGTAACAAAATATAGTCAGTTTCACACATAAAAAAGTTTCTGCGTTCGGGGGGAATCGAACCCCCGTCGAATGCTTGGAAGGCATCCATGCTAACCATTACACCACGAACGCGGTGGAGACCAGGCGCTTCCCTTCGTTTTTGCTCGGCCCACTGAAAGATAAGATCCCACCCGTAGTGGAGCCAATCTCGTAGGTAGTGAATGCCACTGCACCGATTGTCTTACGTGGCCGAGTGGTCTAGTGGTATGATTCTCGCTTAGGGTGCGAGAGGTCCCGGGATCGATCCCCGGCTCGGCCCATATTTTTGAATAGCTTAAGGTTGTAATTGAACCGCAAGTTTTTGTTTTTTTTTTCCACGAAGTGTCTGTGCAAAAAACTGAAGTAGGTATCTTTTAACACCTGCGAGTAAGATTTGTTTTGAAACTCTCGCTGTTTTCTCGCTTAAGAGTCTTAGTGTCCTCGCAATGAACTGAAAACAAATTGTTACTGAAAGCTGACTCTTTGTAAAGGTGTATTACTTTCTGAAACCTTTGTTTTTCAAACTAAGTTTAGTTCTACGCTCTTTCATGTTCACCTACTCTTGCCGGTCGCTTTTCCGCCGGGGCAGTTGATTAGACTAGAATTGCTCTGAATGACACTCGTAAATAGGGCCAGCAATTCTCGCATAGATACGTTCATAATGCCAGAGTGATGCGACCGAAAATTAGTAGCCTGGTCTCTGAAAAAACCGAACACTGTTGACGTCATTGACCCGGACCATCCGGGTAGCGCCTCTCCCTTCCGCAGCTCCATTATCTCAATACATCACTTCTAGCTCAGCGCGCTACGAGAGAAATCACCCCGGGAAAGAGATTGCTCTCACCGCGACGCCTTCCCTAGTAACTGCATAAACAACCCAGGTTCTCCCGCATTGCAAAACGTTTTCCACGGCGTTTCACACCCAAGAATCATGAATACACAATGTTTTTGGTGATTGTTGTCATATTAAAAGCAAAACGATTGAAAAACTAAAAAAAGACTCCAAAATTTGCAATTTCAGCTACAAACCTTATCTACTTCGGTTTGTAAAAACGAAAAACGGTTTCATTTCATATTGCATTTTTACAACATTTGGCTCCACTGATTGAAAGAAATAGTTTCGGAAAGAACTGTTTTTTGGTTTGCGTTTGAGTTTGTGCCTCAGTTTTTTGAGCTTTGAAATATCCAAAACGTTTTATTATTAATTTTCATCAGCATTTTCAAAGAAGCTGTGTGTGGGCACATAGTGCAAACTCATAAGTTTTCCAACCGACCTATGATTTTTCACGCATGGACGATTTTTATCCAGACATCTGGTTTTACCTGTGGTTTTTTTTTAAAAAATTTGGTTTACGAGCTCGTGCAGCGAGACGTTCAACATGAGATGGATGAACTCCCCACAAAGTCACGTAGATCTGCTCCGCCGAATCGGACATCCCAAGGGAACAACTAAAAACATTTTGGTGATGAAGTCATTTATCTCGCTTGTTTTGACAAACCAATAACATGACGATTTTCGAAAGAGCATTTTGGTGGAAAAAAAAGCAAAAACGAATTTAAGAACCGGCTCTTGGCACTTTATGTGTTTTTTTCTGTTGTGATGAAGAAAAACGGGGACTTCTTTCCTTTTCCTTTGCGAAAGTGGGAAAACTGCTGATTTAATTTGCATATTTTTTTTTTTCAAATTAACCACCTAACTTTTCACAAATGACTTAAGAAAAGCTCGTTTTCGAACATAGCTATGATATCCTTTCTCCCCACCTCGAAAAAATATTACAATGTTAGCTGAAAGCAGTCCAGGTTCTGTTTTGTATACCCTTGTATTATTGTAACTTTGGCCTTTTCAAAATCCCTTTGCAGAAGTGCCGCTTTGCGGCCCTCCATAGGTTTGTGCTTGAGTGTTGCGTAGTTATCCTGGATGTTTTTTTATGATCAAGAAAATTCCTTTTTTCTTTGAACCAAGAGGGAAACCACATACTTATATCCACACTTCTTATATATTGTAAATCCACAACTTAAAAAGTTTTGCAAACCTCTATCATGAAGCTTCCAAAAATCTAAAACCCATGTTCATTTGTTTAAAAGATTTATGAACAAACAAATTGGATTTCTAAAACATTTCTAATTTTGCGTACTTTTCCAAATTTCTTACGAGAGTGTTTATCTGTTCCTGGAATTTTCTTAGGATTCCAAAAATTGTCCGTCCATTGTCAAACCGTATTTTGTCGTTATGCTTGGTAAAAGAATAATAAAATTATTATACCTAAACAAAGATAAAACAAAAGCCTTGCTGGTTTTTACGACAATCCTGAATTCAAGAAAAATTGGCAAGCGGAAACGAGAATTTACGCTCTGCGGATTTTAGAAAAGAGGGGTTTTGTTTGGAGAGGGCAGACTCTTTTTTCCAGCTTTGTCTAGCAAGGTTTTTGTAGTTTGCGTTTACTCTGTCATTCCGTGCTCAACGACCCCATTTAGCCTGTGAACCCACTGGTTGCGCATCTAATGCTGCCCCTTAATTGCCAGCCGTCAACCAATGCGCCCTCATTCCCTTGATGAATTGCCAAAAAAGAAACGTTGCTTTTTGACAATCGACCCTTTCCTCCAGACAAGAGTGAAAGAGGAATTCTGTTGCGCGAAAAGCCTGAAGAATTTGCGACATTTGCAGAATTCCAAAGAAGCTTCGGATGTTGTCGGCTGAGCTTATCCTCGCACCGCCTAGCGCGCTATTGTCAACGCTCAGACTTCTAGGTCATTGAGCTTTGGAGCTTAGTGAATTATTGCGCCACCCCCGCAACAACCTTGCCCCAATCACAAAGTTTATCAATTCCCAGCGGTCTTGTTAATCTGGAGACCCACACGCGCCCGGGCACAAATTCACTAATGATGTCCTACCACAAGCATGTGGGTTGTTGTTTTCCGGAGCTAACTTTTCAAATTGTTCGGCAAGTCTGCTAAGTTTCTTTTACAACACACGCGGATGTCTTTGCATTTTGAATTCCACACTGAATGTTGTCGTTTATGCAAACAAAGTAGTACTTAACAGTGTGTGCGTGAGTTGGTAAGAGCGTGTGTGTGCGTGTGTGCGTGTGTGTGCGTGTGTGTGCGTGTGTGTGCGTGGGTGTGCGTGGGTGTGCGTGGGTGTGCGTGTGTGTGCGTGTGTGTGCGTGTGTGCGTGTGTGTGTGCGTGTGTGCGTGTGTATGCGTGTGTGCGTTTGTTTGCGTTTGTGCGTTTGTGTGCGTTTGTGCGTTTGTGTGTGTATGTATGTGTAAGAAAGTTAAATTAGCACTATTTTCTTTATTAAATTGTTTCGCTTTCTTTTATTGTACCTGAAAAGAATTATGTATTCATTTCGTTCGCTCTTTGATCGCCCAAAACACACGCTGTATTTCATAAATGTATTTCATTTTCTCAAACTTTATTCATAGCACATTCCGAGTAACAAGATCTAAAAACAGAATATTTTTCATTTAGCCCTCATTGTGTAACCATGATATTTCAAACACCGCCCAAAATATTAGTTCTCTAACCAAACATTTAAGGATTCCGTGTGTGCATTCACATGACCTCGCTGTTTACCGATTTAGTTCATACCCGCGCTTCTTTGGGCGCTTCTGTGTGCTCATCTGCTTCATTGATAACTCAGAGCTATGAATTTCAAACAATTTGAAAAAATAATGAATAACAAACAGGTTGTGCGTTGATTTTATGTTTTCAAAGGCAAACTTTTTCTTTTTGGTTTTTTCTGTTTGCTTTTCAAAGGCAAACTTTTTCTTTACGGTTATATATGCTTCACACCAATCCTGTTTTTGCCAAAAATGGCCACGCCCCTTTTTTGAGACAACGATGGTAACAAAATCGCAATATTCTCACTCATTTCCAAGAATCACTAGAGCAGTTTTGCGAGGCTCAAAAATGTATCTGAACTTTTGGAGAAATCCAAAAATTGTAATGTGGAGACAATTTGAGGCTTGTTTTGCAGTCGTGCAAGCGCTCGAAACCCGCCTTGATCTAATTATCGCACGTCACTTATGGTCCATTAACATAAGCGTGAGACTTTTAAAGTACGCCGCCCGAACTTCCTATCTATGTGCCTTTATCGAAGTTACAAATCCAACGTGCAATTCTGTGAAGTGAAACTGAACCCAGTTCACCGCACGTGTAAATGCAGGAAGTTCTGACCACCCAGGAAATTTGATACTGTTTGGCTTTCACTTGATTCTTCTATAGAAAAGTTCACTTGACTAGACTACAAGGGCTCCGAATAAACGTGAAGCGGCGAAAAAAGAAGTTCCGTGCGCAAAATAGCGTATTCGACAAGTGGGCCGCAACCCGATACCTTTGGATCTGAGCACTCCAGGTTGAAACGGAACGCATGACGTATGGCCATAAAATGAAGCCGATCTACAGCTTGAGTCACGTAGGCTTCTTCAGCTTCTTAGGCCATTTTCCCTAAATTTTCTGGCTAACAACCATTTGTTCTCCGTTTTCGAAAAGCGATTTTGGTTTGTGCCAAAAGCGAGATTAGGTCGGTGACAAATCTGCGGTCACAGCCGCCCCCTTCCCGGACGGCAATCTGTCCTCCATTGTGTTCTGTAGCAAAAGACATAAACACGATACCTCGTAAAGCAGCCAACATCTACTAAATCAGGCCATAAACGTTAGTCGGTCTGATCACGTCAACTACCAGACGGACAAGGACAAACAGGCGATTACGATCCCTCATAAGGGCTTAATGGAAAACAATTATCTTAATGTCGCCTAATGTTTCGCAGAGTTTTATAGACAACGTGCACACGGGAAGATTACGTGGCAGGCGTAATGTTACGGCGCCGTTAGGGAAATTTTTTGCGCAGGCTGTTCACCTCCTTTTCCATCCAAGCTTTCTAAAAGTGTTGGCAGCTTTTTAGCAACATGGTATTTGTTCACGTATCAAGAAAGCTGGTTTTATTACATAACGCACTTTGGCTTTTGCAGACGTGGATGGGTAACGTCGAAGTATGCTTTTCTTAGCGCTTTTCGGTTTTCCCCCCAGTCACAACATTTAGCTGACTCAAAAACGCATTTTCTTCTATGCTTAGTGTTGCGACCGTGTTTCCTATGCGAGCGGTTTTTTGTTTGTATCTATCTCCCATTTTAGCCATCCTATGTAAAGTTAAAATTGATTTCGTTAATCCTTATCCTCTTGTATTCACACCTTTTTTAAAAATTTTGACTTTCAGTTAAAGCAGCGGAAGACATTTAAAAAAAAACACATGTATGTTTAGATAGGTACTGCAGTTTTAAAAGGTGTTAAATGTTCGTAGAACTGCATTAAACACACCTATTTAAAATTCAAATTGGTAAAATTTACTGCATTTTCAAGTTGTTCAATTGCCAAAAGTGTGAAATCATTTTGTAGTGAAGGTTGACAATTTGAGACATTGAAAACAGTGAATGAGCTTGAAGAAATACAAAATTACAAGCGAGGCTATAAAAATGCATTGAACTTTTCAATACAGTTCAATTTATTTTCAATTTTTTCAAACATGTTATAAAACGAATTTAACGACAAATTTCTTTTTTTGCTTCACGCCTTTTTGGATTCCACCCCAGGCTGCTTAAGCGAGCTTAGAAGTCTAGACTTCTAGAGGTCAACTTCAGATATTGCGGGCGTGAGATTTGAACTTTTGCAACCCATTGCGGTATTTAGTGCAAATTTCTTTTTGTAGCAAAAAGTCGCCATTTTCGCTGGTTGATCGATGTATGAATCGTCGTCACACGACGTTTTTAAACTTTCAGAGTCATTTTTAGCTTTTTTTCTTTAGCTCAGTCCAATAGAATTATGATTTCATGTCTTCGTCATCTGTAGCTATATTCAGAACTGACCTTTGCAGATGTAAAGAGGATAAAGAAGATTGCCAGAAAACAATTGTTTCCCTAAATAGCTTTATACGGACTGATAGTTCCTCCGGTATTTTGGATGTGTTTGGTTTTAAGTGCATCACCTAAACTGCGGCTTTTTAAAAACATTTAATTTTTCTAATTTACATATTGCTGCAAGGCCGAACACTGTTGCCTGCAACAAAGTATAATCCATTTCCCACAGCCATAATTTGTTTTTCTTCTTGTCAATCGCGCATCTAGACATCACTACAGAGTGCGGGCAGCTGTTTCAGCCAGGCTGTTCTTCCTTGACGTGGCTGTCAGCTCATCAAAGATCCGGAACACTTTTCGTTTTTCACCAAACGATTTTTCGGTTCCTGGATTAGTGGGCGGTACGCAAGCACAATCACCGTTACCAATTCTAAGCTACGCCCACAAGGGCTTTCAGGGCTTGAAATCGAAACGTTAACTGTAACCACGCCCACCTTGAGATTGTGGCAACTGCTCTCTCTCTCTCTCTCTCTCTCTCACTCTCACTCACTCACTCACTCACTCTTTCTCTCTCTTTCTATCTCCATCGCTCTCTCTCTCTCTCTTCATTCTCTGTTTCATTTTCTCTCTCGGCCATTAGATCTGTTAGTCTCTGTGTCTCTGGTCCTCTCTAGTTAGTCGCACTTTCCCACATGTCTCTGGCTCTGTATCTCCCCCCCCCCTCTCTCTCTCTCTCTCTCTCTCTCTCTCCCTCTCTCTCTCTCTCTTTCTCTCTCGCTTAATCTCTCAAACCCTATTTCTATATATCTCCTTCTCTGTCCCGCCTATTCGGTCTCTTATTCCCGGTCTCTATATCCTTCTCTAGTCAATCACACTGTCTAAATATGTCTCTGGCTCTGTGTTCCTCTCTCTCTCTCTCTCTCTCACTCTCTCTCTCTCTCTCTCTCTCTCTGTATATTTCTGTTTTTCTATTCCTTGCCAAGAGTATCTGCAATTGTTTCTATGTAGAATTTATCTTCATTTTGTTTTGTTTCTGAAGATTAGCTTAATAGGTAAATAGGTTGATTAGGGAAAAAATGTCCTGTTTTCGTAAAGCTAAAGAGGAATATTTGCAGATACATCTAGTTTTTTAGGCGGGGTTTTTATGTTAATAGGTTTAATAGGATATAGGTTCTTAGGCCGGTCATTTTCAAAAGTTATGTTGTCGAACAAAGTGATGTGGATCCATCGACTTTAAATCTGCACCTTTCTCCATTAACCCTGGGAAGTCCTGTAAATAAGGCAATTAATTCCTGGCGTTTGCCGCTGGTGTAACAAGTCAAGGATCACTCTCTGTTTCGGGAAAGCCTCTTTGTCTGTGATTTTTTAACTACACTTTCTTTCCGTGTTTCACCTTGTTTATCTTGTTTTATTGCGGCTCACAGCAGGTTTTTATCGAACCCGCATAATGTAAAGATTTCTCGGTTTTCTTTCGGTTTCCCCCACAGTATGCTATTCGTTGAAAACCTTTCTCGTTGAAACATCAATTTTAAGCCTGCACAAATCCTTTCACCCACTGATGAATGCCCAATGTGTAGGTGGTACTAAACGTACCAAACTATTTATCCAACAATGGTGTGTGCGTAGGATTAACGAACACAATCCCTGCGCGTAATTGAAATTGAGTCCTTTTTTCGTTTCCGGCCGTAATTCGACACCAGGAAAGCATGAGTCTTCTCGCGAAACGGAAGCTTCACAGGTTTGTCAATCAGAGCGACATTTGTTCCATTCGCTTCACCGGCTTGGGGGCCATGTCTCGCACCTGCTCGACCAATGCTCTTCCGCAAAACAGAGTCGTTTCGATTATTGTGAAATTGTTATTCCGGGAAAGGGCAATAACAGTATTCATTTCTAGGTAGTTTGGATGAAAATAGTACGGTGCATGAACATTTTTGTTGTTTCAAATACGTTTTCTGAACTTAGTATGCTGAATTCACAAGTAGTAAAATTCAAATTCATCGCATAACAACACTGAGCAAACTTAAGGCGCAATACAAACAGTTTTAATTCAGATGCCCCTCACAAAGAGGCCAATACTATTCCTTTCGAATGATTGAATTTTGCAATTTCAATCAATTATTGCGATAATGTTTTGGAAATCCGACCCTTGTAAGTAGTTTTCTTTAAATTCTCGTCAATAAAAAAGCTTCATTAAAATGGAATTTGAAAGACACATAAACTTTCCGGAGTTCTTCAAAAAATCATTTCGACTCCAGCAGCAGATGAAAATTGTCAGATGAACAATAACAATTCAATCAATAACAATTATGATTTTAAGAATTATTTTCAGTAAGCTTATGTGCAATTCTCGTAGAAATCACACTTGTTTTCGAAATCAGTAGGTATCAAGTTTCTGTGGCACCTTGCGCTCCAAAGCTCCAGTTAAAACTATGCATTTTGAATATAAAGCGATAATAGTCTATCGATGTTCTACAAAAAATCAATTCGAATTTATCAGCAAATTACGAACATTAGTTTAAAACTTTTTTACGGAGAAATTGGTTTAATCGATTTGTTTTTTAGCACGATCTAGTTGGAAAATTTATTCACGGACCCTCGAATTTCTCCTCCCATTGGCTGGTCCCCACATTATATATTATTTAGAACACTTCATTTGTTAATTTCATTTGAAATCAAGAAGTACTTTCAATGAAATGAGGCGTTACCCCCTGATGTCGTTTATGCAACTCATGCCCTATTGACATACAAAAAAGTACAATTGCTAGGTAAAATAATTGCGTAAAACCTGTTTTATCAGTTAATCCCCTTTATAATCTTGTCAGTGTTCCAAACAATTCCTTCTTTAGACCCGACAATTTATTCTATTTCCATTAACCTTCACCATTCTCAGCTAAATGCACTATTATTTTGTGTGCCGCGTTGACTTTCATTTTTCCAGACGGCTGTCTGCCACAGAAACAATCAGTAGATTCTCATAATTTTTGACATAAAGCGATAATAGTGTATCCTAGTGGTAAATATTTCTTAGTCACTTATACTTCCTCTTACGTCGATGCTGCATACCTTGATAATTACATTAGGAAAAGCTGAATTACTAACTTTGCCCCGTTCTGTTGTGAATATTGGATTTAAACAGCTCCTATTGACATAGAAACTTGAAATGTACCTTTTTTCCCTTTATCTTTAATTAAGCGTTTCTTAAAAATTCGATTAAGCCACACTTTCGATGCCCATGAAGGAAATATCTAAGATTCAACATTGATTTTGCCAATTATCGTATTCTAGCTCTTCGACCGAGTGAATTGTTTGAGAATAATCAGCTTTCCTGCTTTCTGTGGACGCAACGCGTGGGAATGAGTGGATAGCGGCTGCCTCGAATGTGTGAATTTTGACACTAATAGTCCGGCAGACACTTTTCAATCCGTCTATCGTTCATTTCACTTCTTTTTTCATGTGTTCTCCGGTTGTAAGAGTGTAAATAACCCGCAAAAACACCACCGGCTGCCAGGGGAGCTGTTGCACTTTTCGGGCAATGAGACGTGATACGATTTCACTTAGAGAACTATGACCTCTGAGGAAATCAGAAAATGTTTTTTTCCGTGAGTCAGTGAGCTTTGCAATAGGTATTTTTCCTTAAAGTTCAAAGAAAAAGTTTACTTTCACTTTCGCGTAGCTTTTTGTCTGTTCTTATTGAGATCACACCTCCATTTCACAATGATTCCATTGAATTTGGAGATTTTTGACGGATGTTTACAATTTTCTGAGTTCTGTTTTCGTTTTCTTCCCACGACTGTGCAAACAAAAGCCAGATTGAAAATTCCACGACTCAAGATTTTTGAAATTCAAAGGCTCAAAACAACTTGTTGTGGAAAAAGTCTTCTGTTTCGAAAGTTCCTCGCTTTAAAATGAAAGAAAAAAACATTTAGAATAATTTTTACAAATTTAAAGGGTACTATAAACCGGGTTTTTCCCTCCAAAAACACAGTTTTTGTATTTTTCCATATAGCCGTCGCCAAACCCAAATCTGCGATAAAATAAATCCGCTTTTTGCCTGCGTCTCCGCTTTTTGCACGTGCTTTTCGCCTGCGTATCGCACGAATGCTGGCTGTTTTTGGCAGGATTCCAATTTGGCGACATACTTATACTTTTAAAAAAAATTTCCAGTTTTTTATTTAACTAAACTTATCTGTTAAATGATCCGGACATGTTGACATATTTTAGCCAAAATTTGTTTGTGCTCCCCTTGGCTTTCAGTCTTTTCAAGATTCAGTGACATCGCGACTCACTCAAACAAGTAAATAACAACTCATTTCATCACCTTTTTAAACTTTTTGCTGAAAAGGCATTTTTCTCTTACTTTTAAGTAAAATTTTCGAAAATTGTGATATCTCACGTGCAATTCGCACTTCCAAAACCTACGAAAAATCCAATTTCACTCCTCTTTCACAACCTAAGATTATTTCCGCCGTCTTTCGTCAGAGTCTGTTCTCCTGCCCTTTTCCCTCTCATATTGCAGGAATGTCCTTTGCTTAATTTCTGCTGATACCTGCACCCAGTTGTTAGGAATAAAATCGAAAAAGAAAAAGAAAAAATCTAACGTCACTTCCTCACGGCTTAAAGTTGTTTTGCAAGCGGTACCCACAGGTCAACAAAATCATAAAATCATAAACCTACATAAAATGTTACACTCGTTATCAATGTTCCTATAGTTCTTATTTTCAGCTTCATGTTCAAGCTCGCTCACTTATTCCTGTTCTTTTGCTCAATTTTAAGTTTAATCCTAATTTTCTTAGGTGCGCCATGCTCCGACATCCAATTGAAATTCCTCCGGAGCAACCTCCGTCTTCTTCAGAAGTAGTAATGACCATTTCAGCAAGGTTAGAGAAAAGAAATTTTAAAAATGTGAAAATTTCAGAGACTTACGGGACATTGACATCAATTCAGTATCAGACCCATTTTGCATTGTTTCAAGAGTTGTGGCAAGCGGAATGAGATCCAAAAAGTTGGAAGAAATTGGCAGAACAGAGGTACCTTTTAATAAAAAAAATTTCCATTTAATTGTTTTTTAAGGTAATCAATAATTGCTTGGATCCGGATTGGTCAACAAAAATTCGCACGATTTTCCACAGACGGCAGGATCAGCGGCTCAAGTTTGATGTGTAAGTTGGAGATAGGAAATTAGATTATCTTGTAATAATCAACTACGCATTTAACCACATTACGAGTCATTGATTCTTGTTTACTGACATTGAATCAACGTAATTTTAAAGGAAACAAAATTGGGGGAAAGAAATGATGAAAGTTGAAACGTTTACTATGCAAACATAATTCCTCACGGCTCAAAGTTGTTCAATATGATTTAACTGAAAAATTATTATTACAACAATTTCACAACAATAATCGAAAAACAAAACCGTATGCCATTACCAAATACTTTGGTCATATTTACTGCGTGCATTGCCTGTGTAATTTACGCAAAACGCTAAACTCGCTAAACAACATCAAAACATTGGGACATCATAGCGAAAAAGTTTTGTATCAACTATATAATGATTTCCAAAGAATAACTGTTCATATAATTCGTGCCAAGATTCAATCGATAAAATCGATAGTTTGATATTTACGAAAATTGAGGCGAATTTGTCAAAAAGCGCAATAAAAGTATGCAACTTACCAGTTTTTTTCTGCAGTTTTCACAAAGGTGGTCCAAACAAACACCAATATGAAACGTTTACTATGCAAAGTAAAATTGTTCAACCTGATTCGAATGAAAAAAAAATTACCCTGAAATCACAACACTATTCGAAAAACAAAACTTCAGCAAAGCTTTTGGCTGATTTGGCTGTGCACTACCTGGGTAACATGAGCATGTGTAGCGCCAAACTCAAACTCTACGAACAATACCAAAACATAAAGATTTCTTTCTAAGCATAAAGGTTCATAAAATTCGTGCGGAGATCCAATCGATAAATTCGATGGTTTGATATTTGCTCGATGTTTACGAAAATCGAAGCAAATTTGTCTAAAAGCGCAGAATCACATTTTTTCCAGATTCCACAAAGGCGGCCCAAACAAACACCAAATTCTCGGAAGTGCCCAAGCAACTCTTGATGAAATTGTCGACGCAAAATGGAACCGAGTGGTAATCCCATTATAGTAAGTAAAAACCTTAATTGAACTTTACCCCGTTTTCAGTTCTGATGGCAAACAACGTGGAAACCTAACTGTATCTGCAGAAGAAGTTCGACCTGGGAAACAAGAATCTGTCTATTTTGTCGTCAGTGCCACAAACCTGGATAGGAAGGATTTCTTTGGAAAGTGCGACCCTTTTCTCAAAATATCAAGGATCAACCAAGACGGTTCAACGTAATGTTAATCTAAGGATTGTGATCAATTCGACACCTTTAGGTGTCAACTGGCCTTCAGAACTAGGTATAGGGAACAAACTTTGAATCCGAAATGGAAACCTTTTGAAATTCCGATCGATCAACTTTGCTATGGGGACAAAGACAGGTAAAAATATATTAAAAGTGCCAAAAAAATGGTTTTTAGGGAATTTTTGATTGAATGCTTTGATTGGGATCAAGATGGAGAGTAAGTCCAATTTTACATACTGGAAATTGAAAATTTTTAGCCATGACCTTGTTGGAGAATGTTTTACAACAGTAAACAAACTTGTTAGTCAAAGAGACCAAAGCCTTAAGGTAAGGCTTTCAATTTCAGTTATCGATTTATTGATTTTCAGCTGGTTCACATGAAAAAACAACGGAAGAGTAAGAAGTACTCTGACTCGGGTATTCTTCACTTCCAAAAGGTTTACTGTTGGTATGATCACACCTACAAAGACTTTTTGAACACAGGGTAAGTGAATTTTAATCAATATTTGAAGAACAATCTTCAGAACTGAACTGGAATTCATGATGGCTGTTTCTTTTCCTCAATCTTGGCAGGATAACCGGGTTCATGCTGATCAGTATGAATCGGCGATTCGATCAATTGCTGACGTAAGTTTCATAATTATATTGTTTTGTAAACATGGAATGTTTAGATTTTCTCCCAATTCCAAAACCACACTCGAGCTTTTGAAGCCTACGGTATTGGTGGAAGACCACTACACGATAGATCTAATCACTCGATTTTTGCCTTGGTTTGTGAAATTCGGTTCTGAAATATTAGTTATATATTTTTTAGAATACTGACACAGGATCACCCACCTGCGATGGCGTACAAGGTCTACTCTATGCCTACCACCACGCGCGGAAAAATGTGGAACTCACTGGACATCATCCATTTTCTCCACTCATTAGGTAAATGACCTTTTTCGAAAGAAACCAGATTTTTCAGAAACGCGGCACAGATAGCCATGAGATATCCGGCTGATGGCAAACATTACACTGTGCTCATTCTTATTACCGATGGACTAATCAGTGATTTGGACAGGACCAAGCAAGAAATTGTGAAGGTAATTGAAAACGTGTATAATGTTGCCAGCCTCTTAACTATACTTCTCGCCAACTCTCGTTCGGCCTATTTGGCTGCGTACACGGCCTGCACGTTTTACTCTAGGAATAACATCAAAACATTAGCACAAAACATTAGCCGAAGTAGTTTTGGTTCGAACTATATGTACTTTCATCGCTTTATGGCATACTATAACTAAGTAAGTATGCTGCGGAAAATATGCTTATTTTACGAAAGGGTAACTAGTATGGTTACACTTAAGCGGGGTTTCAAATTTGGTGGGCATTACGCTCAGAATAGAGGGGGTTATAAAGTTGGCCCTGTTGGATGCACATTTTTAAGGATGACTTAGAGTTTTACTCCAGACAACCGTTTTTTTTTTTTGAAACTCCGTTTACAATCATGCTTTAAGGCTTCTTGCCTGCCGTTATCTATCATCATTGTCGGAATCGGGTATGACTCCTTTGAAGAAATGAAGGAACTCGATTCCGATGACTCACTTCTTTCGTGGAATGGCAAAAGTGCGAGGAGAGACATCGTTCAGGTTTGTTTCCACTTAATTGTATTAACAGAAAGTTTTTTTCAGTTTGTCGAACTAAGGAAATTCCTGCCTCCTCATCGGAAACTGACTGAGTTGGAATTGGCAGATGCCAAGAATGAACTGGAAAAGGAGGTAAGGCTCAAATTGTACACCCAGACACAGTGACGCAAGGACACAGAAATAGAAAGACACAGAAACACACACAGATACACACACTTACACACACAAACACACACACACACACACACAAACACACACAAACACACACACTTTTCAGGTTTTACAAGAACTACCACTCCAATTGACGTCATACATGAAATCAAAAGGCATTTCGCCAAGACACGTACTATCAGCCGGGCGAGAAACACCCCAAAGTAGACATGGGAACCCAGGTCGAACTTCGTATTCTGGTTAGTTTTTATTCGATAAGTAAAATAACAGTGGATGTTCAGCCAGTCTCCCAGGAACCCCTAGAATCCGTCGCCAATTACCAAAGGTGCCTACCGCAGAAGTTCAGCAAAAACTGCGCATCCAGTGATTATATCAACCGTCCTTTTATCTCATATCATCCTCAAGTTGCTAGTGATCTTTGCGCTTGCTGGTATTTTTTGCTTATGTTTTATTTTAATTTGGTCATGCTTTGTCTTTTTTCTTCGGTTCGGCTATCATAATCACAACAGAAGTTTGATAAAAGTTTTAATCACTGTTCTTTCAATTCGTCGTGTTTATTTTCAGACATTGAGATACAACATTTTCCAGACAAACAAAAATAAAACGATGTCAATTTGTTTTTATTTAAATTTGGGGATACCTCCAGGAGGGAAAAAGATTTTATCTGAAATTGAAAGCCAAACCAAAAGTCGCTTTTGATTCGAATTCATTTCTTCGTGGGCTTTTTTCTTTATCGTGTTAATTGACAATTTCATATATACAAATTTGGCTTTGTATGAAAACCTTTGCTTAACAGATCAAAATTGCTCATTCGCTGTCTTAGTACTCTACATCTTTTTCCATTGTCCGGAGTATCTTTTCAGCAAGTTAATAATTAGAGTAAAACAGATAAGCTTTCATTTTTGACAAACATTGTAAAATATAATGGTGTTCTTACTATTTCGATTGTTTGTGCTAATTCTCATCGTCATTTTTATCGTAGCTGTCACACTTGCAGCCGTTGCTCTTGTTCCACCGTAATATGAAATGTTTCTTTTGATAAAGTTGCGTTTGAAAATTAAAAGAAAAACTATTTATGCACTAATTCTATCGGCATGGGATCGGGATCAAACTGAAACAACAACAATTGTTTGCGCTTGAGTGTCGAAAAAATTAAGAAAATATAACAACCATGTTCAGCAGATATTTAAAGAATTTGTTGTTTAACCTTTGGCTGTGTAATTGTATACTGCTGAAATCTTGTTTCTTGTTTGGGCAGACATTTTAATAGAAATACAAAACGAAATATATGTTTTATAATTGTTTTTTCATTATCAGGGGCAGCTCCAAAGCATTCTTCAACAATAAGTAAATTTGTTATCGACCTAATTTGGTGGGGGTTGCTGGTCTTGCAGGTGGTACCACTCGAAGGGTCACAAGATCGATCCCGCCCCGGGTCAACCCAGTTTACTACGTTCCGGCGATGTAACAATGGGTAGTCGAAAAGTCTATGAAAGTAAGTTATACGGCTGGTGAAACGTTGGTACGCTAGGAAGATGCCCTAAGGGTTAATAAGGTAAGACTTTACGTTTCTATTTCCGACCTAAAAATAAAAATCTGGCATATTTGTTTTCAATTGTTTTGATTATCAGGTTGTAAGTAAACGGATATCATTCAAACGTTCTGCTGGATGCCTGGTATTGGTGGAGGCTTACTGACTGAATTCACCGTGCCAAAATCGTAAACAAGCGAGACAGCTACAGCGTTGTGAATATTCCGCTTTTCACCCTCCTTTTCTAAGACAAAACCCTTTGAAGTATTTATGGGTCAGAACGTTCTTGGTCACGCGTCGTCGGCCACCAAGTGCTCGCGCTCATGCTCTCTCCATCCTTGTTTGCATATGCAGATCGAAGCCCCGGAAACTAATGTCAAACAAGGCAATGAACTGGCTGAAGGAGGTCGCCTTTGTCTTCGTCCTTTCTGTACATTCTGCGTGGGTTTTGAATTATCATCGTCGAAATTGAGGTTATTTTCAGTTTCTCGCTTCAAACCTCATTTCCCTTTAACTTCACAGTTACCCCAGATTGCCAATGTCCTTTTCTTGTTGATCCTGTTTGTGGACGCAGTGGTCCAATACAGTATACCTACATGAATCAGTGCGTTCTAGAGTGCACAAAGAAGAACAAGAAAGGTTTTTTGCATTTTGGGGTTTAAAAAAATTGCTTTCAGATGTCGAACTTCTTTACAATGGGGCTTGCTGTCAAGAGAAAATCTGCAGCCCATTCACATATCCGGTTTGTGATGCAAACGGAAAAGTGAGTTTTAGCTTGGTTTTTTTTGGAATTTGTGATTCAGATGTACGCTTCTCCGTGTGAATTTGACAATGCCCAATGCATTGAAATTCGAAAATTTGGAAAGCATTTGTCTATGGATTCAACTTCAGCAAGGTATTTTTGACCATATTTCGAAATATACATAATCGAGAAACTTCTATGAATTTTTCGGCAGTTTAAAAGAAATCGAAAAGTAGATGAAAAAGTGTACACAACAAAATTGTTGAAATTGCAGTTCCTTCTGCGAGGTTTCGAATTGGAAAACCGTGTTCCAGTTTGGATCAATCTTTCAAAATTCTTTAAGATTTTCAAAATTGTTTAAAAAAAAAAAAACAATTTTTGCGACTTCACGTCAAATGGAGAAAAATACATACTTGGGTTGACTGTTTTTCTATCATTCGCTTTTAAAAAGCATTGAACAAGTCTTGCACTTACAACTGTTTTATGGTTTTACACAAAATGTTTTTTACCCCTGGTCATAAACTCTCTATAATAAAGATGCGCAAACAAAGTAAAGCTTCAAAGATTGCTCCGGAAGTTTTGCAAGGACATATTTGAATGCGCATGCCTTCGGGGAAGACAAAGAAGTGTTTCTCGCATCTTAAGATAGAACATCTCAAAATTCAATGATTAAAAAGCATCTGACAAGCCGTAAAGTTTGAATCAAACCCCTGAATTCAGAAATTTGGGCGATGCTGAAAAGATCCTGTGACATGAGCCTTGCCGAGTCAATTTTCATTTTGGCAATGTTCACGATAGAACCTCAATTATAACTAAAAAATGTTTAAATTATTGTTTTATCGTATTTTATATTTCAGGTGCAAGTGTGTAAAACCGTGCAAAATCGAGTGGGAGCCTGTTTGTGATAACAATGGTAGAACTCACGCGAACCAATGCACTTTTGAAAATTCGCAGTGCTTCCACAATAAGCAGTGAGTTCGAATTCACGAAAAGAAACACCTCTGTTTTCCAGACACAATGAAACAATCTCAATTGACTATACTGGTACCTGTTGCGACGATATCTGTTTCCCAGGTAATCTAAGACACTTGATGTCCCCATTGCGTGAAAATTTCCCTTGATCCCGTGAGAAACCTGATATGTTTGCCCGGCGGTAAAGGCGACTCGCCCAAAGGAGATAGGTAATAATTCACGACATCCGCTATAAATATTCAGTCTCTGGGTGGTTTGCCTAATTGGTCATGCGGGTTTAAAGTTGTGATTTCTGAGCTGAGAATAAACCGAAAATCAAGTCAAAGAAGAATAAAACTCATAGAAAATGAAGAAAATATACCTTCTCGTATTTATCGAAGAAAAAAGAAAATGAAGAAAATATAACTTAGAAAAAAAATTATCGTCTTTTTAATCGTCACTCACAATTAAACACAATTAAAACAGGTTATAAAATTCTAAATTCTAATAAAATAGGATAGTTCCCCATCGATGTCTGTGCTTTTACGAACATCTGGCTTTCTGTAGAAGAAAATTTTCTTTCTAAACACACATGAAATCAAACCGAATACATTACCGAAAAAAATTGATTTTGTGCTTGCTAGCTCGATTATGAAAACGAACGTTTTGAAAAAAAATATTTTGATTTTGAAAGCAGGGTTTTCACCATTTCGTAAAAAGTTGGTAAGAGATAATAATTTCTTAAATGTTAAATGTTTTCACTTAATTGCTTTTTTTGTTTTAAACAAATGAGTTCGGTTTTTTTTTAAAACTTGTTTGTCAAAAATTACTTTAAAATGTCTAAAACTACGCCTAAAAACTAGATGAACTACAGATTGCAAGAAGAAAGATTTTTTTGTTGTTGAAACTTTTGAACTGAAATATGTATAACCATAATTTATTCTGCAATGCAATCATAGAAGATGAAGTTGAACTTCAGCAATTGAAAAGTTCCAGTAAGCAAAAGTATTGATACCAAAATGTTTCAAACAAAGTCAATGTTTTAGGTCACTCAACCATCGCCGTCTGCGATTCTCAGGGAATAACTCACCCTGACCTTTGTTCATTTTACAAGGTATAACATTTTTGTTACCGAAGAATCGGATTTTCAGACCAAATGCCAACTTGCCAGAAGAAGTTCGAGTAAGACCACCCTGAGAGTAAAATCTCTTGGAGCCTGCCCCCAGAAACCACCCACCATTACGGATACATTCCATTACTTTATCCAACGTTTCCCAACTAAACGAATGTAATAAACGTGTTTATGTCGTAAACAAATGACTAATACCCATTCACAATATTCCAACTTCTATATCAAATGGGAGACCACAGTGAAATTAAAGTTCAACTAATACATGCCAAAAGCGCGCTCTAATCGAGCCTAGCAATAACACAATAAACAAAAGGAGAATTTTGGCTTAGGGAAAGTGGTTGGAAGGCGGTTGAAGCTAGTTGGGTGAGCTGGAGCATAGTGGAATGAAGACGGCCCGCCTACGGTTACCACCATCGTATAAAAATAAAAGAAAAAGGGGTCCTTACAGGAGATCACCCGTTGATTATTGGGAATAGTACATCGCTATGAGGGGAGATCGATTTCCACTCCTTCGATATCTACGGAGTTGAACTGCATGATCTTCGGCTTTTGCCGATGCTTGTTGATTATGTCTGAGAGCTCCTTGTGAACCTGAAAAACAAAATTTATACAAAAGTTAAAAACAAAAAGAAAAGTAAAGGAATAGAATTTGTCTTATGAACAAGAAATAGTCCTTCCAAATTCTAGCACCCGCACTAGTTCCAATGTTTTCCGTGTGCGATAATCCGAAATAATACTTAAAAAGAGTTGATTCTTATAAACACGTTCTAGTCCTTGCCACTTCTAATATCCCCTCGAGTGTCATTGGTTTGCCTTGTTGTGTAGTAAATTTTCTGTAGCACGGCAGCTTTTTCAAAATCATTTTCTACTATGGCCCGCTTTCAATGACCGACTTCATATTGATTAAATACTTTCACTTTTTACGAGGTCCGCAAACAAATGCGGATTTGTAAGAGCAATAGAAAAACACCATAAAGACAAATCAATGTGAAAAACCGTGCCGTGTGGTTGAAAATGAAGTACGTAATACAGCCAAACAATGGAAAGTTAATGGAATTGGCAAGAACTGTAGAATAATAAAAGATTTTTTTAGCGAACTTTTTAGGTTCACTGCGTAAAAAAATTCAACGTTATGCGGAAACGAATAAAAATATTTAATAAACTTCAAAACGTTTGGTTCAAGAATATTTGTAAACATCGATTTTCAGAACTTAAACGAACACTTGGAACACGTTTACACTTCGAAATTTGCCACATATTGAAAATATACATAAACAAAAATCAAATAGATTGGAACAAGAATGACTTCAAGCTGTTTTTCCTTTCATACTAACGGCTTTTCAAATGTTTAAAAATGAAAAGTTTTTATTTGCACAATTGTAGCTTATTCATATGGTTCAAAGCAAAACGTGATTGTTACTTGGAAATTGTTATTTTGCTGCTTGTCACTTTCATAAGGGGATTGCATGCATGCTAGATCTGTCTATTTATAACTGACCTTTTCGGACTTGTTTGTCACCAGTCCCACACTAAGGTGTTTATTATTTTCTTGCATTTCCAGCAGCACGACCTCCACCTTGTTGCTGCTTTTGGCGGCATCCTGGAACTTTCGATTGTCACGGTGTTCCTACGACATTCCCACCTTATCACATTGGTAATCCTTTAATCGGCTTGTGTTCTTAATAGAAGCGATGTCTAGTCGGAGTTCTCCACCCGTCTTGCGACAATCCAAGCGCCGTGATTTGTAACAAACCGCCTCATCCTGAATGTACACGATGCCGCCACGCCGTCGCTGAAAATCGAAATTATGGTCGGCAAAAGCAGATTCAATACATTTAGAAAGTGAAAACTGGTTTAATTACCTCAGCTAGGGTCTCGTCTTCAACGACAACTGCGTCGACGTGCCAGTAGTGGCGTACAGACGGATCAGGAGGAGAAGGATCACAATGCCGTCCGAAAACACAGCCCATATCAGTTAAAACATAACCTGAAAAACTTTGTTTTCTAATATTTGTAGAGCACAGAAGGCTTCTGGAGAAAGAGTGGTACAACATGCAAAACATCGATCCTACGTGAATCAGAGGCAATTACTGCTGTCACTTGATCGGGTGTAACAATGACGAGAGTCGTGAATCACGAAACGATCCAGTGAGGACAACAACAGCAAACGAAGGATATTTAGAAGCAGGCGGATGTGAGCAAGTGCCGAATTCCTGTTTGTCTGCGGGGCCGTGCACAGCTGGCAGTCTGCCATTAAATCTATTTGTTGTAAGTGCAGCGTTCAGAAATTGCTGGACACGCGGGGGATGGTAATGGAAATGGCCTGATGTTAGAAGTCACGGCAAACACTTTCATGAGATCATGGTACAGCAAAACCAATGAATCAACACGTTTTGTAGAGCATGATGTAGGTCGACAAAACATTTTTGCAAATGATAGAGGGGGATGGTGAGGAACGATAGAGGGAGATGGTGAGATATATAGACATACGCTTGTAAAAAGCAGTGATTTTGCAAAGTGCAAGAAATCTTATTATATCTAGTTCTACAAAGACAAGCCCTAAATGCAGATAGGGAAAGTTTCTTTTGCTGGCAACCTCCTACTTTTGGATTCAGTAGGCAATCATCATTACGGGCTGTTGACAACAAACTGATTCTTTAAAAGCGGCTAGTAGTGGGTCTTTCATCTATGGGTTTTGAAAATACTTCTCAGAGTAATAGGAAAATGGTCCAAAGGCCATTGAGCTTGACAAACTGTGTACATAAAATAGAAATGGGAAATTTCTGGGTGACACGCGATTTTGTTGAGCAAAAAACACACAGACAAACACTTCATGTTTTTTCTTTTCTTTTTTTTTTCTTTTTGAAAAACTAAAGCTAACTCAACAAAAGTTTTATTGCTGGTTGAAAATTTACGTGCCACCTTCAACGAAGCAAGCTAAAGTTAGGCGATTACTTGTGATTGGGAGCTATTCACATTTTGCATTCTGTTTATACATCTAGGCAAAATGCGTGGTGAGTAGTAATTTGCACTGAATGATAGTAAATTTGTACTTATTGAACAACATTTGAAAGTGAACTTAATTGGAGAATTGCGAATGTTTACGGGAGTGATGTGTGTGAAAAGCTAGGCCAGAAGTAGTCGCATCAACGAAAGTCTCTCTCACATACACACGCACACACACGCATGCACACACATACACACACGCACACACGTACACACACACGCACACACGCACACACACGCACACACACACACACATACGCACACACACACGCACACACACCAAGAAAATTAAATGAAAAAGGGGAACCCTAGGAAAATAGGGATGTAGGCAGACTTTCAGGCTCTCTGAGTCATAGCAAAAGTGAAAATAACTAGAAAAACCCTATGTGATAAACGCACAGCTTAAGACTAGAAACTACGCATAGAAAAGAAAGAGATTTTCAGATAAAAATGAACATGGAGAGCAAGGTAGATAGAAAAAAATCAAGGTAGTACACCGAATGAACTGATTCATCAAAAAACGCAAAATGCCAGGGAACATTGAAAAACCTATCGACAATTTTCCCACCGGGGGCTGTAGTCCGTCAAACAGATCAGACATCTCAGTTTACGTTTGCAAGCAAGTTCGCGCCTGGGAGAAAAGACAAGGAAGTCAAGATTCGCAAATAGACGCTTCTTTTCTTAAGCGAGCAGACACCCTTGTCACTCACACTGACACAAATAAGACAATTGCTCTGCCCTTATAAACTAAGGGCATAGAGAACAATGAACAGGATGAAGGAAAACAGAATATGAGTAAATGTTTGGCAGTTCGGGATGCGTCTCATCCATCATTGCACGCATACAAAATGAGTGCCAGATGTGCCAGATCTTCGCCGCGGTCACCCGACATAAACAGAGCCCAAATTATTGTCTGGCCGTCATTTTGAAGCAAATTGACTTCGGTTGTCAGTCTAATTCGAGTAGTTTCTACGCGTTTGATAGACACCCGTAGAAGGTATGCATTGAAAAAGCCAGGTTGTTTTATGACCCTCGGTTTCCTAATGCAGGTCAAATATAAACGCGCAAAAGGGGCTTATCGTCGTTTTTTCATAGGATGAATCAAAAAATGACAAGCTGCATGTTCAGAGCGACGACGAATGTTTGATTGCTTTTGAAGGTTTTGCACTTAGCAGGCGTACTTCTGTTGCTAAGGACATGGGAACCAACGAAACCACTGGGAGCAAATTGGAGCAGGTGAGTCACAAATCAAGGGGTTGAAAAATGGACTTTCATACTCAAATATTTAGCTTTGGACCTTTGGGCACATTTGCTTTGAAGTTTGTGAAATGCTCAATAAACGAAACTTGGCCGCTTTAGTTCTTTCAACCTTAACGGCAGTGTGTTACGAAAACGCAATGGGTTGTTGGTTGTTTCTGCGCCCTCAATTACAATGCTATCTCAGGGACCTTTTAAGGGTGGCATGCTGTCCTGACGATATAGCATTGTAATTAGAGAGAACCCAGAAATCACCTAAAACCCGATAATTGCTCATGAACGGTAATGGGTAAGGTTTGTTTTCTGAATGAAAAAGACCAGGAATATTTTTCAGTGGGTGGATTAGACACAATTTTTGTTTTCTAAGACTTAGCAGAAACACTACTATGGAAAAATGGCAACCACAAACAAAAAACAGCCCATGGCATTTCGTTTAATCAAAACCTAGCTGCTGGTTTAAAAATGTCTAAAAAGTAATACCCGCAAAGTGAGTTTATTAGTGATTCAAAAAATATCTGAAAATACGATACAAACACAGAATTTTTTGCAAAATTTCTCAACACAATGTAACACTGAAGCTAAAGATCGTCCAACTCAAGAACGAAATGTCCGAAACCGTCATCATAAAGAAAAATATTGTTTGAATGACCTTCAGTACAATTTATGTTCATAAGCAGGAAGTAGGTTCTGTTATTCATTTTATGGCCCTGCGCTGTTTTTAAAAGTACAACCCACTCAAAATGCAGAACCTTTATCCGAGTGAAGATTACTAAGAGAACCGAGTAAAAAGCAGTAATAAGAAATTTTCTGAATAAATCCTTCCTTAGTTCAATTGTTTGCAGCCTTGAACTCAAAAACTTCGGTGCCAAATGAGCAAAGTTGCGCAAAGTAGCTTTGCTGCATAGGAGCATTGGTCATTATCTGCTGCGTCCCTTTGTTTCTCTGTGGTAATGGCTTGAACGGCAGACACTGAATGCGTCATTTTGGGCATGGCATTCGGGACACACATATCCAATTAGGCAGAATGAGTGAAAACGAGATTCGAGAGCGCGGAACTGCCGCGCGATGTGCGCAAGAGCTCGTATTAGAGAAAATTGCGTACCCGGAAAGAACACGAATTGCAGGTTTTGGGCTGATTGTCTATCGACGGGATTAATGTAATCAAGGAGAAGCTTCTTTTTATAACGCTTCTTTCGTTCCAAATTGCCCCTTTTTGAAGGATCGCGTTCCTCTGCCGTCCTCGAATGCCATTAGGTAGATGACCAATTCTCTCGACAAGCGGAAGGGAGCATAAATGACGGAACTCGAAAATAAAGGGCTCACAGAGGTTCGGAAGTGTTCCAAAGAATTCCCAAAGGACGCATGACGCAAAGCTAATTTCTAGACAAATAAATTTGGTTTTGCAAGACGCACGCAAAAAAGACGACAACCTTGCAGTCTGCTAGCAAAGTAAGCATATCAAATGTCAAGAGATTTAAAATTGTACGTGTGAAATTGAATGAAAAAAACGCGATCTATTTGTCTTTTGACAAAAAGATACTAAATTTAAACAAAACAAGAACGGTTTAAGGGGAATTGCGATAATAACCAAAACAAAATTAATATATTGGCAATTTTTTGTTTTCGTTTTTCTTATCTTTTGAGTTTAAATTTGTGTTGAAAACGAACCCCTTCATAAGCATTTTGTTCTACTTTTGCTAATGTTTGTTTAAATGTCTCCAAGCCAGTTTCTTGAAGAAAAACACAGATGTTTTTGTATATAGATAACTCAGTTAGATTCTAGTAAAGTTTGAAAATACTTTTGCTTTCTAAAAAAATGTACGTGTAAAAGTCAATAAATATAAAACATGTCATCATAGAAAATAAATAGTGAAATATATATTTTTAATTTACGAACACATTTTATTAACGGTTTTGGGTGGGTTGCGATCACAACGTAGTAAATCAGTTTTCCTTTGTGATTTTTCTACAAATTTTGTCTTAAAAAAAATGGAAACGAACCCATTCATTTACATTTCGATTTTGCCAATGTTTTACCAAGGCAGTTGCTAGAAAATATACGGGTGTTCTTAAAAATAGATATCTGAATTTGGTTTCTAATACAGTTTAAATTTCTTGTCGTTCCATGGTTGCAAAGCCAACACACGTCGCAAGAATGAGTGTGAAAAATGAGCTGTAACTCAACCCTTCTCAAAAAATGTTGACAAAACATTCCAATCTCATTTTTTTTGAAGATACTAAAAAAACATGCCACAAATATGTCACTTATGATGTCTACTTCGCTTTTAAATGGAAAATCACAGATGGAAACCATGTGCATTGAAAACTAACTTTTTGACACGTGTTTTTTGAATTCTTTGCCTTCTGATCCTGCCCTTTTCAAACGACTGCAATGGTTGATGAACATTTGAAAAACTGCAAAACAATGGCCATTAGAGCGTGAGGTATTGCAAAATCCATGCTTGACTTCATTGAAGAATAGAAACAATAGGACAAAAGGGCTTTCAAGGGTAAAGCCGGGTGGTCCTCGCACACAATGACGTCATGTCTTCTACATTTTTACTTAAAAACTGAAAAAGCTATTGTTGGCGCTCTGAGCGGAAAAATACTTTTTTCGAAATCGGTTGGAGCGCCTGACAGCAATTTTTTAAAATTATAGTCTTCAGAGGGGCCAAATTGCCGGTTGTTTAAAGAAACGCTTGCTTTACGGCTGAAGAACGGAAGGGACAAAACTAAACGTTTCAAAAGTAATTTAACTGGTTTCAAAAATAAAGAAAGACTTGAGAAGGTTCGGATAGTATAGTTCAATTATGTTAAAAATGTTCAAAAATGAATCCTCCCTTCAGACAAATTCATTTTTAGAGGTTGTGTGGAAAACCAAATAAAAACGTTAAATTAGAACTCATAGGAAGACAGATTACCAAAATACTTTGTAAACATATGAAACAGGAAGCTGAAACTAACACCTGAAAAATGAAGCTGGAATTTAAAGAAAGAACATATGGGCTTCGCACATCACGTGTGCTCTAATGGCTCCGATCTATTACATATGCAATGTCTGCAAATCTAAGTGTTCTGGGAATGAGAAAGTGCACATAGTCTACGTTTTTACAACAAAAAAGTTATACAAAATTGAGTTGAAAGTGTAATCTCAGAAAACTTGCGCATCCGTTTTTCAGTTGGATAATGCATATAATCAATGGAATATTGAGCAAACTGGAACAATAGAAAAATTGCTTTGCAAAGTTGTATTTTCTCTAAGTTATTCAAGAGACCTTATGACATAAGGACCTTATGAGAATTATATAAAACTAAAGCTGACGCCAAATGGGAATTTTGCCAAAAACAGCCTTAATGAAAATAGTGTACAAAGATCGACGACGCAGAGAAAAAGCGGCTTTTCTTGCCGATTTCCGTTTGGCGACGGCCGTACTTTTTCACTGAACCCCTTAAAACAAAACTCAAGAATGAAATGTTAAACTTGAAACAGTATCATGAAAACAAAAATCAAAATAGTTCAAGCTGTTCACAGGAACGAAAATGTTGCGATCAACCTCGAAATAAATCAAACGCAAGTTCTTCGATCTTGTCAACGGGGCCTCAATTCGGTGTTCCCAGCGTCGTTGGGCAGCCGGAATGGCAGCCAATGCGTCCCGAGACATGCCAGAATTAGCGTGACGAATCACGGAAGGTCAGTACGACGCTCCCGCGCAATCACAAAGCGGGCAAACATCGAAAATGCACCACGTGCTTCCATGAGGACAAATTGGTTGGCGCCCCTTGTGTCAGGCAAATTGACCTGCGGCGCCTGGGCGTGGCGGCGGAGCCTAACTTTTCGTCAAATAAGTAGCGCAATAGGCCAGCTTTGCGTCGCGAATTTGCCGTCGCCGCGACAGGAAAGTTGATTAAAGTCCGGGCAAACAGTGTTAAACGGGAAGGGAGTTTGAGGGGGGAAACAACAAACAATCACGAAGTATGGGCAGGCGATTATGTGTGGCGAATGCAACAACTACTGCATTTGGAAAGCAAATAAAGACACCGCCGTAGGCACAGTTACGCATTCAGGCACATATCAAACGAGAATGACGTCGGAGGCCCGATAACGAACACTCTACGAAACTTTTTCCCGAACATGATAAGAAGCTTACCACGCAGTACGGAAGTGAGGTCACCGAAACCCCAAATTCCTTGAATTCTCGAATTGTCTGAGACTTAGAAGAAGTAATGGTGCATCGCGCAACGGAAGGCAAACAGATTAATTTCAAAAGCCGGAAGAAGGGGTAGAGACGCCTCTGGTTTATCAAACTTTTCCGGATTTTCTCACTCTTTGTTTGGTCAGGAGATGGAGATAAAACAAGGTGTGGCTCACTAATCGCAAAACCCAACAAAAGAAATCAAACATCGAAAAGATCCTTTTCGATGACCTCATTGGGAATTCCTTTTCATTTTAGCCAGTGCACATTCCAGCAGATTTCTCTCTTTTAAATTGCATTGCCCCCGCGTCGGCAAAATTTTTGGGAATTGGCTGTTTGGGGCATGCATTTGCATGTGATTCCCAAAAAGTTCTTAAACCGTGAGCGTTCTGAAAAGGAGCTACATTTTTCGTAAGTTGTATAAACATGCACAAAAATACACAATAGAATGGTTGAAAAAATTGAAAACTACAATCGTCCCTTCTAATATGATGAAGATTCAATTTATGAAAAAGACACATTTACTCAAACGACTTTTCCGTGTGTTTCCGCCTTATTAACACTACTTGGTTAGAAGTACGTAATGCGGCGTGGGAAGGAAAACGTTTTCCTATCAGTTTTAGGGTGAACTGTATGTAATTTTCATTGAGCAAAATAAATTTTTTTTCAGGAAACTGCCAATACAAAAAATGGCGAAAGTTTCTTTTTTGAAAACAACAGACTCAGATAAGACTTCCAGTTCTCGCTGGATATTATCTAGGCTCTTTCCAGTTTTGGCCAGGGTGCGCGGGAAATTTCAATGTGTACTTTCTCAAAAAACAATCTTTCCTTTTAGAAAGAAAAAGTTAACTCGGAAAAGAGTGTTTTGGGAACTAGAAATCGGCTTTTTAATGCAAAAACTACTTTGCTGCGACGTGCCAATGTTTTGATGTTGTACGTAGAATTTAGAGTTGTACATAGGATACTCAGGCCGTGTACGCAGCCAATTTGCCCGAGGCAGCTTTGGCAAAAACTATAAATGTTGTTTTACAATTTTTCGCATTTTTTACAAAAGATTTGGGCTTAGAAACATAATTTTGCTTTTCTTGTGACTCAACGGATCAGCAATTGAATTAGATAGTTTCAAACATAAGAAAAAATGTAATAAAGATTTCTTCATCTATGAAATAGTTGCAGGTGTAACTTTTGAAAATTAAATATTGGGCAGGTGTTAAAGAACATTTGAAAAATAATTGGAATGGGCACATTTTGGAACCTGCCCTCGGGATATTTTGAAACTCGTTTTTGTACTAAAAGCACTTGAATTCACTTCCGCGTTTAATTTTGTTTTCAATTTTCCACTTTTCTAAAGAATTCTAAAGCCAGGGTCTAGGTCGAGGGTGGAAGACGGAACAAACAATGCGGCAAAGGGCGGTCGCTGAAAAGCTCGTCAATTAGAAATCGGGAGGAGGAGTTGGATGGTCCACATGTACCCGCCGTGTAATTCAATTATAACCCCGGCGATGTGCCGAACGGATTGTGCTGCAGAGGCGATGGTCGTCCCAAGCAGCATGATAGCGAAACACAAGGAGCACTATCAGGGTTGATTTTTGTGCGAAAGAGCGAAGCGAACTAAGCAGCGGGCGTGGGAAATATCAGACCACAAGGCTTTCAAAGTTCACTTAGCGCCCTTCTCACGGTAGAGGGCAAGAAGGATAAAAACGGTCTTTGAAAGGGCTTAGAAATAATTTTCTATCGCCTATAAGTTTAAAAAACGAATATTCTTGGGGTGAATGTTGTACTTTTAATACATATCTTAGCTTGTAAATGATATACTTCTGATGAAAATATTACAAAACGTTAAGAATCCTGCCAAAATTTTAAAATCTTTCAAAAAACGTTATATATCCTATAACATCGTACTCAGAACCTTCTGCAAATCAAAACTGAAGACTATTAAAAGTATGGAGCAAACTATAACGCGACAACAGGTAAAACTCGGAAAACAATGTGAAACCGGGAAAACCGTAATTGTGCATGCTATATTATAGCATGTAAGTTATTTAAAGAATGTAATGGTACTTTTAGTGTTGTACGCGATCTTTCGTTAAAAACTGTTGTAAAAAATGCATAATTTGTGAAAATTTGCTCAACAATGTTTGTCATTTAAAATACAATCACCCTAGCAAACAGTTTTCGAAACAACGGAGAGGTTTTGTGGAATATTTTGGTATTCTGGTATTCTGTTTGGCGCCTAATGTTCAAAACTTCTTTTTTCACATTTGCGTCAAAGTCCCACCAGCATTGGTTATAACTTTTTCCAACTTACTTATTGTAAAATAACTGTAAAAAAAAATTAACCAATGCTGGATTGTGGAACTAAAATGAAAGCTATAGTATGTCGAGCGCAAGCTAGTATGAATATTTAAATTTTAAACAGACCGCGTAATCGAATATCTTGAGAGACTATGCAAATTAATACCAACACGAGCAAGCACGCACATTCCCCACCGCTTTAGATATGTATGCGGAAACTCCATTAAAATGTTTGAGTCAGTTTTGAAACAACACAAAATTCAATGGTCCAAGATAAAAATCAAGTTTTGGTGGCAACGGAAAAATTTTGCGAAGGCAGGAAACTGTCAATGTTTACCGTAAAATAAAAGTTCAAACAAGATGGTTTTGAAATGATATCCGATTTCGCGATCAGCTCGAAAAAACGAAAACATTGGATTTTCACAAAGATTATTGGGATGATCCGTTCATAATGAAACAGGCGCAGCGAAATCCATTGTAGTTCTCTGTCATCCTTGTTATTGTTGCATTTTGGTTTTTTTATGATAATTGAAAAACGAAAGTAAGTGTTATTTTCTCACGGTGGGTTTATGGAAATTCACTGAGGAACCGCAAGCTGCGACAAAATGCCATGCAGACAAACAATTCTGGACACGGAATAATGAAATGGCTTGTGTATATGTGAAAACGAAAATATCAGACAGCGGACTGCATAATTTCGATGAAATTCGTTATGGGATCAAGAATGAGGGAATCCTGTTAAGTGGACAGAAAATAGAGTGTTTAGGAATATACCAAAAGCAGCGTGCAAAAGGAGCAGAAAGTGTTCAAACGTTGCGAAACAGAAACAGTTAAGCATGAAACAGTTAAGCATAACGAAAATGATAATTTGGCATAATTAATGGATTTTTGCCCCTGACTATTAGGAAGATTAGGCAGGCAGAAAAAAATATAGTTGGAAGGAAAACATTTTTTTAGAGAAATTCTGTTGTAGAATACTGAAAGATAAATCTACAAATTTGAGGGGAACGAACTGACAGAAACAACGATTATACATGGCGGTTCAATATGAAACGTGTGCGAACTATGGGTTAAGTTAGCTTTTTTGGTGCGTTTGACGCAGAAACTTGCAAAGGTCAAATTAGCAAAGCTAACCAATTAACCAATTAGACCAATTTAACCAAATTGGTCGGGTAAGGCGAAAAATTTGAAAGATAGAGCTAGGTAGATAGGTATACTCCTCGCCAAATCTACTTCGCAAAATTTAGCTGCGTACACCGGCTGAGTATCCTATATTGCACGCTTTACTCTAGGCGCAACATCAAAACTTTGACACGGTGCTCTAAGGTAGTTTTGGCATAAACTACCGATAGGAAGAGAGAGAAAGAGAAAGAGAAAGAGAGAGAGAGAGAGAGAGAGAGAGAGAGAGAGAGAGAGAGAAGCAAGACAACCCCGACTTCCACGAATCCTTTCCTAACAATCATTAAATGAATCGGGTTAGAAAATAATAGAATCCCTGACAAGTTCTTAAAAATCGAAAGCAAACTGTAAAATCTTAATTTCGTTTCAAAATCCTCAAACACAAGCAAAAACACAGACGAGCAAGGGAACAGTACTTTCGCTTGTATGCATGAAAATCATAATGCGATTCAAAACTTTTCCACTAAAAAAGACTGAAAGTAGATTTCTCGCGGTCATTTTATAGTCCGCTCAACCAGTACTTTCCACAAATACGATAAAAACTCCCTAATGGTGATTACCACCATCAATTGTTTCAAAACAGGATTTCATGTATTTCCTAACTGTCGACGTTTTCGGAAAACGGGTCTCTGAATCATGTTGTTTTTGTATTTCGCAGTGAAGTTTGATTCGTTCCTTAGCCCTTTCACAATCCGACTTTAACTGGAAAAAGGGCGGAAAGTGAAACAAAATTGGCGCAAACCACATCTCGTCGGACATAATTACGCGGGATAAACATGAATGTGTCATGTCGGACCAAGGCCCGAATTCGTGCAAATTACCCTTTGGGGTGTCGTTGCTCGAAGGGCGGAGGCGTATTGGGTTTCGTTCCGTGTGCGCCACGGAGGCTCCCGTTCCGGATGACGGATTTTGGGCTTCCGCGCCCCAGAACAAAAGGCCCTCCCACTACACGCAACTTCGTTATAGCTTCATCTTTGGAACGAGTATTCATAGGAACCACCAGTAAGCGATGATGTCACCGGGACGCAGATGTTTTGAATGGTTTATTAGATTGCAGAACGAATAAATGCGGGCAACCAGAAACTAAAATTAGATTTCCTGGTCTGTAGTTCTGGCACAAGGAAAGCGACAACAAGAAAAACTTTCTCAGTGAATAGGAATCCCAAGACCAAATAATTTTAGGCTTCGTGAGGTCACTTGAACTTCCAACTTTAATAAATCGACGGTAAACCATAATTTATCCCTAACGATTCTAAAACTTGAATAACCTGGTGTTTTTATCCAAACTCCAGGTAATTTCCTACAAAAGATATTAATCCAAGTTTTCTTAACGTGGTATTAACGTTAACTAACACGAAACATTTGGGAAAAATTTGCCATCATTTGCCAACCTAACATCGCTGACTTCACCGACGGCTTTTCCCATTGGTGACTCGGGTTAATTCAAATATAAAACTAGAGTTTTGCCATACTTTACACCTTTCCTTAACTTGGGCAAGATTGCTGCCACGAAAAGCCCTTGCAATTTACCAAAGGCGGGTTTTAGCCCTTTGCCAATGCTTTTCGTATGCAACCTAAAACGCTTTGTTCGAAAAATGTAAATGAAATTTTGTTTGAAAAATGTAAATGGAAATAAAAAAGGAGAATGACATGCCACGGAATTTGCGCTATGATATAAAATGTCGGTATGTTCGTAAAAATCAGGTTTTTTTAAAAAAAAATTCAATGTTTTTTTTCAATAAACATTTTAGCTAATCACTTCATTCGTTTTCTTACAAAATTAAAAAAAAAACTAACACAACAATTTTAAAAGCAATATAGAAGCTTTTGTAGTCAAATTTCAAGAGTAGCTGAATGTTCAAAATATGAATTTTCATCACTCAGATAGGAACTCAAGTTAAAAGTACCAAATGAGGGTTGGCTCGTGTATGAAAAACCTCGCATTTTTCCTACCTTAGACAACTTTAGCCAATTTCTCGTCTATCGTTCACTGATCATCATTTCATGCGCGTAAAATTCATAACTCAACTTCCAGCAAAGAAAAACTTGATATTACCCGACGAATTTGCGTAGGTAACGTAACATCACGTAAAGAAGCAAAACATGAAAAACTAACTTTACACAAAAAACTTTACACAAAAATGCGAATTAGAATGAATTTTTAAAAAGATATTATTGCAACAAAAAGGAAAAATACTACAAATGTGTGAAAAAATTCCTTTTTCGAACATCAGTAGAAAACAGCCGCGGGAGGACGCAAGTTCAAAGCTGTGAGAGAAATAATTGCGCGACAACAATTCTCTTAAAAGCAAGCAATTATACGAAAATTGGCCCAATCCTACTGCTTCTTTTAAAAGCGGCGAACGCTTCATGAGCCACGGGAGCAATTTGACGCGTTCTTGACTTTTAGTCCTCAATTGTTACTAGAAGAAACAGGTTTGGCTGGTGGTTCAAGGGCTATTCAGAGAAAGGTTCCCGAGTCGCAATTCAACGGCGAACTACGTTCCCAGAAGAGTTTATCAACAAAAAGCGCAAACTTTTCGACGAGACCGCGTTGCGCCGACATTTCCAAAACACATTTGTCTTCTCTGGGAAACGCACGCAGAGTTTCCTCCTAAACAACCGACAGGCCGCTAAAAGCGAGTATTCCAAAGGGAAATGAGCATTTTTAAAAAGGCTGAAGTTGTAACTACTGTTTGGAAAAAATCTCCCATTTCACAAGTCGTCACTACTTACGTTTTCAGAGAAGAACGACTGCGTCTCCAACAACAACAACTAGTCATTGACTATGCAATTGGGAGACGTCGCCTCTTGCCAAGACTATTTTAGAGACAAGCAAAAACAAAACAACAAACAAATTCACAAGCATGTGGTTCCAAGGAAAAAATAGTGTTAAACCATTTTAAAAATGAGTTCCTTACTATTCTGGGTTACTTTATAAGTGCTTAATGAATTTCTTTTATAGTTTATGGCGAAATCCCAGTTTCTCTTTGCGTTTTAAATTTTTTCAGCGTTTTGTACTCTATTTCTGTTTTTCGGACAACCAGGAGTTATTAAAAAAAAGTTTTCTACTGTGGATCTCTTTTAAAAACTGACTTCATCATGTTTTAGTGATTGCGTGCTTTCTATTGGTAAATCAAGGGTAATTTTAAAGATATTGTTGAAACAGTTGAATTGTTTTAAAAACTCATGCCGTCAGACTAAAAGCAAAGAACGAAATACAGTGAAACTTTGGAACTTGAGGGATAACGTAGATTGGCGAGGACTATATAAAAGCGTGTTCTAAAAATATAACAAGTTTTTCGTCACTGTGTTTATGAAAAATTATGAGAACAAAACTCAAATTCAAAATTTCTTTTAAATCCAAAAAATGGGTTTTACTTCTTTTGCACGCAATCGAGAAATGGAAAAATAGTTATCAAAATTGACACGAACTAAATATATAAAACCATTTTTCGCAATTATATGTACTTCGAAAACTGATTTTTTTAAGTTTTCAGGCTTCTTTCGGATATCCGTCAGTGAAAAATCGAGCAATGATTGAGAAAATGAAAATGTCAAAGTGGTTGTCTCTAACTTTTCCAAATTGGTAAACATCCGGAAATAACAAAATCGACAAAATGAACATCCGAACAAAACAGCGGTTTTCGATTCAAAAATATTAGTCTCGGTTGTTTCCTTGTCGTATTTCCAGCTATGGTTGATTGCAAGGTTTCACGAAAATCAAATGAGCAGTTTTTTAGAAAAATGGCACAAAAAGAAAGCTGAGCTTCCGGAACACATGATCAACGGTTGTTGTTTGCAACAACTGGCGAAAGAAAGACAAATGAATTGGTTAAACGAGTTTGGAAAGAAGAGACCACCCCGGTCATCAAATCCGTTAGATGTATGATGTACGACCAGTTTGAATGATAATTGGGGTAATTGAAATAAAACACATGATTTATTGAACTGAGAAAAATGGTGTATTGTGGTAAGTAAACGGCTTCAAACTACAATCAGTTTTCAAATGACAGGGGTGGCCGCGGCGCAGTTATTTTCAGGACGCCGTCGGCAATTAAAGGAGGCTATCAGGCGTCAGTTTAAACTGGGCCAACACATGTTGGGAGGAAAGACGGCCGCAGGCAGCATGGGGCAAAAAACATAATCCTTCTCACTTCAGCTGGGTCCAGGAACGAGACTTCCCTGTTCTTTCGCAACATTTTCATCAGGAGTTTGATAAAGACACATTGTTCCGCTACAAAGCACTGGGGTGACTGTACCCAGAACACAATCGAATGAAAGAACGACTTGGGAATTGGCTTCAGCCGTGCCATATCACGACGATAGGAAGCTTTTCGAGAGGGATCCGGACCAAACTGTCGGATGCAGGAGGTCGCGTGTTCCCAGTCACAAAACAAAGTGTAGATGGCAAACAAGTCCCTATTAATGCTAGTTTCCTTCTACTAGCTTCTTTTTACCTATCCGCACGGAGGAGCAAAGGTTGAAAGTTGCTCAGCGACGGCGGGATGGGAACTCGCCGTATGTGGGGGATATTTGTGGCTCCCAAATGACGGAGCGGCGTTCCGGGATCCGTCGGATTTGGTTGTGTCAAAAACACGAAAACGCCGTCAAATAAGCGGGCAGCGCGAAAAATTGTGAAATGTTGCGAGCGAATCGTTGTGACAATCGGATGGCAATTTTAACATTTCGGAAATTGTTTAAAAAAGGCACCTTTTCAAAAGTATACATCAATTTCATTTGTTAAATTGTAAGATGCGGAATATCTAGCTCCAATTGACGTGGAGCTAGCTCAGTCGATTTTTGACATGGCAATATGGCAATCTCGATCTATGGAAGAAGAATGTACAGAAAACAATTGATAAAATTGATTTTCTAGGCTGAGACGTGAAGGAAACTTTCAGCCTCAACAAAAGTCTTTTGCGCATTCTTAACGACAGTAGTGAAACCACAAACTATTGGCGAGTCACGTTTGTTAGACAGCCAGTTTTGTTTTTTGTGAAGATTGTTCCGTAACATCTTGATAAACCCTTTAAAAATTCATGAAAACAAGAGAAGTAAATTTGTGAATTGTAACCCTGTTTACAACGAATGAAAATTGGAATCTTGGGTTCTTTGGCGAAAGCGCGCCAGTCAACAATTTTTCTTTATAACTTCTAAATGTTTAGAAGTATTTGTAGATAAAATGACGGAAAAATTTACACTGTGGTCTTGAAACGAAAGCTAACCATGTGGAAAAAAGCTGACCAGTTTTTATGCCAATTGGATATTCTATCTGAAGAAAAACTGAGGCTGCAGCTGTCGAAATTTTATTACTTCGGGAAAATAGTGAAAACGCTCCAAAGATTTCTGATTTCCAGAATTGATTTTCACATTGATTTTGAGAAATTCCATTTAGAAATTTCGTTTTTCAAGAGAACAAGAGGAAAGAAAGAGGTAAAAACGAGGGAAGAAACTAATGAAGGGCCAAATTAACGGAGGTAGACAATGCGGTTAGGGAACGGAAGAGAGAGAAAGTCCCAGAAAAAGTTTTCAAAAGAAAACGGCGCCGAAAAGGAGACGTGAGACAACGAAACAACCTTCTTTTAAAGAAAGCGATGGTTTCTGCAATTCTGCGAAAGCGATGATTTCTGCAAATTGACTTCGTGAAAAAAGCAACGCGATGTGGTTTTTCGAAACACAAGTTTTCTACCGATAGAACATCTAACTTTCACAATTTATGTATTTAACGTCTCTGCGCCGTCTTGTCTGTTGCCGAACATTAAGGATCTACTTTTCCACGCGTTAAAATTATTTAAAGTATCCGGATTATGGGCCAATTTGGTAAATTTAGAATGTAACGCCAGTGAGTCACGTTTCAGCATATGTTTTTAGATACAACCGGTTCCGTTTTTTGTAAGCCAATGCAACTCGTATTTCGAGATTAACCTTGTTCACCACCCCAGAACCTGTCGACTGTCTCCATTCCACCCATTGCCTTATGCTTGGACGGAGAGTCGTTTTCAACCCGAGTGCCGATGCTAATGGGTCGGCTTTATTCAGTCGCCAAGCCAGTCCAACCCATGATGTTGACCCGCGATGGTACCTAATATTGTGCAAATATTGAGTCTGTGTTAATCTACCGCGGCCATCGCGGGTCATTGTTCTGGAACTGCTTCTGGAATGACACACTAGAAGGAAAGCGTTAACGAGACTGCTGAATTCCATTGAAGTTGAATGTTGTTTACATACAGTATACCTGTTTTATCATACTTGTTCGGCGTAAAAACAAACGTTTTTCGCATTTTATCTCAAAACAAAGCCTGAAATTTGAAATTTATTTTGCATTTGATAGGAAATTTCAACATGAAGACAAAAGCTGTTATGGCCAAATCTGCATCTCCATTCGAAAGTTACAATTTGCTCGTTTTTATGCGCAAACCTTGAAAAAAACGTTTTGGCGCCGTTGGAGATTTTTCATGTGATTCTTATTTAAAATCAACTTTTGTTCGATTTTACCTCAAAGTGTAAACAGCTATAAATGTTGAATTTGATTGAAATTCAAAACAAATTTTAAACTACATAAATTGCGCATAATCTACCAGCAAAAATTTTATTTTAAAATAACATTAGTTACTAAATTTAGCATACTTTGAAAAGAAGAAAGAACATTAGTTTCGGTAAAGAACTTTTTTCCTTTTTCCATTTTAACCCCTTTGTACCCTTTCTCCCAATGCATTTGGCTGAAATACCACGAAAAATGATGAAAATAAAAATGTGCTTAATATTTTTTGAACACATCACATAGATTGATCAATTTTTTCCTTTGAGGTAATGATATGCATGACCGCGCAATCAGAGAGGACAGTGTCCGACCTCCTGGTCAGTGTTTGTCCACGCGGAGGGCAGGCTAAGTTAAACATGACGCCTCCTGTTCCCGCTGAAGCGTCCTATCCTCTGACCTCCAATGTACTTAATTTTTCATCCTCTGTCCTGCCTTTCATTGTTTTCAAAGAACTGACTTGTGGTGACTCATTCGTCCTTCACTAACCCTCGGCGACGACGAGAGCCTTCCCTGACCTCAAAGAGGCACGCATTCGATTCTATCTGGCGACCGACCTTCCCTTCGCAGATTAGAATCTCCGGCCCGTCCACTATCCAAATCCTGGGAGCGCTCACTTTCGCTCTGTTCTTCCATGTTTGCATAGGAGATTCACTTCCTTAAACTAGGATTTGGAAATCAAATGCTACACAATGAAAGTTCAACCTCATAATGAGTTCCATCTCAAATTTCGTTTCCAAATTTCAGAGAGAGGTCGTGAATTTAACAACTGTCCTAAGTAGAGCAAACTTCGTTGGGCAGGTCACGCTGCACTACCATTTTATTGCCCGTCTGGCCTTGACAAGGCCGTTCATTCTCAACGCGAAAGAAAAACGGATGCGGCCATTTTTAACAATCCGAACCTGTTCTCAACAATGACATGATTCCCAGTCGACGCCTCGTTTCGTGATTTACTAACCTAGTTGATGGATCAAAAGAACGATTTCTTGTAGTTCAAACATTCCCAACTAATTACTTTGTTTTTCCATGATTTTGAACTAGAAAACAGGTTTTAAAACGATTTACATTGTAATTTTTCAATGTGTGTTCCAAAAACTTGTTAATTGCAATGAAGTTTAGAATAGAAAGAAAAGCGCGGAAAAAATGAGCCGGATTCAAAATTGTTCTATTATTTTTATGACATTTTTCTGTCCGTAGTTTTTAAAGGACTTGGACTTTCCGGATGGTAATTTAATTTTCAAAAGCGCCACGATTTCATGAATTTCAACCACTTCTTGGGATCAGAATATTTTTTGTGGGAAAACTAATGAAACTCTCAAAATTAACATAATATACAGACGATTGCAAGTGAAACAGTGTATTTCGTCTAATTTTTGTGAAACCTTCCACATTCGAGTTCGAAGAATCTTAATTTCCGTATTCTTTAGCTTCTTAGGGCAATCTCAATTTTTTAACTACTCTAGGACATCTGAAGAATTGTCAGATTATTTGAATCATATTAAAAGCAAACACAGTTCTACAGGTCACGTTTTCGCTGCGTTTTGCTGGAATTATTCCAAAATCAGGTTATTCCGCCTAAGGAAGCTTTTTACGCTGAGCTGTTGCTATTATTCCAGTTACCTGCTTCTTACCCTCTTTGCTGGAAAGTTTCCAGTTCTAGGAGTAGCCGATCTGCATGTTGTTTATTTGTCTCTCCCTTCTCCAACAGGAGACCTAGCCACTTGTTAATTACTTATGGCGCCAATCAAAGGGCGCCGCCACATTCCCGTCAAACATTATCCATCTGCGACTACCTGACGCGCGACCTCTTCCGGTCAAGTTCTTCTTTCCGCGCTATAATTAGGGCTAGGTTGGCTTTTTGAGTTTTTCTTGAACCATACACCGAAACCGTCGGTTTTACTGATTCCGACACTACGACCTTTTGTGTCTTACTTTATCTACAGATCAAATTTACCATGTTACCATATATATTTTCCATTCTTCATTAAAAAAAAGACTTCGATTTTTTAGCTAAAATGAACCACACTTTCAAACTTTTGTTGAGCGGTTTTTGATGTTGTTATGTATACAAACCGTTATTTCGCATATGAACCGGTCCAGATGTTCCCGTGGGCAACGGAAACGCTTCGGAACGCATTATTCAGCGGGAGTTGATTGAGGCTAACCTGTTCTGCAAACCTTGAGGAAAGTCCGGTTTACACGGCGTGCATCCGCCAATTGTTGGTTCTGTACGAATGCCTAATCCATGTGGATGGTGGGAATCCGCGCAAGCCTTTTTCACCTTCCATCGATTCTCTGTTTCCTTACAAGACCACCGCTGACCACCACCCCCCACGCACCGCCCATTGAGAGGGCGTCGACCGCTTACAGGGCCTTCTTCTCAACCGTAAATCTTCAGCCACCGCCTACTGAGATTGAAATCTCAGCTGGATCGATGCCCATCCCCGTGACAGGCTCCTATTACTGTCACGGAGCGTCCTTGCTGTTCTCCAGCTGTCCTTCAAGCGCGCCATATCGGATGCACATGGCGTACAACTTATCGCTTTCTTGTATAATTGCTCGCGCATATCAGCGGGAATGTCCCATTTCCTATGATCGTTTTTGATTCCTGACTTTGTTTTTGTAGAAATGACCGTTCAAACATCGGGAACCTGTTTTTTTACGTTGCTGAAATGTGTGTGAAATCGAGATTCCCATGTTTGAAATTTCAGATCTAAACATTTTAATTAATAACTTTGTATGTACCACTTTTCACTTTTAAAAAGACATATCTTACAATCGGTATGAGTCGAATGGACACCGGCAGTAGGCTTTTGCCAAAAATCGGTGACTCCAGTCTAGGATACATTTTGGTTCTCAAGTTTTCAAAACTTTCGCAATGTTTTAGGTACTAAGATTTAAGACGCGTTGTCTCGAATTTACAACCTATGGGCCTGGGACAGCGACATAATTATTTTTTGTCTCCGTTTGAGCTGAACTTTTTCTACAACTACGATGACGTCCTCTCAGTCCAAAAAACCGTATTGAAAATTTGAGTCGTATGCTTTTTTATATGGCCTTAGGTACCATTGTGGCAAAATTTCAGCTCAGACGGAGACAAAAAATAATTATGTCGCAGAGGTATAGTCTTTGCCAATTTTACTTATTGGCCGATTCGCAAATGTAACCCTGACGCAGTTATGCGTACGTATTCTAAAACACAGGATTTTCGTACGCAAATTCGCGTCTGCTGTCATTTGCAGAGCTAAGAACGAAATTGGGCAAAGTAGCATTGGCGACGACTATAGTTGACTTTTACAGACATAATGTCTTAAATGCTTTCTAGCAACACGTTAGAACCTCCTTATAGTTCTGATACATTTTCTATAGCTGTGTTTATTTATTAGAAATGATTTATAAAAATCAATACAGTATACAAGCCATCTTCTTGTGAAAACGTTTCTTAAGAACAGTTTGTCTAAATCCTTTTGAAGTTGTCGCCTTTCCCCTTTGTCCGACAACTTTGTCCCCTCTGGCGATACAGTCCGAATCTGTGTCCCACGGTCACCCCCCGCGCCCTTTGTGGGGCACCTGCCATTTTGCCAAGGGCTGCGCCGCCAAATATTCAGACGGACACATTCATTCTTACGTGGGGATTGCGTATGCGTTCGCCTGGCAGATCCATCAGTCTGACCCTATTCGCCCGATTCAAATTTGGCTCTCCGTTTTCCGCTTCCCTCATTGTGTGCTTTTCACACTCAAACCTCGCTTACGTTTGAGATTAGGGTGTTTTCTTGAGGACTTGAGCATGACTGATCTTTTCCTATTGACAAATACACGACCTTGGCTAAAAAAAACGTTTTTACCAAACTTTTGAATTGTTATTCTATCATGTTTCTGAAACGATTACAGTGTCCATTTCGATAATGGGCTGACCCACTCAAACACGCCGCTTTCGTGGCTTAGTCACTTCTTCGGCTACAGTAATTTCGGCGGCGATGACCCTTTTTGGCCCGTTCCCACAGACGCAAGAGCGGCCGCGGGCCTTGTGAGTCAACGGTTTTTTAAATTTCCCTTTTGGCAAGCACCGCCACGCTCTCACAATATCTAATGTGCATTCTCATCGCATATCATTTCGTCGGGGGCCTAAAGTGTACGATTACCATAACCAAGCCCGCCTTTGGGAAAGCGTATGATTTAGGCCAATATGATTAGGGATCCAGGCGGTAGAGCCAAAAACGAGCACGCTGTCCGGTTAAACGACTCGTGAACGCCGCTCCTGGAAGGTCGTGCGGCGCCCTTTGTCGAATCGGGTCATCCTGTCCGTTAAAATGCGCTAGACTGCATCGGCCGACTGTCCGCACCTCTGTGACTCATTCCACTTCAAAGCCTCCGCCAGGGGCAACCATTAGTGATGGAACCGCCTTCTGTCGAATAAGAGCCGCTGTGACCTAAGGCCAACCCTTTCTGCCGGAGTCAAGTAAGAGACCTTGATTCCGAAAAGGTTTTAGAACAGTCCAATTTGAAAATCTTCAATGGACCGTCAGGGACCTTTTCGGATTGGAAATGGACCAACGATTAGCAGCAAAATTATTGCAAAGTCTTTATTAGCATGCGATTTGGAAAAGACCCCTGACGAGCCCTTCGATTTGTAAAAGTCCTCTGGCGAGCCCTTTAAATTTCAAAAGTCAGAAACTTTCATTATTCTCTTTCTTACATTTTGGTACAGATAGGCTGATTATTATGACCTATAGTGGCATTATTTTAAACAGGGTTGCACATTGTCTTACCGTAAATTTACGTGTTGCTTCCATTCAGCGACAATTTGAGATTTTATTAGCAAAACTCGTTCAATCGGGAATTTTCCAAGTTGTAAGTTACAACACACCAGGCTGTCCCGAGTTTCTTCTTAGCTATTTTGTTTTTTTCAAGTTTTGTTATTCGCCTCGCATTAAACCTAAAAATTTCAAACTTCAAAAAAGTAAAATAAATAATTGTTAAATTGGGTTAAACTAGTTTTTGTGATATGGATTTCTTTCAGTCACTCCCTTAAAAGGTCATTTTTCTAGCGATAACTTTGTAACTGGCATTCATTTCTCTCAAAAACACTGTTTTGAAGCTTTAGATATTTGGGTAAATACGAATTTTTAGTCAGAAGTACGGTAGCTCGCCTAAATGTTCTTATAAGTCATTGAAGCAGGTCAAAAATGTTTCATTTGGGTCAGATTCAACTTTTTGTCGCAGGTTACTGTATAACGTTGAAAATTTGGAATTCCGGGCTTGGGATTTAGCCACTTTCTTTGTTTTTGCTTAAATGTTCTTTTTGACGTAAGATAACCTTCTGTTTCTATTTTTCGTTGTTGCCCTTCTGTTTTGTCAAGAACTACCCTGTCGTCGCATCTGTTTTTGCAACGCTTACACAGTTGCCTGTTTTCTCAGACCCTACTGAACTGTGTCGGCCAAAGTGTCCTTGGTAGCGTCACCCATTCGGATCGATTTCCGTGCTTGTGTATTGGTCACGTTTACACCGAAAACTCTTATTCCCCTCGAGTGTAGAGGGACACAATGGCGCGAAAATCCTTACAGATCTTGTTTTCTTTCCTTTCATTACTGGCTCTCAATCACGACTAGTCATCATCGACACGCCGCGTCCGCAACTGCAACATGTTTTACGCTACTCTCCTAATCATGCGATTATCCTGTCATAAATCTTCAGAAGACAGTAATTGCAGCTGCAAGAAGGGGTTGTAAATCTGCGCCTAGCTGTAAACTGCCCCGAGTCGCGCATTAGGCAAAACAGTTGTTCCCATTAGTTGAAAGGTTGTAAACATTTGTTTCGTCGCTTTTTTAGTAAGAAAAATCATCCATTGATCCAGTTATTGTCTCCAATCTTTGTTGATTTAGTCTATAGTTATTCTTTTTTCACTCAAATCAAATATACCCAAAAAAACCTTCTTGCAAGATTTCGCGCGAAACCGGTTACTTTGTACTGAAAAGAACAGAAAACGCGTGTTATTTTTCACCTTCAAGTTACAAACCAAAGCTGAAAAGTCCATTTTCTGGCTTTCTTTCAAATTAAACACGGTCAATTTAGCTAAGATTAGGTTTTCAAAACCATGCACGATAAACAAAAAAAAACATTCATCATTGTACGGACCTAATTCAAAATAAAAAAGCTTTTCTAACCATACGCTTTTTATGTGCACCGATTACTATTGGTTGTTTCGGTTTGTGAATGCCGAAAATTGTCCAAACCGGTACTTTTTTGACGTAAAAACCATCTCAAAACCAGTTCAAAACGTTGTTAAGATTGAAATTTTCCTCGATGTCCAAGTTATACTTTCAAACTTTTGCATTTGCAATGTTTCTTGCCCGATTAGTCCAAAAAAATCGGTTTACATGATTAAATTACCCATTCCTTAGCTGGAACCATTTCGAATCGTCTAGTTTTGTATTTTCTGTCTGGCTTTAATATGACTCTTTAATCAAAGATTTTGTTTTCATTATGTTACATTTCATTGGTTCCCAAGCCATATTCCAAGTGTTATATTATGTCCTGCGGGCACGCGATTGTTTCATTATCCGCACGGCCTTGCGTCGCTTTCTGCGGGCCGCCATTTTCCCAGCGTCCGCCAGCGTGAAAGGACCTTCCCATGTGCGATGACTTCGCAAACACTTGCAAGGTACGCAGTGACCTCCGTCTCCTGCGTCCCTTCCTCATCCTCCTCCGTCGACCACTCTGCGCCCGCCTCTTTTGTACCCCGCGCCCGCTCTGACCCCGCCGCGTGTCTTATTGTTTATCCATGACCCCTGCCCACAACCACCACAACCACACGCATGAGTCTCTTCCAAACATTTTGATGCACCGCAATTATGTCTATGACCTACTTTTATTTAGAATCTTTTCAGAAAATGAGAGAATCTATACTACTACTAGCTGTATTCGCTACTATTTCGACGGGTGAGATTCAATTGGAAGATTTTTCTAATGGATTCGTTTTTAGCACAAATGATGATGCCCAGCGTACAAGTGAAAATTACCGATACCCCATTCCAAGTTTCCAATGCACAGCAATTAAGTACAATTAAATGGACTATGTTAGGAACATCGACCAAGGAAGTCATCTACTGCGTGAGTTCTTTACTTTTTAAACCAGTTTAAAAAATAGATAAACCGGGAATGAGAGATTGAGAGTGAGTGTGTGACAGATGTGTGAATGTGTGTGTGTTTGTGCGTGTGTGTTTGTGTGTATGTGTGTATGCGTGTGTGTTTTTTTGAATGGTTCTGTCAGTTAGTGAAATAAACTTTTCAGGTTTCTGAAGCTCCCGTCAGCCAGCTCCGTTTCGTCTGCATCGACTGCGTTGAGAAAAATATCACCGACATGGTCAAAGTGCTCAACTCTGCCCAAGATCTCACTCGCAACGCTGGCTTCCCCGTAAGTCCTATCACCTCACCTAGCACTGTATTGACACGACTTCGAGAACAATGTTCATTGTGCGCATCGCGTACCCACCGGCGTCGGCCAATAATCGCCGAATTCGCTGCGGACCCGCTTTAACGACCTGGCCGCTCCTTAAAAGCCGTTATTAACCTGTGCATAGGCTGGCTGTCGGGTGCGAATTGCGGTTAATTAGAACGGGACAGTCCCCCGCTGTGCCGTGGACCATTGTCACCTTGCGCATCTCCGAATATCATTAGGCTGGCTGGGGCGAGGGGGGCGCGGTGGCAAAAAATAAGCCACAAAGGGTCAAGGCCTGACGTTGAAAGGCTACCGCCGAGCCGATTAGCACCGTCATCAACCGGTGCCCAGCCCTAAAATCATGGCTCATGCCGATGCTTTTAGCAAAAGATTAGTATAGTGGGAAATGTTGTTGTTTTCAGACAGTGGCTTTAAAAAATGTAGCTGCTAATGCCAACTGGACTGGAGCTACCATCATGTGCCAGGCTGCTGTGAACGGAGGAACGGTCGATTCTCAGCAAGCCACCGTCGACGTTCAGTATCTCAGGGCTCCTCACATTGTTGACGCCTCCGGACAAGGCCCGGCCCTCATTGCCAACCAAGGATACAGGTAACTTTCACTAAAACGACTTATTTGTATGTAACTATGACGTCATTTCAAACCAAGAATCCTTTTTCCAGGTTCTACGTGGAGTGCGTTCGCGGAGCCGACGGACTGTGTCAGAACGGCCGACGCAAGACCCTCAAGTGCTCAGTTCAAGCACATCCCCCAGCTGTCCAGTACAGGTGGCTCAAGAACGGCCAGCCAACAAGGTAAGAACCACGTAATCTACGCTAATCCATTGCTTTTAAGTGGAAATGGAGCTGAAATCACCATCGGAACCGAGATGATTGGACAGTCGCTTCAGTGCCAAGCCAACAATGGATTGGTGTCTGATCTGGAGATGCTTACCAGCCAGGCTATCCAAATTGACCCCTACAGTAAGTCACAAAAACTGTGTTTTTCTATGTTTGTTTTTAGCTTCCGCCACCCTTTTGCGTGATAACTTCGCTGTGGTCCAGTCTACATCTCCATTCCAAGGTGGAAACCGCATTGAGATGAACCAGCAGATTAACTTGAACTGCCTTGTTGAGGGAAACCCCCGCCCTGTTGTGTTCTGGAAGATGAGGAAGGCCAACGGACAGGTAAATATAACCAAAGATTCTATTTTCAAACTGAATTTTCAGGTTGTTGACGCTGCTTGCCCCCAGGGCTTCGACGGTCAGTACCAGGAGTTGACGTCTGATCGCGAAAGGCCTGTCCTCCCCAATGTTGTCCGTCTGAATGCGCTCTGCCCCCTTCGCATCTCCAACTACTCGTTCACTGGACAATACTGGTGTGCTGCTTGTTCCTACGTTAGCCAAGGAGCTCCTGAATGCTCCCCCGGATTGGACGCCCCCGGACCCAACCCCCTCAGCGTGCAAGTTATGGGACCTCCCATGCAGTCCGACACTCCTCCCACCATCGAACAGGTATTTTTCAATAACGCTGCGTTATTGGATGCGTCATGTTTAGAATCCCCAAAGCAACAATGCCGTGGTGACTGTGCACTATTGTGCTGAGCCGACGCCTCGCCCGCCAAGGGATGTTGTCTTCACCATTGATCAGAACGACCTCCAGGTAAATTGAATTTATAAATTTAATGTATGAAAAAGCAAACAAACGATTTTTTCAACAAAAACGTAGAAATTTTCAAAAGTTTTTTCAACTTTACTACAAAAAAATTGAATTTTTAAAATTGAAATATGAAAAGATACTTATTTTTTATTTCATTTGCTTTTTTTGCCGGTTCTGAAGATAAATGTGATAATCGCGTTTTCTTGGCTTGTTTAAAGGATGGGGGCCGATTAGCAATGGGGCGCGCGTTGAGAAAACCGTTTTTTATGAACTGTCAGCTTGTAAGATTTTTTTTTATGATTTACTTCTGAAGCAAAACTTACAATAATTATATCAATTTCTATTTATTCAAACCGAATATTTTAATAATACGTGTGAGGGGAATTAGGAATTTTAGAACTTTCGATTTCTCGTTGCCATGACAACGACATTCAAATATGCCAGAAAAGAGAAACGAAACGAAAACGTGGTGCAAAAAGTTTGCTAAATGATGTTAAACCAATTTGTGAAGCAGAATTTTGTTTGGAAGTGTGAAAATGAGATTCCGTATTGTTCAACTTAAAAGCCTTAAAGCTTTTTTAAAGCTATTCACTTTTCTGAACGTGAAATTTTCAGGTTGGCCAGTCATGGGAGAACTTCCGCTTCGAAAGCACCACCCAAAACAACACCGTTCCCAACTGTTTCATCGCCAGGCTCCAGATCCTCCCCGTCAGAGACCAGGACCAGTACCGTCAGATTAGCCTGAAACTGCAGAACCAGTTCGGATCCAAACTGTAAGTCTTTCTTTATTTTAATTATATTTCTTTTTCTTAGGATTCCTGTCTCTTTGGAAGCCCTCCTCGGAGGTGGATCAACAGCAACCGGTCGCATCAGCGGATGGCTGATTGCCCTGTTCGTCTTCCTTGGAGTTCTGATTGTCGTAGCCTTCCTTTTCGCCTGTTGCATCAAGAGGAAATCACTTTGCTTCAAAGGTTCGGGTATTTTTGAATCCGTTAAAGTTTAAATTTTAGGAGGAAAAGAAGATGATGACAGCTTCAACGAGCCCAAGGCTAAGGCTAAGTAAGTGTTTGTCATTTTAACTTTTCCAAATTTCGCTTTGCATTGAAACAGGGGCTATTTCCCAGTCAGACACCCATCCTATTTGTCATATTTTGATCATATCACTTTGGTAAACTGCCTTTTGTAACGGAACTTGTAGAAATTCCAACGGAAACACATCAGAATTTACGTGAACTCAGCAGTTTGAAAGCGGAAAGCTCAATCAAACCTAAGAATGCTCTAACAACCAAAAAATCTTTTTGATACTTAATCCGTAAAGTTTTGAAAGAATCCTCGCAGGTTCAAAGACACCAATTCTGAAATTTGGGGGCCGAAAATTGAGCTCCTTTTGTTTTAATGTTAACTAAATGTGCGTTTTTCAGTCTGAACGCGAGGGATAACTTCTACGACGTGGATTCTCCCAGACCACCTCCCTTCCATTCCTCAATCGGCGAGGTATGCGAGCCGACGTACAACGGAAACATGTACATGAGCCGGGAGGCGGTTGTCTGAAGCTTGTGACGCCCCTTCTCTCTCTCTTCATTCTTGCCCTGCTTACCCTCGATCTCTTTTAGAACCCTTACGATCTGGCAGTGAAAGATGCGCTCGACTTGCGTGACCGCTCTCACATGTCCACCGTCTAGTTGCACCCTTTCCCTCCTAGTAAGACACTTTCCTTCTAACACGTGTGAATCCGATCCTGGTGCTGCCTTGCCAATATTGAACTTTTCGTTTTTGCTTGTTCCTGACCCAGGGTCGGATTGCTTTCGCTTTTTATGTGATTCAGTTCGCTGTTCAGAAACGCGCTAGCTACCACGAGGGTGTCAACTACGCTGAACTGCAGCTGTCCCGACCGCCTACGGCCGTGGAGAGGGTCTTGACCTCCTTAGACCCCAGGCCTCCGCCGTCGCACACTTCTTCCGTCCAGTCCGTTGTCTAACCCACGTGTCCTTGTGTGTCTTTTTATATTATCTATCGCAGAATGTTTGAGAATTGCACAACTTTGCGATCTCAATGGTGCTCTTTTCTGTAGTTTTAAATGTTCTACGGGCCATAGATCACTGCTGATTTGTCCGTCTTTCGCGGTGCACCCCTTTCTCAGTTTCAAACATGACGAGCCTCTCTTTCCGTCGACTTTTAGCGATTTTCATATCCTGCGCGCCCCTTGTTACTTTGTGTCATAGACTGGTTATACTGTCCTTGTGATCTCAAATGGCGATAGCAGCACCTGATTTAATGATTTTTCGGCCGCTATCACGTTTGAGACCTGCTCAGATATATACGTTGTTGTTTCCTTTGTGATCATCACGAATTAATAAAATCAAATTTCTAATTATGTGTTTCATAACTTGAACTGGAATTGTTAAATGATGAACTTTTGTTGTGGGAAGGGCGGTTGCATGGAAATTTCTCTTCATCTCATACCCGTTGCCAATTTTACAAAATATTCAACAACAACAACAAAACTCAGTTCTTGAAATTATTGATAATCATGAGTGAAAAACTCATTTTGGCGGTTTGTTTTCAAAATTGTTTGCAATAAAGCAGTGGTTGACTCATCTTGCACGGAATTTCATCCAAATTGCTCAAAAATAAAAGATTATTCTGGTTTCATATTTCCAATATTTAAAATCATCAAAATCGACAAAAACGGGGCCTTATTGGATCTTGGACAAGGTAAATTTTTGATCGATTGTTAATGATTTCGGCGTTTACACACCCGGACCGCTTTTTTTTATAGTTGAACCTTGTTAATTTTGTGGTGGCGCTTTGAATGAAGTAGGCAAATCTAAAATTCGCTCCGGTGGGTTTTCGTAATTCTAGCTATGTATTTTTACAAAGCTATGTATTTTAATATGTATTTTCACAAAGCTAGAGCCGATTTCCATGTGAAAACCCTGCGGCATATTGCAGCTCGTGCTGCCCCTCAAAATCTGAAAACGGCGGTTGCAAAAGCCGTGGTAAAATAGTCAGAAATTTAAAATTCAAAAAAGGTTTACAGCTACGACTCACCTATGAGCCTTAGAATATGTTGAGATCTTAGAACTTTGGTAAAAGCCCTGAGGATTACCCAGAATTGCGTAAGGTTTGAATTCGAATACAGCTTATATTTGCAACAATATTTCCCCAGTAAGTTGAAAACAGAAACCTTGAGTAAAGATTTTTAATAGTGTGACATTTCTACAAGACAGAATTTTCCAAATTACAAAGAAAAATCAAGAGAAAATGTTTGAACACTTATTTAAATGTACGCAAGTTTGTTTTCATAGCAGTGGCCCTCCTCCTTTTCTTTCAGCTGGCAAGCGCAGCGATCCATCACTAAAACTTTTAATGAAAAACGTTACAAAAACTTTCGTACTCTGCTTCTGCTCCTCTGTGAAGTTGTTCAAGTCAGGAAGAATCAGGATGCGGTGACGGCGGCGACGACTGAAGCTAGTTTGATCTTTTGAGATACCGAATGAGGGCATTATTTGTTCCTTTGGTAGATTACAAGCTCGCAAATTTAAAAAAAAAAAGGTGACAGACACAAACCTTATGAACTTCGAAGACCAGACGTAGATGATGATGATAATCAGAGACATCAGGCAAATGCGGAGCAGCTAAATTTTCCCTTTTTAGAAATGTTTTTATGTATAAAATGTGTGAACCTTTTTCGCAAAGGAGACTGAATATTTCCACACCCATTATGAAAATCCTTGATTGTCCGTTGTTAATCAGGCTCAACGACATTTACTTACTATTAAAATAGAGCATAAGGTTAGTAAATAGTTCAGTAAACAAACGTTAGTGCCCACAAAGAAATGGAAAACGACTTTTGCTATTCAAGTCATTATGTGAATGAATACAACTGTGTCTTGTCAGAAACAAAATTAATGCCAGAAAATTTGAAAAGATTGCTTCAATGTGAACAAAAAACGCCAAATATAGCATTTCTAATCTAATAAAAACTAAATAGGTTAATCGTAAGTCAGCTAATGGTGAAAAATCGTATTCTTTTAAAAACATAGTGGAATATCATGGCAAATTTGTGTAAACTGTTCTAGTAGGTGTAGTTGATAGCCTAAATAGCTTCCTTGGTAACTCAAAATTTTACTGTATCCAGCTGGTTCGAAAAACGTTGTTTTAAATTAAATGTTTTGAGTGTTTAACCTACCATTCTCGAATTGCTTCTGTACAGTCTCTCTTCCTCTTCAACAGCTTCCTCAATCTCATGTTCTTCTGAGGAAGACTCAGAGGAGTCGAATTCTTCAGAGTCTTCGTCTTTCCTAAACATCTTTGTAACTTTATTTTTGGTTTCCCTTACTGAATATCTCCAGTGACCACAAACTTAAGGGGAAGTTGGGGAATTTCTTCGACAGGGATCAGTGTCAGCACTTCCTTTTGCTGGAAAAAATGTTTCACATTAAGGTGAAGTAGTACCTGAGCCATTCTGTCAGCCAAAACTTCTTCAACAAGGCTGTCGAATTCATTGGCTTCTTCGGATGTGGGAGATTCTCCAATGTCATGCTCATCAACTTCTTCAGCATGGACCTCCTCAGCCACCTCACTCGAAGCCAAGTCCTCCTCTTCGTAGTCTTCATCATCTTCATCTTCCTGAAACAAACAACCTTCAAACATATGGAAAATTGAAATACCTCATCATCATAAGCAGCCTGACCAATACGTCTTCTGTAGACAACAGGGCGGTTCATGAAGTCTTCCTCACTAGCCAAGCGGAGGTCCTTCTCGTCTTCTTCTTCAAGGTCTGGTCTGTTTTGAAGGCGAACAACCTGAAATTTCAGTTTTTGAAATCCAAATTTTTGAAGTTAACCTGAACATCTCCAAATCCATCGGTGATGGGGTCAGTGAAAGCATCATCTTCTTCCTCCTCAGCGCCGAGCTCCTGCCTCAACTTCTCGCGGAAGTCACTGTACATGAAGTAGCCCGGGAATCGGCATTTACGCCTGAATTATTGTACTTTGATCAGTTTGTTTTCAAATTTACATGAAATCCTTGTTGCTGACAATGTTCTTCCTTCCGCACCATCCACACTGGGTGTTTGTGTCTTTCGTGCATTCTTTTCTGAAAAGCTTGATGATTAACCACAATAAAAAAGTCCTGACAAGCAAAATTTGACATTGATCGGTTTTACCGCAAATCATCTGCTTGATCAACACTGATAAGGGTTGTGCTGGTCACAAGGGGAATTTCATTTCCGGTGCACGTTTTATGGGATTGATTGGGTATGACGCAGTAAAACAAAAATGAAGGGTTAAATTGAGCAGGATGTTTTAAAATGGCTTGGTTGGCAAAATCTTGCAATTTGCGCTTTTCGTGTGTAAGTGAGGAAAAAGCGACTGATGTATTTTTCAAACTGGCTATACCAGGTTGATTTTACAGAAAATATTCGCAATAATAGAACAACGCCAAAACTTGAATATATTGTTACGTTAATATATATGGAACTCTTTTTCCTGTAAAACTGTTATTCGCTAAAAACGTTAATCAAAAGATCTCGCATGTTTTCGAGGTTTCGTTTTGATGTGTTACAAAAGATAACTCAAAGTATCCCATTTGGGCAAAGTTCAGTCGAGCTGAATTTACACTGGACCGTTTTTACCCAAACGGTACGTCATAAAGTTTCAATGTCAACTTTGAAAATAGGGTTAGGATAATTTGTCTCCTACAATTTTTCCAGTTATTTCGTCAGGTTACGAAAAAATTTGCAACAATACGGCAACATACAATTTTCGAAAATCAACTCTTTTTCTCTGTGCTTGAAGAGGTAACGTGTATAAGAACACCTTGAAGTTATGATGGAAAGCAATATCGAAACGAAAAAAGAAACAACTTTAATCGAAAGACCTCGCATGTTTGGGCTGTTTCAACGTTTCATTGATGTGTTCCCAAAGATAAGTCAAAGTTCCCCCATTTGGTCAGAGAAACATAAATTGAATGACAAAAATCAAACTCCATAAAGAACAAGAAAGTTTGGGTTAGGTTGACTCAACTTTCTTCATTGTTTTACTTTCATCAGTAAAAGGTAAATTTTAAAAATTCTCATTTTGGGTACAAAAAATCCGCAATTTAGGTTACTCATCCAAACGGCTGTTACAAATCAATGGGTTTTTTAAAACGGTGCAGTTCTGTTTTGGAGAACCTTTCTCAAGAATAATTTCTCCTACACATGATTACAGGCAAATGGCAAAGATTTAAGTCTTTCTTGTCGGAAGACAGCATTTTCTGCTTTCATACTCAAAAATGAATCACTTTCATTCTGATAAATTACAAAAATTAGTCCAATCTCCATATAAAACATGGAGAAAATCACCTTCACCCTTATCAGATTGTCAGTTTTAATTTTTAGCCGTAGTGGTCTCACCTGATGTACATGAACTGTCCACACTTGCTGCAGTTCTCACATTCTCCCGAAATTCCATTCAGGTACATTCCCTAAATCACCAAAATTTGCCCGGCCACCTTGGAGTTTTATCATTGACACGTGCCCAGTTTTACTGAAAGGGCTTCACTCCGGCGCCCGTCATTGATTGATTTCGCAATGCTTCAAGACAAAAACATTGCTCTTATCAGGATTTACAACTCCATAATAGAGCAGACCACTCAATCAAAGGACCGATGGTGGTCAATATTCACGATCGATTGATTTCATGGACCTACCTCGGGGCAGTCCCTTGGGTTTAGTGAAGATTCCAACTCATCTTCCCGCAATGAGTTCTGAAACAGTCATATTTGGGAAATAACTTGGGGAGAAATAAGGAAATGAAACAAAAGGATTAATGTAGCTTACTTGGATTAGGGATGCCGATAGCCCTACAAGGGCTAGAAAAACGAGGATTTTAGCCAGCATTGGCGCTGAAAACCGTATCTTAATGATAGAGACTTAAATAGGAGCGTCGGGAGAGACTGATAAGAGGGTTCCCCTCGAGGCGGCCCCGTGGCCTCGGAATGCTGCGAAAGTAAACCCCCCAAACGCGAGCCCGTACTTGATAACGTTTACTGTCATATGCAAGGAAAGGCAAAGCTGATAATTTGGAAAAAAAAATAGCCGACATTAAAAGTGTTGGGGTAAGTTGGTAGCGAAGAAGGGAGAAGACGATATGACTCAGACAACGCGAGTTCTCTAGAACAATAGGTGAATGGTTGGAATGTCAAACTAAACCAACAACTATTCAAATAACGTTTTTCGGTTTTTAAATCTAAAACATTCTATTAAGATGCGTCTCTGGTAAACTCGAGTGGGAGATTGTCTCAGAATTAGCTTCCGGTGATTTTTGCACCCTTGAAGGATACCGAAATTTTGTAAAATTAGCCGAATTCATTAAAAACTGGTGTTTTTTTCCAAATGCATAAATACTTCAAATCTAAATCTTGAAGAGCGATATGATTGTGAACATTTGCGCCAGAATCAGAAAACCACGAAAAAGCGATAATTTGTGTTTGAAAATGCAGTTTTTTTGTTTTGTTGCATTTTTCCAACGTTGACTTCCAAGATGGGAGAAAAGCGAACTAAACGATTAAATATTTCGTTTTCTTGTGCATTGAATTCATACATCAAAATCGAAATTATCAGTCCCCATCGTAACGAAAGTTCCCTTGAAAGTGATTTTTCCACCGATTCGATCAGCAGAAAATTCACTTTCGATAGGTCAAATTTCTGTCTCCACTGGGCATGAATGTTTAAGTATATTAATGAAAACATTTTAAGGATGTCTGAAACATGTTCAGACCAAGTTCAACGTAAACAGAATGTTTTTGACCCACCCAAAGTGATTTTTCGAATTCAAGGACTATGAAATACAATGAATTAAATGCAAAAAACATATACTTTAATAAACCACACCCTTCAAAAACGGTATCACAGAATATAATCTTTTAAAGTATTGTTTCGTTTTGTTTTTATTACAAAATATGCTTCCTTTTTGAAACATCGAAGTTCCGCAAAATAATTGGTCAGTCTAAACGGTGCTTCAATGTCAAGTTTGAAAACAATTAGTCAATGAACCTTAAAGTTTCCTTCACTCAATTTGAAGCATATTTTACGCATATTTCGAAAACGGTAGTGAAAACCCTTTAAGAGCGGAACCCAGCTCAAAATTGTAACATTTTCCCGTATAGTGATGGTCGATAAACGTTTCAATTCAAAAAGATGGACATACATTTTTTTAATAAATATAGGGGTGCACAAAATAACAATACACACTGGTTTATAAATACAAAATATTTTGGGGGGAATGTTCAGTTGAAAGGGTTTCAACGTAGGGACTGAAAAGTTTACATCTGGGTTAGTTCTGTATTATTAAAACAACGATGAGATTAAGTTCACGATTAAAAAAACAGAAGTTCTTGACAGGTTGCGAACGTGCTCAAATCTCAAGCTTAGTTCAGCTTTTTTCGTAGTAACCTCTCCGGCTGCTGCTACTTGCAGAAGAGGCAATACAGTGCTTCTTTATTTTAGTTGGGTAGCATACCTAAACAACATGAATTCAAGATTTCAGGAATAAGTTACCCGAACATTCATGGTCTTTTTCCTCATGTTCATTTTTTTGCAGAATATCACCGTCAAAACTGAAAAAACGGCTTGCGTTCGATTTTCGATAACAAATTCAACCAACCTGGATTGACATATCAGCTCTTTCCAATTTCGTGTGAATTGTATTGTTCTTCAATAATGTGCATTCAATCTGAGACAAACTCGGAACGGATAATTATAAACTGAAACTTGTTTTACACTTTTAAACATAGGTTAAACTCATAAATATGCAGCTATAATGTTCGAATCTTGACGAATTTTTTTAAGAGGTTATTTATGAACCTAAAAAGAAAAATAAAGAAATACAAGGGAATTGCCAAGTTTAATCGAAAAAAAAACTGAAAAAAAACACGAATGCAAGGTAATAAAATATCAAAGCGTTTTTTGTTATCGCTACATAAAAACAAAGATTTGTTTCAGATGAAATGAATTTAAACAATTAACAAACATGAGAAATATTTGTTTTTTGAAAACTGGAAAAATTATAGGATTAAACAATTTCTTTAAAAACACGAGCGAGGTAAATATACAAAAAATCGTAACATCAGTTAAATTTGCGGATGCAAAAACGTCGAATGGGGATGGGATATCGTTAAAAAAGCGTTGGCGCATAATTTTGGAAAGCGGGTCGTTCAGAACAGCGTTTCATGTTCAGGGTCGCTTTCGAAAGCGAACTTTTCAAAAACTCCAGGTTCTCAACAAGAAAAAAGCGTCTTTTGAGCTTTGAGCGACGTCAGAAAAACAAGCATTTGATTTTTCAAATTTTTACATAATTTTAGACGGCAGTTAGAAAATTCAAGTTTGCAATAATTTTTGAAAACAGTGCAATTTTTTCTGCTGCAGCTCTACTCTTTATTCAATATCATGCCAGCAACATAGGGGTTCTCACGGTACCTACGGGCCGGCCCGGCCTGTTCGGCCTATACACCTTGGACCACCAAGCATGGCAACGGGCCGGCCCGGGCCGGCCCGCTCCAAAATTTTTCACGGCCCGGCCCGACTCAACCGAAAATTTATGCCTTTTTTCAATGTAAAAATCAAAGAAAACGAAAGAAAAATTTTCGGGCCGGCCCGGGCCGGCCCGCTTCAAAATTTTTCTCGGCCCGGCCCGGGCCGGCCCCAAATTTTGTCATGCTTGTGGACCACCCAGTCAGGCTATCACCCACACAATCAGGGTTCAATCCAGGTTGGTGAAATTGTCTTTTGCACAACTACTACAGTGCGGGAAAAAGTATAGTTCCACTTTTCTTGCTGTTTTAAAAGTCATTTGAGGGCTTCAGGAATGACATGGTCTAACTCATTCGATTGAACAAAGTCATAGAAACAGATTAAGGTGCTGAAAACAAATATTTATTAGCATACGACACAGACGCGCCGTTTTCCAAAATGTGCAAAATCGGGATAACGGTAGGAATTTTTTGGAGCACCGAGACCGACACCATTTTTATGTTTCAACGTTTGTCTGATCGAAGAGGAAATTTTTCTGAACTGCAACAAAAACATTTTCCGAGACAAATTTTCAAGGGCATTCCAATGGTGTGGGTCTCGATGCTCCAAAAAGTTCTTACCGGTATCCCGATTTTGCACATTTTGGCAAACGGCGCCTCTCTGTGTCGTATTCAGCGGAGTGATTCTAACAAAGTTTTCACTCTCAGAATAATTAGGGCGGCTTTGGGGCTCAATGTTACTCTAAACTTTTTCATGATGTGTCCTGAGGAGGCTGAAACCAAAGGAAACAAGCAGTTTTGCAACCTCGATCATCTTAATAAGGCGATAAGTCAAAAGTGGGCCACGTTGATGTCTTAGATGCTCCGCAAACTGTCTCTTTCCCTTCTCAGACGTTCCTAAGACTGTCACCGTCTTAATTAAGGACCTGCTGACTAATGATGTTCTTTGAATCTTGAGAAATTATCTGTTTTTTGAGGGTGGAATTATACTTTTTCCCCACCTGAATTTTGCATTTTTCGATAAAGTTAGCGTAAAATTTGAATATGCAAATGTGAAGATCTTGTTCGTTGCAGCAAAGGGTATTCGACCAAGACAAAAACGATGGTGCGTAGGGTTCACCAAGATTCTAAACGAGTTTCGTAAAAATCAAAGTTTTGAAGTGGAACTATACTTTTTTTCCCGCACTGTATTAAAATATACTTTAATTACAAACACTATGAGTTTTTGGTTATTGAAAACAGTAAAAGATGTATTGTACCAATTTATACATGATTTTCAGAAACGGGCCCTCCTGGCCGGGATGCCAAAAAATCTAGAGACTCAGGCGTAGGCAGGCCTAACATAAGCCTAACTCCAAAATGAACATTTTTCGATTTAATAACACAGACACTAAATTGAAAAATAAAAACTTTTCAGAAACTATTTATTAGGACTGAATAACACAATGGGAAAACAAAGGTGGTACTTTAGTACTTCTTTTTCAAGGGGTTCCGTGGCTCGTCCTTGATTTAAATTTCTTCTCGTCTGAGTTTGCACACCGGTTACTGAAAAATACCATTTAATAGGATTTTTTGAAACAAAAAATAGAAAAACATGAAATCAAAACATTATCAACTTTTTATATAAGTGCACTAACTGAAAACCTGCGGAGGTAGAAGGATAATGCTTTGTCGATTAAGTTCCGAAAGTTGCAAAACTCCACGTTTTATCTTTCATGAACTCCGTCTGGACAGATACAGCACTGAAAAATGTGAATGTCAGAAAAATGTTTTAATAGTTTAATGAAAGAACGCACTCTGTATGTTTTTGTTATGTCGTTCAGATCAGGCTACGTTCAAGAAGTTAGTCGAGAAGAATTTACCTTCTAGTGTACATTCGAATGGTTAATCAAGCTTCCAGTTTAGACGATGTCCTTTTTAGGGAACCTCCTAAAAAAACAAAAAACGATTCAAGTATCCTCTGTGCAATTTTATCAAATAGTCGAATTTGAGGTTATTTATAAACCGGATAGTATGTTTGATTAAAAGTGACGGAAAATTTGACAGTAAAGAAAAACAACGCGACAAGGAAATAGCACCTGATTGTTTTCCAAAAAAGCATTTGCTGTACAATGCGATCAGTTATAAAAAGTAATTCGCTGTACATTTCACAGCTTTTCACAAAAAAACCCTTGCAAAAATGTTGATAAGTTTTGAAACTTTTCGTTATATTCGAGTCATTAATATATTCGATTTCGACTTAAAACTTGGAGTACAACAGGCCACTGTTTTTATTAACAAAAGAGGCAGATAAAAAAGCGACGAGCCATTGGCAGGTTGCACCTTCGTTCTACAGCGTTGCGTTGACCTATCCGCGATAACGGCCGATAATGTTGCTGTTTATCAGCTGTGCATTTGACCTGCGACTGAGAAAAGTGAAGACAAATATCTTGTTATCTCTGTATCGTACATTATTTAAAGGTCGTACTGCATAGATTATATGCTGATATGTTTCTTTAAGATTTTTACTCAAAAAAAAAAAAGAAAATTAGTTAGTTGTCGCCGATTCTGTCTAATTACCTTCTACGGTGTTAGCCTTTATGAAACTGTATGACGCGATTCTAGATCTCTTAGAGACGCCCCTAAAAATAAACACACAGTCGGCGACGTAATAATTTTCAGATAGCAAATTTCGATTTCCATAACGCAGGTGTTGCAAAGTCCCGTTGGAAAAATAAGTGTCTGACAGTGTCCCAAACCTAAATATTTTGAAATACGTTTTTTGTAGTTTGCTCCGTTAGTCCTACAGAAAAGACCATCTCGAGACAAAGTCAAAACTTGCCCTGCGGGACAAATTTTGAAAATGTACGCAAACATTATAGGTGTTCCTGCAATATCCCTAAATTTGCGAATTGTCCCTTTAGCCTTGGGGCCGCAAACGCACACAGTTTTACCAATGAAAAATAACTCCTAATATTTATTAACATTGAATACAATTAGGGAACACGGCGGAACACTGAGGTATGACACGTAAGATAATCTTCAAAAGCTGTTAATAAAAAATAGGGGCGTAAGTGGAGAAAATGTGTTTCCGCACTCAGAGAGGACCAAGAGCAGCAACTATTTCCTGAGGATACTATTTTAAAGCCTGAAGATTCTAAAAATTGCAAATTTCGCGATGTTTTCGAATATTTCATACCTTCATGAACTGCAGCAGTAGTGACTGCATCAATTTAGGTGAGTTTTGTGACTGGGTACGGAAATAAATAGTTAGCTTGCCAATTTTACCATTTAAGTTATAGAAATGCATACCACTTTTTTATGAATGGAGTATTACAGGTTCAGAGCGATTTGGAGCAAAGTCCCGGAAGCGTGATATGAAATGTTCAATTTCTGCTTGGCGGCAAAGCAGTGGGTTTGAAGGTTATTTATGAACCTGAACATATCGATTAATATGGGCAATAGAAAAGAAAAAAAAGGTTTTATTGAAGATCGAATTTAATGAGTGCATGGTGTTTACATTTTGAAGCGTTTCTGCAGATTGCTGAAATGCGCGCAGTTATAAAAAGCAATTCACTGTACATTTAAGCCTTTATAGTCGTCGCCAATACTACTGCGCCCAATTTCGCCCTTAGCTCTGCGCAAATGACACTAGAAGCGAATTTGCGTACGAAAATCCTGTGTTTTAGGATACGTACGCAATACTGCGTCAATATTACAGAAGTAAAATTGGCGAAGACTATAAATACATACACACTTCCAACGATGTTGACAAGGTTGGAAAAATTTCTGTGAAATGTTTCGCTAAATCACGTTTTAATCTGGCAGAACATGGTTTGTGAAAGAAAGATAAATTAACAAAAGGAGCAGAGAAAACAGCGAACAGCTCATTGAAGAGTGCACATTCTTTCTACAGTGCCGAGTTGACCTCTCCGCAATAAGGGCGTGGATGATGTTGTTGTTTATCGCTTTGTAGTTGACCTAGAACCGATAAAAGAACAAAAACGAACATAACGACAATCTTGTGTTGCTAAATTCATGATGTAAAGATCGTAGAAATTTCATTTTACTGCAGGAAAAAAGAAAATCACTAGCAAAGGATAAATTAATATATAAACAATTGATGTTGACGAATACGGCAAGTAACACAGTAAAGCTGATATTGCCCTCCAAATTGTAATAATATCTTTTATATTTATGTAGTTTTGATGACAGTGAACCATTGTTTTGTTTCTCCTTGTTTTTTTTTCATTTTTGCTTGTTTTTGTTCCTTTTCCATTCTTTCTCGTCTCACGCAATTGCAAAAAATGTTAAAAGTAGCATTATTGGTGATAAACAAAAACACAACTCCCAGATAAAAATTTCCTTCACGTTTTGTAATATTGCAGCAATTTACACTCTTTTCACTGTGTATTTGTCTATCTCGAGTAGTCCCGTGTCATATGATTGATTTTTACCTTTGATTGGGTTCAAATTGTGTGCCTGAGAATGTTTCCAACAGTGAGGCAAACATTTACGTTGAATTGAAGAAACTCACACAAAAGCATTAACACTCCAAGGGTCTTCCTCTCCGATGCTTATAGCTGTCGCCAAATTGGAATCCTGCCCACAACAGCCTTAAGACATCATTTCTTAAGACATCACATAAAGAAAAAGTCAAAATCGCCGATTTGGCCCAAACTTTGTCAAAAAGATTTACTTGACCTAAAAACATTATTTTGGGTCCGATACCGAACGTACGAGGTCACGCTGGCGGCGGGGTCAACGGCCTCGTACGTTCGGTTTCGGGTGTATTATAGCGCGTACGTTCGGTCTCGGGGTAATTAGAGGAGCGCCTAAATGGTCAAAGCGGGGTGGAAAACCACTATTCCGTACTGTACGCGCAGTTATCGCAACCAAAAATCCCATTCACAAAGAAAACATGATTTAAAACGCAATTTATATAATGCTGGAGAGGGCTGTGAAGTTGAAAATTTTTCTATTGATTTTTTGCTTTTACTTTGATAGATAACCATCTATGAGCTCTTTCCGAACTCTATTTTTCCCCTGGACCGTTCAAAGCTTTTCACTCTGATTCGATATTCCGAGTATTAGTAAGTATCGTTCGAGTTTTTGTTTTGTTAACATCTTAGGTTAACAAAACAAAATTGTTAATTGGTAAGGATCTTGAGGGTTTTCGAGTAGTTGTCCGCAATTCATCCCATACATATATCGTTGGGACGGGTAAGACTAAGCAAGGTAAGGCATATCAAGTCCGTTGGGTTTAGACTCGCCGATGCCTCTTCCCAACGTAGTTTTAAAAAAAAAGCCAATTTATTTTCGAATATATTCGAATTTTGAGACGTTTGGAGCATTATCGTTTTTTGACGGGTGTTTCGAGAGTGATTATTCTAATTTAGTGACACCACAGAATGTAAATTTTCGCCTGATAATAGTGAATACTAAATGTTTGTGATAGTATTGATGTTTTAGAAGCGTTTTACTTTTGATTTCGATCTATTGATTTTGCTCATTTCATTTTTTTTTTGCTTTTTATGGGAAATTGAACAATCATTTAATTTTTTGAAAACTTTAAGGAAACAAAAATAAACATCTTAAACATCTTTTTTGTAGAAAAAAGTATGCTGAATTTTGTGGTGTTTATCGCTTATTTTACAAATGCCGATAAAACACGAAAAAACCGAGAAAAAAACCTCAAAAATCGAGCAGTTTTTTGAGTTAGAAAAGCAAAAATTCTTGAAACCTGGGTGTTTTCCATTGCTTGGTGTGTAAAAGAAGTTTTTGGGTTGTACTGAATATAAAAACGGTGCAAGTTTCAATTTCGGGCCATTTTGAGCGAAACTACAGTACCTGGGGGGTGACCTACCGTAACCCGGTCAAAAAATTGATAATGCTCCAAATGTCTCAAAAAAGTGTTTTTAGGTGAAGTATATGTTTTTGACAAAGTTTGGGCCAAATCGGCGTTTTTGACTTTTTCCCTATGTCGTCCAAACCACTAGATCCTTACAGAAGTCGTGTCTACCAATGGTTACCAAGCGAGAAGGAACACTTGATGCAAGGACGAAGGTGCGAATACAAGGGTATATTCAGTTGAAACGGAGTCATTGGAGAAACTGTAGAGGAATCTTTGTTCAATAATTTGTTTCGGTATCCAATAATGTTGAGTCAATGCGTCAAACATAACATCCGGTTATTTCTGTGAAAAGACGCAAATGTTTTTCTCGCAACTCGCTACCTACTTAAAATTGTTGTTGTAGCTCCAAGACGCAGTGTAACCAAACATACGATGAGAATGAGTGGTTAAATATGGTTTATTATACGTATAAGCTTGTATAAGCTTACAAGTGAGCTTTTGTATAAGCTTGTATAAGCTTTTGTATAAGCTTACAATTTTTAACTCGAAAAAGTTCATGTTTAAAATATTGCTAATGAAAGTCAACCAAGAAAGAAGAAAAACGAACAGAGCACAAAATTGCTTTTACATTCAGCTATAGCCAAATTGATTGAGTCGCATTTAACAATCTAAACTTTTAACATTCTAAAAAACCAAAAATAAAAAGTTATTGATGTGTATGGTGATCTCTGTCTTCTAACAAACGCAATACACTTATTGTCTTTAAGAAACGGGAGACACCTTTTGTAAAGGTACGTATTCCTCGTACGCACATATTTTCGAAAAAGTAGTGTTCTCACTAACATGCAGTAACCCCAGGAAAAGATGTTTTCTTCCGTGTTCAAGTAAAACACACTACGACACAAAATGCTGGTTGCGAAATTTCAAATCAGACTGCACTGCGAGAAAAAAAAGAAAAATACTGTCATAAAACTTATGAATCATATGTTCAACTATGACTAACTAACGGGAAACGGCAGAAGTTTATAATATTCGATATTATTATAGAAGTTGATATATTATTCGAGTAGATTTTCAAGATTTTTCCCGCGGGCAAGTTTTGAATTGGTGTAGAATTGCTTATTACTGTAGGACCAATGGAGCAAACTAAAAAAATATAATTCAACACTTCTCACTCAGTTCGGGGAAAAAAAATGCGAAAAACAATAAATGAAAGTATTTGTAAAACAGAAAAATTCTGTATTATCATTTTTGAGTTGCAATGATTTATAAGTGTCATTATTTATAAACATACGACTGCTTATGTAGTTAGGTTGAATTTGGATCCCTTCACCGAAACTAGGAACTAAAGCGCTTGCGTTTTGGCTTTCGGCGGTTTCAAAAAAATTTGTCCGGTTGCTTTGCCTAGTTTTTTTCGTCGTAGTCACGATCGGGCAAAAATAAAGTACCTTGTACAAATTTTGAAGGATGGATTTCTGCAATCAATAATAATTAAAAACTATCATTCTCGTCAGAATGGTAACTTTCCTTGTGCGTGTGATAGTTTTTCCGGTATGAAAACATCTGTAAAACACTTATAGTTAATTAGCATTATGCTATAAGTAAACTGATTTTTTGTTAGCATTTTGACAGGTCTCGCTGGTTCCTGCGGCTACGCGCAGGAACCAGCGAGACCTGTCAAAATGCGCAAATCGCGCAAATCGCTTTTTAGAATAACCTTACGTTTCGCTTATCTGTGTTTGTGCTTTTTTCGACATTCTGCATACGTTGTCATTGAAATCACCACTATCTTAAGTGTTTACCATCAGAAAAGTTTGTTTTTTTTATAATCTATCGTACCTGCGCATATTTTGTCAATCTAAGACTTGAATAGCATCATGTTTTTTTTTCGCACCAAATATATGCGGTTATCACTCAAAACTCACTCTTTTCCTTGTTCTTTTCCCCGCGGGACCGTTTCCCTGTAATAGAAATAACTCATGTTCTTTTACACCTTTTCCGAACATTGCGTTTATTAATCGATAGATTTAGGTTCATAAAATACCTTCAAATGTACTTTCTTTCCAAGAAAACATTCTCGGAAATTTGATCAAATCTATCGCCAAACAGAACTTGAACAATTAGTATAAAGGTTCCAGGACGTTTTTGCAAAGAAGCGTTTCCCGTTGGAGACAGATCCAAAGCGGTAAGTACTCCATTCATAAAACGGTGTCCATGTGTTTCAATTTAAATGTTACAATTAACAAGCTAACTATTTATTTTAGTACCCAGTCAAACCTTAACTGCTGATGTCGTTCCTGTTAAAAGTGAAAAATTTTGAAGACCTTCCGACTCTTCTATTCAAAATGAGGAATACGCATTGCTGACTAAGAAACTGAGTACATATAAGGTAGGAAATATTCAAAGACACCTCAAAAGTGGCAATTTTTAGAACCTTGTGTCTTGAAAAACTTTGAAAAATGGTTTTTGATCTTTCTCCACTTTCGTTCTTGATTCTCTGAATGATTTTTATTAAGTTTAACACACTCGACAAAATTCTTACTTTTTTTCTTTACGAACCGTAAAACTAACACATAGATGGATAAACAGACAAAGAGAAGGAGAGAGATAGCAATGAACAGAGGACACCAAAAAACTGACATCTCATTTTGTATGTTATGCCAAAAAGGCTCAGAAAGTCTTTTGGAAAACTCTGGAAAAACAGCTCAATTCACAGATTTGCGGGACATCAAAAACATTTTAAAGATGACAGAAATCTTATCTACTTTCTTCTGCCATTCACATCAATTCATGTTCTTGTGTTCAAAACGTCCAATAGAAATTTGGTAGTTTTCTATTTCTTGGTTAGTAGAGCAGTAGCGCAGCAAGTAGCCTTTGTGCCGCATTCAATAGTTCTTAATTATGGAGCGCAGTCACTCACACACATAGACATACTCCAATTAGAATAATGTTCTTTAACTCCACCTCTCTATCCGAACTCTTCACAAAACAATTTCAACAGAATTTTATTCGTCTTTCTCGATAAAAGTACATGACGCCAATTAGGCGCAGAAAGGGTGAGTAACATCACAGGCTGTAAAACGTTGATTAGGAACAACTGAAAGAAAGGCAACTTACGGGGAGAACGACGTCTGCCTCGCTTGGCCTCGTTGTTCAGTTCCACATTGAGATGCTGGAGAATTTTTTGAAGTTGGTCGAAGGAAGCCGCAGTTGTTGGGCGGGGGTGATCGGATCCACGGGTCAACGGCTTTAGGTTGTTATCCTTTTGCATCAGAAGATTCAGGTAGTCACTGCTATCTACATTTCCGTAGATGGGTTGTCGCTTGGTCGCTTGGCGGAAAAAAAGCGTCCTTTTTGCTGCTCAACTTGTTGCTGCATAAGTCCAGTCTTTTATTATTCTCCAGTATTGGATTGTTTGAGAATGGCTTGAAAAGTTATTTATGAACCTAAATGTATCGATTAATAAACAAAATTAAGAAAAACGGATAAAAAGAGCATGGGCTGCAAGCTAATTTGGGTAAATGGCACGCGGAGAATATTTATGAGAATAACGTGAGTTTTAATTGAAAATCGAATTTGTTGGGTACCTATTAACATGTTGAAATTTCAACAAAACAATAGGTGTTGAAAAAACAATAGTAACGTGTTTTCAACACGTGGGACGAGGGTGAATTTATAAACATTGGATACTCAAAAAAAACGGGTAATTATAAAAAGCGAGAACTTCGTCATGATGCAGTTTTTTATTGTTCTCCAGGATTTGGTTTTTTGAGAATGGCTTCGCCAAAGCGAAGATGAGAAAGAAACTTATAGTTTGTGTCGTTTGATAGGAGTCCTCCTTTCTATATGGTTTATTTCGATTCGGAAAATTGTCCGTGGGCGCCGATCGATGATAAAACAAAAGAATCACCGTCTTGTGATTAAACAAAACGGTCTAGAATAAATGTTACGAAATAATGTAGCCTCCCTCCATAAAAAGGACAAAACTGCTATCGCAAACCTTGAAAATTTATAATAATGCAAAGGGCGAAAAGTTTATTTATTTTCCTCGTCTCTAATTTTTCTGCTACGCAGAATGTGCTGCAGATTTTTATTCTTTTTTTTTTGGGATGACAAGACAGTTAAGGAATTTCGTTTCAAGAATTCCATCAGTAGGTCTTGCAAAACGGGCGTCTGCAAAAGCAAAAACATTTTTCAGGCGTTCATAAGTTTCAGGCTAGGAAATAATGGTCATAGAAACGCTATATATAATTTTTCTGCCAATTCTGAAGCTTCGACGTTATCCCAATGGCAGTGGCTTGTTCGAGTCTTACAGAGACGGCGTCGTAAAACCTTTCGACCTCTTCAAGCTCATTTTTTGCATTTATCATTTATCAGGATGGTTTGACAACCTGCCTTTCTGTTAGTCCACGTGTCGCAGAAGTTGACAGTTGCTCGATACATTTTTTGGATGTTCGATTCCAGTGATAACCATTCCTTTTCGCAACCATTCCGGTGTGTGTCGTTTGGTTTTTTTTTTTAACTTTTCGAGAGACAACTACTTTCACTTATAGGGGATAGTCACGATGAATGAACAAGTTTTTGCATCTCGCCCATCAAAAAAGTCGAAAAAAGACTACACCTGTTTGCGTTGTGAGGCTCATGGACGTATAACAAAGAAAAAGGTAGCCAATATTGTTCTTATTTGTTTAATTTTCACTTACGTTATTGGTATATTTATTTTTTAGGCCATAAATGCCTTGATGGTTTTCGATGCAGACAAGACTGCATTGCATGCAAGTGTGTTAAGAAAATTCGCCATCTACAAAGGCATGCTTCGTTTTTAAAAGAACAAGTTAATTTAGTTTTGACTAATTACAATACTACCATTATATCAGAGTAATTTGATTTTAGATCCACATTGGGAATATTGGCCAAAACCTTGGAGTGGAGTCTGGAAAAACTGACTTGGGGCAGCGCTTCGAAAAGTTGCAAAGTTGCAATGCAACTGTAAGTTTGTATATTTTTTTCAATTACAGTTTGGACATTCAGCTCGGCTGGGATAAGGTTCCAACGACTAAATCGCCGAGAGACATGGGACAGGCGTCCCAAAGCAAAAAGATAGCTTCAATCTATTCTGACGCGAAGCAGCAATTGTGCAGCACTTCCAAATCCTCTACAAACTCTGGAGCATTGTCTCTGAACCAATCGTCTGCTCCGATCAGACCCACAGGAGAAAACCTCAGCAGCCATGTCTTGCAGAGACCCTAATTATCAGCGAAAGTTGTAGGAAAAAATTGCATTTTTAACGTTACGGAATGTTTTGTTTTCAAAGTGCTCATGTAATAGGTGTGTAATACAGTTCATTTTTTTTCTGGAAACGGAACGTGCATTGTTTCCAAATGCTGTTCAAAGTAATGATGTGTAAGCTGTGAAAGTCTATTCTACAAATAAATCGTTTTACCCTTAACAATAGAATGTTTATATAGTCTGTTTCCTAACAACAAATAGTAGCCTTCCTGGTAATTTTATATGAAAAGAAACATTGCCCGACCGCTATTTCTGGTTTATCTGCGCACTTTTATCAAATCGCACTCCCTCGCGCGTCCGCAATTGGCGCCCTTTCTGATCTACTCGAATCGCGGCAGGACCAGATACCTATAATCTTTTAAGGTGCCACAGGGGTTGTTGTCATCTGGACACAGTCTATGTATTAGGTAGCAACCGAGTCGAGTTAAAAACGTTGAGTTTTTAGTCTGAATTGGCGCAGTTGCAAATTGTTCTCGCAGTTGCAAAACAAAGTTCGCTTTATTCCTTGAACGTCCGTCATGACGCAAAACAGCGTGTTCGGCAAATGTTTCGTTTTTTCTGGGTTTTAAAGTTTCTTGGGGTTTGAAAATGAGTTATTCCAGTGGTAACAAGACAATTGAAACACCAGACCAACAATGAACAAGAATAGCTGCGTATGCGCATTGGTTTTTTGGTATCCACAGCTTGCTACGGAATTAAAACTAACAACGCTGCAACTTAAATTCAACTGTTTGCCGTTTTTAAAGGGACAGTCATGCGAGTTTTACAACACTGGCTAAATTAAGAGAGGAAAATTTGCTGATCTAGAAAATATATATAAGTTGCGAAAAAAAAGTGTCTCCGTCTACATATTTGTAGACGGGCAGTATGCCCTGCGTATTCGGCTTTTACAAGGCATGCGAATTAGCCAAATTAAATTCAATGTGGATCTAGAAACGAAGAGGTGGATTCGTAAAATTTCCGACCGTATACGTCCGAAAATGAAATGGAAAACCTTCATACTGCCACTTCAAGGTTAGTATTTCGAAGTTTTCATAAAAGACTTAAAAATCTCAGAGTTTTTTCCCACTAAAACTAGAAAGATGTGCAATGAGAGCAAAAAAAAACTCCGCCGTTCTAAGTACCCTATTTTTATCCGCTGTCAAAACACGAAGTAAACACAAAATCTGTCGCCTACATAGAGAAAGACAAAATAAAAAACCAATTTTTGCTATCTGTCAGCTATATTTTTCTAGTTAAAAACCTAGTGTTCGTAAAAACCCTACACCTCCCTTGGTTTCATAATTCGTACAGTCGCGTTGTCCGACGAAGAAAAGCTGTCATTAATATTCATGAAAATCCCACGTTGCCGACGGCGAATAGACGCTCTTGTACCAAACATTGCCTCCAATATCTTCTCTCAACCATCCTTCTCTTTTTTGTTACCCCGGCGGTTGAACTTGATTAAAGTTTGGTAGCCATGCGTGTATCTTTTAACAAAGAATTGGCGCCCAGTCGTCCTGTTTTCATGCCAATTTACTTTCATATGTTGAAGCAACGAGCTACATTCGAATATTTGAGCTTGTAAACTATTTTGCAACTTTTTTGCTACATCAAAAAAGAATATGTATCCTTGGTATAATTGGCCTGTTTTAACTCTCCCTTGTTTCATGAATTCTTACCTTTCCGAAAACACTTTTTTCAGGAAATGATTTCCTCCGTCATCTCCCCTTCAACCCAGCGCATGCCCCTTCCGGTTTGTTAAAAGCAACAGAACAAATATAATTCTTTTTTTTCAGGTTGAGGAGCGTTTCCGCAAGGCCGTCGGCGACGAGAAGGGGAAGAACGATGGCGGCGGGGATGCCTCCGAATCGCCCGTTAAGGTAAAGTTAGAACTAAAGTTTTTGTGATAATGTAATTTTCAGATCCCCTCCGCCCCCAGCCACGCCCAGTAGATCTCTCTTCTACTTCTGGTTCAATGGTTGTGTTAAAAATAAATAAAATGTTGTTTCCAGTATTTATTTTACCACATTGGGGGTTACGTTCCATGGGGGTGCCCCTAGTCTCTTCGATATTTCTTTAAAACCAAATCACAAGGACAAGTTTATAAATGAGCACCTTTTGAACATTTAGTGTTTTTGGAAAGAAAGCTTTAAATGTAACTATTTTGAAACTTATTTTTCAGTTCTTTTGTGGCAAAGCAAAGTACTAAATGTGCAAAACATGCTGTGTTAAGGAGGGTTCGAACTACCATATACAAATTTTGTAACTAACATATGCAAATTTTGTAAGTTTAATGGACGAGTGGCTAAGAGGTCGGACTGGCAAGCCGAAGTTACCCCAGTTTGATCCCCTGCCGACAACATTTTTAACTTTCTTGTTTTTGTCGCATACATTGAGCAATATAAACTTATCAACCAATTTTTGCTATTGGTTAGCTATATTTTTCTAGTTAAAAACTTAATGTTCGTAACAACCCTAAACTACACCTTTCTTGGTTTCATAATTCGTACAGTCGCGTTGTCCGACGAAGAAAAGCTGTCATTAATATTCATGAAAATCCCACGTTGCCGACGGCGAATAGACGCTCTTGTACCAAGCATTGCCTCCAATATCTTCTCTCAACCATCCTTCTCTTTTTTGTTACCCCGGCGGTTGAACTTGATTAAAGTTTGGTAGCCATGTGTGTACCTTTTGACAAAGAATTGGCGCCCAGTTGAGCTCATTGCAACTTTTCATACAAATTTGTTTTAATATGTTGAAGTTACGAGCTACATTCGAAATTTCGAGCTTGTAAACTATTTTGCAACTTTGCTACATCAAAAAAGAATATGTATCCTTAGTATAATTGGCCTGTTTTAACTCTCCCTTGTTTCATGAATTCTTACCTTCCCGAAAACACTTTTTTCAGGAAATGATTGCCTCCGTCATCTCCCCTTCAACCCAGCGCATGCCCCTTCCGGTGTGTTAAAAGCAACAGAACAAATATATTTCTTTTTTCAGGTTGAGGAGCGTTTCCGCAAGGCCGTCGGCGACGAGAAGGGGAAGAACGATGGCGGCGGGGATGCCTCCGAATCGCCCGTTAAGGTAAAGTTACAACTAAAGTTTTTGTGATAATGTAATTTTCAGACCCCCTCCGCCCCCAGCCACGCCCAGTAGATATCCCTTCTAATTCTGGTTCAATGGTTGTGTTAAAAAATAATAAAATGTTGTTTCCAGTATTTCGTTTAGCTCATTGGGGGTTACGTGCGTTGGGTGTGCCCCTAATCTATTCGATGTTTCTTTAAAACAGAATCACAAGGTTGGGTTCATAAATGAGCACCTTTTGAAAACTTAGTATTTTTGAAAATCTTATTTAATGTAACTATTTTCAAACACTTTTTTTCAGTTCTTTTGTGGCAAAACAAAGTACTAAATGTGCAAAACATACTTTGCCAAGGTGGATTCAAACTAACATATACAAATTTTGTAACTAACATACAAATTGCGTAAGTTTGATGGCCGAGTGGCTAAGAGGTCGGACTGGCAAGCCGAAGTTACCCCAATTCGATCACCCGGCGACAAAAATGTTACCTTTCTTGTTTTTTTTTTATAATAGGTATGATTATAAAGTTGAGATTTTTCTCAACTTTCAGAAATATCACCCCGGGCCACGGGCCGGCCCGTAGCCACCCTTGGCCTACAGCCTGGCCTAGTTGAACTCCTTTCTTTGTCGTCTTCAAGTTGCGATAAAAACCAATAAAGTTTTGTGAGTTTCAGTAATTTATTTAACACTTGAGTGGTTGCGTATGTTTGTGGCGCCACAAATGTGTTCAATATTTCAGTAAGATAACAGTACAGTAAGAGTTAAGACAACACGTTTATAAATGACCATGTAATAACCAGTATTAATTCAAATTAAAAAAATCACTTAAAGCACCTTCCTGATTAGACGTGATATTTTGGGTTACAGCTACAGATATTCCCAAAACTCAAAAAGATTATTTCCACATTTTTAAAACACGTTCTTTTTCAAATTGTTAGTACCCTAAGGGGGTCAAAAACAGGGTCAAAAATAGTCTATTTTATACTTTTTATTAGATATTCGCAAAGTTTTATATGTTTTCATCTGTCATTTAACATTCTGTGTTTTTACAAGTTTTTTTTTCTATCTATATAATTGCTACAAGCACGTTTTCATATTTGACTATATCCATAGTTTATCACTTCCCCTATTGACATTACCGTTTTCTGTTGAGTCCTTGAAACATTTCATCTATAACTCTAAATATCGTGAAGCTGTTTTGATTATGTTGATATTTTTTATCACACAACACCCCACCCCCTCCCTCCATCATAAACTGAAAAATTAAATCCTTCAAACAATTTATTACACAACATGAACCGATACAAATACTACTTTACTACTTTGCTATCAAAACAATTTTTCTTATCGAACAAGTACTTGTATATGTATTTTAGAAAAAATCAAGAAAACATTAATAAACATGTATTTGAAAATATATTTCAAAACATTGAGTTGGCGACTACAAAACCCAAAATGTCCTCTATGTTCTAGATGTGTACTGTAAGCGTTTGTTCCACCCATAGCATAGTATTGGCATGTGGTAACAACTTAAAGTTGTTCAGCCGTAAGCAATTTCGCTGTAGATGAAAAACGAGCAGCACAAATGGCTTGCATCCTTTGCAGGTGAATCTGTACGTTGACCAACCGTCGCTGATAATTATGGATGCTAAAATAACAATTATCCAGCTGTGCGATATCCCCCACATTGTTTCTTGATCTTCGTTTGACACAGCCAATAATTACATCGTTTCACGCATCTGTTGTACTAATTTGCCTAGAAACTGTGGTTAATAAATCAATCGAAGACAAATTTACCTTTACAAACAAACTCCATTTACAAAATGAGCTGATAGGGAGAAAAAAACACATTTCCATTTCCAGTTAGTAGTTTCTATTGAAGTTATATATGAACCTTAATTATCAAGTTTTTAGAAAAAATGTAAAAATTTGAAATAGCAAAGAAGGACCACAAAAAAGTTATTGCAAACAAAAACAACATGTGGGCTTGAAGAATTATTGAAACGGGGCGAATTTGGTTTTGGGCTGTTTTTAGCTGAAAAAAGGTTTAATAAACAATGCGAAACAAAAAATTCTTGCGAGGGACAATTTTTTGTGCCGTAGAATGGACGAGCGAGCGCACAAGGCCGATAAAAAGACGAAAATCAATAACATCTGTGGTAAACAACGATGTTGACCTTGTGATTTAGCTTTGGTGGTTTGCTCAAAACAAAAGGTTGTGAGAAAGTTAGCGTTTGAAAAAAATCATTAACGCAGTTACTTCGGTATAGTCTATTTCCAACTTTTCAGCGACTTTGAAAACCACGGGTATTTGACCTAGTTCGTTTTGAAACACTGAAGAGAATAGAAAAAGAAAGCGAAATAGCACTGCATAAGAGGAGTGCGCAGACAATTTATCAATCGCGGCGAGACCCAATGTGCCTAGTCTTTGATAAAAATCCGTTTTCCTTGGCAAAATAAAACAAAAACGTAAATTGAAAATGCAAAACATTAAAGGCAAAAATTAAAGATTGTAGAGTATTGTTGGCAGTATAATGCCAGCAAGCGAGTCTTATGGGAGATCGGTGGGGTTAAGGTAAACACAAGAGAAGATAAGAAAAAAGCTAAAATCTTGCAGAATGTCGAAAACAAGAAGAGGATTTTGCCTCAAATACAGCCTATGAATCTACCGTTTTCTTTGGTAGTTACCACTAAGCATGGCTCCGGGCCGGCCCACAGATTTTTTTCTCGGCCCGGGCCAGCACTTTGTTATTAGCATGGATTAAAAAAACATTTTTAGCAGCTTTTACGTGTGACATTTCCGGTTGCAGCAGCACAAATCCCAGAAACTCAAAAGCTTCAATGCTGCAATGCTATATTTTTCAAATTGTTAGTTAGTATTTCACCCGTAGGTTAGAATTTTTCTGATCATGGGGCCAAAAAAGTGAATTTATTGTATTTTCTTGCATACTAGCGGAGTTTTCAATGGTTTTATCTGGCACTGATTTTTTCATTTTTTTTTCTACTCCTATTGACAGTGCCTTGGTTTGTTGAGTCCATGAAAGATTTTATCTACAAATCTAAAGCAGTCACACTTATGTTAATATTTTCTCACAAAACAGAACTCAATTTCCCCCATCGAATACTGAAACATTATATTTTAAAACCATTTATTACACAACATAAACAGAAATAAATACATTTTTTACTTTACTTATGCTTTACGATATAAAAACAATGTTTCTTATCGAACAAATATTTGTAGATGTACTTTAGAAGAAAGAAACAAAATATTTGAAGAGGTATTTGAATATATATTTCACAACATTGAGTTGGCGACTACAAAACCCAAAACGGCTTCTATTCTCTGGGTGTGTACTGTAGGCTTTCCATCGTACATTACGGTGCATCTCCTCACAAAATTAATCTGTACGCTTTCCAGCCATCGGATATGATTGTGTAGACAACAGAAAATCAAAATGGCCTCAATGCTTTGGGTATGGACTCTGTACGCTTTCCAACCGTCGCTGACAATTATGGCTGCTAAAAAGAAAATTATTTGGATGTGAAAATACACCAACCTGTGAGGTTAGGTGAACACGGCCACTTTGTTTGTTCCTCTTTCGACACAGCCAATAATTACATCGCTTTCACATCCTGACCATTCGTCCTCTGTGGTACTTATCCTACAAACTGTTATTTCTCATTCCATCGTAGAAAAATTTACCTTTTCCATTATTAAACTGAGAAACACATTTTCAATTTGAATTAGAAGATTGACAGAAGTTATTTATGAACCTTAAAATAAATACGATTAGAAGAACATTGTAAGCAAGAGAAAGTACAGAAAATTGAAAATAAAGTTAACTAAGCAAAAACATAGTTAAATTTGGCTTGCAGAATGGTGCAAATGATGAAAGGTTTAAACGAAAAAACTCATTGCGAGGGACATTTTTTGTGCCGTAGAATGGACGAGCGCACAGGGTCGATAAATAGCCGAGAATCGATAACAGCTGTGGTAAACAACGTTGACCTAGTGCAAATATAATAGCTCCGATGGTATGATCATAAGAAAAGCTTGTAAGAAACCTAGCTTTTTAAAAAAAATGATTCACCCTGTTGGCTCGCTCTTTAAAAAATATGAATATTTTATTTGAATTTTATTTTATTTATTATATTTTATTTTGAAAGGTGAAACATTATAGGCAAGAAATGAAGGCGGTAGGGTAATGTTAGTGGTGTCATGCCGGCAAACGCGCCTTGCATGGGGATCGGCGTTTTGAAGGTAAACAAAAGCGAAGATAGGAAAAAAAGCGAATATCATAAGCTGAATGGCGAAAACAAGAATGAAAACTACCACATAGAACCCTATTCGGTAAATATAAAGTATGGTAACTTAAGAAATATGGAGTTTGTGTGAACTTATTTAATGTCAATATTTAAGGACATATTTTTCTAGGAATATAATTTCCTTAGAGTGGTTAATTGATTTTGCGCTCCTAGGCCAAACATAGTGGAGACAGGAGGATTAAGGAAAATTGAGTGTGGGATGATGTCTTCATTGAATTAATAGAACGATGAACCAACAAATTTCCCGTATTCATCAGGCCTAAATGATGGCATATACACACATATTAAAAATGGGTTATCCTAGAAATTTTTCCCGTGCGTCTTGCTTTAAAGAAAAGTTGTTATCTTAATGATAAACTATAATATGTATTCAAATCCTTATCCTTAATGAATCACACTTTTTAATTTGTAAAGTTTGTTGTAAAAAAAAAATCCAAGATCTCCCTTCGTTCCAAAATTCGTACAGTCGAGTCGTCAGACAAAGCAAAACTGTCATTAATATTTATGAGAATTCCACGTTGTCAACGTCGAAAAGACGTTATTCTACCAAATCTAGACTCTACTGAAAAGGGTTTTAGAAAACAAAAAGGGGCGAACTGTACGGCCAACTGGAGTCAACATTTGGTAGAGTTGGAATGTGGACTATCCACAAACCAAATTCAAAGGAGTGAATGGTTGTTATTCAAAGTTTTGTTAAAACAGAGTCAACGGGGCAATATTATAGATGAACACACGTTATTTTTCAGTTACAAGCCTTATTCAGCTGGATTTGTAAAAAAAAAAAAAACAATTGAAAAACTATAATTAGGTTAACATTTTGGGTTGTAGCTGCATATCTAATTTAACCACAATTTGTATTTTTTATTAATTCTATATGTATCCTTTGTGACGTTGAAACTTTTCTCATCAAATGATGAAAAATGCCGTTTTTCATTGATAGCTCTCGATCCGATTTTTAGGCCTCATAATTATTTTATACAAAATGACAAAAAAAATCCTCGAATGTATTGTTCCATCCATCGCACCCTTTCTCAAGCAGTTCAGGGAAGTTTCATCCAAAATTCTGAATTTCTTGAAGGATAATGCAATTAAATTGATAATTTCTCATACAACAACACACTGATACCGATACAATTTCCACTTTCCTATTGTAAAATGCAAACTTTTTTATTTATCGAACAAGTACTTATAAATATATTTGAGAAGAAACTAAAGAACATAGATAGAGGGTGGGATCCTAAAATGGATTTGATCGTCTGTGTGTGAACTCTGTAGGCCTTCCATCCATCAGATATTATGATGCATCTTCCGGCCAGAAAAACCTGTACGCTTTTCAGCCATCAGACATGAAGCAAGAAAAGGCGCATCTTAAACACGGCTTCAATGCTCTGGGTATGCACTCAGTACGCTTTCCACATATCGCTCATAATTAGGGCAACACTAAAAAAATATATTTAAATGTATGAAAATTCCAACCTCTTAGACATGAAGAAAACGACAATTTTGTATGTTTCTTCTTCAATGCAGCCTGACATCTCATTGGTTCATCTCGAGCATACGTCCACGGTGATGTTTAGCCTAGAAACTCTGATTAATAAAACAATCGATCGAAAAATTACCTTCTCAACCAATCTCATCTTCCAAATTGAGCTCACAAAAGCTCGTAGAGTAGCAAAATCACATTTTCATTTCCAAATGGTAGATTTGTAGAAGTTATTTATGAACCTTAGTGTAAATTTGTAGGTTAAAAAGGAAGGAAAAAAGAACGCAAAAAGGCGTACAGATTGATACAAACGAGGTGAAATGGAATAGGGACCTTCATAATTAAATGCGAAATAGTAAACTATCATAAAAAAAGGAATAATGACGTTTTTTGTGGCAACGTTTTTTGTCGACGCGCGCACAGAATAGATACTGAGGCCAAAATCAATAACAGCTGTGGTAAACAACGATGACCTTGTGCACACATTACTGCGTTGGTTAGCTCCGAAAGCAGCGCTGTGATCTCATCAAAAGTTTACGCAGTTTGGCTAGAAAAACAACAGACAAAAAAAACAAAATTTTTTCTTTTTAGGAAAACCGTGAAAAACATTATTTGAAAGGTTAGACATATAGACAAATTCAAGATTGTAGGGTTGTGTTGTTGGTATTCGTTTGTCTAACTTTGGAAAGGGTGGAAAGAAAAACCACCGAATTTGCTATGTGGTTGGCGATTTCATAAAGCTAAAAAAGTAGTGTTTCAGGAACCATATCTCACCCGAAGACCAGAAGATTTTAATCTTTGAGATTTTAAACCCTCTCTGTAGTGTGAATGTGTGTATGTGTGTATGTGTGTATGTGTGTATGTGTGTATGTGTGTATGTGTGTATGTGTGTATGTGTGTATGTGTGTATGTGTGTATGTGTGTATGTGTGTATGTGTGTATGTGTGTATGTGTGTATGTGTGTATGTGTGTATGTGTGTATGTGTGTATGTGTGTATGTGTGTATGTGAGTATGTGTGTATGTGTGTATGTGTGTGGGTGTGTATGTGTGTCTATGTGTGTATGTGAAGAATTGCACTGACTTTCAAAACTTTATTACATTTACACTACACCGTAGCTTATTTGCAGTAAGTACAAGAGATCACAATCGACACATTTGGCAAAGGTGATTGCTGTACAGGAATATGAACACCGAGAGAAAAATTGCACTAGCAATATAAAGGAATACGATGTCCTGGACAACAGCCGTAGTTTGCTTCAAAAGGAATTCTGATTTGGAATCCGGGTGACTAGAACGGTTCAGACACAACCTATATTATGCTCTACTGCCGGAATATAAAATGTAACCGGCTTATGCTATTTTGACTAGACTTGATTTTTTCAGGAATGCTGACTCGTTGCTTGATTAAGGACACTGCATCTTTTCTTCTAAGACTGTTGAGTTGTAGGAAGCTCATTCAGGGACGTCGCAGAGTCGAGGTACCTGAAACTAGGCTATTATAAAGGTTTGATCATTTTAAATATCTAGGGTAGCATTATGGGTTCTGTATAAGCGTAGTTTTTCTGGGTATCTCAAATTTTTATGGTTATTCAAGTTATTCCACTTCTAGGGAAATCTGTTCTAGAAATTCCGATCGGCGCGTAAAGAAGCGACCGCAAGCCGCCTACCTCAGCGGCCGAAGGCCACGCGCATCGCTGGTTGTCTACCTGAGCGGCCAAAGGCTGCCTAATTTTTTGAGGCGGCCAAAAGCCGTAAAACCCAAAAAGCTTCTTCCTGCAAATACCGCAAAGCCACTACTTGCCCCCACTTTGACTTCTGTTTCCTTAACGTTTCGTAGTAGATTAACCTAGTTTCTGTTGTTCTTCGGTTAATATTGATACTCTGGGTTCCGCAAGCAAATAGAAAATCTCTAACTTCCACTGCTGAGACATTTCGGTGAACTCTACGCATGCCGATATATTGATCTATAGTGAATCACGTCAATTGGGTATGCCGCAGTCATATAAATCAATTATTGACTGAAATTTGAAAGAATTCAATCCATACGATGGGAAAATACCAAATCAAAATGCATCAATTCAACTTTCAAAAGTCAAGTGAGTTCAAACCCATTAATGGGTGGTTTTAATCGCAGAAAATCCAAATAGGCATAGGGAGAAGCTGTTAAATCGTTCGAAATCACTGCGATTTGTTCACAAACGAAAGTGACTTAGCCTACTTGTATATTTTCGTTACTGACAGCTTGCCCCCGCTAAATGTTTTGTGTGAAAAATGCCTTATAGAAAAACTCGTTTGATGATTGAATCTCCTACAGGCAGACTTTTACTCTTACTGTTTGTTCAATTCGCCCAGCTGGATAGTAGGTTAGGAAAAAAGAAAACTGTGTTTGAATGACAGTACCTTTCAAAATCTACAATGGGCATGGTGTCCTCATTTCTCCTAACCGCATCCCTCCAAGAACGCAGCGAACGGGAACACATCATGCGCTGATTGTCCATTCGTCGCATCCTATTCAACTTCGTCCTAAACAAAGAAATGCCCTTTTGAGAAGATGGCGCACTCACGTGTGACGGAGATGAGCGGCCGCTGCGGCGAACGAGAACAATCCTGAGAAGCAGATGAGGAAGACTCCGCAGCCAAGGGAGACATCGTCATTATCACGGATGGAGGCAACCTCGGACTGGGCCATGAGGGCCATTACGCAGCATATAAGAGCAAGCACCACTGAATTTCAAGATAAAAAAAGGTTTTTGTAAAGAACACTTACTATTGCACATTTCCGGAAGTGTGTTTTTCTTGAGCCAGTGGAGAAAAGGATTTGGCGGGGGACAGATACTAAGGGCGGCTGAGAGAATCGCCGTCATCGAGATTACAAAACACAAAGCGATTATTACATAGAAGATGTTGGCGACCAACGGCGTGATGCAATCGATCAATACTAAAACAGAAAACAATAATTGAAATGAATAATACCAACCTCTTCCCCTTGAGTGAAACGCCACGTGCTGCTTTCCCTCGGGGTCAAAGAACCCACCAAAGCGAACTTGTTGCCAGAAGTCGAAGCATCCTGAAAAGACGGGTTTCTTGAATAACTAAGATGCCTCTTGTTTTTGTCCCAGCCCTCGTAATTGTCGTTTTGACAAGCCTTTTTGGTGACAACAAGCAGCCTACATTGATTGTCTGTTCAGCATTGCGACTGTACAAATAAGGAAGACTGGGAACAGTCACTCGCCTACAATGTAAATAGCTCTCCGAAAACAGTCACCGATGCTACGGTAGAAAATACGTTAGGAAAATGTGATGAATGGGTTTTTCTTCTACTCTAGTTGAGTTAGACCCTCTTGATTTCATTGGTTCTACTGGAAATCTCAAATGTGGTGTTGATGTTTGTGAAACTGACTGGCAGATTCTTGTTTCGAAGGATTCGGTTTCTTCAAGGATTCCAACAAGATGCGGCTCTTTTGTTATTACAGAGTTTCACTGCAGAATTTCGTAGCTGTGTAAATACGTTCAAAACTCGACTTTGAATCTGTGGTATTCAGATACACTAATGACTCAAGAATCTATTTTTTGGAACCTTGGATAGGCCAAGAGCTAAGTGTGTTTGGGCTAATAAGCAGTCACTGTATTCCTAACCCCCCGATTCATTGGCTAAATGAAATTGTATTGCCGAAAACTAGGTTGGGGTCTTCGTACCGCCATAGGGGGAAAGAACCCCGAAGTTGCGATAAAAGATAAAAAGAGAAAAAAACGAAACTCACCAATCTTCTCGCACTTCTCAGTGTGGGTAGTTAGATCGAACATCATATCCAGCGAAGCTTCTTCAGTTGTTCCGTTTATAGGTGTGCTGTTAACGGTGATCCATTCATTTGACATCAACGCAATCGTTGCCTGAAAAGACAACTATGAACTGTGATCTATGTATTTGCTTAAAAAACTTGTTTTGCTATGTCTAAACCCAGTTTATGCTTTAGCGTACTGGACTACCGCCTGTTTTCCTAGCTATAGTTCGTGCCAAAACTACTTTGGAACAGCGTGCCAATGTTTAGATGTTGTCCTTAGAGAAAAACGTGCATAGGGTACGCATTTTAAGCAGCCTAAATGACCGAAGTAGATTTGAAGAAGAGTAAAGAAACAAATACAGGTTTGATTCCTTGATTTTAATTCCGATTCTATGATTTGGAACCGGTAAAATGGTCAAGATTTCCCATATGATATCTTTTTTCTCAAGTACAGCGCCACTCTTTCCTTCTTATTCTACCTCAAACAGCAGGCGCATTTGCCAATGTTTGAGTATCATCCAGTTCTGAATAGCCTTTGCGTGTGCGCTGTTTGCGATGTCGCTCCGGCTGAGTGCATTTGACGATAGATATCCTATTATGGTTTGAGAAGGTCTTGGGATCCGCAAATAGAAGGGTTAACTCAATTTTTGGCATGGAACAACCCACTTTGAGGAAAGATGTCAACAGCTTCTGGTGAAGAGGGAGCCCTCAGGCCCTCAGACCTAATGGAATTCCCAAAAAAGAACGGATGGTTTGAGAAACACGAAAGAAGAGGGTGTATGCTTTATTTTTTTATTTGGAACGAAATCCAACCGTTAAAAATAGCATTTTTCTGGCCCGGATGGTTGAAAACTCCTATTAAAAAAAGAGGAAAAGAAGAAAAAGATATGGAAATAAAGTTTTGAACTCACAATGATGGCGGAAAAGACGTGAAACACGGCGGATGTGTAGTTTGCCTCGGAGCAGTCCATGACGAACAGCTTCCGAGGCATAATCACCTGAAAAAGTCATTAAACTAATTGTATTTGAAAAAAACGTAAATACGAAACAGAATCATAATAAAGAAACGTAAAAGCGAAAATAAAAATTGATATGTTTACGAAGAAAGCGAAAATTGGCTTTTAACCCATTTGAAGATTGTGGTTATTTAACGGATAATTTACTAGTTTGCTGTTTTTTGTATATGAATCAAGCTAAACTTTACAAAAACTAGAACATTATTTCAAGTTTAAAAAAATTCTATTGCTGTCAAAAGTAGCGAAATACACTTTACATGAGTCATGGGCGTTAAAACTTAGTTTTTCTGCTAATTTCTTTCTTTTAAAAGGCCTGAGAATGTTCTAAAGTGATCTTTTCCACCGTAGATCAGAAAAAGTTGTTGACAGATAATAGCCAATACCAGGCAATGGGCGCCTAGCCGCGAACAAACACATGTCCGTGCTAGAGAGCCTCGCCTCCATATCGACCGCGACAGCCTAATTTCGGGCTACCGTAATCCACTCGCAGTCCTTTAACTGGTCAGCTGAAAACGTTGAACCAGTATGTGTCCACAGTAATAACCATTTCATTTGAATTGTTTTTTTTATTATATTTTCCTTTTTCGTTAAAAAATTAAAATTTTTCAGAATGTTTTCTTTCAATTTATTACGGTTAGGCAGTCGTGTTCTTCAAACGAGAACCTTTTCTTCTGTAGTCAGGAAAACAGTCGAATTCAAAACGCCGACAGAAGTTTACCGTGGAACTGGAAAGGTTGGCATATGGAAAAATATATAAAAACCTTTTTTATTTCAGCTAGGCGATTCAATTCTGGATGTTATGATTGACAACGACATTCCTCTTGACGGTTGGTTGAAAAATGTACCTGTGAATTTACGGTTTCTTAAGGGTTTGGAGCATGCGAAGGAACATTGGCGTGTTGTACTTGCCACGTAATTTTGAAACAGGATCACTACGACCGACTCGACAAGGTAACTTCAATACTTTCCGCTATTTTCTTCATTTTTAGACAAACCCTCCTTCTGAAGAAGAATTGGACATGCTTGATCTTGCTCCAGATCTCACTGACCAAAGTCGTCTAGGATGCCAGGTAGGAAAATCGTTATCTTTTTTTTATTTGAAATTATAGAGGCGTAAATTGCGCTTGTGTTAGTGAAACAATGTTTTCGATATCCTAGAAGAATCCATTTATAAACAGATCCATATTTAAACCATTCATTATCTGATGAAAAGGTCTCGTGCCACGAATCTGTTTTACCATTGCAAAAAATATGAAACAGATGCAGAATGCCCGAAAGAGAAATAATTGGACGGGTTGCATTGAATATTCGGACAACAGCGTGTCAAAAAAAAAACACCTAGTTTTCACTGACAGGGTTGTCGGCAAGTTATGACCGGGAGAAGATCGTCGATGTCCTTTGAGTTGCCATTATTTTGTTTTTCTCACGTGGAATACAGACTGCGCGACTCCAAGAGCATAGTATAAGAAGACGATTTGCGGGTAACAGCTTTACCGTAAATTGTCCAAATTGATAATTGCAGCCTCTTTAGGGCCAAGAGAATAGAACGTGAGGTTTACCTTGACCTGTAGCACCACTGTTCGTTTTATGGTTGTATTTGTACTCTCATCACGACCAAACAGTAATTGGGTTATTCGTGCCTGCTGATGCAGTTTTTCGTTTTAAAACGTCCATCAATTGTTACACCGTTGCAAAAACAATAATGGTGTCGCGGTTTTACAAAGACCTTAGCAATGCATCAGTTACATTGTAATCCTTTATCCAAAACAAGTCAAAACAAAGGATACATTATAAACCTTTAAAATCCAAACTGTAGTCCTACACATTTTTGTGGAAAAAGTCAACGCGCCATAGGAAACCAATACAACCTTCTTTCGCAAGCTTAGAAACTTTAAAAGATTAGACTGGGAAAAACATTCAAGCTGCGGCTGCAGAATGAAAGTTGTTTAAAAAAAAACCAGCCAACACATAAATTTAACTTATCTCTTCCTCGGATTTCGGTTTTCGATAAAAAGGGACTAGAGGAGACTATTCAATCACCCTAACAAGCTAGCCTGTGTCCGAAACAAACGTAGAGAACATTGAAAGAAGGTGTTGTGGATCATATTGTCAGTATCTCATTTAAATTAGAAAAACCTCCTAAACAAAACATTTGGAGGCAAATACAGCTTTCAATTAAAAACACTTTTTTACATTTCTGTAGGTCTTTGACTAAAGAAAGTTTTTCAGATCAAACTGGAAGCCTGCGATGAAGATGTCGTAACTGTTGTCATCCCGTCAAGTGTTCGCGATGCCCGTACCATCTGAATGACCCCGGCTGTTTTCTTTGACAACAAATAGTAAAGTACTAGAACTAGGTTTAGAAGTACAAGCTTGTTCACTTGTGATTCATAGATCCTAGTCGTTGTTAACACATTTCTTGTTATGTTGGTTATTTTTTCATTTTGCCACATATCCATTTCACAAGAAGTTTTAAATCACGAGGTTATTATTATAATGCTCAAATGGTGGTTTTTGTGTTTTTGTTGTTGTTATAGCTTAGATAATAAAAATACCTTTGTGGATTGTTATGGTAGAAAGGTCAGACAACAGAAGGAGAATAGATCTAGTTTTGGATACGAACTTTTGAAGAAAAAAATCTTGTTGTAAACTAAAAAAACTAATGTCAAAAGAAAAATCAGAAAAACAGAAAAACTTGTTACCAATTATGATAAAATGTGGTGTAAATATGCTGCTAAATGACTTATAATCAAATTAAAGAATAAAAAATGTCAAATTAACCCAATAACCCTGTGTTTTTCAAATTGTCTTCCAATTTAGACTTCGTATTTTGCCCTGTTCCCCTGGATTTCACCGCCTTTGAAAGCCGTTGATTTCAAAGGACTGCCTTGTTTTCGCTTTTCGCTTCGAGAGTTCTAACGGTCCTTTCTGAATTTCCACGATTTTACTATAGCTTTAATTTATTTTAAGGGAATGTAAAATTGTTTTATGAACATTTTTATGTATAAAACTTTGCATAAAATTATAAATAAACCGTTTTATCACTGTTTTCGTATTTCTTCGCTTTCTGGCCAAGTGGCGGCAGCTGACGCTGTTTGCGTGACCTTGACGCGCACTTGGTGCACCCGCCGGCCAACATAAATACACAACAACCGTTTTAAAATTATGTGTTAAATTATACCAAACTTGTTAAATATTTAAAAACACGACGAGATTTTGATTTTTTTAATGTTCTTTATATTCTCGTTTTCCACGAATTCGTTTAAAAAATGGCTTTCGCTTTTTTGCACGTACGCTTTCAATTATATTAACGCTGTGTTGTCTTATCAAAAAATCCTGATATTTGCTTTTATGAAGTACCCATTTGTTTTTTTTAGCAAACTAAGTTCAAGTCTTTCAGGTAAAAGCCGAAAACAACGGGATAGGCATCAATATGCTCAGAATCGCGGCGGTGAGTTATTTTTTAATGAACTTTTTCTTATTGGCTTTAAACTGTATTTAAATTTTACTTGTAGAAGAAATCCGCTGAAACTGGTCTGAAGGGAGTCCGCCAGCAGACCACCCAGGCTGCTGCTCCCCCGCCGCCCCCGCCGCCTCCGGCTGCCCCCAAGTAAGTTTGTTCGCTTATTTTCTTTGACTTTTACCTTTAAATAGTTTAAATAAATCTTTAGGAAGTCAGGTGGAGGTGGTCTGAAGTTCACCGTCGCTGCTTTGACCACTGGAGCCGCCGGAGTCGTCGGATACGCCTACGTGGACCCCGAGTTCCGTCATAAGGTGGAAACTACCGTCCCCCCTGTGAAGCAGGTCTTTGACAAAGTTCTGGGAGAGGCTAGCCTGCCGTGAGTTAATTTTCCAATGATTTTCCAACATTATTACTTCAGCAAAACCAAGCAGCAGATCACCGACCTCAAGGACTCCGTGGTTGGTGCCCTCCCAAAGAAGAAGGAAATTGACGTAAGTTTATATTTTCCCTAAGTCTTTAAAATATTTGTGTTAAGGTCCTTCCTCCCCTTCCTAAGCCTCTGCCTCCCCCGATTGAGAAGAAGCCCGCTGTCCAAGTTGACCCTGTCAACGTCCGCAAGGAGATTGATGTCTTCCCTCCCAAGCCTTCTCCTGAAATCGTTGCTGGAGACAACAAGCGTAATCCATTTTCTGAATTTTTTTTACATTTGAGTGGTTTCAGAATTGGAGCAGACCCTCTTCAAGGCTCTCCAGGAGGCTGAGGTGCGTGTCCAGGGAGCCACTGAGGCCAAGATCCAGACCATCAATGCTGTTAACAAGCACGCTCAGCTTCTGAAGCAGACTGTTGATGATGCTCAGAACGCTAACTGGGAAATCGTGAGTCAAATTCAACTTCTAGAAGTTTGTTTTCATTAAGGTCACCGCCGCCCTTCAAAACTCTGAGGTCTTCTCGAGCAAGGATGGAAAGGCTGAAGCCGATTCTCGCAACTACATCGACCAGCTTCGTAAGGTAAGATTCATATCAAATTTTTTTTTCGTTTTTTTTTGAATCCAATTTTTAAACCCGTAAAAAATAATAACTTTTTTTTAAATTGTTCCAAGGGATTCCCATACGACAGTTTCGTTAATTTAGTAGGCAAAATTTCTTTTCAAAAAAATGTTTGTTCACCACTTAAGACTTTTTGTTTTTTCGGCATTTTGTTGAGCAAGGACAAAAATGTTTCCTCGTCAAATGCGGAATAGACGCACGTACATTTACGTATATCATTAAAAAAACCGGAGAAATGAAAAAAAGACAGTGTTTTTCCACCGGGAACGAGATTATTGTTTTATAACAAATTAGAAAAGCAAAATTAGAATAAATCGAAAAATAAAAATTGTTTTAGCTCATCGAGAGCGGAAAGAAGAACGCCGCCACCGCTACCAACCCTCTTCTCCTCAACGCTACTGAGACTGCCAACAAGCTTACCCACCAGCTAGATGAGCTCAATGCCCTTGTTTCTAAGGTATTTTGAAAGAATAAAGTCAACTTAACGAAGGTTTGTTTCAGGCTCGCCAGGAATCTCAGGTTCTTAACCAGTACAAGGACCTGATTGACCGTAGCAGGCAACAGTTCGCTCTGGAGATGAAGAGCATTCTTCCAGATGTTGACATTCACGCCAAGGTTTTGTATTTCAATTGTTGTTTTCTCAGTTTGGTTTTAGGACAAGAACTTGACCGAGGATGAATTGAACGCTCTTATTGCTCATGCTCATTTGAAGGTTGACCACCTTCGTAAGCAGCTGGCTGATCAGCAGGTAGGGATGTGACGATTAATTTTTTAAAGATATGTTAAGGTCCGTGAGGAGCAGAGCATCTCTCGTGCCCTTGAGGAGCAGCGTAAGGCTGATGAGCGCATCTCTTCTGAGCGCATGGAGGTTGAGATTAACCGCGTTCAGAAGCAGCAGGAGGTTGACCTTGAGCGAGCTGTGAGTACATTTCACTATTTCTCTCTGTCTCTCTTACTCTCTAACTCCCTCTCTCTCTATTGCTCTCTCTCTCTCTCTCTCCCGAAACAAAGCTTTTTTCAAGGTTATGGCTAGCCGTGCCTCCTGGGAGGGAGAACTGGAAGGTCAGCTCAAGCGCGCCTCATCTGCCCACTCCGAACACCTTGAGCAGGTCATCAGGACCCAGCGTCAGCTCTTCGAAATTGAGCACAACCAGAAGGTTGAAGAGGTTGGTCAAATTTTGCTTATTCTATTTAATACAACTTTCATAGGCTGTCACCGCCGAGAGGGATCACCACAGCCGGGTGGTTGGAGTTGCCCTCAGTCGTCTTGAGGGAATCGAGAGTGCTCTGAACAGCCGTGTCGCTCTTGTAAGCTCAATTTTTAAAAGCAAAATCATTTTTAAACTTCAGGACGCTGAGAACAGGAAAGCCAAGCAGTTTTGGATTGCCTGCCACAGCCTGATCGATACCATCAAGCACGGTAACAAGGCTGGAAACGACTTGGAACAGCGCCGCCTTCCTTTGGGATCCACTCTTGAAGCCCTCCAGGCTGTAAGTGACAAAGTTTTCCTGTTACCGCAAAACTTTTAGGTTAACCCTGATGACACCTTCATTGGAACCGTTGTGAACACCTTCCCTGCCCAAGCTAAGTCTAAGGGATTGTACACTGAGCAGGATTTGAAGAACCGTTTTGCCAAGGTAACATTCTTTTTTTTTTCTTCTTAATATTTTTCATTCAGTTGCACAAACTTGGTAAGAAAACTGCCGCTATTGACGAGAATGGAGGCTCCATCTCAGCCTACATGTGGTCTTACGTGAAGTCTATGTTCTTGGTTGATCTGCCTAGGAAGTTCAGCAAGAATGACAAGATTGACCCCACCTCTCTTGACAACATTGAGGTTTGATACATCTGTACTGTTCTAAACAAAATGCGTTTTAGGTTCTGGCCCGTGCCAAGTGGTACGTCGATCGTGGAGACTTGAACGGAGCTATGAAGATCGTCCAGCTGCTCCGTGGTGAACCGGCTCAACTTGCTCAGGACTGGGTTAAGGATACCCGAGCTCACTTGGAATCTCGATTGTTGGCTGAGCTTCTTGTTGCTCACGCTGCCGTCACTTCCATCCGATCGACCTATTGATTCAGGCTTAGCTAGGTAGCCTAGGTTACCTCTCTTTCCAATGCATTGCCTCGATTCCCCGTTAGAGCTAAAAGTGTAGATGTAGAATTACCAATGCGAATTACCGGTAATAAAATGGATATACTTTTTACAGGGAAAGAATATGAGGCTAAGCAAAAAACTACAGTGCGGGAAAAAAGTATAGTTCCACTTTTCTTGCTGTTTTAAAAGTCATTCGAGGGCTTCAGGAGTGACATGTTCTAACTCATTCGATTGACCAAAGTCTTAGAAACAGATTAAAGTGTTGAAAACGAAAATTCATTAGCATACGACACAGACAGGCGCCGTTTGCCACAATGTGCAAAATCGGGATACCGGTAAGAATTTTTTGGAGCACCGAGACCCACACCATTGGAAAGCCCTTGAAATGTTGTCTCAGAAAATGTTTTTGTTGCAGTTCAGAAAAAATGTGTCTTCGAACAGACAAGCATTTAAAACCAAAATTACACTCTGTATTCCAATGGAAAATTAAAAAAATTGCGAATTTTCTTGCAGAAAAACAACAACTTTTCATGTTTTCACGCTTGTCTGTTCGAAGACAAATTTTTGCCTTCGATGCTCCGTTGATGCCTTCGATGCTCCGCAAACTGTCTCTTTCCCTTGTTAGACGTTCCTAAGACTGTCTCCGTCTTTTGTAAGGACCTATTGACTAATGATGTCCCTTGAATCTCGAGAAATTATCGGTTTTTTGAGGGTGGAATTATACTTTTTTCCCACCTCAATTTTGCATTTTTCGATAAAGTTAGCGTAAAATTTGAATATGCAAATGTGAAGATCTTGTTCGTTGCAGCAAAGGGTATTCGACCATGACAAAAACGATGGTGCATAGGGTTCACCAAGATTCTAAACGAGTTTCATAATAATCCAAGTTTTGAAGTTGAACTATACTTTTTTCCCGCACTGTATAGCAATAACTTTATAGAAGTTTGAGAAATACGAAAGATACCTAATTGTAGTTGAACATTTGGTGTTCCAAAAGAAAGCTTTCAGGGAAATCTGATGAGACAATTGTTTCTGAGCAAATTTAAATTAAGACAGATATTCCCCTAATAATCCGGCCCGTACATTTGTTTTTAAAATGCACTGTCGAATTATGTTTAAAAGATCAAGTTTTTTGTCTGTCTGGAATGTTGCGGATTTTATCGCTTAAAAAATTAAAATGTGTGTTATGAAAGTCGTCCTAGCCCGAGGCACAGTACGTAACTCGTAGAACAACTTAAGTTTCATTTTTTTTTCACCTTCCAAATGTTAAAATTATCTCTGTTGCCATGCAGCTGCCCCGGGCCGTTGCAATTGATTACATGTTACAATCCGCAAGGGATAAGCTGTGATCAGGACAGCAATTTCCACCCAATCCTAATTGAGAATTGAGCAATTATCGCGATTCGCTCAGCGTCTCAAATACAAATGAGGTTTACCGATATTACGTGTCAATGGAAACCGTCCTTTTTACAGTAGAAAATTGTGCCACAGTGTGCTTAGAAATCTCCTATCTGAAAACGATGTTCTCTGCTAGTGCTATCGTAATCGGTCGCACCCAATACTGCACAAAACTACGATAGGAAATGAAGATGAGAGTAATTTCCACCTTTCAGCGAGTACGACTGCGGCGCGTAACGTCATATCCTAAATCCAAGGGATACGGGACGAGGACGATAGTTTTCTGGAAAATAACTTAATCTAGGTAGACCAGGTCAATACGTTCAAGTAGCGATTCTGTAGACTCGATTCTGTATCGAACGAGCACTCTTTAATCCAGAATATTGTTGAGTCACGTCGAAACGCCGCTGTTATAGGCTTGAGATGTATACATAAAGATGCTTATCACGTATAACAAAGAAACTATGTAATCTTCAAATTGCAGAGCAACGGTCGTTTTAACAACACAAAATCTGAAACAGAGTAGCTTAGAAACCTCCCATTGGAAGAAGATGTTCTCTGCTCGTGCTATGGTAATCGGCCACACACAATACTGCACAAAACTACGATAGGAAATGAAGATGATATTAATTTCCACCTTTCAGCGATTAGTACGATTGCGGCGCGTAACGTCACATCCCAAATCCAAGGGATACGAGACCAGAACGGGAGTTTTCTGGGAAAGCGCTCAATCTAGGTCGAGCAGGAAGATACATTCAAATAAATACCAAATGTGTAAACTGGTTGCCCATTGGCCTTGCAAGGAAGGTTTTGTTTAACCTACACATCTAACGAGTACACGGAAACCCAAAATATTTTTGAATCACTTGGGAACACCGCTGGTATAAGCTCGACATGTATACCTAAAGATGCTTATCGTATATAACAAAGAAACAAATGTTAAAATTGTAAAGAATTCGGTAAAACATGCTATTATATCTATTTTAAACCCAAAAAGTGAAAATTTACTGTTTTCTGTGTGAGACTACGATGTTCAGAAGCTCACGAGGTCACCTTCAGTCTTTCAATGAGACTAATTCAAAAGCCGTGCGCTGGGTTCAATCCAAACCACCATGAAACAAAGTTCTCACTACAAAATGGAACCACCGTGACCTGTTTACGCTTGACATTTCAGATTGTAGTCCCCGTACTAGGGTGTACGCTAGAATTTGTGCAAGGGGCCGAACAGCCGAAGACCAAGCAGGATTGCTTTCTTGCAAACGATTGCAAGAAGGGTACTGCTCTCCAGTTGCTTTAACATTTAAAAAAACTGAAATACGACGAGTAACGAAATCAGAATTCAATTATTTTGTTGTTTGCATCAGTTGATACGAAATGCTGTTGATGTGTGCAACGTAATCTTCTCCATGGGTGGTCTCAGTGAATCAACGACAGGTGCCGGGCTGAAAACGTAAATCTGTGTGTTTGATTTGTAATAAATAATATTTTTCCGGGAAAACCGTGCAGCTGCTGATGAAACGCCGGTATGTAGAAAATCTTAGATCATAATTCCCTATGCGAAGAAATGGAAAAAATTTTATCACTCAAAAAATTTGAAAAGTTACTTGAGCGAAATGGAAGTTTTGCTATCACTGGAATTAGAGTTAGAATTAGAGTTATCTTAAAGTAACGATTTCGAAGTTCTAAGGGAAAAACATTATAATAGGATTATCATTCTTCTCAAGAAATGACATAGCATGGTATTAAAAACATTTTTTTCTATTTTCACTGTCGAACCTCATTTTGAAATGCTATCATTACTTTTTCTTCAAAGTCTCGGTGTCATCAGCGTTTTACGCAGACGGTTTTTTCACTTGCATAGATTATGTCCCATTTGTAAACACGGAAAAAGCTCAAAAGAGGTTTATTAGTATGCATTCACTTGTATGCCGCAGTAACATCAGCCTCCTTTTCGTTTCAACGGACTTGTAAACAAAAATTATTTTGTTTTTCGTTTCATCTTGGAATTTCAAAAACTGACTTCATATAGTTGTACAGTTAATCACACCGTTACTGATTCGTGCCGCCAAAATCATACTTTCTCGATTTTGTATCCTTTCGTGTAACCATTCCGTGTTGCTGCCCACTGGATTCCACTAATCTGGTGGTAGCAAGTAATCACAGGGTTGATACCTGCGTGCTACATTGCCTCATAGGCAAAACTACAAATCTTTGTCACGCAAAATCCCCGGTATCAGCGATATTCTACATGCAGGGGTGAAAAACCAACGTTACGAGTAAAGGAAGTGAGGTTACCCAAGAGGAATCCCGAAAGGAGAAAAGGGCCGAAATGCATTTGCAAAAACCATAAACTCCTTTTCGAAAACAAAATCATGGTTTTTTCTCCTGTTCCCCAATTTTTCTAGTTGGATCTTTCTAGTTTCTAGAAAGATCCAAGCTAGAACCACCTGAAAACGTTCTAATTTTAAAACAAAGCGATTTCAAAGTTTCCCCCGGTCGGAAAGTTCTAAACATCTTTTCGAAGAATTGTTTCCCTGTTCCCCCCTGTTATACTTCCTCAATGAGCTCATTTAATTGTTTTTTGAGACAATGATAACATGTTCTGATACATCTGTAACAGAACATTTGATGTTTTCATTGACATTTAAAACGCCATTCTTTTCACAAACGTTATTGTTTCCTTGGAAACATCGTTTCCTTTTCATCATTTGAAAAGTTCTGAAATAAGTTACGAAAGTTTTTCTAGCCAAAACTAAATGTGTCTTTAAAACATTTATTTGCGTTGCGATACTTCATTTTTTAATTGGATGTTTGGAAGTTTGTATTGAAACATTTATTACCTGTGAATTTCTTTACTTTTATATAGAAGTTTGTTGTTTTGGGATAGTCAAAGTTTGTATGAATTAGCAGACATCCTCCGACTGTTTTGTCTTTGAAAAACTTAAAAATAGTTGTCTTGGGATCAAATTAGAAGGTTACAACCCACATTTCGCCTTTTTGTCTGAAACTTTCACTGAAGTGAATGTCAACCAAAATGCCTTGGATAATGCCTTAGAAATGCTCACATCATTTTTGCCGTATCAGATTTTTCCAGACCAACTATTGTATTTACTAAATATTTCGTTTGTAGTTACGGAAACTGTTAATTAGCATGGTGCAGAAGCAATGTACCAGTTATATTTTCCTTTCTAATCAACATAAAAATGTTCAGTTGGAAGCATTCATTGTTTCCTATGCATGTCGAAGGCATAACGCCTCTAGAAATTTCGGTTTTGAAATTCAAAGCTCATTATGTCATCATTAGGTTGGGCAACTTATGAATCTACGAGCCCACCAATAAACCGATTGTAGGGTGTACACATTACAAAGTTGAAAAACGTTTCTATATCACTATTTTCTTTTTATACATACCAAAATTGAAACTACAGTCGCAAACTTTATGGAATGCCTTGTGTTGGGTATCATGTTATAATTTAATTTTTTCTTTCAGTACTGAAAGTTAACTCACTTTTTTTTTGAAAGCACAGCAATTCACAATCGATAGGCACGGAAATTACGGGGCGTCATCATAGTGCAAAGCACCGCCTTTTAGATAATTGCAACCTTAATCTCGCTGAGTTCAAGTGAGTGGTCTGTACTGTCAACTGCCTGTACTTGTTTACTTCGTTTAATAATAATAATGCCGTATTCAAGCCTAAAACATTTACCTGAGAGGCCCTTCCCATAAATTGATCGTTTTTGCTTTTTCGGTTGCTGGGTGTTAATCACGACAGGAGGCGGTGACTCCGCCCCCTAGTTGTCACATAAAAGCAGGGACACCTCTCAGGGGAGGTGCTCCGCTCTCCAGCTCTCCTGTCCAGCGACCGTCGTCTTCTTCAACTGGTAGCTTTACAAAAAGAGGGGGGTTGATCCAAGTCCGCTAAGCTTATAGCAGCTTTGCTTTGAATTGCGTTGAATATGGTGGCAATGAATCTAAGAAAAGTGAAAGTTTTATACTGGCTGGCTTCAACCAAATAGTAATTGTGCTAGGCTAAGGCTTACTAGTTCGCTTTTAATTGTTGCTGTGTGGAATCTCGATAGGAACCAACGAAGAAATTACCACTAACCAAAAACCGCTTGATATGTCTGCTTACAACAATTCTAAATCCAAACTGGTGAATTTCAAAAAAAAAAACTTTTTAAACGTTGATCACACTAAACTTCTAGGTAATGCTAATTAGTCTGTTTTGGCTTCTAACAATGTTTTACTATCCAAAACACAGCGCAAAACAACGTAAAAATTTGAGCAAGATGCACCAAACTGTCATAGAATCTACTTTAGTACTATAGCTGTCGCCAAACGAGCACCCTGCCAAAAATGCATCAGCCGTGCGATACTCAGGTGGAAAAAGTGTGCGAGAAGCGCGGATGCAGAGAAAAAGCGGTTTTTAATAGCCGATGCTCGTTTGGCGACAGCTATATTTTGGGGTAGTTTATGTCACTTGAATTAAATTTGAACTTTTCGTTTTGAAGGATAAAAAATATTTGCGCATTTTGTTTAATTCACAACACTGTTTGTTACACATTGATATTCAAAAATTGCGATCTTTCAGCGCTTGGTACACCCTTGCAAATGCTGCAGCATAAAATAGAACGTAGAAAACCAACGTGCGGATAAAAGAAAAAAAGGAAAGCCATTTGTCCGAACAATCGAAGAATAGGTTGTACAACCTCTTTTGTGTCAAAAGAAGGGGGAAAATGTTACTGCGTGGGATGATGTGATTCGCGCGGAAAAACGTTTGCAATGCAGATTTTGCAATTTTTTAATTGTTTTCTTTCGTTTTATTTTTTAAAGTGGTCTCTTTTTAACCGTTGTGTGGGAAGAGTTACAGTGGTTTATAAAGGCTTCTAAAGAACTTTTAAAAAAAAACCATTTTGAAAAATTGCACAGGAAACGTTGTAATTTGGGTTAAAGGAATGAAAATGACATGTTGGCTGAAATGCAAGATTTCTATAAATAAATTTGGTCGTTTGTAGTCTGTTCGCTAGCAGCTCGACTATTTTCAGAGCCAGAGCCAACTGCAAATCTGAATCGCGCTAGTCCTTGCGCCAAATTTGTAAATTATTTCTTGGAACATTTTGGACCATAACCCCGTCAACCTAAGGCCGAGTAGGACTTGATTCGCACGAAAGACCCAGAGCAATCCGTGGTACCAGCGTTTGAATTTTAATAAAAAGCCATGAATAGAAAACATTTGGGATTTCTGCAAATGTAGCACTCATTGCGCACGCATTAGGTGCAATGCAAGATTCATTTTCGACTACAACCACCAAATGTCCTAGGAAAGCACTTTTTGCAGAAGATTGAAAGAACTACGGAAGTTTCATGAGTTGAGAAATAGACAAAGGTTTTTCAGTCATTCTTCTCTTTTTAATAGCCGCATGAGTCAATGCGGAAACGCCGATGACCGTGGGGGAAAGGGCAAGCGAACTCCCGTAATCAGAAGTACTTTTTCACATTTTTGTATTTTGTATTTTTATGCTCTTCTATCTTATCTCACATTTTTAACAAAAAGGCAACGTTAGATTTCACCATATTAACTTTTCTATTTTTCTTACATTTGAAATATATTCAACTTATCTACCTCTTGAAAAACAAAATCAACCCTAAACATCAAAAAGAGAGTGTTCAAAAACAACATTTCTCCTAACTTTAATTTTTTAGCAGATTTGACGTTTTTGGTATGTGTATTTTACTCTTTTCAAAAATGTAGTGTAAAGTATACCTAGCTACATTTTGAATTCCAGGATTTGGCTTTCCGAATTCTCGATTTCTTGGAAGCAAGGAATATTTTGTATAGAAAATGTAATCATTTTTCCCTTATATCCCGTTTTCCTATCAATAACCTTCGAGCGTTTTATGTTTATCCAACATATTTTACACAATTCTTATATTTGAACTTGTTTTGTATGTGTTTCATTTTACAATTTTGTTATCTGTAGGTTCAGCTGTAACTCAAAACTTGTCATGGAATTCATCTGTCCCACCTTCGCCAAGGCTCTTCAACCTGTCTTCCAAGACTTTGGTTGGAAGGAGCTCGCCTATACCGGCACTTTTGCTCTCAGCACTGCTTGCAGCGTGGCTGGCTACAGGCTGATCAAGAGTCCCGTAAGGCTTGCATGAAAAACTTGTAAGAACTTGTTTAGAAATTCCTTGGAGGGCTCTGTCGGCCCCTTTCCAAGTACGTCGTCGGAACCCAGGTCATGGCGACCTGTCTCGCCCCCGTTGTGCACTCCGGCTTGAAGATCATGGAAAATATGCTGTAAGGTCACTTTTTACATTTAACATCTGACTTTGCAGAGGAACCAACCTTAGCAAGGACGATATGGAAGCTGTGAAGCCCCTCTTGAGCGACATCTCCGGAGGAGCTCTTATGACCATGGTTTGACTGCAACGGAACCAAATAAGCAAGAAATTTAGTATGGAAGCACCACTGCCTTGCTTCTGGAGAACTGCTACTGCTCCTGGATGGTGCACTATGATGGCAACGGAAAGAGTACTCTCCACTCCCGTCTGATGGGAGCTCTTACGGTAGTAGAGTTTTGCGATATATGTAAAGGATCAGTTTAGATTGCTCTCCTGATTATCACTGTCTGCGCCTTCAACCCTCCGTTTATGGTGAGTTGAACAGAAAGTTGATGAAATATAGATGGAAGGAATGTCAAGAGCTGAAATGCAAAGAAAGCGAGAAAGACCGATAATAAAGCAAAAAGAAATAAATAGAGAGTGTGTAAAAAAGAAACAGAAAAACATCAAGAAAGACATTTATACAGGCTTAGGGAGACATGGGAACGGAGAAAAAAGCGATACAAACAAAACTGAAAGAGAAAACTGTGACACAAAGAGACAGTAATGCAAGCTAAGTTGGAGAAAACAAGAGAGGAAAGATAGAAAAAAGACAGCCTCGATAGTTTCGGCCCCTCAAGCAACCGACAGTGAAATTATCAATGTATAAGTAAGCGAGGAATAGTAAAACAAAAATGGTTTAATCGAGAGGTACATACTTCGTCAAAGAAGTTTCATATTACTTACTGTAGAAGAAGAAACGGAAAAATTAACAACTTGGGTAAAGAAAACGATTGAAAAAGAACGAAGGAACACAAGAAACGACGCATGAACTGACAGAAACAAAAGACATGATCCGGGGATAGCGTTATGAGCGTTTTGGGGGCGAAAGTTGGGTCAATTACATGACCTTGGCGTTTTTGGGTGAGTTTGACCCATTTAACTTTTTGAAATGGCTTTCCGCCCCTCTGTAGGCAAGCTTTTCAATAAATCGTCCAATAGGCAAAAGTAAGTTGTAAAATTATATTTATCTAGGTTTTCTGTACATTTTCATACGAAAGCAATGTGTAGCCATTAAACGGTACTGTAATTGTTGTTCAGAAAAAAACCGAACGGCAGGGAGATAATCAAATACAAATCTATAAAGATATATGGTGAAAAAGAGAAACAAAAAAATAATGAGAGAGGTAGAGAGACAAAAATGAGTAAACAGAGAAAGACAGAAAAGAGAGCAACCGTGTCGTAGTTGGGGATACTGGCGGGGACAAAGGAATATGGATAGAAATGAAGATAGACAGAGACAGAGAGAGAGAGAGAGAGAGAAAGAGAGAGAGAGAGAGAGAGAGAGAGAGAGAAGCTATGTTTGAGATACATCATTTCAGGCCATGCTCCTCGTCATCTGGTTCCTCCAAGGCTTCCATGCTTATCTCTTCGTCATTGCGGAGAGGCGCAACAACAAGAAGAGCATGACCCCTTACGAGGTCTTGGCCGAGGCCGTTCACATCGAGGTAAAGCTCGTTCATTAGCTGAAGCAAACAATTTCAGGAACAGGAGCGTCGCCAGGCCATCTCCTTCCACATCGTGTTCATCGGTCTTCTGGCTACCACTCTCAGCACTGGCTTCTATCTGATCTTCTCTCACAAGGTTTGAAAAAGAGGTGTCTTCTTAAATTCAAAACAGTTCCAGGGAACTGACTTCCACGAGTCATTCTTCTTCTTCCCAATGATCGCCATGGTCGAGCTGCCCTTCCTCTTCGGCAAGATGAACTGCGATGAGCCCTGCCAGCCAGCCTTCTTCACTGTGCTCTGCAACAAGTTCCCCAGACTTGCCCGCTGGTTCTAAGTGAACACTGACGACAACCGAAGTAGCAAACCAGCTGATTCCCTATCCGTTCCCCTTTATTTACCGTCGTTCATCCCCCAATTACCATATTTTTGCAATTATCTGCTCATTAAAACCAGAATCTCCTCTTTGAAACCTACTGAAAACCAACCCTCTATTTGTTCAAACCACCAAATCTCATGTTTATGTACCAATTCACAAACTGATCCTCATAACCCTATGCTTTCCAACCCATAAGTTTGTTTTTCGTGGTTTGTGCCCAAAGAGAACCCGCATAATCACTGTTGTTTCCAGAAACACTTGAAACTTCAATTGTTTTATGCTACAAACCGCCTTTTTGGGCACCACTGTGTGAAATAAACTTTCCAAAAATGGGTTGTTTTGATTCATTAATTGAATCAGTTGTACCTCTTTAAGAAAATAATGACAAGGGGATACCTTGGAAAAAAGTTTTATATATCTGGTTGAGGCTGTGATTCCCGTTTTTTGCTCTATTCAAGACTATTTGTATTAATGCAGTACAAATACAAAGAGCATGTTCAAAAAGCTTATTTACCAACCCATAAATTATTTTTGATGGTTTGTGCCCAAATAGTACCCGCAGAATCCTTTCTTTTCCTCAGAAGCACGGGAAAATTCAGTTATATTAGGCTACAAGAAACATTCCAAAACGCGCTGTTGTAATTAATATATTCATTCGTTTTAACTATTTTCAAAAACAATGATTTTATTGAACCCTTCAGCCTGTGATTACCGTTTTTCGCTTTTTTGAGGCTACACAAACAACAGAAATCCTACTTGCTTTCTAAAAAAAACTTGCTTTCTGAAGTTTTCAGAATGACTACTTCTGTTTAGCTTTTTTTGAAAACCTGATTTCAAAACGAGTTCCGACACTGAAAGAGGCAATAAACATCCGCATTTCGAGAACTTGGGGATTCTCGTTATCGCTGAACTTCTTTCTTATATTATTCACACACAATTCATCTTTTGCTCCTGAAAAAGAGGAACGAAGCTGTTAAACGTTTGTCATACTTTGTGTACTCATTTTAATCATGGAAACGGACAATCTCTCTTGTGTGCGTCATAGATGCACAACTTCGGGGACTTTTGCTAGAACCATACGTAATAGGACCAACTAATTACGTAAACTGAAAAATAGCAAGAACAACATTTTATGAACAATTTTTATTAATACAACAAGGCAGTGGGATCGAATGATGGTTGTTTGACGACAGGGAGTTCTTTTTTGCAACTTTTAGACAGCAAAATAAACAATGGGGGAGTCTGAAGCACACCGATGGCGGCGACAATGAGGTAGAAGGAATATCCAATACTGAAAAATGTAATTTTAAACTGGGCTTTTTAAAGTTGACACATTTTGTTTGAATCTATTGTCTCAATTGATACAGTTTAGGGGTGGGCAAATTGGGTCGATTGCGATTTCACCCAAGGTTATCGGGGGAAGTGCGACAAATGGATCAGCCGCGAATCAGATACCTAAGAAGTCTAAGAATTCTTACAAATAATGTGAAAATAAAACTTTTATCAATAGGAAAACATATGGGAGTATCGGGTCAAACTATGATATTTCAGTGAGAGTTTGAAGGGCGTTGAGAATTTTTTCTGTGACAACATGAAAAATTCTTGAACCTGAAGAAAATGCCTACGTGAACAGTTTTTTTTTCAATATGTACATTTATTGGTGTTTTTTCTTTGTATGATAACACAATTTAAGAATAAAACTGATAGACTTGTCCATTACAAAAATATGTGTTTTGCTAATAACTGCTTCCATATGGGGACAACACTTTTCTTTTTTTTAATCTATACTGCGTTGGATCATTAATAGCAAGTTTTTACGTTTGTTTTGTTATGTATATCAATTTTTTGTTTGAATTCAGTCCACAAATTTATGATTGAAACAGGAAAAATTTTTAATGCACAAACATTTCATGCACAGTAAACACTGTTTTACTAACGTGAACAATTTTAAAAAAAAAAAAGCGACCGCATTGTGAAAAAATGGAAAACTTTATTTAGCTGTAATGGCAATAAATTCAAATTTTGTTTTAATATAGAATATCTACTAGTTTTCACAATGGTTTGTGAAAAACTTTAACTATGGATAAATACGCCAATGGTCGAAGAATCGGGTTGCGCAGATGTTTTTTTGTCAGGGTCGCGTTTTATTGCGAAAAAAGCTAAGTTGCTGTCTTCTTCGGAAAAATTAGGTTGTTTCCGCGTAGAAATTCCCGACCCCGAAGAAAATGCTAATTTCAAGTTTGATTTTTCTAGGGTATGTAATTTGTTTTCATAGTTTTTTTCTGTTCTTTAGGTTGTTTAAAAAACAATTTTGCTTATCTGTCATATTTGCCCTACTCATTAGTAAGTGATTCCCCGATGTTTGCACTTGTATCATTGACGGAACGGTCGTATGCCAAAGCCGAAAAGAACGCGCAATATGACACGGCCAATTATAGCACCCTTAAGTAAACAGTGCGCGGACCAGAAGCATGACAGCAGATTATTGGCGTAGTCAGCACAAGGACAAATGATTAATCGCTTAGATAAGCAAAAATTCGAAAAACTGGCTTCCCCTTTAGAAAAATATGCTTACCTTGCTCTTCCAGCTGTTGAAAATCCGCCTAGGAGTTGCTCAGGCAGGAGTAAATTGACTTTTAACGTGCTGTGAAATTGAACTAGGAATATAATTGAAGCAGCAGCAAGTGATAAAGCTGAAAATACTTATATTTGTAATATTTTTTTAACTTACAAGCGAGAAGACTCCAAATAACGATTCCTAGCTCTCCAGCAATTGTATCCTCAGCTTTTGCAAACAACGAAACAACTCCTGTTGTTATACCAACAATCGCCCAGAAAATACCCAGAGCGGCGAAAAATATTAAAAGAATCCATGGAATTCGAGAGAAGAAACTGCTACCCGTTTGGAGTTCGGAAAGAACTGAAAAAGTTTGTTTATTTGTGATTGTAAAATCTTTTTCACCATAAAATACCACTGTTTTTGAACCGAGGCCCCAGTCTACTTCTCGCACTCCACTAAAGAGTCCTGAAGACACATGACTTCTTCCTTCGGGAAGATCTCTGTCATTCGTAATTGTAGCATATACCCAGTATTCGGTGAGAAGAGATGTAATTACACAGGAAATACTGAAACAAACAACATTTTGTTCGAAAAATGTACAAAATAATAGCTATTAGGCCAGGAAACTTGATTTCTGTGCATTAAACATCCCAATATACATTTGGTAGTTTCTGTCTGTTGGTTAGCAGCGTAGCGTATTAGGCAAAGTGAGCCATTTCTAGAGAGGAGATAGGGTGGTGAGGTCGGAAGCGAGGGGAGGGTACCAAGGGCGGCCGGGAACCGCTCTGGCGCGAAGCGCCAGAGTGGTCGGCCGCCCTTGGTACCCGACCCGAGCGTACACGTGCGTGTGTGTCGACGTCAGGCCGCGAAGCGGCCGGATGCGGCTGAAGGCCGCAAAAATGAGCGGCCGCAGGCCGTGAAATCGAACGGCCGAAGGCCGTGAGAACACATTGAGGCGGTCGAAGGCCGCCGAACCCAGAAGTCTAAGACCCGCGTAGCGGGGTTTTGACTTCTGGTAAGAAAATATGTCACAAAAACTCAAAAAAAACCAATTTTCTATTTTTGGCTTAATAGGATTGATAGAAGGGTATGTAAACCCAAAAAAGAAAACAAGAGTGTGAGAGAGACATAGAAAAACCGATTTTGTCAAGAAGTTAAGGTTATTATGGTTTCAAATGTCAACTTCCACAAACTTTTTGTTTACCGAAAAAATATAAAAAAAATACTAGCCACCAACCTGATGAGAAAAGAGAGAATGGAAAATAATACTGATACAGCTTCGCACAACTTCCCCATGGGAGATTAATAAAATCGAAAATCTGAAATGAGCAGCTTACATCTGGTTAACCAGTTTTTGCGAAAAAGCCATTGATCAAAATCAAGGTAGGAGCAACACAAAAGACGCCCTAAGCCGTAGGGGCGTGGTCTGTGATTAGGCGCCGCAGTGGTCATTAGGCCGGTTCCCGCTTAGCCGGCGACAGCCGTTAGCCGTCCCCCCGTCTGTGGATCGGCTGCGCGAGAAGGCAGGAACACTTAACGGGATCAAGTGCATCAAAACAAAAGAAGGCGGAAGAAAAAGGTGGCGCCGATTGGGGGCAGAATGCCCCGTGAGAGGATGGGTTTCACACGGTTTGAAATTTGGAAAAATGAACAAATAACGGGCAGACAAGCACACATACACACTCACTGACACACTTCAAAACGGTCAAACCTATGTATCCGTGACCTAGTCCATTGAATTTGTAGTGGCAGAAAACGGCCGGACACTCGGAGCCAGAAATTCAAATTTTCATTTACAAATGTTATGCTAATTTTACCAAAAAACAGGTGTGCAAAAAGTATAGGTCCACTGCATAAAACAGCTGTTTTCTTAATTTTAAAATAATTTGAAGTAACCTGGGGCATTCTTTGTGGCCGAGGGCGTCTCTGACACGATAGTAAAGGGGCATGACATGTTTCTGAAGCAATAAGCGCCTCAAATTTTGACAGGTGTTGCTTTTTTATTATGAAGAACTCGGCCTCGGAGGACTGCTTCATGATCTCAAATACTGCTTAAAACCGTTGGCTAATACTTTTTCTTACTGAATTGCAGCAGGAGAACACAGTGACCACCTTAGAATGCGGATTTTTGGGGTGTCAGCAGTGAAAAATGGGCATTTTGAAGTACTTCCTTTGTCAACATTTTTGGAACATCGCGACAGACACGGTTGGAAAGCAAAAAAAAACTGAAAAACTTTGCAGTTTTCTGCAACCAAATTGTCAATTTTCTAATGTTTTTATTAGAATACAGAGGGTGAATTTGGTTTTCGACGCTTGTTTGTTCGAAGAGCAAATTTTTTTGAACTGCAGCAAAAACATTTTCCAAGACAACTTTTCAAGGGCTTTCCAGCGGTGTCCGTCTCAATGTCCTGAAAAAATTCTAGTGGTATCTCGTTTTTGTGTTTTTTGGCAAACGGCGCCGGTCTGTGTCGTATGGTAATGAATTTTCGTTTTCAGCCCCTTAATTTGTTCCTTAGACTTTGCTCAATCGAATGACATACATACTCACACATAGACACACACACACATGCACACATACACGTATCACACATACACATAAAGAGAGACAAAATGCCCTGTACAACTGCTAGACAAAGAATCGCTCAAGTGAGGCCTTTAACTGTCACCACAGACACACAAACACACAGACACACAGACACACAGACACACAGGCACACACATATATACACATACATAAACACAAATAGAGAGAGAGAAAGAAAGAGAGAGAGAGAAACGGAGAGAAACAGAAAGATAGAAAGAAAGCCAGAAAAACCAAAGTGCCAGACAAAGCATCTGTCAAGTGAGGCCTTCAACTGTCACAAGCCTCAGTAGGCGGGCGAGGTCACTAGCAGATTGCAAGGACACCAAAGCCAAATTACCTTTCTCAAAAAAACACCACAAGACAGTCGTATGACATTTTGATTTATCTTTCAAATAAATTATGGTCTAGACAACAAAATCAATGGCAAAGTGGTTATTGCAAGAGTACTTGTCATGTTCTGTACACAAGACTAGAACGATTCAACAGGGGAGAAATCAGATTCCGACATGAAAGACATGAGATGGCATTTGAGAAATTGGGCACCTCAACCTCCTGAAGCAGTTTCAGGGGAAAACACAAAGTTACATCGAAATGGATTAGACTCGGAGATTCTGGGCATATACAACGTGTTGTTCACCTTCTTCACGGAATCGTTCGCTGCTGTCATTACTTTCATTGTCTTCGTTGATGGTACGGGTTTCGGAGACAAATCTGCAAAAGTCGAGCTTGAACTTTTCTCCTCTGTATGTCTGTCTAGCTCCCTGTCTCTCTCTCTTTCTCTCTATTTTAGTTCCTCTATTCCCTCTCTATCTCTCATTTCTGTTTGTCTCTATTTGAATGTTTCTCTGCTTCTCTTCCTCTATTCATTCACACTTTTCTTCTATATAATCTATGCTTGAACTAGCTACAAACCTTGTTGTGTGCGTTCTCTTGACATCTTTCTCAATAATTTCACTTTCGTCGTCGCTGAGACAGTAGCGGCGTTCTCTGAAATTTTAGGCTTGAAACCCATAGCCGAATTTTAGAAAATTATTTGAAACCATTTTGTTTAAACAGAGGATTAGTTTAAAAACTGTTTTATAAATATTTTTGCGGGCGTCTACTACACGTTTACCATTGAACTTCCAACTATATCCCATCTAAAGGTTAATTATGCTAACGAATGGTGATTTCGAGGTTCAATCTTGAAAACTCACGTTGTTTCAACTTCATCAAATCCGCTCATCGGGGCAACTCTTCCCATGTCCCTCTCAAACGCGTAGTTCCTGTAGCTTGAACGGTCGGGTGAACTAGCCAAGGGTCGTCTGAAATGCAACAAAATTACAATTTGTTTTCGGTTGGCCTACCCATTCCTGATGAACCTTTCATTGACCACCCTTCCTTCCCGTACTGAGTAAGATCCACCGTTTCTGTCCCTTCCATAGGTTTCATAGTCCCCTCGGTCGTCACGGCGATGTCGGCTAGCTCCAGTTCCAGCCCCAGCTCCAGCTCCGATACGGGTGTACTGAGCATCAATGCTAAAAAAAATGAATTCCAATTGAAAATTTGCTGGTTACCTTTCTTCTCTGATATCTCCATCCCTGGAGTGGGTGTGATAGCCATCGTCGTAAATAATCTGAAACCAGTATGTTATATAACGACTTTTGAAATCAAACCGCTGGAATAATCCTAGTCTTGGTGTCTTTAGACGTAGCTGTGATTTGTTCTTCTTTGTAAAGAGATCCGTTTGTTCCGACTCCTTTCTCCAAAACAGCTGGATTTTCTGTTCCAACTCCTACTCCAACAGCTTTGTTCTCTTCCACGGTAGCAACTCTCCTGAAAAGATAAGAAAAACTGAAGAAACTTTATATTCTTACGTAGAAACAGTAGTTTTTTGCTTTCTCTTCTTTGCGAGGCAGGCCAGACAGCAGGCGATGCAACACAGCAGGAGGAGTAGAAGAAGGAGGGCCAGCAGAAGCCACAGCCACCAGGGAATCACCACACCTAAAAGTGTTGTGGTTTGAAAACTAAAAGGTTTTACCATGGTCTGTGCCAACAACAAGTGGGTATTGATCCCGAGCCACTTGGACATAGCCTCCACCAAGACTGGGTGCAGCGTAACCTCCTCCGATCGGGATAAAGCCACATGTGACTGGAAAGGGTGTGGCAACAACGCCGAGAAGAGCGGGTCGTCTTTCGCAGGATCTCTGAAAATTAGGAATTTATAAACACGAATAATTTTCAACTAAGATACAATTAGAATGTAAAACACTGCTTAGCGAATTCTGATTGTGTTATTTATGCAAGATAAACCACATTACAGTCAATGATAAAAGCAAATCTATCTAGAGATTTGTGTTTTGTTCATTACCAGAAGCCAAGTATCGCTACACAGACCTTCGGCCGCCTCAATGGGCCAGAGCTGTTTCCGATCGCCTTTTTTGATAAACTTCCCCTGCTCACTCCACCGCACCATCCCTCTCGTCAATGAACTTCTGTGGACATGAAAGGCGAAGAGCAAACACAGATAAGGAGAAACACCACACATTTTTCACAATCCTAGTGATCCAACACGAATCATTTGAATACTTAAAGTTTTTTGGACAATATTGCGCAGACCACCTCCACATTTCAAATAGCTGTGCTGCTTTCTGTTCCAGAACTGCAACTTTACGTTGTATCATAATGATGAGCTGATCTCATAGCAATTAAATAAATGGAGTTTTGAACTTCTACTATCGGTGGTTGCGAAAACACAAAATGGATTTTGAATGTTGTTGAAAATGTTGTAAAGTCACCTGTAAGGTATGTTGAAAGATTTCCTCAGACAAATGCTCACAGACGATTTATTGGCATCACATACTTTAATTTTAACATACCATTTCAAATATCTTTAATAATAGCTTTCACGGTTTTGAAAAGCGGAAATGCAACTAACAATTGCAATTGCACATAGGTCAACCCACTTTCTGCAGTTCAAAATATAAATGTTCCACATCAAACGCGGCCAAAATACAGATTCACTATCTATCAGAAGTCCAAATAATGGTAAAACTCAACAATTAAAGTGGAGTATTGCGATGCATTAGGTTTTTGATAAAAAAAATTTTGATAATTGATTTTCAGGAGTTAGACATTAGAATGCTTTACCGTTAGAATTAATACAAAACAAACGTTTGCATTGGTTTTTGCTTCACTGTTTTCATCACCCTCAAAATGACAACAAACTAACCTCTGCGCATGCACAGCAGTCGAGTACCTTCACTTGACATGTGAATTGAATACTAGTCGCCGGAGCTGTGAAGTGAACCAGGGTTCTTTTTATAGCTCCCACAGTGTTGTACTGTTCCGTTTCCACGCTTCCTTGAACGTAGTTTCCGCATTGAACGCACCTACAATCGGAGGGAATTAGTCACCGAGAAACCATTAGTAAACCCGATTTGAAAACATCTGCGCAGTTTGTTTTGCCAATTGTACGAATATTATTGTCGGGGGCCGGCGGCGATCGCCCTTTTTGGTTGGTCACAAGCTCAAATAGTGCACAAAACATTCGCAGGGCTAGCGCACAAAAGGAACAGGCAATAAAACTTGGAGATGGGACATAACGCATGAATACTCTTAGTGTTTTGGTCAAGGAATCAGAATCGATTTCAAAAGTGGCTGAGGAAACAGATTATGAGTTTTAAGAAAACCGGGGGCGGTTTGTTTGATTAGGGTCCCACGCTGCCTTTTCTGTCAATTTTCTGAGTCACGAACTGGTAAAACGAGAATTTGCATAGGAAAAACGTTCAAGTTATGAGTTACGCAAGAAAAAGTGTAGTAAGTCATGTTGGGAACCCTTTACCAGGAAGATGGAAAAACGAATCTTTTGATTTTTACACTTCAGCTAGACGAAAAAACAACGAAATTCCAATTGTTTGAATTATATAAGAGCAAAACATTGAATTTTCGTTCAAAAAATGGAGCAGAGGCTGGGCCAAGCGAACATCTTGAAGATATTCATTTTAATTGAATGTGTTTTGTGAGAATTCACGCAAAAAAACCCTTTGAAAGATAGGTTTTTGCCCAAACAATTTGAAATACTTTTCATGGCTAAAAGGAAAACATAAAGTTGGTATCGGATTCACTTCTAATTACTGTATTGCACACTTTCAAAAAAATGGAGGGAGGTTTCAAAACTTCGAAGAGTTGTTTATGCATTTTTCAAAATGGATTCATTTTCTACAATTTCTACTCGCGAAACCCAAACCTATGCTCTATCAGCTGTTCAAAAACCGCGCCGTATACCAACTTCATGCAACAATTACGCTTTTTGATGGGATTAATGTGGCATAGCAAACAGGCGCGCGCACTAGTACAGAACAGCTTGTTTGGCAAAGGCCAACCGAGCACTAACCCATAGGCACCGATGAAGGGAACACCGTTCATGGTACAGGAGTCGATCATGTAGTCAGAGCGTTCTCCTCCCTCCATGTAGATCTCGAAGGTGTAATGTTGGCCAACGACATACTGGGTGGTAGCAGGGAGCCCGTTTCCGAAGAGGTGGCTGTGGACACTAACCAATCCTAAAAACGATAGAAATTAGGATAACGGAAGTTTGACGATTTTGACAGTTGTAAAAATCAAAACGGAGCTAAAAGGGATGAGCTTCTCACCTTGGTGAACCCGAATCGACGGAACTGCTTCAGCGAACCGAAGTAGTAAGGCAAGTGTGACTCCCCAGACCCAAATCACAGAGTCTCGAAGGAGCAGACGGTTCGTAATTCGAGGCATGGCCGTGGGCGCTGACTGAACCATATGTGCCTGACATTTCTCGCAACGCCCCTCGCCGCGTACGGACGGGCGTGAATCATCATCACACGTAACTGTAGTAAAAAGCACTTTACGAATTTTTCCCGACGGGCAGCAATTTTTGGAATGCCCCGAGTCCGGAAGTGAAATGAATGGAAAGTGTCTCGGTAATTGAAAAATGTCTAGACCGAGGCTTTTGAAACACGCTGCAAGCCTGAATAGCTTTGCACAACTGATACAGAGATACTGCCATGTTACTAGCAAGGGAAAAATAAACAAGACTTAACGATACAATGTTCAAATAAAATCATACCGCACAGAAAATTTGAATAGCAACATCAAAAAGCATTCTTGTGCTTTTAACGGTCAGATCAATTCGAAAAAGGTGACAAAAATCAAAAGGCCGGACAAATTTCGTTTCGTTTTGTGGTCAAAACAGCTTCATTCAATGAGCAAAACACACCTTAACCTAGTTTTTTGGCCTGAGAAGAGACGCCGCAAATCTGAAGTGTGAATTTTGAATGTGGCGCCGAAGTGGGCTTGCATTGCAGAGCACTGGCGATCTCCTAGGTTTTTCAAGCACAAATTCCGACTAAGACGATGAATTTTTTATATAAATTACATTTTAATTCTAACGCAATAATTTTTTTTTTAAAGTATAAATAAATGATCTGATTATAGGTAAGCGTTTTTTTCGCTTTTTGTCCCAGTTTTGTTTCTGCAACGATTAAGCTTTTGCGCGTAATTTGGTTACCAAACATTTCTAGACACAATATTCATTATTTTAATTTTTTCAGACTTCACCAGTAGTTACTTCTTTTCCATTGTTTTTCTTTATCTTTTCAAAGTGAATATTTATCGCTTGTTTATTAAAAAAAAACGAAGAATACGGGAAATCCTTAAAAGCCAGAATTTTGGGCCTTTTCAATTCTGGATCATGAAAACACATTTCTAAAAATTGGTTTAAGATTTTTAGGTGGATATAATTGAAATTCCACTTTTGAAAACCTTTTTTGAGTTTATAATTCCCGTATTAATCGTACCAAAACACTTTTTAAAGGACCCTTGGTTGTATCTCAAATTCATGGATTTATGAATTTTGATTACAACGTATTTCGGACGTTCCAACCTTCAGAATATAACAAACACTTAAAAAAACACTTTTAACTTTATAAATCTATTTTATTCTACTTTAAATTCATTTTGCTTTCATTTTGCATTAGAATCCATCTTAAAAGTATACCGATACTTCCTATGTTCAGATTGTTTGTGCGTTTCTTTTTTTGTTATTGAATTGTTCCAGTTCTTCTATTTCAAAACAAAAACAAGAAAATAGCATATTTATTCCACAAAACGCAAAATAATGACAAACTCTCTCAATATTTACGATACGCATGAGATGAAAGCGTGTTGGCCAGCACAATCAGTAAAAGCGGACACAATTGACACCTGAACATATGGCGAATTTGAACTGAAGCATCAATCTCGATCAAAATGCTAGAATACCCTGAAGTACAACACAAGCTTAGCAGAGATTACTGCATCATCAACGTTTTGAGATTCTGCTCGAGAATGGATTCGCGCACGTCTTTGAACACCCTCCGGATGTTGTCGGTATCGACGGCGGTTGTGAAGTGGTAGAAGAAGGGGCGGGCTCTATCCTTTCGGGAGTTTTCGAATTTATCCACGAGGAAGAACTGCACATCCCTCACTGACAGGTGATCTCCAGTGAAGTCGGAGAAGTATTGTCGGATATCGGATTTGGGGACTTTCTCTGAAATGAAACATTGCGAATAAGGTTTAAAGTTGACATATACAGTTTCGATCATAAAGATATCAGTTTTAGGTTTTTTTTTTCATTTTTAAAGGGACCGTCAGGGGCCATTTCGGATTAGTATCAAGTCGTTTCAATTGAAACCATTTTCTCAAACACCTCCAGTCAACGGTTATGCGCGAAATGCTTGCCAAGTCTTCATTAGCATTAGATTTAGGAAACGCCCCTGACGAGCCCTTCAAGCTCGTTCCAAACCAAAATATAGATAAAAATAGCCCATTTTTCGTCAATTTTGATGCACATCACAAGCATGGCTTTCGAATAAAGCAAAATGTCTTGAAGGTACAGCTAAGTTATACTGCAAAATGTTTGTCGTTTTACACCTTTTCTCAAGTTCCTAGGCATATACAAAATAATTTGGTAGTTAAAGTTGCAAAAAACCTAAAGTTTGTGGCCAATATGGTTAACGTAAAAACGAAATAAAACTTTTCGGCTTGTATTTGCATTATTCTTTCTCAAAAATCAAAGATTGTGCGAGATTTCACAAGTGCCACACAACACGTGTTTGTTAAGCTAGCCCTTGCACTCCACGTACACTAGAATTTGATTGTTTACTTTCCCTCACCTTTCAACAAGTCGCTCTTATTCATGAAGAGAATAATAGAAACATTGGAGAAGGCTCGATTGTTGACGATCGTCTCGAACACTGAACGCGACTCCACGACGCGGTTTGTCCGTCTGTCTTCGGTGATGACCTGAAAATGGTTTTTCTTCGAATAGGGAAACTTCGCTCGCATTGGAATTGCATGTTTACTACTCATATATAGGATTCCAAATAAAGATGAATCAGTATGGTGCAAAAATGTAGAAAAGTTCCAATACTAAGAACCAAACATGGTTAAGGGTGAAGCCGGCCCACAAACTTGAATCTTTTTTCACTTGTACTGCACAGGAAAAGTGTTTCTAGCTTAAATTTTGTACAAAAATACCAAGACAAAACAGTTTTCAACGGGAAATCGAACTGGGGGCCACTTTGGTTTTACCAGTCCAACCTCTTCGCCATTCGGCCATGGGAAACATTAAAAAGTTCTATGAGATAGTTCCAATCCTCCTTTAAAGATTATGTTTTCCAAATGGAGAACGATGTGTTCCACCATAAGAACGGAAAAATAGTAATCTTGAAAGAAGTTTGATAAAAAAAAGTGTTCTTATCAAAAATCACTGGCCGGCCCGCTCTAAAATTTCTCGGCCCGGGCCGGCCTGGTCCAGCCCTTGATTTTGCCATATCTACTAACTAAGAACTATCCAAACCTAGAAACCGATAAATGAATTGATCTTCTACCAGATAATGGACTCGTTAGAAGTAACACTGTCATATTTTCAACAACAAATCAAAAGCGAGAAATTGGAACACTTTAAGAATGCGGTGTTCAACCTGCCGAAACCAAATCCAAACCGAATTAGAAACCTACACAAGCTACTTTTATTTTGACCTATAGCTTAAAATTCTGATTGTCTTTTAAAAAGCCACTTAAACTGAATATCTTTCAACTATTTCTGGCAATCCTCTTTCGTGAACTTCAAACTGGTGGTTACCTGATCATACTCGTTCGACGCAACCATAAAGAGAATGCTAGTAATGTCCGAAAAACACTGGAACCATTTCTGTCGCTGCGATCGCTGACCGCCAACATCAATGAACCTAAAAAAACATTCTACTCCAACCAGGCACTTTTATCACCTGAAGGGAATTTTATTGATGCGGAAGGTGTGTTCAGAAATTCCTCGTGTTGCCTTACGGCAGTACAAGATATCCTTGTTGGTAGGATGGAAGTCAGGCATGGCGATTCTGCTGATATGCTCGAAGAAGTATTGGCACGAGTCGCTCTGAATCCAAAGTTTGAGCAAAACAAAGGATGGTAAAACAAACAATTTGGAAAAGATTGCGTTGTTCGAAGGTCTTCTTAATAGAGGCGTCTGACCAGAAGTCACGGATGGCAGGGGCTATTTCCACAAATGTGGTAAAGTCGATTCCTTTTAAGAGATCGGTGACAGTGAACCTAAAACAAGTTTTTAATATTAATAATCGAGATTTTGCGTTGTTAAAACCAAAAAAAACAAAGAAATTCAGACTTAATGTTCCCTATACTGAACCGACAAAGTCGAAAAAGGTATTCGCATTGCACATGTGTGCGGAATTTCTGGAAGGTTCAACACCCTTTTTTTTGCAGTTCTATTTTTAGTTTTACTCAGTAATGAAATCAGAACACTCAGATTTTTTTTCATTTCTTGGTTTCCACAACTGCTAAAACGTATAAGGCACTTGCAAAAAGAATAGTTTTATTTTCACGTTATTTTCCTGTTAAACACCTGTTTGTTCACCCATGCAACTTCTTTTATAACAAGTTTTCCAAAAGTGTCCGAAAATTGTCTCTATAAGCGGCGTTCACAAAAGCTGTGTCTCAATGAGAAGAATTTGAGTAATATGCTCTGTCTCCGAAAAACAACCACCCCTTCGGCACCCTAAGGGCTTCTAGGTAAATGGTCCTGCCACGAAATGGGATAGGTCACAAAAGGCGCCAATTTCGAACACGAGAGCGTGCTCTTTATTAGGCGGGCGCAGATTTTTGCGCCAAACCAGCGTCTCATGATGTCGCTTTTTATATGGAGTTATCAAAAACGCAAATTGTTGAATGGAGACAGACTATATATACGCCAAATATATCGAACACTAAACCTGAAAAATTTTATCGGAAAAACATTTTCCAAAGAATGATTGTCTCACGTTCAGTTTTAGATATCTAACTTTTTGTTGTTGTTGTGAAAATGCGGTTTATAAAAAAAGGTTTCTTTGCGTGTTTCATGCTGTCATGTTCTTAAGACAGTACTTCGCATAGCTACGCATGGTTTGTTTCCGGAAACGGAACACGTTTTCGCTAACTCTTAAAGGACTGCGGTCGTTGCTTCCCATCGCGAAAAGTTGTGACAGCTGCTTGACTTTCAAACCATCTCTGTCTCAATTACGAGGTCGAGAGTACAAGCCAGCACAGCAGTATTAACCTTTTTTTATTTCGTTCCATAGGAAACATGCTATATAATCCGACGGAAAAAAGCGCAAACTGACCTCAAGATCTGGCTGGTGTTCTTCTGCCGAGAGGGGTCCTCCCATTCTATGTTTAACTTTTGTCGAGCGTCGAGTAACACCCTCATTGCGGAAATTGCATTCTACAAAGAAAAAAGTAAACACAGAAAGAATAGATCCAACCTGGTATATCTGCTGTCGGTAGGCGCGAACTTCATCGGCGGTGAACTCACCCGCTCCGTGGATGATGTTCATCTGTTTGACGAATGTACTTTTGCCCGACTCGCCGGACCCCAGGAGGAGTAATTTAACCTAAGAGGATTGGTTTGCGTAAAAAGAGGAACTCACTTGATTCCTCATGGCTTTTTTCTCCTGGCGCAGCTCGGTTTCAATTTCCTTAGAGTGCTGCCATTCGGCAGGCGCTTCGGGCCTGCCACAGCAACACAGTCCCATGACCATGCGAACGAATCTGAAAAATGAAATAAATTTCATCAAAGTGGGTACAGGAAAACATCGAATTCTTGCAAAACCTTGAAATGAATTGAATTTGCCAGATACTGTTGGTAACTTAGTTAAAAACACAAGTTACAGGAAATTTTTTAACAGATGTCTACATACAAAGAAAACTATAGTGGTTCAAAGATGGCACAAATGTGAGTTTCTAAAATTTATTCTTCAAAACAAATAAATCAACGTCAGATACGAATAAATCGTCACTCAAATTTTAGAGAGAAATTTGGCTACGGCTGTATTTTGTCCATGATATTAGCTATACGCTAGTCAGATACCAAAGATATTTGGCAAAATGCGTGGTATTATCGAGTAGAAAGAGGGTCTTGGTGGTCTAGCGGTCTAAGGGCTTAATAGGTGGTTTCCAGCAGGTACTACCAAACTTGATGCTGGGGAAAGTTTACTTTACTTTATTAGTGAAAATGTCTACAAAATACCTTAGACTATCTTTCTAGGGTGGTTTCAAATTTGAAATCACAGAGCCAAATCAAAATAAAATCGGAAATCTAGTTCTACATGTAGAAACCAAAGCATTTGCTTGCCCAACGGTCAGCTGTTGTGAACAAAAATACAGCTACATGCACAAAACGGAAAATCATTTGATCCCTTAAATTTTTGCAAAAATTGGTAAGAAATTATGTGAACGTTGAAGTTTGATGCATCCATCTTTAAAGTATGCTTGTTTTGAACCATTAAGCGCGGATCGTTTCGGCGAATTTTGATCCGAGGGAAGACCGCCTAGGCCGAAGACTACGCCTAATCGCAGCGACAGGTCGTGCCAGTTTTGTGCAAAAGAATATAGAAAAACATGAATTTGGCTGTAACTTCCGCCCGCTTAGCAAATGTAACAAGCAAAACGGCAGAATATGGGGTTTTTTGAAAGTTGTCCTAACAATTTTGGAAAAAGTTGTACTGTTATTAGGCAGAGAAGGTGAATGCCATGGGCAGCTTGAACTTATAGGGGTCGGCACAGCGGAAACTGGAACAAGCAGTAAAGAAAGTGAGACAGTGAAATTGTTGCAGCTATGAGTCACGCACAGGTCGTCCCGCCACCGCAAACAACGCGCCGTTCGGCGGCAGTGCGTGAGTCATTTCGTGACGCATTCGGCTCGAGAGCCTCTTCGCCGCATTTCCCGGTTTAAAGAGGAGAAGAACGATCTTTGACAATCTTTTTTGGCCGGAGAACAGTAGGCACAAATCTAGTGTTCCTTTGAAAAGAGGTTGAAAGTGGTTTTCTCTCGCATGCAAACTGACATTTTAAACTTCAAATTATTCTTGCAAACTTTATATCTGAGCAAAGTAAAGGTTTTTGAAGGTTTTTGATTTCGTTTGAAGTCTTTAACGCTTATTATGTTTCAGTACGAAATACTTTGACTCCTAATTAAAAGTACCATGTTTATTTTAAATTTTGTTAAACTTTACGTTTTGACGTAACTTTCCAAAAAATACAACGTAAAATTTTATAGGAATTGACACATAAAACTATTCATTTATTGGAAAGTAGCAAAACAGATTTTGAAGTTTTGAATAATTTTCAGTAAGGTTTCTGAATCTTTGTGTAAGACTTTGTTGACCTTATGCTGGTTTACTGTGGCCATAGGCGATCATGGTTTATAAGTAGTTGATGGTAGTAGTTTTTCATTAATTTTCTCCAATTCCAAACTTTCCAATTTTTGAGTTTTGAAAATATAAAACAGAGATACGAATTTTGCCTTTCCATGCAGTAGAAAATTTACTAAAAAATCAGTGTCACGTAGAAAAAATTTTAAGGATAGAACTTGACGACTTTTATTTCGATTCCGTAAATTGCGACTTGATATATTTTCAACGTTTTGGCAGGAAAAAATTTCGTCCTTGAAAATTTCGTCTTAATTGACATTATTGCTTCAAATGATTTTAATATATTTCTTCCTGGTTCAGATGTTGTAACATTTGTTTGCTAAAGTGTTTCACGTGTGCTGTAAAACCTGTCCTCACGTCTGGGTGAGAAGTGTTCTCAAATAAGTGAAACGGTCCGGATCCCTATTAATAAACTGCGCCACCCAGTGAGTGTAACGGAGAATCGAAAAACAGTTTAAGGACCTGTCTGACTCAAACGATAACAGTCAAAGGCAAATACATCCGGCTAATGATAAAAGTCAACAAATTGAACAAAACAAGCGGTTCATTCAAAACATAGTGACTGTTGATCAAACAGAATAGATGAGTCACGGAAATGCAAAGCGAGGTATAATTTTTTTGTTGCAAAAATTATTAACTTTGGGAAATGAGATTCTAGAACCACACAATTTCGTTCGTGAAATAAGAGAATTATAAAAAGGAATTCGGTAAACCTGGCTTGATAGAAGAGAAAAGCCAATGTATGACGCACTAAAATTACCAAATTCAAAGTAATTCCCAAAATAGTAATGAGATCTTAGGAATAGATTGTTGACAGATTGTGTTCGATCAATGTCGCGCACTATAGAGATCAGTCGGACACGGAGGAGCGAGACGACGCAAAGCAAGAGAGAACACACACATGAAACAAGGAGCGATCGCCGCCGGAACATTGAAAATTCCAAATATTTCACTTGGATTTCGTTTTCGCCGTGCAAAGGAATGTTGTCAACGAAATGTATAGGAATGGTTGTCAGTGGTGTGTGTGTATGTGTGTGTGTGTGCGTGTTTCTGTGGGTGTGCATGTGTGTTTTGTTGATGCAACGACCTCTGACATCAACACGTTGACGCAAAATTTGCAATTTTCTCCAACTACGTTCACTTTCAAACGTTGTTGAATAAGTACAAATTCACTATCATTCAGACTAAATTACTACTCACCACGCATTTTGGCTAGATGAAAAATAGAACGCGCGCGTGTGTGTGTGTGTGTGTGTGTGTGTCTGTGTCTGTGTCTGTGTCTGTGTGTGTGTCTGTGTGTGTCTGTGTGTCTGTGTGTCTGTGTGCGTGTGTGTATGTGTGTGTGTGTGTGTGTGTGTGTGTGTGTGTGTGTGTGAGAGAGAGAGAGTGGGTGGGTTTTTGTTGGTCATCCCAGGCTACGTTTGTAGGTTGTTTTAAACATGAAGATTTATGAAAGTTAAAAAACTTTTTGCTGAATACAGTGTATGTCAAAACGAAAAATGACATGGTTGAAGCTAAAAGTGAATATTGTTCAAAGTAGTTTAAACGGAAATTGATCCTTGGAAAGTTAGGCACAAAAACCCATTTCAGTTCAAAAAAGTGACAGAAATAGGAAATCTACGCAATCTTATGAGATTACACGGTAAAAGATGATTCCCGGAAGGATGCGGAAAATTGAGCGAAAAAATTTGATTGAGCACGATCGATCGGCTGCGATCGTCGACAGTGATAAATCGGTAAGTTTACAATCCTTCCGATGTTTTGCAAAACACTGACGAATTACAATAGGAATGGAAAAATGACGAGCGATGACCCCACCTTCTCCATACTGCTGTAATACAGGCGAATATAGATTTTATCATAGTGGCAGCTGGTTGCGCGGGGAGCGGATGGGCGATATCAGCGGCGCTCTGCTCTTGAGAACAAAACAGAGCTTGGAAGCACTTGACGCCGGTGATTTCACTCTTCCGCCCTCCCCCTTCTGCCAGCGTATTTTCATGGTACAGACCGGTCCGCCATTGATTGCGGTGACATTTTGGAGGACACTCACTATTGTTAAGATGTTAGCTGTTGACGATCGTAAACGTTCGGTTTGTTTATGGTAAACTACATTTTGGCTATTTTAGACTTTGTCACAGTTACTACTTGCAATGTGTTTTGTGAAACACACAGATGTTTTTCTTTTTTGTGCAAAAGTAACATATTCAAACACAACTCTTTTGCAGTTGAAGAAACGGCCCTAGTTGGCGCTATGGCGTGTAATATAAGTACTGTAAAAACACCGTGAATAACGGAATGTGAAATTTAAACTGTAAATAAGGTCAAAACACCAGCAGACTTCTAATTTCAACTTCATGAATCATGAAAACAATTGGCAAATTGTTCATGTTCTTTATCGAAAAAATTCGAACGGCGTGCGAAAATGAACCAAGTGTACAGAAACAGAAGATCAAGTCGAAGTAGCCTAAATGTCAGCGAGACGCTGCTTTTAACGCATTTCTGTGGTTTTCATAAATGTCAAGCGAACACGCTTACTCATTTAGGAAAAAAGTACAAATCACATTTTAGGATCGTATTTATTGTACAAATCACACCTAACACACAAACGACGTACCCACAAAGTTTAAAACAAAACAAAAAATTTGGCTTTGTCATTCTGCACAAAATTTCAAGGCGACGCTCCTAATAAAGCCATCAAATTGAAGTCAGCTTTTTGTTTTTTTTTTGCGTTTTTTTTGGTTTGAGCTGCCATGAAAAAGCAAAATGTTGTTTCTGCGCGCTCTCTAATTGCCATGCTATTTCTTTGGGAAAACTAGGCCACTGTGTTATAGGTTTTCCGAGATAGTGTTATAAATAGAGAGGGCGCAGAAACGACCTTGTAGAAAATTGTATAACACATTTTTTCTACTTTTTATCTTATCTATAAGTTTGTGAATTGTTGCTCCTGCTGTTAAGTAGCTGTCGTTTTAGTGGGGACAATGTTTTTTCATAAAGTTATCAAACGTGGTTTTAAAAACACAAAATCGTTAAGTTTTGAAACATCATATACCTTTCCTGAATCGTTTTCCCTTAAAATCAATGTTAATCTATAAGAGAATAGACAAAGACGTATCAATAACCGGGTGTATAGTATTTATTAGTTAGAGAAAAAGGTTATAACGCATTCACAACTTTTTTTAAATTTCGCTCTGAACAATTTCTCAATACTTTATTCCTTAGTTGAATGAAAACATTGAAAACGTAAATAAATATGTTGCTGTATTATTTGAGTAATATTACGGAACAGTTAAACGGTCTTACATGTACATTCGAGAGACTGACTCTACTGGAACAACTGATTTAAAACGGAACAATCTGTTTCTATATTGTTCAATAGAAATAAGAGGAATTAGACCGTTGACAACCGGAAGAAGACCAAATATCAAAAAACGAGCACTTCCTATCAACAGGCCAGGTGTAATTATGAATTGGAGACGGTAGGCGAGAAACGACAATTCTGTGATCAAAGGAGACATTGCTTGGAGGGTTAGAGTCTGGAAAACGTAACTGAAAAAAGCCAAAGTTAAACATACTTTTACTAAGGTGTTGTATGTTTTCTTAGTGCTTGCGGAAATAATTGTAGAAACTTGTTTGAGTTCACGAACGATTAGAAATCGTACCAAAAATGACACAAACGTAGCTGCCAACCAAAGACCAAGCAAAATGTGAATCGTAACCACTTGCTTAAACAGAATGCTTCAATTAGAACCAAAGCTTACCTCTGTTTTTCCAGAATCTAACCCATAAATAACTGAAGAATAGTTTTGAACGATTGGGTGATTAATTTCATTTCGGTAAAGTCGTGCTTGTGGGATTATTATCTGAAATATGTGGATCAAAAACACACTCTACTTGTTTGATAAAAATTGTTTTCTTTTTAAAATAGAAAGTCATTTTGATATTCATCTTTCAAAAAATAAATTCATAAAAACTTCTTAAAACAGGCTTTTTAACGTTTTTTTTCCAAGAAGACTGATTTTCATCTAAAAACCTCCGTTTCTATTTTTAAAATTTTGCTATAAAAGTCGTAAATATATTTTGAAAATGGTAAAAATTGTAAAAAAAAAATATATTTAAAAAGGGGGGGGGGGGTAAGAAGGTAAAGGTGAACATTTGTCTTATAAAATAAAATGTACATTATATAATATATCTTGCCGAATAAGCTAATGGAAAGTTTTTTGGTTGAATGTAACAAATAAAAAATGTAGGGTTCGAAACCTTTCTATGTTTGAAAAAGTTTAATATAGCTGTCGCCAAATCGATATTCTATGCTAATTTCTGCAAACATGCAAAGCATGCTCTATCGACAATTATTAGACTTCGAATTTTTCTTATCAATCGAGCATTACTTCAACATTATAATTTTTTTGGTACGATTCCAATTTGGGGACAGCTATACATGGTCTTTATTACGATTTTTTGAAAGCGGATGAATTTTGTTTAACTGAACGTTAATATTTTGAAGATGTTTATATAACGACAGCAAAACACAACTTAAAGAATCTAAGGTTTTCTTTTTAAGCGTAAAGAAAGACTTACCATGTAAACGGTTCCTGGTATCTGCGCAAATCCCATCAAAACCATTGCCGTACTATTTTTAATCGATCCTCTTTTCAAAATATAGTACCGTGAAAGGAATGACGTCATAATAATGATTGGACTAGTGTTCGCAACATTGCTCAACACACAATGTACCCAAAAACAAAAGTCTTCACCAATGTATTGACCAGGACCGAATGCGTAGTAAATACTGAATGGGTTTATAGGGAGTGCGCTGAAAAGATGAAGCCGAACAGTAGAATTTTTTTCTTCTATACTAACCACGGCATATTTATAAACAATGTTATACTTTTCAACATATCTGTCATGCAAAGGGAAAATAGAAACACAGAAAATGATCGAAGGTGCTGGGGAGTGCTTATTAATGCAACATGTAAAAGTTTTGAATTTGAAAGTACTCCCGCGAGACATAGGATACCCCAGGCTACTTGGAGAAGGATAACATCCATATTATAGGTCCTGAAAGCAAAAATTTGAAAATGAAAGAATTGTTAAAAATGGAGAAAAGACATTTCTTTCGACACACAGACCAAAGGGTTCATATAGATACATCTAATCAAAGTTGGTATATTTACCCAAAAAATGTTGAAAAACTACGAATTGTATAATTTTTCTGGTATTAATAACAAAATAAAATTTTTCCTAATTAAATTTCCACAACCTTTAGAAGCTATTTGTTCATTGTCAAATAAGTTCTCAATCAAACTTCTTTTAATTTAAGAATACTGCAAAATTAAGCAAATTTTTGGCTGCTAAACGTATATAGCAGGGATCATCGCGTACAATTGTACTTACGTTAGCTAGTGAAAAACACCTTACACGCGAAAACGATTGGATATCTAAGCCATTTGCGTGCTAAAAGAACCCATTAACTTGTTGGTTTTACAAGCCTAACATTCACATACAAGAGGAGGCTTATAGACTTGAGTGTGCAGATTTGCTACGTTGGCAGGGGAGTCTATGTCCACCCGGGAGCAGGACAAATTACACGGAAGGTAGACAATTTCCGTTAATCTGGTCGCTACCGTGTACAGCCACGAATTTGCGCAAGTGTACATGAGGACATTTTTTGTGGGAACATATGCAGAAGCCCAAAAATATATTTTCAAACGTTAAATTTCTGCCGAACGGAAATATTCAAACGTAAATCGTTATTTTAACTTATCGTCAGGTTTGGGTAGGTTCGGGCCATCGTTTTACCTCTACGACTGACAATCGTTCGTTCGGAAAGAATTTCAGATAAGGTCTCGCAACGAAAGGCAAAGCTCACAAAACACCCCAACTGTAGGATGCAAGAGAGTATGAGTAAATAAGTAAGCGCAGAAATGCTACAAAGCCGAACTACCCTTTACATTATTACAAAATGCACGCAAACTGGTAATAAATAGCTTTTTTTGATAGATACATTGAGTAGGACCACACTGTTATTACGTCATTTTGCATAAAACTGTAAAAGAAGGTGTTTTTAAATTTCACAGGCCTCGCATCTTTCTACTGATGCCTGATTGGGAAGTTCTTCTGAAGACCCTCCTCCGGTTTCTTTGCAAAAAATGCAAAATTTTCCATTAAATTTTATGAAAAAGTCTAGACCTTTTGTCGTTATGTTCTTTTGCAGTCAACGGCACTGATTCCGAAACGAAGTCACCTGTGATACATCGGCGAACAGAATTGTCTAGACATTCCATAACGAAAACTTCGCATAAAAGCCTTCACTGGGGTGCTTTCTTCACCACCTGCGAACGGACCATGCAACTCATCTTACTACTATCTCTCGTTTTTTCCGCCTTCTCCCTAACAGAAAATCATGAAACTACAGCTGGAGCTAGCACTACGGCCAGTTCTTGTGAAGACCTACCTATGAGTGAGTTTGAGCTGTAAACGGGAAAAAAAAGTTGTTTCAGTTGACTGTACAAAGTTTCCCAAAAGTTTCTGCACGGATAGTTTTTGGAAACTTATTCTATCAGAGTTTTGTCCGAAAACATGTGGAATATGTGAAGATAGTTCTTCAACGTCAACTTCGACGACACTCCAGCTTCCAGAAAAAACGGAAACGCTGCGAGGACGCCGATCCCCGATGTCAGTTAGGCAACTTATTTAAAACTTGTTTTTATTTTCAGTCGTTAATTGTGAAAAGATTAACTATACATTGTGTTACGAGAGTACTGCTGATGCGAGGGTGATCCAAGACCTCTGCCGGAAAACCTGAGGTTTGTGCTACCTAAATGACCTGCCTTTGGATTGCGCCGACAATCCTCCAACATGTGCATCTCACACATCCATCTGCAAAAACCCTCACTTCAAGCCCTTCGCAGAGGTTGGACCCCCCTTTCTTTTGATCACTAAGGTGTCTTTTAGGCGCAGTGTGCCCGCACGTGTGGATTCTGTACTCAGACAACTATCGAGTAAAATTGACAAAATACCTTGCTCAAGATTCTCTTGAATAAAAGATTTCAACGTCTTTATTAGAGATCAGTTAAAAAGGAACACACCACAAACACGACACACACACACGCACACACACACACACACACACACACACACACACACACACACACACACACACACACACACACACACACACAGCGAGAGAGAGCCAAACACACGCAAACAACTTTGAATGAGTTTGGAATACTAACAAAATGGTTTTATTACAAAATCTACATCCTAAATAAGCGGAGCGAAAAACGTTTCGTTCAGTTACTTAGTTTTACTTGTTTAAAAAAATTCGATGAAGCATCTCCAAGTTTGTTGAACGTTCAGAAGTCTCTGTATCATCTACATTTCCAAATATCAAGTTTGACAATATTACAAATACCCCTCGTCCACTGACCAAGGAAAAGTTTTCATTAACCTGTGAATCTAACTTGGTAATGATCATGTAAAACATGCAGATGCAGATAATTTTGTGGGTCAATTGAGGACTGCGCCATTGCACGCTCGATGGGTGAAGGGTGTAATTATGTTTTACATAGAAAGCGTCTCCATTCCTGATGGCTTTTTGTTTGAAGAACCGGACTAGGAAATGATCGCTTTTTTACACAAATACCTGAAACACAGATGTTTTAGCGTGATTTGAAATGTCAAGAACGAAGCGCTTTGTGCTTATCATTCCCGCTAAGTGTACAGTTTCAACTTTTCTTTGCCTTTTTTTATAAATGTAGATTTCGAAGTGTATATATAGCCGGGTGTCCACTCTCCCTTTGTTACGAAAGTATATCCTCGCATCCGGCGGGCGCCCATTCTCCACGGGTAGTCCTAATAGCCGTTGGTCAGCCCCGTGTCCGGCAGACGTGTATCGTAGTGCCTGAAAACAATTGAGTCGCCTTGGAAACGCGGCTCCTGTCGCCAAGATAATCTATACAGCGCTGATTACTTGCGTGTACTTCATATCTCCACTTGATAGCCTATTTCCCCCTTTTTTCCTCTGTGCACCTTTAGTGTTTGATTTTTTTGTTGCAGAATGGTACGGACGTATGCTATCAGTGCTCTGACGCAGAGCTCGGACAATATTTTCAATAATAATCCTACACGAAGAGGGACTTGGAATCAGGAGCAGTTCCAAGACCCGCCGCCGCAAGCGCAGTGGAATAATAGACATCAAACGCCACCTGAGGTTAGAATTTTTCTTTGAAGTGACTATCTCTCGGTCCCCATTTTTGCATTCTCGCATTCTCTAATTTTCTTAGTCTTACAGTTTCGTTAACTCTCGCAGACTTTGTCCTCTCTGGTTCTCTATGACTCTATGTCTCTATGACTATGTCTCTGTGTCTCTTTGTCTCTGTGTCTCTTTGTCTCTGTTTCTCTTTGTCTCTGTTTCTCTTTGTCTCTGTGTCTCTGTGTCTCTGTGTCTCTGTGTCTCTGTGTCTCTGTGTCTCTGTGTCTCTGTGTCTCTATGTCTCTGTGTCTCTGTGTCTCTATGTCTCTGTGTCTCTGTGTCTCTGTGTCTCTGTGTCTCTGTGTCTCTGTGTCTCTGTGTCTCCGTGTCTCTTCGGCTCTCTGTCTATCTGTCTATCTGTTGCTATATCTCTGTCACCCACATCTGTCCGCCTATCTCTCTATCTTTGTTTCTTTTTGTGCGTGTCTCTCCCGAAGTTTTCTTACTCTCAATGACTCTCTTTTTTCTGTTTCTCAATACCGTTTTCATTAACCTTGTGATTAAAACATTTTTGCTCTAAAAGGCAACACCAAAAACTGAGCTGTGAAAAATGACAAATCAGCATGATTTTTTTTCATGCTTTCTAATCCTCAATCTGAGCTGGAAACCTCTTGTCACCGGTTGTAACTGTGATAATGGTAAGCAAGAAAACAGAGTGAAACCCAGTTGGATATATCCGGCATATTCTTTCTTTTCAGGACCCGATCCCATCACAGACTCAAAATCGTCCATACGTGCAGGACATTCAACAAACGTCAGCAGTCCCCTTGCCAGTGCAATCCTACAACATGCCCAGTTTTCTGCATTCACCTTACGTTGATCCAGTTGGATCAATTATCGGCCTGCGTGTTGTGTATTCCGAAGGAAAAATAACCTACATCCCCGTTGAGCCTCACATTAACTACATGATAAATCAACAGTACGGAGTGCCAATGGTAAAAGTTTTTATCTGGAAAAGTATCTTGACGTTTAGAATACACCACCTCAAATGGTTTCACCCAACTCGAACAGTTATCAGCAACAACCACAACATCAGCCGCATCAGTACCAACAACCACAATATCAACACCAAGAAAGTCAACAGCAGTTGTACAAGCCCTATCCACAGCAACAAGAACCTCCTGTTCAACAGAGGCAGAGACAACAACAGTATAGTAGGACGGATAGTGAGCGATGGCTCCCTAATAGGGTTGATGTAAGTGTTTTTAAGCGACCATCTAAGTCTAGATATCAACCTTTAAAGTGAAAGTTTTGTCAGAGAGCACCCGACCAACCTGTATTTACATGGTAGTTCGTAAGATTTTAGATTTTTGAAAACCGAGCTTTGGGTCAGATAAAAGCAAACATTTTTTTTGCAGCGTTCCCAGATAACCCACAGAAGTGTTTTGCACGCTCATTTTCGCTTGGTGTGCAGGTAAACTGAAACTCATTTCAATGTCGACACGCGAGGTGTGTGCGTAATCGAAGATATAGACAGTAGAATTGAAGTTCGTAAATGTAGATTCATTCTGTACTGCTCTAAGACCAACGGTTGAGAAGTACCCGGATCCAATTTTTTTTAAAATATTTTTTTGGCCCATTATATTTTGAAAAACTACCATTGAAACGAAACCACGCCAGAAACGAAACCACGCCAGCAGGATAGCAAACATGCTATAACAGTTACACTGTAGAATTGGCGTTCGTAGATGTAGTTTGACTCTGTATTGATCTAAGATAAACTGTTTTCATGTCGCTCCCCAAAAGTACAAGTACAGATTAAAATTTGTGTCTGTGTTTACCCAAACTCAACATCGAAAAGAAACCGCAAAGGTTAAAAAAGATTAAAAACCTTTTACAAATAATTTCATTTCTAGACGCCTGCTTCTGTTCAATCCATGCCGGCTCAACAGGCCCAAAGAGAACCACAACACGCTGTTAGGAGAAGAGTCAGTTTTTTTTTAAATTTTGTTTTTTTTTCTGATTTCTTTCCATTGTTTTATTAATTTATCGTTGCAACTACAAACATTTCCGTTTTCGGAGAAACCTGGTTTAAACACCTTGTGAAACGTGAAAGAACGCTTTTAAAACATCACATTCAACTATCAGATTGAATCTGTATATCCTTTCATTTCCCATTGGGTGAAACGATTTTAAAATTGCTTAAGTAAATAATCCATCCAGGAAAATGGCTTCAAAAATGGTCTGAGTGACCACTATTAACCGCCCCATTGCGCAACAATCTGGAGTTGTGCTTCCGACGTGTCCAAGCAACGCCCACTTTACGAATGCACTTCCGGATTCTGCTTCCAGAAGTCGAATTGTCATCTTTTTGCAAATTCCTTTTGACAATTTTTATAAAATTCAGCATGACTTTAAGAGTAACGAGATGAACGGAGACTTTTGGTTTCCCAGTAACCCCCAGCCCAGATCTGGAGTGAGAAGGTCAAGAGAATGGAGTAATGAAGGTGACACTGTAAGTTCTGTATGTTCACAAAGTGTGTTGTTACTTCTACGCATGTTTCTATCATAGGATTATAACCCCTGGGGACGAGGTGGCGGAGGTTCACCTCTTAAGGACTCAATGGGAAATCTTGTCACTGACAGGCGACTCCTCGGACGTTCTTGGAGCACAATGCTGACCACAAATCTACCGCATGCACTTGATCAACAACCAAGATCTGCACCAGAGTCTTTCTTTTCTGTAAGCTTCTACTTCTGTCTTTCTTTTTCCAAACACTTTTCAAACTGCATCCAAATTTAAAAATGACATTAAAGAAATTCAAAACATGGTCATTCAAAAATGTTGTAGTTGGTGTTTAAATCAACGTGTTTATTGCATATGATCGATTTCATTGAAAGAAAATTAGTTTGTTCTTGGCATTTCAGAAATCTTGAAATTTTTTTTTGACACACTCTTACAAAATACTATTTAAGAAAAATATACTTTTCATACGTTTCAGTGAAATCGGAGATTTACCTTTTTTTGGTGTTGAAAGCGAAAATTTGCATTAATAAAAGCGAAAAAAAGTTTTTTTTTAGTTCTTTTTTGGAAGACACAAACTCGTCGTAAAAACCTTTTTTCTTCTACTTTGCTAATGTCCGCCTGTTTTGCATAACGTGAACAACAAAAACTAAAAATTAACTTAACGCAAAAACGAATGTTATTGTTGTAACTGGTATCAAGGAAGTGTACTTTGAAAGCATTTCTCAAAATTAATGCAAAGGGGTTCTAATAAAAAAAATTTTAAATCATGAAAATCTGAAACGCGTGAAACGACAAAAAAAATTTATTTTGGATGCTATTTTGTAAAATATGTGCAGCCGTCATCCATTTAAAAAATCCGTCTTTTAGCGTTGTGTCTGAAGTTGGGCTTTGTTGTCATGAGGCCAGTAGCGTCCCCTTAGGAATGCCTAAAAATAAGTAGAATTAAATTCACATTTGATTTTATACCTCCGTATTTTCAAGCAGAGCCAGAAACAAAATAAGAAGAAGCCACAATCTCATGCTTGAGCGCAAATTACACAAATTGGGCCGCATGCACATGTGGTGTGCCTTTCCTTCACTACATATTTCACGCGAAGATTAAGAGAAAACAGCTGTTTCGTAGTCTGGTATAGACCACCCACGAAGCATCATGATAACAAACATACAAATGCAATTTTTAGAGTTCGAGAAATGAATATCCGTCTTATCCAGCAGAGAGAACGAGGAATAGGATGCCGTCATTTGCACCAATGGCTGTGTCTTCGAGCATGCCGAACTTGAACAAAACGTAAGTTTTCTGAAAAAGTTGCGACAATTTCGTTTTTTATTTGCGAAAGTGTCATGGTAAAAAAAGTGCACGCTGAATTAAGTTTACAACGCAAACCAATCCAAAATTGGAAACTAACATTCTAAAATATAACAAATCTATATTGTGATAACGACTAGCGCAACAAAATCTTTCCACTTACTTACATTGTTCAGCAATATGTCTGATGCCGATATTCACCGCATGGAGCTTCAGAAACAGATAGAAGACAACAGAAGAAGAAAAGAGCTGGAGAAACAAAAGGAGAAAGAAATTGAGGACATGGAAATCAGGAAGTGATAAAAACATGTTGGAAATTTGCCACTTTTCGATTTAGGCACGAAGAATACATGGCCAGAATGCAACGACAAGAAGAAGAAGAAAAGCGAAGACAAAGGGAACAAGCCATTCTTGCGGAACGAAGAAGTGAACAAATCTACCAGGAGCAACAAGAACGGGCTCGCCAGGCTAAGAGAAGATCGCCGCCTCCGAGACGTAAGTTCAGTTGTTTGGTAGTTCTTGCATGCTAGAGTAAGCAAAGTTTTTGAAAAGAATGGTTTAATGCTTGTTTTTTAGAACGTACACCAATTAGACGCGACAGCCAGGAACGATATGAGAGACCGCGACAGGAACCACAGCAACAGGAACGTTATGAAAGAGCACCGGAACCATATATACGACCGGAAAGACCGGATTCAGCAGCACCGCGGGAATTGGAGTGGTGGGAAAAGAAACCCACATGGCAGCAGAAGGTTACGTTCCTCCTTAATTCAATTAAACTAATTGTATACAGGCTGAAGACGATAGTAGAAAAAGCGCTGTGATCCCTGCTCTTAGGGGTAAACCTCCACCTTCGCGTGCATCGAGTACTTCAAGAACTGCTTCCAGGTATGCTAATTCTAAATGGCAAAAGAATAAACATTTGTAGGCAATCACAACAGCGATATGACCCATCGTCGTCGATTCAAGAACACGAAGAAGGGAGAGAAAGGGAACAAATGGAAAGAGAGGCGGCATCGGCAAGGTGAGTAAATAACAAAATCATCGAAAGAATAAGTAACAAAATAGAAAGGGTTTTTGACGCAATTTCAAACAGTTTTCCGTACTATGTGTGCGTTAAAAAGTTTTTTTAATGGGGTTGACCGCTTTATTCAGTAGTGCTGAAAACGATAGTACTTGTTATGCAGGCCTGATTGTTTTTCCGTTCACATACACACATACACATACACGTACACACACATACACACACATACACGTACACACACACACACACACACACACACACACACAATTTGTTATTTTGAAGGTCACGGCGTTCCGCATCCAGAAGAAGCGCATCTGTTCAGCGTAAAGACTCCCGCGACGATGCAAAAAGAACCATAGAAGAGGTAATCTGAAACTACAACAATTTCTATAAAAATACATTTAGGAACCTTCCCGAATGGCAACACCAGTTAATTTTGGACAAAATGTATCCAAGTGAGCTGAGGTTAAATAAAAAAACAACAAATTTTCTTTTTAGTGATGCTCGTGGACGGCCTACAGCTTTCGTAATTCAATGAAACATGTCTCTAACCTTCGTGTCAAAAGTGCTTTCTAAAAGTTTAATGTTAAGATTCGATATAGATGTACAATAAATACTTTTTATTAGAAGGGCCGTTTTCTTTCAAATCCCTTAAGAAGTACTTTAAGGATTCCGGAAATGGCGTTTCTGCACGCTCTTTAGGTCTTATTGAAAACCAGCCATGCGTTTGGAGCAACTTTGATGGACCTAGATTTCACTTAGTGCTCAGAACTTTGCTAATTGTTCAAATTACAGTTTGTAAACCAAAAAAACGAAGAAATTTTTTTTGCTTTTTTTATTGTTTGGTTTTTTTTAAGGATTGTTACAGGAATGTCCTAACAGAACTCCGGCGTCTTTCACAACAAAACATATAGAAGTTGATCTTTCAAGGGTTTTTGGTCTCTTCTTAGAAACCTCAATGAATTTTTTATGACTCCTTGAAAGAATTGTTATTTTCGACATGTTTTGTTTTGACTCATTGGTCATTTCATATTGGCAGACGGGTTGTATTTCTTCGACCAGTTCCTTTTAGGATAATTATATATTTGCTTGCTCTGGTATTTAAGGTATTTAATGTTACAACATTGCTTATTCCTGTAATTCTAGCACTTTGCACTGTTTTGAGCAGTCATTATACACAATTGCTAAACCTTCCTTGTTCTGTTTGGCCGTTTCTCGGCTATGTAAATGTAATGATAAACGTTTGTTTTTCCTTTGCACGACATTGCCCGCTTTTGTTTCCTCGTTTTCAACGTAACAATATATAAGGTCGACCCAAGTATGTCTAGATACTTTGATTTTGGACTTAAGAGAAAGGTAGCATAGATCACAGTTTTAATGAATCTAATATTGATACAAACCATTTCTTTTTTTGTGAAAAACACGTATATGTTCACTTTTCCAGTTTTGATCGCTTCTTTAACCAAACTTTTTGTCTTTAAGAAAATAATGGCCAGCTTTCCTAAACTTGTTTGTTTGTTGTATATTTACACGCCACCTTCAACGGACAATCGTAAGTTAGACGATACTTTTGATTAGGGGCTATTCACATTTTGCTATCTGTTTTCCATCCAGCCGAAATGCGTGGTGAGTAGTAATTTCCACTGATGATAGTAAATTTGTACTTATTCAACAAGATTTGATAGTGAACTTAATTGGAGACTAGCACATGTTGACGTGGGTGATGTTTGTGAGAAGGTAGGTCGGAGGTCGTAGAATCAACGAAACACACACACACATACACACATTCACACATACACACATACACACATACACACATACACACTCACACACACACACACACACACACACACACACACACACACACACGCACACAAACACACACATACATACACACACAAACACACACTCCTAGGTTTTTGCAACCCTGGTTCTATGTCGAGCGATTTTAGCAGATACATATCTAAAGAAACGCTGCATTGTAATGAAACAGGTGAATAGGTGTGATTTAATTTCTCAGGTGTGAGGAAATCATCGCGATGACACATGACAATCTGGTGCTGGATTAATCTACGCGATCGCGGGTGTAACTATTTCAGGAGTACTAGGAATGTTTGATCACAGAAGGTCTTCGGCTTCTGATTTGCCTTGATATTCATAAACCTCCTACACATTACAACTTCCTGATTTGAAATGGAATTTTGCGTGGTTGTCTTGGCTTGAATCTCGACGTCATGATGCTTCCAAAAGTCTTTAAACCATTTTATTGTTTTTTCTGTTTTCCCTTTGCTAGGTTTACTGAAAGATTACGAGTGCTTGATACACGGCGCTATATCCGAAATTTCTACAAACTTTTCTTACCGCCGAATTCACTGGAAATTTGAATTTGGTGAAGGAACGAAATTACGGAATGTATGCACCTACCCGACCCTATTCCCAAATGATTGATTTTCCAAATGATCTAAACTCATTTTCCGGTTAAACTTCTTAAACAAAAGAGTACAATTCATCTACCCTAGGAATTACATTTTTGATACAATTAAAAACGGTTCTTAAACCAACAAATTTAACACAAAAATTGAAAAAGTCTACAAAAAATGCTACATTCACAAATGATTTCGACGCCTTAGCCTGCACTTAAGAGAATTGAAATATGAAACTATAGTTTTCAACTGCAATAGTTTTGTGGAAATTGCAGTTTAGAGACCGATTTCGCGAACAAGCTATTCTCAGCGCAGCTCTGCAAAAACGACAGGGTACTCGCATACATTGCACTCTATCGCGGGATTCTAACCAACTTCCTTGATCAAACAAACTCTTGTTTTTGATGTCTAACCTTTATTAAGATTGCATAAATTGTTGCACAAAATGACGTTTTATAAGGAAAACAGGATCTTTTTGAACCGAGGATTCCAAAACAGCCTAAATCTAATTTTCGGGTACCAGTGGGCCGCATAGACATGACACCACTTGTCCTTTGGATCGAAGATCTCAATTCACATTTAAGCCAATTCATTGGAAGAGTTGACCCCAGCTGGCTAAGATTCTTTTCGTTTTCCTGGTCCAATTTGATCCATTGTTCGTGACTGCACCCTCTTCCTCTGCTTTCTGATTGTCCCATTCTATTCCATGTCACATCATTGCAGGAAATGGCTAAATAAGAGGAATTCAGGCCCCAAATTTCACAAGGTCACATAACCTTTGGGTGCTTTTGGGAATTATTGATAATTGCAACACGACACAACAAGGAACGCGAAATTCTAATCATTGCAAAAATTGCTGAGTGAATTCTCGCTCTACTCCAGTCTAAATTTTGCAATGAAAGAGAACATATTCTTCTTGAAGGGACCGTCAGGGAGCTTCTTCAAAATCGCATGCTCATGAAGACGTGCCAAGAAATTTGCGCGGTGTTCGGAAAATATTATTTGGAATAGCTCGATTTGATTATTTCCCTGACGGTCCCTGACTGCTTGTTTATAGAAAGTAATCTATATACTTTGTACATGCTCATGTCACAAAAAACCTGTCAAGTTTCAAATTCGCTTTTTCCTTTGAAGAAATACACCTAACCATATTTTAGAGTTACTTGCAACTCCATGCTTGTGAAATTGTGAGTTAACATTTTACAAACTATTTTTTGTAAAAAAAAACCAGCTGCTGTTTTGAGCCAACCTATAAAAAGGTTTGATTTCTGAGATCCCGTCATTTTTTGAAATATTTTGCCAACAGGCAGTCTTTTTTAAACATTTTTCGTACTTGGCCTTGTGATCCTTGAAATCCTCCCATGACGAATGAGTTTGCATAAAGCGCATCCCTTAGCCCTCCGCTGTAGAACCGAAGCATTTTAATGCGGATGATGTCACAATGTCTCTGAATTAGTCTCCCATGGCCAATTGCTGTTTCTGGAGGGTGATTTGAGCGTTTGTCCTCGCTTCGCCCCGCCCCCTACATCCCAACTCCTCAGACACACTCGCACATCCGACGCAGCCATGAACAAGTCGCTTCTGATCTGCCTCGTTGTCTGCATCCTGGCCACCTTTGCACAGAAGCGTGAGTTTATAGTTGTGAAGTTGTTCGTAACTTCTACAATTAAGCAGTTCCCTAAGACGGGTTTGTAGTTTAAACCCCTTAGTTTGTTTGTACTGATCCTAGTTCAGTCTTCAGCTACTTCGTTCAGTTTGTAGAATCCGAAGTTTTCTCGTAAAAATTGGAAAAACCTCCAAACGCTCCAATTTTGAGCAAAAGGAAACTTAAAAATTTCGGGATTAGCCAGCTTTTGCATGCTGTTGAAAGCATACATTTGGAAACCACAATATACTGTATATTTTGAACCAGTTTGACTTCAAACTCGCCAGTTTCACTTTAGGGGTCATAGTAGTTCTCGTTTCTGAGATAGGCAACATCAGTTCTTAAAACCTAAATGTCTTACGTAAAACATGACCTAACCTTTGTTCGGTCGAATACCTTGTGTTTAGGCTTTCAAAAGTATAGGATCGTCAAGGGAACCCACCAACATTTGTATAAAATACCGTTTCGGTCATTCAGAATGGCGGTTTTGGATTAACCATGATCACAAAACATCTTTGGCTTAAATGTTATTTCACATTCGGAAAAGGGCGCTCACTACACTTCGTAGTTTGTTGTGGATCAGAGCCCAATTCACAATTCAATTTTGCAGTACATAAAGACGGCATGTCTAACCGACTCATCTGAAACCAAAATATATTCGGCATATTTTGAGATAGATGCTGGAGCTCAGTTTTTCTAACGCCCTCAGATGTGTCCCTTAAACGCTACCCTTTCTAAAGTTCAATGCAGAACTTCTTTAAGAAATGCTCTTCTAGAAATCACACTTCAAAACAAAACATAAAAGTTTCTGTTCCGGATGATGCCACCCAGAGAGAAACACATTAGGATAATATAATGGTGAAATTTTTCAGCGAAGGGCTCTCCGGAGGCCATGCAGCCCTACTTTTACGACGGAGACAACACCGAGGTCCTGAAGCAAGTGCGTCATTGTTTTGAAACTTTTACATTCTGAAATGTGAATAATTTCTTAACTTCAGGTATCCGCGCAATTGATGAATGCATTGGCTCAAGTCGAAAATCTGCAAGAAGGTGAGCTAACCCTAATGAACTAATATATTAATGGAATGTTTAGCATCACAACTGAAGACGGCGGAAAAGAGGAGAAACAAGTTCGAATTCATTCGATTCGGACGCAAGTAGACCAGGGACTTCTCTTCTAGGCTTCACTCATCACTTGCGTGTTTTAAATGTGAATAAATATGTTACAAAAATCAAGTTTCTAGACAAAACAAATACAGTAAAATAATTAGGCACGCTATTCGCAGGTGCAGCGAAATACACCTGACAACGAAGAATGCTTGCAAGCCTTGGCTTACTAAAAACATTTTACAAACACAACTACGTACTTTCAAAATTAGAAATGGATACTAATTAAAATTATCAGAAAAACTCTCTCAATAATAATACCATTGTTTCATATAGTTGAATACATCTCACTGAGTGAAACACGTAAAGTGCAATAAAACCAAACATTACTAATCAAATGAAAACAGTTTTCTAGGTATCGATCTAAGCCTTTTAGGGGAACCACTGGAAATATTGGTAAGTTAGGTTACCAATAGAGTGCAGCCAATGTAAAGTAACCAAACACTACTATCTAAAAACATTTTGCTATATATCAATTTAAGGAACCATTGTTTAAGCATGGTAGTTGATGTAGAGTGTCTTAGACTTCTAAACCACTAAACTCCCACATTTAAACATGGAAGTGTTGAATAAAAGCCGTTTTGAAAGAGCGTTTTTACTAGAAAACACAAAGAAAAAGCTGTTTTTACAGTTTCATCGTATTATACAGCGCTCTTCCTCAAAAAACTAAGGTCATTGGAAGTTTTGAGGTAGAAATGTTTTAAGTTACACGGTGCGGCTTATGTTCAGTATAAACCACATTTCAGGTTTTTATCGCAGTTTTTAATCGAAAAACAAACTAAAAACAAATATTACGCAAATATCCACTAAACGCGAGTTATTAAAAAAAGCTGCTTTTGCCATATTGTTTTACCTTCTGAAAATTAATGTTTGGATGACAAGCCAAGGATGTATTTTTATTGTTTTCTTAGTTCTTCTCACCCATATGGAGGTACACTTTCTCATTGTCCAGTGTGGTTTGGAAAAAAAATGTTCGAATGTAAGAAAAGATATGCAAATAAATTGTTATCGAAGACGATTTTTATTTGGGCAAAGTTTAGAAGTTATATTTGCAACAGAAACGAATAAAACTTTGTCTGCATCACTATCATAATTACTAACAGTTGGCACAATTTCATATTTCCTATATTATAGATGTGCCCAAAACACAACATATGGTACCGTTGGAAAAAGCAACTAAAAGAGACACTATCTATACTACCAATTTTTATGATCGGGTTCACTGGAACAATCTAGTTCACAGCCCCTCCACTCTTCTACTAAACACGCCACAATTCCAAGTTGATCTTATCTTTTCTTTACGTCATTACTTGATAACATGTCACAATGATTAATTTCAGCTACTGGGCAGTTCTTATGGACTACTGAGACCACTAAAGACCTCTTGGCCATTAGTCTATAACAAATGTCTCTTTTCCTCCTCGGGTGATTTCAGGTGATCCATGGAGACGGAGCGGTCGACTAGGCCTAATTACAATCCAGAGCACGCAAAGTGTGGTAACGTTTTCTCTGGGTGCATGGTTCCTTTGAATTAAGGCGAAAGTGACGTGCTGATTCGGAATCAAACAGAACAATTAGGGGGAGAAGAGCTTCCTCAATCAGCTGCCAAATTTCTTCGAGCGGGCTGAGGAAATTCAAAGCAAGGGAAAAATAAACTGCGAGCTGTGTTATAGAGTATTTTCAGTATGAAAGTGTGTTTCTTCAGTTGAATAATTTGTAATTCAGTCGAAACTATTTCTCTAACTGCTCTTGCATTTTTACAAGTCAAAATATTCAAATCCTTACAACCGTCTTTTGAACAATTTGAGTTGTAGTGAAAATTAAAACAACCAAAAATTTAAGCAAAATTTATTTGAATCACATTCATCATGTCATTTACGGGTTTCGGCCGATTGTGGGACGCCTGGTTCGACCACCAAAAGGCCGCCCTACAATTTGTGGATCAAGGAATTGTTCGCCCGTTTTCCTGTTAATACACGGAGTCAAATTTTTTGCTCCTGAAACCCTCAACGTTCAGTCAAGACATATTCATCAACCTTCGTTACGGACGGCACGAAGAAGAAGAGTTTCGGCTGCGGGCATTCTAACTAAAATAAGATGTTTAATTGGCTTAAAAGTCGGTTTACCCCCAAAGACGATGCACACAACTAGAAGAAGGATATGACTTCTCATCTTTCACTAAAATGAGATCATTGAAAGATACAGTGGGTAAGAGAGAGAAAGAGAGAGAGAAAACAGAGAAAAAAGAGAGAAATGGACGGGAGGACCAAGAAGCCTGCAATGAGCAAGGTTTTAGGCTCTTTTGGCAGTATTTATTCTTTTTAAGAGAGAGAAACGAGAGATAGATAGAGAATAATTGAAAAAGAGAGAGAAGCTAGAAGAAGGAGTAAAATGGAAAGAGAGATAAAGATAGAGAAAGATAGAGAGAGAGGGAGATAAAGAGTTACTATCAGAGTGGCGAGAAACCTGTAATGAGCAAATTTTTCTGTTCCATTGGCAAAATTTATACCCGTTCTGTTAAAATTTTTATTGAAAATAAGACACCGTCTGAAATACACAATAAGGCGCGACAATACGAGCGCCCAATAGTTGACAAAGTCATAAGTGAAATTGGAATGTGGTGGTAACAGACAGTGAGTCACATTCGGCACTTTGGCTCTTCTTGTGACGGCTTGTCTGAGAGAGATGGACAAAGTTGTAAAATGCAACAGTTTGAGTCTCTGCATACGGCTGTATGTATCCCTATTCCCTATGATTACCAAGATTCCTCAGATCAGCTACCCGCTGAAAATTCACTTAAAGATACTAAAACTGCGTTGTTAAAAAAGTGGGATTATACGAATTTCAATTTCAGTTGTGCAAAGAATTGCAGTTACTTATCGCGACGTATTTTTTCACCAGCCATGGTTAGATTATTCTTGCCTGGACTGTTTTATCGGTCTGAGGCTACGAACATTGAGTTTCTAACTAGTAACACTATGTTGGCAAGTCAGAAACCTATAAGTAGTATTTCCAGTATCTCAAGAGTGTTTCTTTATTCAGTAAACCAGGAAACTTGGTTAAAAGATCAGCATATGACGATGTTTTGGGCATCCTTAAAACGATGTTGCATCTATTTTATCTAAGTTTCTTCCAACGTTCGTTTAGAAACAAGTTTTCACATGGTTCAAGTCATTTCAATACCTATTTATTCAATATCTGAAAGGCAAGAACTATGTACAGATCTATCACGGACAACCCTATTGCAAACCAGCACTGTACCAGTACAATACAAATAAACAGAGAATGGCAACTCTCTTCCGAGATTCTTGGCTATTTGGAGAGGAGATTAAAGCCATATTACCAGATCACCCTTTTAAAATCCCGAAATTCTTCTAAAGTTATTTTGGTTCTTCATCGTCAGTGCCGCGCTCCGAGGGAACCATGTCGAAGTCCTCCTGAAACACATTTTGTGTGGAGTTATAAATTTAGGAGCTTATATAGATGTAAAGACTTGAATATTCTTCAAATTTGCATTGTTTTAAACAAAAAGCGTTTTAAGTTCTGACAACAATTTTGATTTTTGGCGTTTTCAATATCTGGAGCTCAATTAGTGGAAAAGAGTTAGATATGATTCAAATAACTGTTTTTATTTTTCGCCCTTCTTGAAGTCTTCTAAAACAACATCTCGCCTGAGTTTGTTTTCCCGATAGCGAATGTCACATAACACCTACACACATGCGTCACGTTACAACAGCTGCAAGAGAAGTTATTGAAAACCCACAAAATAATTATATTTTTATAAGCAATGTTAATGGATTTAAGTTAAGGCGCAATAATGTTTTGCATAAATCATAGCCAGAAAATCAACCAGTCTTCTAAACCACCCAACTGTTTGAAAACGAAACGAATCAGGTTTCGTTTGTCAACTGGATACTGGATTTGAGTGTCACATTTAGAATTTCTTCTATGATATTTTTCATAGAAAAAGTTTTCGATAATTTAAAGGGCTTTTCAGGAGCATTTTCTCTTCAAGACAGGGAAAACCGTGAATGGATCGGTGTTTTGATGAATGATCCTACCTCCAATTTTAAAGCGGTGTTAAAAACTTGAATGATCCTGAATGCTTGATGAATGATCCTACCTCCAATTTTAAAGCGGTGTTAAAAACTTGATGAATGAAAATACTTCCAATTTGAAAAGTCCCCTGCCGGCCCTTTTAAATGAATGCTTCATTTTAGGGTAGATTACGAATGGCGATCCAAAGTCACTTTTATCGAAAGCCTTTGCAAAAGAAAAACTGAATTGCTTATTGAAAATTTTAACCCTACCTCAGTTCCTTCTTTCTCATTTTTCAATTTTCTCATGTTGTCGTGATTTTTCTCGTCGTCCGTCGATTCACCACCTTCTGGCGCGGCTTCCACGGGCGATTGCTCAGCCTAAGATTCAACATGGAACTAATATAACAAAGAAATTACCTGTTTTGGTTCCTGATCCGGGTGTTCCAGCTTTAGGGGCGGTGGGCCAGTTTGCCTGCAACAAAACAGTATAAAACAAGCAGAGTTTTGAGTTACCTCCACTTCTTGGCAGGGTTGAAATGGCGGCACAAGAAACACTCGAAGGCGAGGTACTCGTACTCATGGGGAAGAGCCATTCCGTTGTGGCCGTGGCAGTTGGTACAAATTAGAGCCATTCTATAAATTTGTAAATCAACTTTATAACTAATTTTTGTACTACCTGTTGTTTGGCCCATCACTGAAGAAGTAATCTACAACTTTGTCTACAGCGGTGGTGGGTACGCGATGGAAAGGACGGATGGGGTGTTGCTGAGGCATCAAAGAGCGAGGAGGGCCCTGGGGACCTTGAGAACTCTGAAAAATAACTTTGTTTATTGGCCAGTGTTCCTAAACTGATTTTTGGCATAGTTAACCTTCAAACACCGCTTTATGCGAAACCTTATTTCGGTAATATCAGAATTATGAATTCAAGTCTTATCGATCTTATCAAATCCCCTTTGCTAACGGTGCAATTCGTTAAATCTTTCTTTGTGATTCTTGCTTTTTCAATGTTGTCGAAAACACCTGTCGGAATTGATGGAAATCCTGTTTTAAAATTGGCAGGTGTTTTGCAACACTTTTGCGAAAGTAGGAACGAAAAAATTACAAAAGTGGAGTTTGGGAATTCTAGTTTTGGAACAGCCAAAATGTTTCTTGGCCACATATCTTTCAATTTGCGGGCTTTAGAAAGAAGCCAAGGTTTTTTTGTTTGATAATTTGAAAACTCGCCATTAAAAGAAACTTTCTCTATGTGCTTACGGGAGACTAAAGAAAAAGAATCTAACTTATAAGCTCACTATTGGAATGTTCTGCAGACTGCGAGCAGGAGTAGCCTGGAGCAACTTCTGTGGGCTGTGTTGCGGCGGCGGAGGAGGCCTGCTTTGAGCAATTTGCGGATTCATAGGTGTTCCTGAATCTTCAAAGTGAAAACAGAAGCAAAAACATTCTACCTGGAGGCGGTGGAGGTGGTCTCATCATCCTCTTCTGCATCACTGGAGTAGCCGGCTGGGAAGCAGCCCTTTGAATGGGTTCGATCGGCTGATCATCGTACTTTTCCAGAATCTCTTTGGCCACTTTGAAGGTTTCTGTTTCCTTGACAGTCTCTAGGATGGACTTTTTCTTTTCGATGATGTCATCAAGGAACTGGAAAAATGATAAATTAGAAAACAACCAAAAAATCACTTACCTTCTTCTTTCTGTTGAGTCTCCAGTCGTAAAATCCATTTACCAACTTTCTGGAGAACCACAGTAGAACGATTCCAGCCACAAAGCTTCCAATACTCAGTAAAAGCTTAATAAAAATTGTAAAATTAACACAAAAAAGGATATTTTCACCTGCATCTGACGATCTGTGAACTCCATCCACACATATCCACAGAGTGATGTGGTCACAAAGAAGCTGAACATTGTCATATACCATAAAATCATCCTTTTAGACTGAAAATGTTTAAAATTTTACAATAAAATGTATGTAAATTACCTCGAATGTCTTTTCTATATCGGTTTTGTAGGACTTCATCTGATGAGTTAAATTTTCAAGCTCTTGTGTGACTTCCCGTTTTCTTCCGAATATGTTCCCCATTTTCTGAAAAAAAAGTGAAAACTAGAAATTTCCAGGAGGAAAAACAACGGAAAATGTATCCAGTTCATTTAGTTGTCAACATTTGGCTACTTGCCAAGACGCGGGGAAGGCCAGCTGTCGACGCGCAATTGCGTATGCGTACCCGAAGAAAATGACAGCTATTGTGATACAGGGAATTTGATTTTTTAAGAAGTTTATTTTATTAAAAATAGAAACAAAACGAATTATGAAACCATTTTAAAACAAAAACCTGGTCCAAAATTATGAAATGGCTTTTTCTATAGAGTGCCCAAATATGGCTGCCTAATTAGGCGTGGTCTGCCATTTTTCGTCGCACGCAAAATAGACCACGGCTTGGTTTCATATATCAAGCGAGGCAGTCAAATTCAACATACCGGAAACAAGTTTTTTATTTGTTTCTATTGAGACTACTGCAATAATCGTGCAAAAAATGCCTAAAATAGCTAACAATGGCGAAAAAAGTGGAAAACTGAAGATTTGGAAGCAAAAGTCAGTTCAATAAGGAATGTTGTTGTGAAACGAAGAATGATTCATTTTGAAAGGCTGACTGTACAAGAAGGCCTATCTTCGAGAAAGAATGTCGCTTTCGAAACATTGTGAACGCAGAAAATCACAGCTCACCGCTTTGAGGGAAGGCAAAACTATGCTTTCTTTGTTCACATGTGAAAATAATGTAAGAGGTATAAGATAAACGATCAACATATGTGAAGAACTAGGAAAATAATTGTATAAAAACAAAATTTGATTGAAACTGCCACCATGAAAGTGCTCCCAATTCAAGCAATGCATTAACAAGCTCATTTCACGTCATAGATAGATTCAAAATATAGGAAACAACTTTTTCTTGTGTTTTCATTGAGAAGTGTGTCATATTCGTGCAGAAAATGCCTAAAATTGTGAACAGTTGTGAAAAAGGGAAAAAAAATGAAAGTTTCTGAACAAATGATGTTTGTCCCAGCGAAATAGATAAGCTTTTCCACAGATTATTGGAAGGAGATGTCCGGTAAATCATAATTTCACACGAAAAAGCGAGATTTTTGAGACAAAAGCGATGACAAAAGCAATAAATTGGCTAGGGACTTTCAAACGCCGAAAGCGGCTTCCTTTTGCCAACAGTTCATCCCTGCGGAAAATAGTTTTCTATTTCCCCGAAATTCCAAATTCAGAAACATGGCAATCTTTGATTGTAGGATAAAGTCTTCATTTAGCTAGAGCCATAATTCTTATTATTACTCATCTTGTGGTCATTGTTCCTTTTTCTCGCTGTAATCTTTAACCTATCGTAATATCCATCTCCCTCTTAAAATGTTATTGTAGCAAAAAGCATGTCGCGGCCACAGTGTAAGGGCACAATCCACGATTCTTCCTTTTCATTCATCCATGCGCACGGAATACACAGCGGTGGGTTTATTTTACCAGCTGACAAGAAGGAAGTTTTGAGAAATAGATTCATAAGTCATCAATAGCGAAGGAGCAGCTGTACTGTATGTTCAAGCTCTTAGGAAACTACTAAGGCTTCCTTAATCATCAACACACCTTTGTGTGGTTGGTTTTTTAACGTATAAACTCAAAGTTGTTTGAATCCTTAGGTCAACAAAGGATTTCGATTTGTTTAGGCAAATATGGAAAAAGTTAAAACATTGGGTTTGAAGTCATTCAAATAGAAAGTACTGAACACCGAACACAAAGCGCGGAGAAACTCAACAATTGTCGGCAACTCCCATTTCCTTGCGCTAATTGCACGTCGCACCTCATTTGGGCAAGGAGACCCAAGGGCTCCCCAAATCCTTCAAACCTATAGATTTTCTCTGTTTTGCTCATATAAGCTGACATTGCTTAAAACTCAGAGGGCCATTTTTTCTATTTACGCTTTGCGTCCCAAACATTTGGTTCAGTCTATTTTTGTGCGTTTTTCTCGGAAACAAAAAGTTTCTGTGTAACGTATCCCTGAAATCGAAGTTTTTTTTTGCAGAAGATGGATGTTTTAAGAGATCCAATTTGATTTTGACTAAACATACACCTAAAATATACACAAAATTCATTAAAAATTTTCTGTGTTTCTTAATTGTTTTTTTCCATTGAGGATTAAATTATACTTGTATTTTAATGAACTTACGGTTATTTAAATTGTAAAATTAGGGAAAATTCACATGGGGAATTGATTGGAATGTATTACAAAACCCAGAAAATTTTTTTATCGAGAAAACCTTAAAATAATGGCGGGACAAAAGTTTTGCACCGCACTGGTTTGCGAAAACTTGGTACGAAACGATTTACACTTTCCGTTTTGAAAAGTGGAAGGGCAGATTTTTCACCTTTTCGTGAAATTCATCGGATGACTAGCCGGTTTCTTCTAAAAGAGGCTCCGTTCCCAGCCGTCGCGCGGCAGCTGACTCAGCCCAAAAAGAGGAACGGTCTTTTCTTTCCCGTCTATTTGGTCAAAACGCCAGATGTCGACCAGCACGTCGGCTGTACAGCCGGTAAGATCAAATTCCTCCAATTTTCCACTATTTCTCGCCGCAAATCAAATCTCCACCACCCACTAATTAACCCATTCTGTTAGTTGCGCGAGATTCTCGCACATTGAGGACGCTGATTGCATTAGAAGGCATTCGGCAATTTCATTATCTGAAGGAAGCGTCACACAATGCCAAAAGGCCGTGGCGGTCCTAGGCATGAAATCCTATTTGGTTCTAATAGCCGAGTATTTTTCATTTTCAGCATGCCTGGGAGGGCATGAGAATTGGCCGTGGCTTTCTTGGCCGTCTCTTCCTTCTCTTTGTTGTTGCTGCAGTCGCCTTTAACGGTTTTTACGCAATTGTTGCACTTTCCGCCTACGCACAAGCTAAGGTGAGTTGAGCGTTTTGTCGTAGTTTTCATGATAAAATGGCTGTGAAATTAAATTGCACCCAATTTTCTTAATTTATGTCAAAATCGTTAAATTTCCAGGTCATTTCCTTCTTCTTTCCCCAAAATACGACTATCCCTCAGACAACCCCAAAGGTTTTTTTTTCATGTTCAAGATCGGAAAATCAAAAAATTTCAGCCCAGGGATCGCCCGATTCTGATTTTCGACTCAACCGAAGTTCACAGAAAATTGCGCACCGGCTATTACTATTTTCAACATTGCGCCTATAAAAATTGTTTTCTCACAAACTCCGGTAAGCATTTCAGAAGACAATAATTTAATATTTTATTCAGAAAGCCATGCCATCCACTCGGACGCTGTGGTCTTTTCGGAAGCTTCTTCCTGGCACCTGCCGTCGCCTCGCCCAAACGGACAGGTTTGGATTCTTAGGCTTCTGGAGTCTCCTCAGCACACGATGCCTCTGAAACATTTTAATTATCAGGTAGATTTCTACAAGTTTCACGAAAACCTTAATGGTTTTAGGTCAACTACACTGCCAGTTACCGAAGTGATGCTGATTTTCACATTCCCTACGGTGTTTTCAGGAACTCGACTCTGAAAACATCCTCTCCAGCTAGAAACATCAACCTTGGTATGATTCTGAGATCATTTTCCATAAAAGTCTTTAAGGTAAATCTAAAATGGTGGCCTGGTATGTGTCAAACTGCTTCACAAAGAACGATAGGATGAGTTACGCTAGGGAACTCAAACGCTACATCCAGGTAATACAACTCGTTTGGCAATTTGATCTTCTTTGAAGGTGGATATTTACGGATCTTGCTCGAAACGGGCCGTTTCTAAGACCCGCGGTGCCCAGCTTCTCAAGGAACAGTACCTTTTCTACCTTGCATTCGAAAACAGTAACTGCAGGGAGTATATCACCGAGAAGCTGTGGGAAAATGCTTACAGGTTAGGTCTTACAGTGTTTTAAGTTAATTTGTTGTTAGGAATTCCCTGATTCCGGTGGTCATGGGTGCACCCCGTTCGGACTACGAGAAATGGGTCCCGCCGAATTCATTCATTCATGTAGACGACTTCCGGAGCGCAGCTGAACTGGCAGAGTGGGTTTACGTTTTAAGGAAATTTCTGATGACAGGGGGCTATTTTCGTTTTTGGGAACCCCTAAGGTTTTGTTTTTGTTTCCTATTTGACTTAATCCTAACGGAAAAAATGATGCAAACAAGGCATTAATTCCAGTTTTTTAAAACCTCACCTCGCCACCTCTAGGATACTTTTGAATTACAAAGAAGTTAAGCATACTTCGGACGTTATGTTCCAGTTAATACTTTAATAACAGTTAACAGAACGTTTAGCACGCCGTGCTGGTGGCCCACAATAGATGTTAGGTAATGAAACAACTTCCGAATGTAAATTCCAGAAGTAGACGTAGTTTTTTTTAAGGCGTTTTGTTTTATAAAACTCGATCGCATGGCATTCGGTTGTGAGCTAGGACTTTGGAATTGGCTTGTGTCGAAAATAAAATCCTAAATAAAAACGAAGAACCCAATCGTTTAAGTAAACTAATATGATTTTGGGCCACTGATGTTACGGAAGCTTTGGTTACGGTAGAAATAACCTTTTTGTTTTTTAACTCGGTTTATCGTGGACCAATTTTCAATATGAAAACAAATACTTCTGTTTGTTCCTATTGCCTGATGCGTATTCAAACTAAAAACACCTGAAAATGTTAAAAAACCAACAAAAAAGAGGATTTTCACTTTATCATGAAAAAGTTCGTCGGATATTTGAAAAAAAGCATTTCTTAACTTTAACTCTCAATGTGAAGCTTTATGTAAACTACAATGTAGGGCTCAGACAGTGCAAGGAAAGTGTTTTCGGTGCTTTTAACAAAACTGGCTAACGTCGATAGATCGTAAAATTGCTGTTTCTATGAGGTTTTTGCTCCGAATCGGTGTTGGCGATCGACTCCAGTCACTCCGTATATGTCATAGAGTCTTCGAGGGACTTGTTGGCTCACTTCTTGGCGCACTTGTAACTTTTTTTGGCTCACTCGATAACCAGAATGTAGCCATCAATGTATCGAATCGAAACTTGCAGAACCTATGTTTCTTAAATTTGAATTGATTTGGAACAAATTAACATACCGTTTTCTTGAAGGTATCTTCTGAAAGTTGCCGCTGATGACAAATTGTACAACTCGTACTTCAACTGGAAACAGCTCGGCTACCTGAGTGATTCTGGCTTTTACTGCAGTCTCTGCGAGCGTCTTCAGAATCCGGATTTCAAGGTGATTATCCCAGTTCCTGAACGGAATCTTATAATTTTAGGTGTACCATGATCTTGATTCTTGGTGGTTCCGAGATGACCAGTGCGAAGCTCCGAAATTGGTCTTCAAACCCTGAAAACCTTACATTTTCTTACAAATTGGGTCCCAGGCGGGTCTCCTTGTTGCTCAACAATGTACTTACGAAAGATATAAACCCTATTTTCTTCAATAAACCTTTATTACCATATTTATTGCGAAGGGGTCATGTTTACGCGTAGGGAGCTCATTGATCAACCTCTACGTGAGTAATTCATGACGCTGTTTTGAGCATTTCGCTTTATGTCCGTGTCACCAAGGCGAAACGGTCGACGGCGCAGCTGAGGGTTTAGACCCAGGATTCCACGATTTGTGTACCGAAATGCACTTGCAGTGGTTCTACGAAAGGATTGTGCTTTTCTCACTGGCCGTCAAAGCAAAGGTTTGTGGTTATTTATGTCTACCGATACTCGGCTGCATTTGACACTTTTATGTTTGTGCCTCTGCACTTTGCTATTATTTGTGAGGGATACGTCTAAAAAGTAATTTCTCGTTGTGTTCGAAATTGAACCGTTTGAACAAAAACAAGAGCATTACTCCGTGAGAGTTTCCCCGTATTGCGTTGTTGTACGAGCGGCGTTTTCTAATAAATATTGACCTTTTCTAAAGATGGCCATTAATTTTCACTGTAAATGTAGTTAAACGAAGCTTTTGGACGTTTCAAAAACAAGGAATTCAAAGAAAAAGTAGAAAACTGTGACATATGTCAGTGCCCTACTCTTATGAAAAATGAAGACCAAATTTGTTCAACCGTTTCTGGGTTAGATTGTTTTTCAAGTATTTTCGCTTGTTACGATTGTTGTCTAAAAACGTCTACAGTGATTATTATGTTTTCACTGTTTTAGTATAATAAGCAAATTCATCCCTTACACTTGTAAAGCGCAACCTTAACTTTCATCTAACTGAAACTTCTTAAGCAACAATAAATGTTCCAACGTTAAAATCGGCGAAGATATTAGTGTCGGTTGATCGTTCAGCACCACATGTCCGATTGCCGAACACGATAAAATTGTAGTTTCAACTTAATAGTGCACCCCTTTGTTCTTTCCTTTGTACAACCTTTGAATTTACCATTTCGTCCGGTTTCGCATGCCTAAAACTTGATGATCGTCTGAATATCGTAAACCACCAGGATCGAAATAACAAGGATTTTCATTGAAATTTTAACGTTTGATAGTTCATTTTTTTGCTTTCAGTTTCTCATAAAATTCCTAAAATAGATTCGGAATTTGCTTTTTTCAGAAGGGTAGATTGTTCGAGAACTTCAACATACGTTTGGCAAAGCTCACATTGTTACAAAACACAACACTGACTGTAAACCTTATGCTTTCTAATCAACGAATGTCATTAAGCCAATTAAACAAATATAGTCGTCGCCAATGCTACTTCGCCCAATTTCGCTCTTAGCTCTGCGCAAATGACACCAGACGCAAATTTGCGTACGAAAATCCTGTGTTTTAGGATAAGTACGCAAAACTGCGTCAGGGTTACATTTGCAGAATCGGCCAAGAAGTAAAATTGACGAAGACTATAGCTGTCGCCAAACGAGCATCCTGCCAAAAACGGCCTTAATACAGCAGTCGTGCGATACTCAGTAGTGTGCGAAAATAGTGTGCGAGAAGCGCATACGCAGAGAAAAAGCGGATTTTAACAGCCGATGCTTGTTTTGCGACAGCTATATAGATCGAACTTTCATTGACAAATCTCTTTCAGTCTTTGTATCTAGCTATTCTGTGTTTTGTGAATGCATTCGTCTAAATAAATCTTGTCTTAACTTTGCATTATTTGCTTTTAATAGGAATCTGGGTGCTCACTGTGTGTTCCATGACCAAGGCCATTCACCTAATCTGTTTTATGGGCTCATTTGAGTGATGAGTAGAATCATAAGCCATGATGAAAACGAACTCTTCCTTATTTTGTAAAGCTCATATTTGAATTCCAAGTGTTTCCTTATTGTAGTACTTCCCGCGTTCAATTTTGTTTTGTCTAAAAATTTGAAAGCGCTTTGAAGCACTGAAAGCAAACACGTACTTTGAAATAACTTTACTAATCTCCCGATCAAAGATTTCCGTTGTGGCTCCTTAGTGCACCGAAAGTCCCCGCCGGATCGGGCACATTAAACTGCTAATTAAACGCCCAGCTGCTCGAAAAGCGGACCAGACAAACTTGAAGAACTTAATGGATCAGCCCTCAACCCATGCAGCCGTTCTTGAACCAATGGGTTCATTCCTCATCCAGGTTATTTAGATTAATCATCATCCGAACGCAATATCATCACCTATGCCGAATGGCTTCCGCATTCATCATTTAAGGGGACTCAGTTCCGAGGTCCTTAATTGGTTCGGAGTCTAAATATATCCGCCAAGACCTTCCCTACGAAGCATCCCAATCTGTCAACTGCAAAGTGATCTTCTAAAACACCGTTTGATGTCATCTTTGTTGCTTTTTGGACACTTAAAATATTTAGTTCGAATTCAGTTTTTAAAAATCGGTTTGTTTATGTTTCTTTGAAAATTATAACAAACTTAGGTCGATAATGTTTCACATTAGAAGTTTTTATTTTGTAGCAAAAATGTGCACAATTTTAGTGCCGTCCAAAATGTAGAAAACCCCCATTACGTTTTTTACCTTTTACGAGTACTGCGAAATGCCACTGACATTTACGAATTTGATGCTAAGAATTAAAATACATCGAATAAGTCTGAGTTTGCAAAAATCGTCCATTTTGGCTGAGTTAATTGTCTAAAACACTCAAAAGGCATATTTTAAATATTATTACGAATACTTGAACCAATGAAATAGATTACCCGTTTCCTGCAAACTTTTTCGTTTCGTTTTGTGCGTTTCCTGTGATTTTTGCAAGTATTCGCACTTAAGAATACATTTGTATTTATGTTTTGTGATTTGAACATATTATATCATGTGAGGCCGATATCCTCGCCTGAAAATTTAAACGTGTCATTCTTTACGTGTTGTAACTCGAAATGTATCAATTACAAAAAACGGCATAAAAAATCAAGGAAACTTTTTAGGGAATTTTTGTCTTAAACATTACGGTCTTTTCACCAAACACTTTTAAATCAGTCGAAAAGGTTCGAAATAGTCGTTTGTGGTTAATTTTCGATTTTTTCATCTATTTTCATATAAAATGGAGACTATTTTCCAGACACCCATTCCTTTTTTGCTAACGGACCAAGAACTAATGAATACTAATGGAATTTGGAAAGGTTTCTTTGTGTGAAAATGTTTCTAACACCATCAACAACATAACTTTGTTATGTGTTCCAGACAGTTTTTAAGCCAGAAAATGGCCCCGGAGCTTTTTTGCATGTTTTTCTCTGGTTTGGGCGCCTTTTTATTTTCGTTGTTTAGCCAGAATTTTAGAACTTTGAAAAAAATATTTGTCTCTGTCTGTTTAGTACTTTACTTAATGCAAACCTTTTATTGCAAAGTACCTCCGGTTCCGATTCCCAGTAACTGGCAGAAATTTATCGGGCACGTGTCATTTGCAGCATTCGTCTGTGGGCAGATGTTGGATTCACTCTGTTTCGTTCTTCGTTGTCTCCTGATTAACCAAGTCGGAAAAACACTGTCCTTTATTTCGAAGCAATCGTTTTACGCTTTTAAACTTGCGTACTGAGAACATACTTTTGATTCCCTCTTGTTTACGATTTAAGAACAAGGCGTAGGAGACGACAGCTTAAGAATTGTTAAACTACACCCGTGCGTATGGCAAAGATCTTTTGCTGCATTATAACATTCTATTATAAAAAACATTTCTTTGTTTTTAGAGTTTACCGCAATTGAAAAGATCAAGTGACGTTTTCAGAATGGGTAACTATTGTCTTAAATACTTCCTCGATAGCCGCGTTTTGATATTGCGTTTTCTTTTTGTATGCTTGTGCAAAATATTATGCAAAAATATTTTTGCAAAACACACCCTGAACTTATTAATTACCAAGGGCATTTTAGGAAAAATGTGTTGTCCCCGGCGAACTAAATGCGTGCTTTTTTTTTTTTATTTGTCATATCGCACAAATCTGTCGATGTTGTGCTGAGATTTTAGAGTTTTGTGAAGATTTTGTTTTACTAATGAGTGGTAATCATGCAAACAGTTTTGAGAAACGACATATGACTTGTTATCCGAGATCCTCCATCATATTTTTGTTTTCAAAACTTTCTATACAACAAAAGAAAGTGGTAATTTTGGTTTGAGTACATTATGTTGCAGTTAAATTATTTAGTCACACCTCCCCTAAGTAAACTATTTTACATTCTGACCACCCTCACAGCTTTTTTTCTTTTTTTTTGTAAATCCGTTTTTCATGTCTCGAAATCTAGCTTTCTACTAAAAAATGCCCTTCATGTTTCGTTTTCCTGTAACAATTAGTTTAATTCATGATTTAAATTTGGTCTTCAACTGATTTCGCTCATCCGTTTATAAAAAAAAGTTTTTGCTTAAAGGTCAAGCTAACTGATCAAATATCTCATTTATCTATTCTGATAGTTTAAAAACCATTCATGTTTCTTTACAGTTCAATAAAGATGATTTTTCCCTTTAGTTTTGTGATTGAAAAGACCGGGAGTGCATTATAGAGCAAGGAACAATTTGCAATAAAAGAAAATGCACAAGGCTTTAAATTTTATTTACTAGGGAAGTCGGTCCTGACCGTGGAGCTATGGGTTGAGCTATATATCATTGAGAAGGGCATGGGATGGGGATACAAGAAGTGAAGTCAAAAGTTGCCAACCTCTTTTCGTTTTCGAGAAATACGCGTTTTTGTGCGCGCGAACCCCGCGCTTTCCCCAGAGATGGCATAAAAGCCCGCGGCGCAGGCCTGGTTGTCTTGACTTATTGTCCAACTTTGGCTTTTTGTCCAACTTTTTATTGTTCTGTCCAACTGTTGTTTTGTCCAACTTTTGGTTGTGGTGGCTTTTTGTCCAACTTTTCGAAAAATGTGAACTTTATAATTTTTGTAAGTGAAAAATATTAATTGCCAAAATTTTCACATTTTTCGAAAAGTTGGACAAAAAGCAAAAGAAAAACAGCATAGGGGCATTGAAATCGGGACCTTCTGCTTATGAGCCTCTACCACTGGACCATCGTGCCAAGGCAATCAAGCCCGCGCCGCGGGCTTTTATGCCGGCGCTGGGGAAACTGCGGGATTCGAGCGCACAAAAACGCGTATTCCTCGAAAACGAAAAGAGGTTGGCAATATTTGAGATCACTTCTTGTATCCCCATCCCATGCCCTTCTCAATGATATATAGCTGAACCCATAGCTCCGCGGTGAGGTTGACCGACTTCCCTAGTAGCTACTTTTAAAACATTAAGCGCAAAGAAATATGCCTTCCCACCTGTCATCGCTAACATCTCAAAGACCACTATTCTCTCTACAAACAACAAATCTTTATTTGTCTTGACAGATCGACATGCCCAAGGAACGAGCCATGTCATCAAACTCCTTTGGCGTCTACCCGGATAGAGGAGGGCCTCCTCCGTCTCCAGTCTGCTGCTTCAGAGTTATGCACATACGCGTAAGTGGCATTAATAAAGTAATTAAATAAATCTTCAGACTGGGACCATTTGGATCGCGTACCTAGAAATGATGTGGATTACGACGCAGCTGTCGTTCTGGACTGCACAAGCAGTTACGAGTACAATTTCGCCTGCAATCATTTTTCTGGGATTTGTCTTTACAGCAGTCCAAATTGGTCAGTTCTTTCTTAAATAGAGAAAACACTGTATTTAGGTCTAGTATTGTCGCTTATCAAAGGAGTTAAGAAGTTTCTGACGCAGTATATTTGGTTCTACATGGTGGGAGTAGTCCTGAGGATACTATTCTTCATATGTGTTCTGTTTTTATGCTTCATGTTTGGATTGCTTTCTTTGCCAGGTTAGTGCATGGAAGTTTACAAAACTTAACTAACGTCACAAAACCACATTCGGCTTTGTTTGCATACGTTGCAAAAAATATGTAGTTTGGCTTACATTTGTGGTCTGCCCGTTCTTTACAAAGCTCAGCCTGCAAAATGGAACAATCGTAAAAGTTTTGTAAAGCGTTGGTTTTGAAAAAAAAATTTATTAGAAAAGATTAGTTATCCCAATACAATATTATTATTAAAAAAAACTTTTCCAAAATCATGTAGTCAAAAACTTGCCATTTTTCTGTTCTGTTTATAACTGTTCTTGTTCCTTGTTTTTGTTGCTGATTTGTTGGTTTGGTCTCTTATAGCTAAGATTTTTAAAAGTGAAGTTAGCTTTTCAACAAATTAGAATCTTTTTTTTTAAAAGGCAAAACAAACAAGGCATGCATGGAAGAAAATAAACAATTTGTTGTTTTCAGAGTTATTGAAATCAGTTAATGTTTTTTGTAAACAATACAATACAATTAACCAAAAAAATGAGTTTTTGAAAAACAAGATTTAAGAATTATAGTAAAGGCAAAAATTTACGATAAACACATTGCTTTTTTGATGACTATCTGCAAAAAGAATTGCAGTTTGAAACCCCAGTTTACAAAAATACATTTTTTTAGCTTTAAGAAGAATTACTGAAATTAAAATCTCCCTCAAAATCTATGAATATAAGCGCTTTGGAAATTTTAGAAAAGGTACATAAATGGAACCGTTTGAATTTTGAATTTGACCTGTTTGAGCTTTTTGAGTTGCTCAATAAAAAATCCCACTTAAAATTCTGAACTTTTCCTTTTTCAGCTTTTTTGAGTCCCTTTTTTGATACTACGGTCCAACCACATGAATTTTTAAAAAAACAAGTTTGAGGAAAGTTAATTATGACAAAAAGTGAATCATGAATAATGAAACTAGGAACAACACATTCCTGCAACTTTTGGTTAACACGGACGGTGTTCGGAATGTTCGGAATCTTCTCACCGTAATTTTTACTTTCCTACAATGAGACAAAACTGGGAACGCATTTAATTGTAAAAATGTAAAACTTTAAAAAATAGTTAACAGAAGCTACAAACAATGAAAGATTACAAAATCTTTTGTAAAGTTTAGTTTGAAAACGTTTTAACTTTATTTTTCAGAAGAGCCCACTGGTCCCTACAAGTACTTCCGTACTCATGTAATGCTGAAGATCGTTTTCTGTACAATCTACATCTTTCTCAAACTTTTTGCATTGATTACTACATACCGTTGCTACAAGTACATCATCATTACGCGAGCTTCTTTCCGCTTTGCACCCACACTTCTGCCACCTGAGATCCTTCGTCATTCCGATACGGTACATTTTTCAACAGTTTGAAAACATGGTTTTAATATTTCAGATGGAATCTACTGCCACGTTTCGAACAGTTCAAACCAACCAGTGCCCTCTTTGGATGCCCATGGAAACCGAGACAAGACTGATCAAATCTTGACCTCCGGAAGTTTTCAGCTTGCCTTCTGCCTCACCAACAAAGTCTTGTCATTTGTAAAACAAATTTTTCAATAAACTTTTCGAAATTTGCAATTTTTTGTTTTGTAACAGTTTTTCAGTTTGCGTCATTGTTTTTTCATTTGTGATTTCACTAAGCTTTTAAATTGCTGTGTTGTGACGTTTCTATAAAGCTGTAAACAAATACATACCACTCAAAATTTCTCAGTTTCTCAAGTTTAAGTGTTTCATTCTCACGGAGAGCCTAATACCAATATTTAAAAATTTATGGGTTCACATGGAATAGTATAAATCCTTAATCGCATCATTTTTCTTAAAAGATGTCACGGTTCATTGCTTCACATGTTTTTATCTTGTCTCGGCTGGATAGATAAGTTGAATGTCAGTTAAGTTTATGTTTTCAAGAGCACAGTTCAAAATGTTTTCTTGAATTCTGGAGTTGGTCAAAACTGTCGATGGAGTTAGGTCAAAACCCTGTTAGACTTTTAGGAAATTTCTGAATAGGGTGTCTGGAGTTGCTTTGAAATGCCCTTTTTTAACAAACATTTTCAAGCTTGACAACAGGTGTTCAAAGCTCAAAACGTTTTCTGCTTCAGGAAAATCTTAAACAGAAAATATTGCCTCAGCGAAAAAAATTTCGTGGTTCATTCGTTCTTAACTTGATTAGATTGACGAATTCCTATACAGGTAAACATTTTTTTTTTGTTTTTTTTTAATTGTAATGTATATGCAGTAGACGAGTCTACGAAAGTAATACGCCTGGAGAAACGTTGGCACGCCAGGAAGAGAGCCTCAACCCCGCCACCGGGCTTAGCCGTTGGTTCCCGCAGGTACTACAAACCTTGATACGGGGGAAACTTTACTTTTATATGCACAGTACGGGCCACGTAGATTATGACTTGATGCCCATCAAGAAATAAAGCTTTTTTCGAAACCTACTTTTAATGCGCGTCAAACATGGGCTACTTTCATTCATTTTTTTCGCTGGGAAAGGGCCGATACCATCTCCGAAACTCTGGAGCTGCCCAGGAATGGTTTTTCAGCAACATTGACCAATTTTGAATGCTTTTTCAGCAAATTTATGTTTAGGGGGCTACGGGAAAAATTCTCCTTGGTCTTGCGAGCGTTTTCGAAAATTGTGGATTTTTGACGTTTGCCGGCTGAACATGGAATCTTTTAACAGTTTTAGAAAACCATATTTTATGTTGTGTGGGACTAAGGTATATCGTTGAAACACCGGAAAAAGCTCGCTATATTTACATTTTAACGAATTCCTAAAATGGCTGCTTGTTTTTTACAGGTGTTTCAGAGTTTATACAACTGCAATTTTCTTTTGTTTTTGCACGCTTGTTACTTTGTAAACGTTTATTTTTGTTAAAGGAACACTAAAAACCATTTTCGTTCCCTGAACCGCCAGAATGAATCACAGTTGTCGACTTTCAATCCCACGTCGTTGACATGGTTGATCAAATTCTCCATTGATTCGGCTTCAAATGCCACCTGGCCAAGTTGCTGGTACAGCTCTCCTTGGAGGAAGCAGCTTCTTCTCTGGTTCCTGGGACGGTCGGGGTACTCTAGACGACTTCTGTGATCCATTTGGTTGGAGCTACGTCCTCACGGGGCTCCACTCCGGCTTGAGGACGGGCAATCCAGGCCCGGTTGGGAGAGCGGCGAAGGGACCGACCGCACGGCCGCGCGAGACGCAGGAAACCATTACTCAACTAAAAACTAAACTAAAAACCATTACTCAACACTAACTTCTCAGCTACGTTATGCTTCATAGACAGTTATTTCAAAAGGTCGACTTTCAGCAATTGTCCAACATTGTGGTCCATTACTTAGCGATACAAAAAAGTTATAAATTTACCAGTAAAAAACTACAGTTGGTAGCTGTTTTGTATTTTTCTTGTTTTTCTATTGCTCATCTAAAGGGATGTTTGTCATCAAGAGTAATTCCTGTTTCAATTGTGAGAAACGCAGAAAACACTTGAAAGTTTTGAAAGGAAAAAGCTTGATTCGTTTGGAAAACATCTTTAACAAATATTCGTGGTGCCCTTTGCCTTCGTCTTGCAAGATACTTTAAGCAAAAATAATTCTGCGTTCGGGGGGAATCGAACCCCCGTCGAATGCTTGGAAGGCATCCATGCTAACCATTACACCACGAACGCTGTGTTTTTGCTATGACCTTAGTGGCTATCGTTCGCGAGGCAGAGAAGACCAGATCAAAAGATGCGATACGCCTGCCTGTCGCAAAACGGCGAAACTTGAGCTGTGCACTCGTGGCCGAGTGGTCTAGTGGTATGATTCTCGCTTAGGGTGCGAGAGGTCCCGGGATCGATCCCCGGCTCGGCCCAAATTTTGCCCTACTTTACTTGAATTCCTGCAAGTAAAATGTAATACATTATTAAGTGAACTTTCCATTACAAATTTGTTAAGAATGATTAAGTGTTGTTTCTTGAAACACTTACGTCACATTTGCTAAGCTTTTTTTTTTAAATATCAACAAAATGTTTTTTGTGTTCCTCGTGTTACGCCACGTGTATGTTTGTTTTCAGACTACTGTTTAGAATGTATTCCGTTTAGCAAAACACAAGTGTATTGTTCTTGTTCAAGAACAAGCAAAGTTTTTGTGTTTCTGCTTAAGGTGGCACGAATTTCAGCTTTTGCATGTTTACAATTTGGTTTTACGCAAGAAAAAATATATTTTTTTGATTAGGTTGAGTGCTCCAATGGGTTGTAACGCTGGTTGGGTTGAACAATAAAATCGACTAAAGCTAGTTACTTCACAGAGTGAAAATGTTTCTATTCTAAAAATAAACAAAAAATAAAATTGAAGCTTGTGCGGTGCCTAGCACAGCGGAATTAACAAGAAAAATTTTAGAAAGTGTGAACAATTTGCGAATTTATGAATACAATTGAAAAACAATCAAAATCACGGAAAGATTTGCAAAAATCGGAAGGCAATTTCTGTGTAAATATGTTTGAAAACGCGCAGATTTGTGCTTTTTGTGCTTTGAAATTAGCTTTTTTCAATATAAAAAACCGCTTTGGTTTATTTGTTTATTTTAAATTCCCCTACCTTTGCCTAATGGCTCGCTTTTGGACCTCTTCATTTTGACCTCTTTGACCCCAAACCCTTTATTAAAAAAATAGAAAACGAAAATTGTGGCAACTTTTAACGAGAAAAAGTTCATTTTCCAACGCACAACCCAAAGTGGTAACGATTGCCTTACCATTGTTATAAATTTTGTAAAATGCGCTACAGTTTTTTTTAAAGTGACATAAGCACATTTTTACCTACTATGCAAACGTATCATTTATTTTTTTTGCACTCATCAGTACTGAAATCAGTATAACAACCTTGTTTAAAACATTGATGAAAATCAGAATTTCAAACCTCGTGTGTTGAAGCTTGCACCTTTTCATAAACATTTCTGCCTGTCCCCAATTGCTATCGTTCATATACATATACACATATATGTTACTTTTATGTACATACATATATACATATATGTTACTTTTATGATTTTTTGAAAGCATCGGATTAAAACATGAAAACATCCAAAATGTCCTTCATAAATCGTTTCTTTTTTGAAACAACTTAATCATAAACACCGCAAAATGTAATTTTTACAATTATCGATCGAAACTTGATGAAAACTCTTTTCACAAGGTTCATTTTGGTGTTTTACATCACTTTTTCATTATAAGAGTTATTTTCACCACTTGCTCAGAACAGACCGTGCGAATTCACTATACAATTCACTAAAAGTGCAAGGTTTAGGAAATACTAGAAATTAGATCTGATTGTTCAAACTTGTCACAAACAAGTGAAACCGTACTTTTTCCTTGCTGTGTGTGGGATTTTTTTTTACTTTTCAACTCAAAGTCCATTTTTATATACTTGTACGTCATGTGCGAGTGCTTATAAAGGGGCTTCAAACGCACGTCCTTCTGAAACCACCTCTGTCACTTCCATCCCTTGATTTAACTAGTTGAACCCTTTTTGCTCAGGTTCAGGCAGCGATTTTACACATCAGCGATCTCTTTCAAAATGAACACTTTAACCCAATTAAGCCCCGGATTACCCCGAGGTCGATTCTCTGATTCCTGTAGTAAGGCCACTCCTTCCCAGAATTGCTCACGTCCTGAGACATTACATTTGACAACAAACCAACGACCCTGTTTATTCTTTGTAAACACTGAGAGCTTACTTTGCCTCTGATTGTCCTAAACGAAACACAGTAATTTTTCCCACCAGTTTGGAAAGCGGAATTTGTTCCTGATTTTTGTCTTTGGAGTGACTGTGTTATTGTTTTCGATGAAAGAAATTTCCTGGTTGCTCATCTTCCTGAATTTCATTTCATTTCCTTCCTTATGCGCGCCGGTAAGCAAGGAAGAATGAATGGGCAGCTGATACCTACAATGCTGCATTATTTGTGTTCAAATCTCACTCTGCTTTAGACTAGAACCTTCACTTTAACTTGTTCAAAACGAAAATTCGAGAAAGATTCTTAGAATAAGAAAGGTTTTAGAAAAAGTAGCTTTTATATATGGGTAAAAATGAGTCGCCTAAGGTACTCTACCTCTCGGTTGTTCAAAATCGAAAACCCACATAAGTATATTTTTCCAGAATATTTTTTATGATAACCGATATTTTCTTAAAAAATTCATTTAGATTTTACAATACGTGCTGCTCAAGAAAACGCTTAGAATGTTGATTTGAGTATGCCAAAACGACGGTGCAACTATCTTTCATAGTGCCAAAGTTTCACTGTTGTAACTGGTCCTGTGTGAATTTACGCAATTTGTTCAGAATACCTGTTTGAAACCGTCGATGTGTTTAATGAACCTTTTTCTGAAATCCCGCGTTTTTATATCGTCTTTTCGGTTTTTACAGTAGCCGAAAACGTACAATTTACGTCGCAGGTGGTGCTATCTGAAAACTTTTGAAAACATGAAATTTATGTTAATTTTCGCGTTTTTAGATAGCGTTTTGCAAAACCTTAGTTTATATGTTTAGATTTAAAAAAAACCAACATGAAACCGTGTTTTGTTTCACTTGACTGCGATTCAAAAGCTGCAAAATAATGCAGACTTTCTGCATGACTGAAAAAAATTGCGTTGTAGGCCTCGTCTGGGGCATGCTGAAGGCGTAATTGGTTATGTTTTTATTTGTTCTTATTCTCATTGTTTCCCAATTATATGCGTCATCCGGGTGCGTCTGAGGTCTGCCCCGTTCGAGATTCCCCGCCCTGGAATTTAAGGAGTCTGCTGAAAAACTACGCACTTGTATACCTCTAGATTCATTGAATCACTTGAGCTGTGAGCAAAGACCTCGCATAGTATGTATGACTCTCCGTAAAGGGTAGTTTTCTTGAAATAGATATGCTGAATTTCTTATTACCCCCCAGCAGGTGCTTGAAAATTATATTATCCAGGGTCTGTGGTTCTGATTCCTTGATGTTTAAGTTTAAAGTTGCAAATTTTTTTAACATCGTCTTGCTTTTTGTCAAATTTTGAATACATTAATGAAAAATAGTTTAAAAAAAACGTACACCTTCCCGAAGAAAGAAATGCGCGACGACAGGTTTCTTTCGCTGAGTGAAAAGTTCCGCATAAATTTTTTCGTGCCGTTTCGAAAGAATTAGAACTTTTGGAAACCATAACTTGTTATTTTTCAAGGTATCATTAAATCGTAAATTTGTTTTCACCCTACCATAATTTATCCAAATCACAACTTAGAAAAATGGAAATGTCAAAACAAAACGGTTCTACTACCCACGGCTTTCAATCAAACACCAAACATTGGTGAAGCGTACTTTAAGTGATTTTCGTTTAAGTTGAAAACAGTTTAAAATATAAAAAAACAAAATATAAAAAGCTGGTTTTTAAAAAGTGTTGAACATTTGAATACGGTTCTTTCAGTATCATACAGTTTTGATGTTATCAAAGTTTTTTATTATATTTTTTTGCTTGATATTTTTTGCCGTGTGTATAGTTGCAAATATTGGAATCATACAGTTTTCGTGTGCTTTAAACTGTTTTTATTTTTTACGTTGTGTTTTTATCTCATAGGTTGTATACAGTGCTCGTACCTTATGACGTCATCTATGAACAAAAAATCGATAATCGAAAGTCATGGCCCCTGGGATAACTCAAAAACAAAAATTGAAACAATTTGAACAATTTTTGGCTTAGACCAATTCTTGGTCGAGAATACCAGACATGACGTGTAAACTTTCAAAAGTTTGGAAATACGTCTAGAAATTAAAATATCAGAAAAATGCAGCTTCATGTTTATCAGCGAAAACTCTAGATGTCCATATATGAAAATGCAACATTATTAAAATGATTATTATTTTTTTATTATAACAAGTTATCTTAGAACTCTTCTTTGATCAAACAAGGTACATCTTATGCCCCTGAAGACATGCTTGATTACGCAGTGTGCCCAAAAAGTAGCACCGCATAACGTGATAAATGTTAATCTGACATTCAGCCAAATTCTTCGGTGCAAAAAGTAATCGAAGATCTTTTCCAAACAGCTAGTGTGATAGGAATCGCACGATTTCGCTCAACCCGCACGCGGCCACAAAATACATAAAGTTGCCACTTTTGGAGCAGTTAATCTTCTGAAGCCTTGAACCCATTATAATTGCGGGTTGGCTGTTTTTGCATCATAATAGCTTTTTTCTATTACGTCAGACCTATATTCTTCGGGTTGGCAAAGGATGAATCTAAATGACGCTATTATAAGAGCTGTGAATGATGTCCTTTCATTCAGACTGTGAATGTCCAATTGCCTCTGACTATTCCTTTAACTTCACGAATTTACTTCCTCATAAAATACAAAAAATAGTATGTGTTACAATTTCCTAATTAGGCTATCATGAGAATTCAAAATTTCTTTTACAAAAATTGTATTGGTTCAAAAATATCAAAAATAGTTTTTCTATGTGTATTCTAAATTCTACCCTCTAAATGCAAATGTAACATTATGTCATTAATTCTAAACTGGGAAGGAAAAAGACCGAAAAAAATAGAATAATTCAAAATTTACCTATTTTCGTAAATACCCTGTTGTGTGAAAAATCGTTTTGTTAATCTGTAGCTCGAAAGCATAACAATGTACTTCTTAAAAATATAGTTTGCACCTGATATTTTGTTTTAACAAAATTGTAGACCAAATGGGCTTCTCTGATAAGTTTGCACTTGAACTTCTGTGTTTTTGAATTGGTTAATTGTGTTTGTATGATTTTATGCTATAATTACAGTCGAAACTATCTAACTCGCAATTAGCCAAGCTTTCCTTGAAAAGTGCACCGTTAATTGAACGTAGTTTTGAAGTTTTTGCAGTTTTATGATTTCTTTCCAAACTTCCGTCTAACATACTTGACTTTCATATCAAGCGTAGTACTTGAATGATGTTTTGTTTATTTCACAGCTTTTGTTAGGAGTCAAAAAACTGCACGCATGAAAGATACTTGCAAAAATGAATTCTCCCATAAGAAACGAAAGTAGGAAACTGTGTTGTGATAGCCAACTTATTTGTTTTTTGCTAAATAGCGAGTTTCAAGCCGTATTTTCACTTCAATGTAATTTTTTATGAACTTTGAACGAAAAAGTGCAGTAATTTGGGAAAAAACCATACTTTTTATTGCAAACAGAAAGGTTGTTTCAACGTTTTTACTTCTAAGCTTTTCTCAAATAATTTTTTTTAAAAAATAAATTTATGACATAAAGATATATTCAAAGTTTCTCTACTCCTCGCCAAATCAACGTCGGCCAATTTGGCTGTGTACACGGCTTGAGTATCCTATATTGCACCCTTTACACTAGGCACAACATGAAAACATTGGCACGTTGTTCCAAATTAGTTTTGGCAGGAACTATAAACATTTTCATCGATAACACTTCCGGAAAAACCAAAAACAAGCCAACAACCAAATTGTGAGCCAAACCATTAGTGCCCAAATTCCTCGTCTTTTAAGGTCCCCAAGTTAGTACTTCGCTGAAATCAGAAGGCCTCATTTCACATTTTAGTGGTTTTCCGAAGAACCGGAAACCAAAGGTGCTGGTCACGTCAGATTGCGGCCTGCAGCGTGGGAATCCATTGTGTAATTTGTAAGATTCGCATCCTCTGCGTTAAATATTCAGCACTCCATTCGAATGCGCCGCAGAGTGTCCATTCGACCCTTCCTGGTTCCGTGACTCAGAGAAAATAACTTCCCGGCTTGGGTGGCTCAAGTAGCCTCGTCTGTAGTAGATCCAGTTACTTCCGCACTCTGAAGTCTAGTTTTCTCCACTCTAGCTGTGTTCGCCCCAAAATTTCGAGTTCAGTCTGTCGAGGTTTTTATCACCGTCCGGAAGCAATCAGCCGATGACGTCAGGAACCCCTCCTTGCCGAGGATTTATCTGCTAATGACCTCATTTCAGAAGGTGGACACAATGTTTTCCCTCTTAAAACGCCAATCAAGCCGCACCCATTATGCGGTTTCTGAATTGCACGACAGAGCAAAGATTAACCCATTTCAACTCCAGGTGCACACCCCATTGTCTGATTCTAGCGTGTGGATGACCTTTCAATTCTGAACTTTCAGTTCATCGTGCCCTGCAAAAAAAGCGTCTTAGTCAGATGCTTGTTTACAGCTAATGTTAGAACTTGCAAGCTTCTGTGCACTATAGAGAAGACATCGTCATTTGTGCTAACACATAAAACATTTTGTCATCATTTCCTTGAAGAAGTTTTATAACTCATTCATTTTTAAAAACAAAAACACGTAAACAACATATAAATAACGTAGTCAAGGTCGCATAACCATTACGCTTCTACCTTTATAAAGCTCTAACAGACTTTGAAAAACCAAAGCGATCTTTAACGAACATACGCATTCTTCTACCAGAACCGAAAAAAGCTTTCTTGAACAGAAACAAGACAATAACTCTCTGAAAATCACTTACAAACCGTTTTATAATGTAAGCATTTCAAGCTTTTTGCATCATACAGGTGGTTTTTACAGAAGTAAATAAAACAAAATGTAAGACTTTCATTTCTCTTAAGATCATGTCGCAAAAATGTTTTTTAAACACAGTATAACACAAAAACAAGAAATTGAATCCTTTTTTTCGCATTTCGCATCAGTTCCAGGCATTGCATAAAGCTTCCCGTTTGACCTACCTGGCCTTTTCTTCTTCATAAAAAATTTACTAGATCGTCCACAGGTGAAGCATAAGTACTGGGTTTTCCTTTAAGTTCAAGTTTTTTGTTAAAAGCATGTGTGCATATGCCAATTCTATATGGAAAAAACACTATTATCAAAATTTTACTGAATCTGTAAATGACAATTATCTAACACCTTCAAAAGAAAAACGACTGTTCCCGATTTGCAACAAAAATTTGATCTACATTTTCCGATTTTTCATTAAAAAACTGACCTACATTTTATTAACTTTCCAGTAAAAGTTTGACCTACCTGCCCTTATAACTTCTAACTACTTTCTGAAATATTCACAAGCTCATCCATAGGTGAAACATATGTTATGCATTGAAAAATAGGGTTCACAGTGCGGTTTCATTCTTTGCTTTAATGTTGTTCTATTTTATTAATTAAAACATTTCCTTGTTTCAGGCACCCTTCTAATGCAGGCGATCGTTGTTTGTTTTCTAGCCCTTCTTCTCGCCCTGCCAGGTGAATATTCTACCAGTTTACGTCACTTAATGACGAATTTCAATCAGAAATCCGAAAATAACAATAAGGTATTCAGTGACCTGTGACGTCGACGAGGAGGCGTTGAAGGTGCTGCGAAGAAGCGGAAGTCTCTTCTGGATCAACAGGCAAAGGCTCAACAAATTCAAACCTCACCGCGCCTCATACGGTAGGTTAAATGAACAAAAATGTGTAATTTACAAATATCCAACATTTTCACTATAACTTTTCTTTTTAATTGTTTAAATCAGGTTTTTCCGCCGCTTAAAATAATTATAGTATGAAGTGATCAGGGTAGACGACCAGAAAAATTTAATTCTTATTATCGAAATATTTGGACACGCAAATTTCTGGGAATTACAATTGGCCTCTGACGCTTTATAATCGAACAGCGCACTTTTCTTAAGATCCCCTCAATAGTAATATATTCCAGGTAGTACCCTAAAAAGGAATAAGAAATGAAAGAGATGTTTGATTACGCGTAGTGCTACTTGGCTGATCATAAGTAGGATTTATGAAAGAAAGGGAATCAACTAAAAGGGATGTTTAAAGTTTTTCCAACCCCTCTAAGATGCAATTTACGTTTTAATTGCAACAAAGCTGAACTCTAGAACTCTAAAACAATGTTCTAAGCAAAAACAAATGTTGAAAAAGTGCCAATTCATACAACGAAAATCGTGTTTTTAGTAGAATTCGGACCGATGCACGCGGAAGCCAAGGACAAGTACGGACGGGAATTTCAGAGGAAACTCGAAGAACTGAACAACTTTAATAAGATGCAAGGCAACATGGACTGAAAGGAATCTCGAATGAATCTCAACTGTTGTGAAATTACCCGTTCTTCAAGTAAACTCTAGCCTCGTTGTTTGAAACTGTTCTTCACGTTTGACATACCTTTTTCATTTACGGCATTAGGACCTTTGTTCTCGTTTTTTTCATAATAATCGTAAAACAGAGGTATTCCTCTGAGGAAAACAACAAGAATTCGACAGGTTTGATCATTTGCCTAAGTTCAAAGAAAGCTTTGGGGGGTTTTTTATCTTCCTATACATATTTGTCAGATGCCAACAGATAACAACCAAACCAAGCTGAATCAATTAAGCGAACTTAATATTTATCAGAAAGCCTTTTTAGAAACTCACAAAATGGACCTACCTAGTTTGTTTTTTGTCACATACAACGGGGAAAACCACTATTTAGATTAAAACAGATTTTTTGTAAGGAACTTTGTTTTTGAATTGTGAGTTTAAAGATTATTTTTGATAACTAAGAGTAAAGCAATTTTTTTAAACGGTTTTGTAGCAAAACTGTGCTGAGCTTGCCAAATTAGGTTGTTGATTTTACAAAGTCCTTTGTGCAAAAATGTCTAAAAACGCGAAAAACCGCCAAAAATGTATGTCTCGATTGTTTGGTTCAGACAGCTATTGAGAACTTGAACAGGGCGAACTTGAACAGGGCGAGCTATTGAGAACTTTTTCTTTCAAGTCTAAGCAATTTGAAAACCGGCGAGTTTTTGAAATCTGCACAGTTTTAGCAGGGAAACAGTACCCAACCGTAACCCCAACTTCGTTTCAAATTTGTGTTTGCAAGCACAATCTAGAATTCAACTTTTGAGCCGTGTTTCAGGTAAACATGCCCTTACAGAAACTGCGCCTTAAACGGACGGAGGTTGGAAGAGAAAGATTCTTCCTGACAAGCCCTCAGGAGTACAGCATTTGTAGACAAATCTGCTAATCATTGAATAATTATCGAAGTTTAATTTTATAAGTCAACAAGAGAAGAAATCGAAATGAAACGTTTAGTTTTCAACCACAGTCTGTCCATCCATCTCCTATGAAAGTCATTTGTCTAATAAACGGACTTTCTTTGCTTGCTTTACCTTGTACTCAAAAGCCGTTTACATGTTTATTCAACAAAGACAAGTGATAAATAAATACGGTAGCAACATCAGGGCATATCGCAGAGATCTATTGCAGGTGATTGAGATATGATTGGTAACGAACTCAGTTCTTACAATTTACCACCTTGAAAATATCATTATTTGGCTCGAATCTCATATGGTCAAGCTGCGACAGGTTGATAGAAAACTAACAAAGCGCGCAATTCTGAAACCCCTTTACATGTTTGCTGTTAAAGCCATGTTTTCGATTTGAAGACATCCTTTGGAGGAAGGTCGACGGGTGGAAGTGGAGATGGCGGTGTCTTCAGACAACCGTCTTTCTTGAAGTTTGTTGAACATTTTCAACAGCCGCACACGGTAGATTCTTTGAGTGGAGATTGTGATCAGAGGATTGATGACGGTTCCAACGACGAGGATTCGGAAGAAGGCGTCGGTCAGTTCACGAGAAAATGGGGTACGGCAAGAGGCGCCTGAAAGTTGTATGTTTTCAAACTTAAGAAATTTCTCAATGATGTTGATGTTTGATGTTTTCAAATGGACATTAGGCAACTAATCGGAATTTAGAGATCGGTGTCTGAATGTGACAGCTTGATAATTAAGCTCATTGGTCAACCAAATGAATCAAAGTGATTTCTAATCAAAAATCAGAAGCAAAATTGTTTAACAAGAAAAAAACTAATATTTTAACCTTAAAAAAGACGATCGTATTATGAAATTATAAATACTTGTTTAAATAATACCATCTCCTGCTGTAATTGTGGGTTTTCAGCATTTGCACATTTGAAAAAAATGGCAAAAAATATTTTACTATACAAGGATTCTGGCAAAGAAAACACTACGGTTTAAACCTGTAATGCAAAAATGTTTTAAACTGTTAAATTTAAAAAAGATTACTAACATAGGCTTAATTATTAATACAATGAAGCTTGCTGGAAAAATCACATCTTTTTCTTTCTTTTATAGTTTATCTCGTTCAATGTTGCTTTGTAGACGTTAACCATACAAAAACTTTGTATCATTCCGATTTATCTAGTTTTCTGTTCAAACAAAATCATTTTAATCGAGCATTTTTTGCAATATCTGACTTGTACATAAAATGATAAAGAAACGCCTTTTCTACCCAGTTTAAAACAAGATATTGACAAATAGTTACAAAAAGGCGTGTAAAATCGTTTTCTTTCCCGTTTTTCAAAATATAAAACTGAGTCATCGTAAACACTCACACCAAATATGCATCAGATAGAGTACTCTGTAGGGTAGACATGTGAAAAAGGTCCATAATGTACTAGAGAAAAGGAAAAACAGCCGATGGAACATTTTCTGAAAACAAGGACATCAATAAATTTCAGTTTGTTAGCTTACAGTTCTTTGCCGTGCTTCCATTTTGGTTGAATTGTGTGCAATAATATAGATTATCGCTGAAATCACAAATGAAGCCAGGATCATAACGGCATAGAGCACACAAATGGGAAGGTACACGTCCATGTCGAGCAAAACCACATGACACCCGTTCTAAACAGGGATTTCGAAAGTATAGTGAAGACAAATTTTCATACCGTTTTCATAAAGAGGCTGACAGTTACTGCAATTGTCCCTAATGTAATCCAGGTTGCACTGGAGAGAATAATTAACCTCGTTCGGTTGATGATTGAGTAATAGTGGAGCGGGAACTGGATGTATATCAATTTGTCAAGATTCAACCTGAAAAATTGGTGACGTCATTTGTGTGTATGTGTGTATGTGTGTATGTGTGTATGTGTGTATGTGTGTATGTGTGTATGTGTGTATGTGTGTATGTGTGTATGTGTGTATGTGTGTATGTGTGTATGTGTATGTGTGTATGTGTGTATGTGTGTATGTGTGTATGTGTGTATGTGTGTATGTGTGTATGTGTGTATGTGTGTATGTGTGTATGTGTGTATGTGTGTATGTGTGTATGTGTGTATGTGTGTATGTGTGTATGTGTGTATGTGTGTATGTGTGTATGTGTGTATGTGTGTATGTGTGTATGTGTGTATGTGTGTATGTGTGTATGTGTGTATGTGTGTATGTGTGTATGTGTGTATGTGTGTATGTGTGTATGTGTGTATGTGTGTATGTGTGTATGTGTGTATGTGTGTATGTGTGTATGTGTGTATGTGTGTATGTGTGTATGTGTGTATGTGTGTATGTGTGTATGTGTGTATGTGTGTATGTGTGTATGTGTGTATGTGTGTATGTGTGTATGTGTGTATGTGTGTATGTGTGTATGTGTGTATGTGTGTATGTGTGTATGTGTGTATGTGTGTATGTGTGTATGTGTGTATGTGTGTATGTGTGTATGTGTGTATGTGTGTATGTGTGTATGTGTGTATGTGTGTATGTGTGTATGTGTGTATGTGTGTATGTGTGTATGTGTGTATGTGTGTATGTGTGTATGTGTGTATGTGTGTATGTGTGTATGTGTGTATGTGTGTATGTGTGTATGTGTGTATGTGTGTATGTGTGTATGTGTGTATGTGTGTATGTGTGTATGTGTGTATGTGTGTATGTGTGTATGTGTGTATGTGTGTATGTGTGTATGTGTGTATGTGTGTATGTGTGTATGTGTGTATGTGTGTATGTGTGTATGTGTGTATGTGTGTATGTGTGTATGTGTGTATGTGTGTATGTGTGTATGTGTGTATGTGTGTATGTGTGTATGTGTGTATGTGTGTATGTGTGTATGTGTGTATGTGTGTATGTGTGTATGTGTGTATGTGTGTATGTGTGTATGTGTGTATGTGTGTATGTGTGTATGTGTGTATGTGTGTATGTGTGTATGTGTGTATGTGTGTATGTGTGTATGTGTGTATGTGTGTATGTGTGTATGTGTGTATGTGTGTATGTGTGTATGTGTGTATGTGTGTATGTGTGTATGTGTGTATGTGTGTATGTGTGTATGTGTGTATGTGTGTATGTGTGTATGTGTGTATGTGTGTATGTGTGTATGTGTGTATGTGTGTATGTGTGTATGTGTGTATGTGTGTATGTGTGTATGTGTGTATGTGTGTATGTGTGTATGTGTGTATGTGTGTATGTGTGTATGTGTGTATGTGTGTATGTGTGTATGTGTGTATGTGTGTATGTGTGTATGTGTGTATGTGTGTATGTGTGTATGTGTGTATGTGTGTATGTGTGTATGTGTGTATGTGTGTATGTGTGTATGTGTGTATGTGTGTATGTGTGTATGTGTGTATGTGTGTATGTGTGTATGTGTGTATGTGTGTATGTGTGTATGTGTGTATGTGTGTATGTGTGTATGTGTGTATGTGTGTATGTGTGTATGTGTGTATGTGTGTATGTGTGTATGTGTGTATGTGTGTATGTGTGTATGTGTGTATGTGTGTATGTGTGTATGTGTGTATGTGTGTATGTGTGTATGTGTGTATGTGTGTATGTGTGTATGTGTGTATGTGTGTATGTGTGTATGTGTGTATGTGTGTATGTGTGTATGTGTGTATGTGTGTATGTGTGTATGTGTGTATGTGTGTATGTGTGTATGTGTGTATGTGTGTATGTGTGTATGTGTGTATGTGTGTATGTGTGTATGTGTGTATGTGTGTATGTGTGTATGTGTGTATGTGTGTATGTGTGTATGTGTGTATGTGTGTATGTGTGTATGTGTGTATGTGTGTATGTGTGTATGTGTGTATGTGTGTATGTGTGTATGTGTGTATGTGTGTATGTGTGTATGTGTGTATGTGTGTATGTGTGTATGTGTGTATGTGTGTATGTGTGTATGTGTGTATGTGTGTATGTGTGTATGTGTGTATGTGTGTATGTGTGTATGTGTGTATGTGTGTATGTGTGTATGTGTGTATGTGTGTATGTGTGTATGTGTGTATGTGTGTATGTGTGTATGTGTGTATGTGTGTATGTGTGTATGTGTGTATGTGTGTATGTGTGTATGTGTGTATGTGTGTATGTGTGTATGTGTGTATGTGTGTATGTGTGTATGTGTGTATGTGTGTATGTGTGTATGTGTGTATGTGTGTATGTGTGTATGTGTGTATGTGTGTATGTGTGTATGTGTGTATGTGTGTATGTGTGTATGTGTGTATGTGTGTATGTGTGTATGTGTGTATGTGTGTATGTGTGTATGTGTGTATGTGTGTATGTGTGTATGTGTGTATGTGTGTATGTGTGTATGTGTGTATGTGTGTATGTGTGTATGTGTGTATGTGTGTATGTGTGTATGTGTGTATGTGTGTATGTGTGTATGTGTGTATGTGTGTATGTGTGTATGTGTGTATGTGTGTATGTGTGTATGTGTGTATGTGTGTATGTGTGTATGTGTGTATGTGTGTATGTGTGTATGTGTGTATGTGTGTATGTGTGTATGTGTGTATGTGTGTATGTGTGTATGTGTGTATGTGTGTATGTGTGTATGTGTGTATGTGTGTATGTGTGTATGTGTGTATGTGTGTATGTGTGTATGTGTGTATGTGTGTATGTGTGTATGTGTGTATGTGTGTATGTGTGTATGTGTGTATGTGTGTATGTGTGTATGTGTGTATGTGTGTATGTGTGTATGTGTGTATGTGTGTATGTGTGTATGTGTGTATGTGTGTATGTGTGTATGTGTGTATGTGTGTATGTGTGTATGTGTGTATGTGTGTATGTGTGTATGTGTGTATGTGTGTATGTGTGTATGTGTGTATGTGTGTATGTGTGTATGTGTGTATGTGTGTATGTGTGTATGTGTGTATGTGTGTATGTGTGTATGTGTGTATGTGTGTATGTGTGTATGTGTGTATGTGTGTATGTGTGTATGTGTGTATGTGTGTATGTGTGTATGTGTGTATGTGTGTATGTGTGTATGTGTGTATGTGTGTATGTGTGTATGTGTGTATGTGTGTATGTGTGTATGTGTGTATGTGTGTATGTGTGTATGTGTGTATGTGTGTATGTGTGTATGTGTGTATGTGTGTATGTGTGTATGTGTGTATGTGTGTATGTGTGTATGTGTGTATGTGTGTATGTGTGTATGTGTGTATGTGTGTATGTGTGTATGTGTGTATGTGTGTATGTGTGTATGTGTGTATGTGTGTATGTGTGTATGTGTGTATGTGTGTATGTGTGTATGTGTGTATGTGTGTATGTGTGTATGTGTGTATGTGTGTATGTGTGTATGTGTGTATGTGTGTATGTGTGTATGTGTGTATGTGTGTATGTGTGTATGTGTGTATGTGTGTATGTGTGTATGTGTGTATGTGTGTATGTGTGTATGTGTGTATGTGTGTATGTGTGTATGTGTGTATGTGTGTATGTGTGTATGTGTGTATGTGTGTATGTGTGTATGTGTGTATGTGTGTATGTGTGTATGTGTGTATGTGTGTATGTGTGTATGTGTGTATGTGTGTATGTGTGTATGTGTGTATGTGTGTATGTGTGTATGTGTGTATGTGTGTATGTGTGTATGTGTGTATGTGTGTATGTGTGTATGTGTGTATGTGTGTATGTGTGTATGTGTGTATGTGTGTATGTGTGTATGTGTGTATGTGTGTATGTGTGTATGTGTGTATGTGTGTATGTGTGTATGTGTGTATGTGTGTATGTGTGTATGTGTGTATGTGTGTATGTGTGTATGTGTGTATGTGTGTATGTGTGTATGTGTGTATGTGTGTATGTGTGTATGTGTGTATGTGTGTATGTGTGTATGTGTGTATGTGTGTATGTGTGTATGTGTGTATGTGTGTATGTGTGTATGTGTGTATGTGTGTATGTGTGTATGTGTGTATGTGTGTATGTGTGTATGTGTGTATGTGTGTATGTGTGTATGTGTGTATGTGTGTATGTGTGTATGTGTGTATGTGTGTATGTGTGTATGTGTGTATGTGTGTATGTGTGTATGTGTGTATGTGTGTATGTGTGTATGTGTGTATGTGTGTATGTGTGTATGTGTGTATGTGTGTATGTGTGTATGTGTGTATGTGTGTATGTGTGTATGTGTGTATGTGTGTATGTGTGTATGTGTGTATGTGTGTATGTGTGTATGTGTGTATGTGTGTATGTGTGTATGTGTGTATGTGTGTATGTGTGTATGTGTGTATGTGTGTATGTGTGTATGTGTGTATGTGTGTATGTGTGTATGTGTGTATGTGTGTATGTGTGTATGTGTGTATGTGTGTATGTGTGTATGTGTGTATGTGTGTATGTGTGTATGTGTGTATGTGTGTATGTGTGTATGTGTGTATGTGTGTATGTGTGTATGTGTGTATGTGTGTATGTGTGTATGTGTGTATGTGTGTATGTGTGTATGTGTGTATGTGTGTATGTGTGTATGTGTGTATGTGTGTATGTGTGTATGTGTGTATGTGTGTATGTGTGTATGTGTGTATGTGTGTATGTGTGTATGTGTGTATGTGTGTATGTGTGTATGTGTGTATGTGTGTATGTGTGTATGTGTGTATGTGTGTATGTGTGTATGTGTGTATGTGTGTATGTGTGTATGTGTGTATGTGTGTATGTGTGTATGTGTGTATGTGTGTATGTGTGTATGTGTGTATGTGTGTATGTGTGTATGTGTGTATGTGTGTATGTGTGTATGTGTGTATGTGTGTATGTGTGTATGTGTGTATGTGTGTATGTGTGTAGTGTGTATGTTGTGTATGTGTGTATGTGTGTATGTGTGTATGTGTGTATGTGTGTATGTGTGTATCTGTGTATCTGTGTATGTGTGTATCTGTGTATGTGTGCATGTGTGTAAGTGTGCGTGTGTGTGTAAGTGTGTGTTTGTATGAGTGTAGATGTGTATGTGTGTATGTATGACTCACCAGACTAAGTTCAACGTGCTACACAATTGCACAGTCCAAATGATGATATAATACGGATGACACAAAAAGTTAGGGAAGAGACTGATGTAAGGTCTTGTGAGCATATAAACAATACACATCAGGAGATCAGCTGCTGTCATGTTGATAACAATAATCTAAAATCTTCGTTTAAAAAAATCGATAACTTAATCACCTGTCGTGGTTTGTCATCTGTATCAATGTATTTTAACGCAATGAACAAAACCAGAAAGTTGAAAACTGCTCCTACTGAACCGTTGATTATATAGAAAGCCGTTTCGTAGTAAGTGATGTTCTCCGGTGGGCGAGAAGTGACATTTGCAATCACGCTTGCGTTCATTTTCTGAAAAATTTGTTTTTTTTTAAAAGAATTTATTCTTAAAACAATTGAAAAGAGATGAAAACGTGAAATTAGGAGCTTTTATACTTCCAAGAATGTGGAATTCTGTCGTTTTCGGCGCACTTAGTGAGTAAGACTTGACAAATGTGGGAGTTCAGAGTTTGTTTTCCAGAATTCGTGATGCATCAAACCGCTTTAAATCTTATCTAGTGAAGATTAAATTTTGAATCAAGGGTACAGCAAACATCATATACCCCAATAATCGTAATTTCACAAACAATAAATCATTTAAATGAAACAAATTTCTCAAAAGGGTATAGTTTGAAGATGTTTTTGAAAAGATATTGCTTTACGGTCAATTTTAATTATATAATTACATTTCAGAAGCGAAAACATTTTCTATCCCAGTTGTTTTTAAACGAATGTTCAATGTATATTCTAAAATTTTTATTTAATTTGAAAGTTTATACAAGGTTATTATAAAAATTGTGTTTCTTGTAGTTTTTGCTTCTTTCATTGCAATGCGGTTCACTTGACACAAAGGCATCGAAAAACAAAAACTTCTATGAAAAGAGGTTATTAACAGCCCACTTTTGTTTGCAAAATTTCTTGCAAACAAGTATATCAAAGTTTTTATTCGCCAATTTGGAGAACGAATGACGCTTTTTCGCGCACACTGCAAAACTGCTAAAACTCAGAGAACAAATTCCCTCGCGAATTGAAACTCTCATTCGTTTATGGGCAAATGTTGTTTTATGAACTTGTGTTCGACATAAAAATTTGATGTTGAAATTTATTATTGTGTTAAAGTTGTTTCATATTCTGTAATTTCAATTTTATAGAAGGCGGAAGCCAATCTATCTCTGGATTTTTGTCTCCAGGGATTTTCAGAACCGGAAGTTCTAATTGGCGCTAGAAATCAAACGGCTGTCACGTTGGCAAAAAGAAAGAACGTGACTAAGAGGGGATTCCTGGTGCCATAGGACAAATATAGAGTCATGCTATGAATAAATATATCAAATGGCATCAAAATATGTATTGGCTCAAGAGTTGACAAGTGAATGTTCAAAATAGGGAAGTAGGCGCTCAAAAAAGAAGAGGGGGAAAAGTATTTTTAAGGAATGTAGTTTTTGAAAATGACGGCCAGTGTGATCATTTGTTGAAAACCTGAATGTATCTTGTTAGAATTTGATAGAACACAATGAGAAAAAAAAAACATTTTGTTCACTAAATTTATAAAAAGAAGAAGAGCATTAAACGGTGAAAGTTAGGGAAATTTTTTTACAAACGTTTTTTGCGTAATTAAAAGAAGCGTTTTCAAATAAATTATTCAAAAGAGCTCAATTAAATAAATTCAGAATTTTAAACAGGATTTTAAACTCAAAAGATCTCAAAATTAGATACATGTTCGAACCTTTAACTGAGCTTTTCAATAAGTGACTCAAAAAAGCAAAAAAGGACAAATTCCAAAACCTTAAACTGTTTTGTTTTTCAAATAAGTAACTCAAAAATGAAAATAAAATAGATAAATTTCAGAACCTTAACCTTTTCAAAAAAAGTAACTCAAACAAGTTTACGGTTGTAAACTAGGGTTCCAAAGTTCAATTTCTTCACATTATTCAATAGAAACTCTTTTTTTTTTTAGCAAAGTTTCTTCTATTTAGGACAAATAGCTTTAGATGTTTTCCAAATCAGTACAAATTTCTGCGGGTATAAACAACACTTATAAACAATATTATGCTGCTTTGATAATGAAAGAACATTTTTTTTTGGATTTTTTTAAAAACAATTTTTGTTCTACAGAAAATCGAAAACCTATCTTTGCGCGTAATAGTTTGGCCAGCTGAGGTTGTAATAAAGTCTTTGTAGGAAGTGTTTTTTTCTTTTTCGCTTAGAAAGATAGCAAAAAGTGAATGTTTTGCAAGAGTTTGCTCGCACTCGGTGCACAGGTGTTTCTGATCCAAGCGAACAACCGGAAATTAGCTCGTCTGGGAGAGGGAACCATCTTCAAAGAGCGGAGAACACAGACCACGATGAGAGCCTTCTGGGCTGTTTACAAGTCAAGTTTATGAGGCGGGGGATGCGCATAAACCAGTGTCTGTTTTCGAAATCTCGCAGGAGCGATGAGGCCAAGAGTGACAACCTGACAAGGGGAAGAAAACGCGCGCAAGCCTGCGATAGGGCTTAGCGATCGCTCGTTATTAGCCCGGCGAATGTATGTGATGGCAGCGCTCGATTGGCATGAACCTAGCTGACAAGCGGAGCCTCTGGAATGCGACCTGAAGTGTTCGGAATTAAATTATTCTTCAAATGCGCAAGCGCCAGCCATCAAGGATACGGAATATTTCCTAAGGGAGACAGAAGCGGTTGCTCTTTTTTAGGAAAGATTGATAGGAATCCAGTGAAAAGGATTAGTTAGATAAGGCAGCTTTCACAAAAAGAGTGAAAAAACACCCCAAGAACGTTTCAAACGGGGTTAGCGGAAAAAGGCGATTTCAGATATAAAATCCAATAATGGTTTACGGGAGTAATGTTAATTTCATTCAATGTGGGTTTTTTTTAACATTTCTAGGGAAGAGTCTTTTTATTGTTATGAAGTTTTCAAAAGACATGCTATGTTTTGTTTGAAATATGGTTTATATGTATGCTTGAATCGTTCATTTTCACACAAATTAAACATTTTTTTACGAAACAATTTTCATAAACGTTTGAAAAATAAAGTCTACGAAACCCGATTTGTTTGGCAAGTTTCGCCAACGATTTCAGATTAGAAATACAGTTTTAAAACGAGTGTTTTTAATTTTCATATTTGTAACCGAAAATTGCAAATAATTATCTTAAAAGCCAGGCAATTATGATTTGTAGAAGGGCGCCGTGTGCCTTTTCACAAGTATGGAAAATTCAATTAAAGTATACAGAAACTACAAATTTTTGTACAAAAAGTACTAATTGTGAGAACCAATTGTCTGCATGTAATTCTCTTCGCCAAATCCACTTCCAATAATGCACGCTTTGTTCTACGAACAACAGCAAAACATTGGCACGTTGTTTCGAAGTAGTTTTGGAAAACAAGATTTAAAGGGATATAAACCGAAATATGAAAACGAAAACAGTATTCGAATCCGGCAAAATGATAGATCACAATTTCAGCATATTTTTCCCGAGAAGCGGAACATTGCTATACGTTGCTCAACTAAAAATAGCTGACCATTGATATCATGCTAAAAAAGGCAGCATTGTCACAGTCGGAAACATGCAACAGACTGATGTCAGACGGAACACCGCTTATAGTAATGAATCACATACCCTGGCCCACTCAATTTGAGAGCTGAACGGATGAGCTGAGCGCTTTATTGCATTACTATTCCCGGCAATTCTCTTTTTCGACTCTCGGCACTCAAATGTGAAACGAAACAAAAGACATACATACATGCTTTGGTTTCTTTGTGTCAATCATCATTTTTTATAGATGGGAGAGGGTAACTCTTAGAATTGGGTTTTTGAATACACAAATTTGCACATCAAAACACATAAATGACATACACCAGTGAAATGAATTTAAGGATAAGGGCCCCAAGAGGGTACCTTCACTTAGTTACGCCATTTTCCTGTAAGCGTGTAGGCTAGTGTTACACTTATCGAAAAGCCTAATTCTCACAGCAATCACGAATTATATGAGCTCACAAGAGGACAAACCGAGATTTGTTTTTAAAAATTTTGGTCGAAAGTTTTGTGTTCTTTGATGCTCAAATGGGAACTGCGTCATGAAAATCTTAAAAATAAACTGTCTCTCAAGGTTTGTTAACGTCCTATAGCTATACGAAAGAACGACAATTTTTGGAATGTTAAACTTGGTAAAAGTTCGGAAAGCTATTTAGGTAGCTTAGATAGCTTTTTGAATACGCAAAGTTCGATAAAGCGGGTTCAGGTGCGTTGAGGTAAACTACTCAGAGAACTATCAGCGTTTAAAAAGGCCAAAACAACTTTCCAAACAACTTCGCTGCAGGGACAAGGGAGAAAAGTATAATTGCGCTGTGAAAAGGTGACTAAAACCGTGCGAGACGCCGTCACAACAACGTGGGAGGCCAATGAAACTCAAAAACAAATTTGGCATTGAGGGTCATCAACAATGCAGGATCAACCCGTGTTAGGAGAGAGATTTCATTTGAAAACATTGGTCTCCTGGGAAGTTTGAAAAACATAAAACTTCCGAAGAAGAATAACACGTTGAAATTTCAAAAATTGAATTGTTTTTTTTTGGAGACTTATGCACTCTTAGATATCATAGCAAGTTGAAACTTGAGAAATCAAGTTAAACTTTAGAGAACCACTTCCTGGTTTCCAAAATTTTTAGGCACGAAAATAACAAATTGGTGATGCAAGAGTGCAAGTGTATATTTGGAGCCTAGTCAACCATATGTAAAAATACTTTGACACTGACTATTCTAAATGAAAAATATTGGAAAAACCAAAATTTTGAAATAAAAAACCATTATCTGGTGCCGCATCACAATGTGAAAGCTATCAAATCAGATAAAGCAATCTTTGCGCTTCACCCGAACAGCTGCCACTTTTTTGAGATTGTGTCTCGAACCCAGAACATTGCAGGTTATTTTAAGAAATCCATTTTTAAAACTATTTAAAAAAATTTTGTGAACTGGGTTATTTACCAGCTGCTAAAATGTAATGACACTCAGCTATTTTTGCAACGGGGTTCAATTTCCCTAAGCGCTGCAATTAAATCGTCAGAGACTCTGTGATGGTAACGTAAAAACAGAATTTAAAAAAAGTTGAAAGCAGAAAATTTAAGAGATTTCAATTTTGTTTTTAAATATTTTGAAAAGGTTTGAGGAAAACTCTGAATGGGGGTGATATAGAAAAAAATTTTGCTGAAGAAAACTTTAACCAAAAAAATATACCAGAACCAAAAATACTACAATTTCTATTTTTTATCAAAGTATTTTTGTGGTTGTTAATAATGCCTAACAGAAACTTTACAATTTTTTTTTGTTAATTTGTTAAAAAAAAACATTGCGACATTGGTTTCGAACAACCTGGAATTTTGAATAATTTTCTATTTTTAAATATTTCAGTCTTGCTAGTTTAAATAATTTACGTTTGTATTGCAATAAAACTAAAACTTATGTTTGTGTAAAAATATTTCATTATTTTGAACTATTTCTATATTTCAGTGTCTGAAGGTGTTTTTGGAAATTTCTACATTTTTGGTGCATTGGATAAAAAACTATTTCAAACCACCAAAAATTGGAATTTTTAATAAGTTGTGTTTTACATAAAAACTGAAATTTGTGTTTGCGCACGAATATTCACACATTTTTGAACATTTTCTTTCCTGTTTCAGTGGCTGAAGTTGTTTTGAAACTTCAGTCATAAACATCCATCACCACACGAACATTCATTTTTGACTAAATCTTGGGGATTATTTCAAAAATCGGACAAACATTGAAAGAACAGAACTCAGAAAACCAAAGCCCGCTATAAAAGAAATGTTTAAAGTAGTAAAAATAAGGTCAGTGGCGGGATGTGGCTAAGTTTAGCCCTGTCGAAATGGGCGCAGATGCGAGGGCGCGCTTGAACAATGCCATATGCTAGCAATTTGCTGAATCCTAAACTATGAGCGCAGTTGAACTGCTCAGAAGAAATGACGGATCGCCCCAACGGAAATAGCATTCATAGGAGCGGTTGTGACCAACGTGGTGTATATCGGAGACGGATTGCTGCAGCGATTGGATTGCTACCATTTCCGGAAATGTTAGAAGCCATTGTCTGCATAACAATATTGCAAACAGTGTAAGAAATCTCGCGAATAGCTCAACAATCTATTTATATCTCAGTTTGGAGCTATTTTGACTTTGTTCTAGTAAAAACACTTCATACTTCCAAACATTTCTGTGTTTTTCCTAGACCAAGGTCAAAATAGCTCGAAATCGAGATAGAAAAATAGAACCACAACTCAAAAACATATTCTATTCTCAACCTATTATTGAAAAAAGTTCCAACACAGTGCAAAAAACCAAGAATTCTTAAAAATCTGGCGAATCCAACGTTCAAAGTGATAAAATTCATATTTGCTGTTTTTGTTGTTTTCAAAACTACAAAAAATAAACGAAAAAAAAAGATTATTTTGTTTTTGAATGAACGAAATCTTGAAAAATGATTGCAACATTGGAAAATCGGCCTTGTTTAAAACATTTGTTATTTAATCTTTTGTGTTTTATAGGGTTTGTAAAAGTTCTGAGGTTTTTGCCATCTATAATTTCGTTGTCAATTTTGTTAAAGTAAAAAAAAACATGAACGAAACTATTTTTGAAATTTCATTATCCGTTTTCAATTAACAGAGTACTTTTCATTTTCAGTTTTTTTTTCAAATTTCAAATTCAAATAAAAATTTACGAAGAAAATATGTTTTTTTTCTGTTTTTTCAATTAACTTTTTCAATTAATAGGGAACTGAAACATAATGACTTCAAAAATGTTTGTGCCCAAGAAATTTGTGAATATCGAATTGAACCTTTTACGGAATAAAGTTTCTCAATAGAAATGCTTTTATAAACATACATATTGTGTAAAAGTAGTCATATAATAAGTTTGATTTAATGTTAAAAAAACACACTGTAAAAATCTCCTATTCAAAAGAATGAATTGAAAAAATAGCTGAGACGAATGTTGGTTTGATGTAAACTACGTTTCGCAGAATGAATGCTAAGACTGATTATCTTTATAAATCTCTCAGGCATGAACGAAATTCTATTATGAGCCAAATCTGATGGTTTGCTCGCTTCTCTACGCGTAACGGCTGTCTAGAACTGTGCGTCAGTTATGCAATGAGTCGTTCCGATTTCTAATCTCTTGTTTTCCAAATACTGCACTAAATCCAAAACTACCAAAAGTTTGTTTGTCCTTGATCACCTCGCGTTAATAATCAATTTGCGTGCGTCTGGGAGCGATGAATAGCTTTTTCCCAGGGTCTAAATGTAGAGTAATAAAAGAAGAAGTGCCAAGCGAACCAGAGATCGAGTGAAATGTGACAGAGTTGATCTTTCAAGGGTAAGAAACAACGCAATTTAGAGCAAAGAGGGACAAAATTAGGAATAGAACAGCCAGAAAAGGAATAACACCGATGATCACAAATCAAGCAAATCTGAATATTTTTGAAACTAACGTTTAAAATGGATGAGAAAACAGGAACTGTGCGTTTTGTGTGACCGGGGGTTTCATAAATGGGGAATGACGAAAGCTTCGCAAACATAGCCACGCAGAAGACGTAAGAAGAGGAGAAAATGCAATGACAATGAAAAGAAAAATGCAGAGAATGCTCACTGTAGAGAAAAACACATGACAAAAAATATTGAAATACATCTTTTGAAATACACATAAAATTTATAAAATATAAATGCGTCATAGACAAAATAATTCAATTACATCTTTTCTCTACATATAATATATTCAAATTTAACGTTTTTAATGTTTTTAGATTTCACTTTTTAAACGGCTTTTTAAACCACCAATTTCACCCTTTGGCTCATACGGTACTATTATGATTCAAATGTTAAAGTGCTGTTACAAATTTAAAAAAAGCTTAGTTATTCAAAACTTACAACTGAAAATTTTCAGCAAAATCACATTTCAAATCTAAAAACTGGAATGCTAAAAAACGAAAGTGTCATTTAAAACAGGCATAAGTAGTCAAAAAGTTGTCATATCTAAAATTTGAAAACTTGCTAGAAGAACAAGGGTAAAACAAATACAATTTCATAATTCGGTACTAAAAAATTCAAATGCTTGAAATTTTTATTGTAGAGTTTGACGACGTTTCATTGAAAAAAAGGTCTCTTGCTTTAATTATTTTTTCCTTTGAACTAAACCTTTATTTTCTTGAGAAAAAAATTTGGCTTCATCATTAAAGGAAAAACCAAGTTTTTTACAACTTTAAAATGTCTTGCGTTTCTGTTTAGAAAGAAATACCATGTTGAAAATGCTGATTTTTTTTTGAAACTTGAAGGCCAGAGGCCATGGAGAAAAAACAATATAATTTTTCAATTCAGCTTTGATGATGTTCCTCGAAACAATAGCTTTTTTTCTAAATAATTTTTCACAAAAAAACCTTGTTTTTGCTTTTTCTTCTTTGAGTCATTTCCACATCCGTCGGTTCAGTTTGAAAGCAAATTCAAATTCAAAAAAAATGATTTTTTATAGTCGATTTTACAAACGTGTGTTTTTTGCTTCCGATTTTCAAAAGGTCATTGAAAAACGTTGGCAGATTCATTTTTTATGCAAACCATGTGTGCGAGCTCCCGTATAGATCATCTCATTCATGGAAGGGCGCCCAATTTTGATTGATAGCTCTAGCGAAAAAAAAAACAACTGTCACAAGTGGGCAACAACACAATTCAAGAGGGTCAAGACAAACATATATGGGAACGACTCCTCCGAGACAAAGTCTAGACGATACAACTAGAGGGAAGTGGTAAAAGTGTAACGTCTTCAATTGAAAAAGCCCATCATTGTTATGTTTTTCTTTTTTGTACAATGACGTCACTGGAACTAACTGGCAGAAAATTGAGCTGTTTTCAAGGCGGTCCAAGGTTATCTGATTTTATCTGCCTCAGATAGCGGAAGCAAACGTTCATAGGAGACGCTTTTGTTTGTAACAGGGAAATATATCCAAAGTGTGAATGAGCTGCATGCAAAATAATGTAACTCACGTAGTTGGGTGAATAAATTTCCCGTTTATGCAGGATGATCTGTTATGTGTAGGTTGGAAAGGGTGCGTGGGTTAATGTCAAATTAGGTATTGAAAATGCACGAGAATTAGCAAGATTTTAGAAACCCAATAAAGACATTAGCAAGTTGGCTTTCAAATATTTTTTAAAGAGGATTTCAAAATGCTATTTTGCTATTGCTAAGGTAGTCGAGCTGTACGATATCATGTTTTTTTATAATTTTGCAGCACTTTTTTAATACTTTGAAACAATTATTGATTTTTAGTCTCGGGTTACAGTAGTTTAGTCAAAATGTTTACTGTAGTTTTGCCACAATGATCCAAATGCTTCATTTTGTATACCGCAGGATTGCTTTCAATTTATGGATCATTTTTACGTTTCGAGTTTCGCGAAATAACATTTTTGGTGAGAGTTAGGACTTTCTTAAAGGCCATTTTTGAGTGATTTATAATGTTTCGCATAAAAATGCGCAGGTGCGATGGATTCTAATTATATCCTAAAATTCTATAGAAGCGATGCCAATGCTAGTTCGCCCAATTTCGCTCTCAGCTCTGTGCTAATGACATCAGACGCGAATTTACGAAAGTGATTTAGGATACGTACGCAATACTACGTTAGGGTTAAATTTGCGAATCCGCCAAGAAGCATAATTGGCGAAGACTATATTCACGCCCTAATTATAAATTCCGGACTAAAAAAGGTTTTGTAAAAACATCGGTTTCTTTGTTTTATATCTTAAGTTTCAACAAAACACTTCACAACAGCGATAATGAACATATAAATAAACTCTTCACGTTTTCTGGTGCATACCTGTTGTGATAGACTTACCTTCAAAATAGTTGTAGTAAAACAACCGCAAAAAAATCTGAAGAAGGAAAAAAACGTCACTAGTTTCAGAAGAAAGCTGTCATGTCGTCTTCTCGTTCGTCTTCTTTAAATGAGGCTTGTCCCGTAATGAATCACGCAGGAACCGCGCTTGTTTTGACACTCTTATTGGCTTAGTTGTCCTTACACTAGCATAATGAGTCGGTAAAACCTATTATTTTTTTAAGGGTCATCTCTCCTTAGCGTTAAAGGTCTTTTTCACCCAATCGGTCTTATTACTCTAAGAAACGAGTCACATTCTTTTTTGTACTTACAAACAGGTTGTAACAGGTGAAAATTTGAAAATAATGGAACAGTCGATTTTTCAGCAAGTGCTGGTCGCCTAGAAAATTGCTGTGAAAAATAAGTAGGCGCCGGAACCCGGAATTCAAAGAGAAGGATGTGAAAAAGCTGGACACTCAATGACACTCTGAGGCTATGTCATCTTGTCTCAGATAATTGAAGAAAACCAGAAAATCAAAGAAAAATTTCTTGGCAAAAAGGAAAATTGAGAACTAAGCTAGAACATAGATGTTGACAAACGTAGGACTGGAAAACTGCTTCAATACGCTTCAGTGCTCAGGCGATAACCGCAAAAGTCGGCTTATCTCCTGATTCGGGCATTTTGTATATAAATATAAACAGTATTTTCCTGGAATAATAATTTTTCTAAAATGGCCATGTTCTTGTAGTCTAAAGTCTATGAGCACTTTACGTATTTCGCCTTTAAAAATGAAAAAAAAAGAGAAAACATTAGTAAAAAAACCTATCGTCCATAATTTCAAAAAGAAAATCATACTGTATTGCAACAACTACAACAAAATGTTTCCCCTCTAAGTACACTTTTTTTCAAATTTAAGGCGCAGTTTTTCTAAAAGTTTACACATGCGGCGTAGTTTTGCAAGTGAAAACTATGGATTTGGCCCAAACTTTGCTAAAAACGTATATATGACATGAAACTCAATTTTGAGACTTTTGGGGTCGTTATCGATTTTCGGTCACGGGTTACGATAGGTCAGTCTATATTACTGTATGTTTGCTCAAAATGGACCAAATTACAAAACCTCACTTGGTGTAGACTTCTGGTCGTTTGAAAAGAGTTTTTCAAGGTGAAATAACGAAACAGATTCAGTTTTCGAAAAGTTACACTTCAAAAAGTGAAAAGAATTTAGTTTATGAACTGGGCTCCGATACATTTCACTTTTCTTGAAGAAATTGGATAGATACCCATAGAAGAAAACGGGAAGGGAAGGTGTTTTTTTAAAGACAATCTTGTGCCCTAATTTTGTGAAAGCCGTTCAAACTGTCAGAAACCTTTCCATTCGCCAAAATGCGTGTGAGAATTCCAAGTAAATATTCTGGAATCTCGTTCCAGATGCAGAATTGGATATTGCTTGCTAACGTTTGATCATCGCGCTTCGCCGTAAACGTGAGAGAGGACAAGCGTTGGAAACCCAAAACAACATTTGTATCTATGAGCGTAGATCTAATTTTCGCAATCGTCCAGGCTTCTTCACACAAGCAGTGGTTCAGACAAGGATACCAGAAAACTGAGCTGAATCAAAGACCGTGATTCCTGTTAAGAGGACATTCGATGATGTCGGCAGCCACTTCCGGCCAAGTATGCGCATCAATTAGGTACTAAAATAGCTGTTGCTACTAAGGATGCGCAGTCAACATCACTTTTCGGTTTTTTAGGATGCGTGTGTGTGGGTGGAGAACCCATAGTAAAGCTCAGCACGAAAAAAAGATTCTCGACCAGGTTTAGGCTAATTTGAAAAATTAAATTATAACTGTAATGTACATATTTAAAGAAAAAAACATTGAAAGTCTTATGAAATCTAGCGCCTGAAGCAATATCGAATGGGCCAGGTGTTTGACATTTGAAGATTCTCAATGACGTGTGCCGACCTGCTTTCTAATTTTTGTTGGTTTTTTTGACTGATTTTTTTTTGTTGAAAATCTTACTTTTGCAGAGACTTTAACGTTACTGGCCATATATATGAACATGTTTAAACATGGTTTTTCGTAATTTTAGCGACCGAATGAGTTTGTATTTGTTAACTTGTGGAAAGAGCTGAAACGAAACAAAAAAAGTTTTGCAGTTTGTGAGTTTGACTAGTCAGCCACTTCTTCAAAAAACCTACTTTTTGTGTGAGTCAAAAGCGATCAAAAAGGGATGTTTCAAATCTTAATTTTGTTTGAAACGGACCGAAATTATCTCCGATCGCCACAAACTTTAAACATGTTATTTGTGGTGCCCTTTTGACAAATATAAGCAAACGAGGGTTGAGAAGAAAATTTTCAGAGGTCCTGCGAACATATTGAGAAACTGTGGTTTTTCGATGTAGGGCATAACAATAAGAAAACGAGCTATCCAATATACACAACGTTAGAAATCCGTGTTTTATTTTGAGAACTACTTAAAATGTGGTAGAAAAGCTTATAAAGGCTCGCTATATGTATGCTTCATTATGTTCATAAGTTAGCCGCCAGTTAACAAAATTAGTTCTGCAAAAAAAATTGCAAAGAGAAACAGTCTCACGAAAAAACGAATGTTGCGAGCGTAAACCTGTTTTTTCGCTTCCTTTTGAAAAAAAGTCGAATAATTGAAGCGTTCAATAAACGTTACGAATTTTCAATTAACGCTCTTTCAATTCAGTTTGTTCTTCCTTGTTTTGATAGTTATTTTAAACAAATATAGCTGATCTTTGAACACGCAAATTAAGTTGAACATTGTTGATATGACCATTTCTTAAAACGCCCCACCCATTCCAATGCCAATTGTTGGGATTGAAAAAATTAATAATTTTAGTAGTTATAAATCTGGCTAAGCAGTTAGTCATCAAGTAAATGTAAATGTGAATGTTTACAAGACTACAACGATGGAATGGCGTAACGGGTTCACAACAGTGGAAAACATGGAAAGTAATGCTGCAGCCGGAAGTGGGGGCACAGATGGACAATAGCCCGGATATTTGCGAAAAACGACTCGGGGATAAAGTTGGCCCAAGCAATCTCACCACGTGCACGCATTCGTGATCTCGACTTGCAGTGGAAATGTTTGTGCACGTGTTTAATCGCAGTTTGCAGTGATCACTTTTTGTTGGAAAGATGTCAATTTTACGCAGGATGTTCAATATTTTGAAATCACTTTTCTTCGTAAGAATACTGTGTGGGCCTTGAAAATGTTCAGTGTTAAAAACAAACAGTCTGCTTCACTTAGAACCACCTCGTAGTTTAAAATGATAAAATTTGGGCCGAGCCGGGGATCGATCCCGGGACCTCTCGCACCCTAAGCGAGAATCATACCACTAGACCACTCGGCCACATTATCATCCAACATAGGTGGGTATTTCAGTTCCGTCCCCTGCGCAGGAGATTCGGATCAGGTCTTATCTTGGTTGATGCGGAACGTTTGCACTCAAGAACTAACCCGCCTTTATCAACGCGTTCGTGGTGTAATGGTTAGCATGGATGCCTTCCAAGCATTCGACGGGGGTTCGATTCCCCCCGAACGCAGATATTCTTATTGTTTGCTTCAAACACATTTTCTAAACAAAAATCGAAAAGAAATCGATTAAAAACACTTATATATTGTAGAAAATCTTAAACGTCATTCGAAGAAGGTTTGATCCAATCACTTTCAGCTGACTTCTTTCAGACAAGGAGAAGCCCTTTTTACATTAGTCGCTACGACCCACAACATCCGACGTCTTCGTCGAACGCGCTGATTTTAGATTGTTGTGCTTCAGATCTTTGCTCAAAACGTAAAAACAATTAAGGGACAATGATCGGCTTTCCCTAATAAACAAAGTGTTTATATTTACATAAACATGCAACACCAATAAGAACAAGAGAAACTATACTTGTAAGTGTATACGGTACAACAAAAAATGAAGTCTTTTCTATTCAAAATGCAAAATGTTTTTCAAAAAGTGAAAAGAAAATCGAACTTCCAGCATAAAACATCATATTTTTACGATATAAAAAAAGATTTAATAAACTAAAATATATAAAAAGTTACATATGCAATGATGTTTTAAACCTTAATATGATTATTCTAGAATTAGCAAAAATGTTTTCGTTCTTTGGAAAAATGATTAAGATCTATGTATAATTTCATGAGGAAAGATTATAGACTTTGTTGTCTTTTCTGTTACATTTTTGAATATCAAATGAGTCAAGGTGTGGCTAAAAACGGAATGTATTCACTACGTGTAATGGCATCAAAAGTGAGCTTTCATCGAACAAATTGTATTGTCGGACCTTATCACCACTGAAATGAAATTTTCGTGGTTTTTCGTCAAGTTCAGGGTAAATACCCTGAGGCTGTTCAAAATAGAAACGCATCATTTTAAGCAGCTTTTTTTTTCATTAGCCTTTAAATAATGTAAGACGAGACTAGAGGTGACTGGAACGCGCCAGGACAGCGCGTTTCATATGGCGGTGGCGGGTGTTTGTTCAATTTCTGCATAAGTGTTCGAAATGAGGCAAAGCGGTCCAATATTGTAGACTAAATGGGACTTGTACCTATAATTGTCCTCCGCTTTTGGCTCTGCAAACATTTGCCCTCTCAGACGTTGGAAAAAAGTGCATAAACCATTGAAATTAGATGCGAACGGAGCGATGGGGTCAATGGGGATCAGAAATCAAAGAACAAAACAAATGGTAGAAGTTATTAGTTTTAAAACAAAGTTATTGGAAAAAAACCTAATCGGCTATATAATGAAAACCCAATTTCCCGCAATAAATCTAAGTTTTCGACAGCAGAGTTCAATCTAATGTTAAGAATTGTTTTAATTTCGCGTTTTTAACGTTCACAAATTTTAGCAACCAAAATGTTTAGGGCAAAAAATGTTTAATTCAACCCTATAATTTTAAAGATCTTTTCATAAATTTACATTTTTAAAATAACTGAGTTTAAAGAATTAAAATAAGCCGTTTTAATAAATTTTGTAAAAAGTACCGAGAAATTATTTTTAACAAGAAATTTGCTTTAAAATTGGAATGTTTTATGAATAAATAAGAACATTTTTCAATTTTAATGATTTTTAAACCTTATATTTGAATTTTGTTCATTATATTGGCTTGAAGCAAACTTTTACAGGTCAGTTTAATAAAATATTTCAGATTTACGCGAGCGTGTGTGTGTGCGTACGTGTGTGTATGTGTATGTGTTTTTTCTTTGTTGTAAAAATCAGCATTCAAACGAAAACATTAACTGAAAAATACTTTGTACTAGCCTAAAATTTGAATAATTTTTTCTCACCGCTTTAAAGAATTCATTGTGATCACATTATGATAAAGTTTCAAGCTTTTCTAGGATTATTCGAAAAAGGAAAAAAAAATCACAAACGCTTGATTGATTTCAGATAAAAGTTCTTTGGGCAAATTCGACACAACCTTTGATCTATATCTCCAGACAATTACTTCGAACCCGTCAGACGAATTTGCCCAGAAGACATCCTCAATGATTCATTGAACCTCAAGAAAGTTTCAATAACAACAAACACTTCCTGGTCCCGCAAAGAAAAGAAATAAAAGGTGCTTGCAAAGCATAGTCATCGAATTTTATTACACAAAAGTGTCCACAATCTGATTTGGGTTGTTCTTTGGCGTACGACGGAGCAATTATCAAATGCGCGGGCCGTAGTGCTGTTCGATGTTGGTGTTGGTTTTTACGATGTAAACACTTGGGCTTTTGAGAGAAACAGCAAGAACAAAACATGTGTGCAACTGTTTTGGAATCAAACTTGGAGGGTTTTTGATTTTTCAACTTCTGGGAAAATTCATATAATGATCCCAATTTAAAAAGTGGACTTTCCAGTGTTGATTGAAAAACAATCAAAAGTGAGCATAAACGGTGAACAGAAAAATCATATTTTATTGAGAAAAACGTTTTTATTGATACTAAAACCAACGGTCAGAGCGTTTGAGAAAAAGCACATCATCAAAACCCGAGTTCCCAGAAAATGTCATTCAAACAATTTTTTTTATAAAATTAGTATCTTTGTTAAAGGGCATCTAAATGGCCATAGATCGGCCAGTGTTGATAAATATAACAATTTTTTTCAGATTCGTAGATAAAAAAATGAGAAAGCAAAATCGAAAACGTTACGAGCTTGGAAAATATAAAGGAATATGATTTTCAAGTTTTTACAGGAATCCGCCTCAAGCAAAGAATGAACTTTAGTAATATTATGATAAACGCTTAAAAAACTGTTGAGGGTAAACTACTTTGGCTGTTTTTTATGTGTACAGGTGTATTCTGCATAACATTTCTCGCTGGATAGTTTGTTGCCAACTTAAAAGAGTGCAACTAAAAAGGGACGTCTCTGGAAAGAAGTTAGACACATATAAGCAAAAACATTTACAAACGCGGCATGGGTTAGGAAAATCGAAAATAACAGAATCATTTCTACATAACACAGCCCACAGCATCTGTATTCACAATGCACCCCCTGGGGCACATAAGCTACTTTGCGCATCTTAAAAGACAAAAACTGCATTACTGTGTCTGAACCGGTATTGCAATGGGGTTTATACACAAAATTCCAGTTTGAGTTAAATCTTCAAAGTTTCTGTTACAGAGATCCATTTCTTCCTCTCTCAAAATAATATGGAAATATGGCACGTTTACAACATAAATAATTCTATTTATGGAAACTCGTCAGGAAAAATATGATCGTGGCGGAACTTCTTACCCAGAAAATATGTTGATTCTTATAGATAATCCTGAGAAAACCGGAAAATTTTACTAAAAGTCGAGAATCTTGCTAATCCCACAGTAAAAATAAAAGGCAGAAAACAATGACTAAACAGTCTGATCTCGGTTTTTGATTTCTTGTTAATATCGAGGTAAAACAATCGCAAAAACATAAAATGTTTGAACAGGCCATAATAGTTTGAATTTCGATGACAAATGTAACAAAACAGTTAACAAAACACAACACAAAATGTAAAATGCAAACGTTGAAACATTTAGAAAATTGGTAAATAAAAGCTGCAAGTTTTCACCAGATTGAAATGTTCTGATCAAATGACCAGAAAGAAATGAACTCTGTGCAAATGCAAATTGAAGTAATGGTGTAGGGTTTCGAGAGGACAAATTAAGTGCGCTAAAATTGGTATGCTCAAATTTCGATTATGAGCTATTTCCATGGAATCTAAGAGAGGTTTGTTCTAAGTAAGCCTGAATGATCCTTTGCCAATGACCAAAAACCCAGGAAACAATAAATGTAGCAGTGGTCGCAGAGAGCCGAGTCTTCAATTGAATTAAACGGTTGCGTGATTGGTTGCTCTTGTCCTAGAGTTTCCAGGTGTACACGAATAAACACGTCTAAAGAAAACATAGCATGACGAAACGCGAGGAGTTCGAGCAACAAATGTCTGAAGTAGATGACAAATCGTAAAAATGAACGGTCAGTTTAAAAACTAGAGGTTTATAAAACACGAATACCAAGTACAATTAAATGGGGGAAATCGAATGGTGACATTAAGTACTGGGAGCTATGAAACTGCCCTTTAAGGCTAAAATAACTTGATGAATCTGTCACCTAATTGGAATCTCACTAAAAACGCCCTAAATTTAGCATAGGGTGATTTTCACGTGAGAGATTATGCAAACTGTGAAGAAGTAGAGAAAACCCACTTTTTGATGAGACGCCTGACTTTTAGGTTTGGCGACAGCTGTATAATTAAATCCAAAAAAGTATTATCCTTTCAAGTTCATACTTGATGAAAATGATTTACCTACATCACACAGGTAAACAAAACTACCTAACATCCGAAATGGCGCAATGCAATCGAACTTTTCAAGAAAATGTGTTTGAAACCCGATAAAGATTTTTAAGTTTGTCCAATTTTTCCAATGATTTAAAACAATTTCACAATTACGGTAGTCAACTATAAAAAAAACTAAAACACGATATAAATTCATCAGACAATAAAATTTTAAAAACTTTGCAGGATTTAAAAAATTAAGTTATGACAGCAGTAAGTTGGAATATGAAAAAATTAACCTGATTGTTTGAAAATTAATAAACCATTTCTTTGGAGTAATAGTATTGCGGTGACTGAACGCCAGGTCAAATTTTAAACAGATTTTGTTTTAGAGTGCTGAATGTAAAAAAAAGCAGAGTGCTGAATGTTAAAAAAATCGACAGTTTTTTGTTTTGAGAAACTAAATTGCATGAAAATCGATAGTTTCTAGTTCTCCCCGATTTTCTAAAAAGTAATAATAAATCAACTTACGTCATTCGTTTTTCCGCACTAACTTCACCATCTTTCCGCATTGCTTTGCGAAACGTGAAACAAAAGTCCGTTCGTTCGATTCGTTGACTTCATCAATAGAATGGATCCTGCAAGGGTAACGGCTTTGAAACAAAAAAATCTAAAATTACCTGGGTAAGTGTTGTTTCAAGAGGAAAATTACCAAGTGATCAACACGACGAGAACACTGAAAGTATAACATACAGAATTACCTGAATGTATAAAATAGAATGAGAGAGCGGTTACGTTTGCGTTTTTAAAATGAGAAAAACAAATTGTAGTTAAACACATTGAAGAAAATTGAATGGAAGGAAAACGTTTGTTTTATATATGGAAAATAAAAACGGAAAGTGCCTTAAAATGCTCTTGTTAACAACAGAAAATTCAGCATCGAATTAGGTTAACGTTCAACTGAGATTATGAACATATGGCTTAAGGCATTAATGGTTTAGACGTTTTTGGGTCTTAGTGCTTGGAGAATCGGAGATTAAAAAAAATGGGAATTACTATAAAAATTTCGTTTTGTAAAACAAAAACATTAAAAGTATATTCGTATGTTTTTATTTAAAAAAATTCAAAACATGAAAAACACATTAATGTTTCAAAATAGTTTTAAATTTATGGTAGGCAAATTTTAAAAGCTAAAACAATATATGATTTACATCTGATTATTTTGCTCATAAACAAGGGAGAACGAGAAATGGCGGCGACTGAATGACCTCAATCGACCTCGAAGCGTTGTTCACGACGCCTATGGCACCTGTGTCGTCGTTTACCTGATAATTCGAAAGAAGCGATACCAAAGTCAAAAATAAATCTGTTACGTTTACAAATAAGCTTTTTTGACCCTGTAAGTTAACCCGCTTCTTCGAAAACTTTATTTTTTTCTTTTTCCATGTAGTTTATCACATTCCAAACATCTCGTCTAAAACATTTTGCCGTTTTTCAATTGAATAGAATGAATTTTTCAAGGACAACCTTTAACAACTTTCTTCTTTAATACGTGAATGTGAATTATTGCAACAACAAAAAATCATTCGAAAAATAAATGTCATTAGAAATTGGCATGCTTATTTTTTGAAGCCAATCAATTATCTTCTAAGAAACTATCGAAGAAACAAACTTTTGCCTGCCCTTTGGAACCTTTTCGAAAGGTTCGCTTTGGACTTTGTAAATGGATAAATTTTGCTCACTTCAACTTTTTCACCACTCGAGTGTTCTGAGAGCCACTGACGTTGAAGGGACTGAAGCAAGTTCCAAGACCAAATTTTGTTCTTGGTTTAAGTTAGTTTAAAACTGATTGATTTTTGTCACGCGTTTTCTCATTTTCACTTCTTTAGAAGTAAGTCAGTATCAGCTGTGTTTTGGAATTCGCGCGCACGGTGGTTCGGTTTTGTTTTTTATCTTCATCTGCAAAGACTTGCTTCTGTACCTTTCCCCAGTGAGGTGGAAATCTCCTGGGAGAAATCGCCGCCGTCTCGTATTTCGTCTTCTGTTTTCGTTCACATGCCCACCCACCTGTTCAGGTGGGCAGCGACGTGTGTTCCAACGACGAAGCCGTTCTTTCGGAATATCACGCAGGTGGGTTGTTCGACTTTTGACCTACGTTATGTAAACAAGTGTGTTGCAACACATACGGTGCTTTCATTTTGGTTTTTTGCAGAGTCCGTGACACTCACTCACCTAATCCCTCCCCCCCACATATTGGCTCACTCACTCACTCACTCACTCACTCACTCACTACGTTTGGTTTTTTCTCATTCACTCACTCACTCACTCACTCACTCACTCACTCACTCACTCACTCACTACATTTGGTTTTTTCTCACTCACTCACTCACTCACTCACTCACTCACTCACTCACTCACTCACTCACTCACTCATTCACTCACTCACTCACTCTCACTCACTCACTCACTCACTCACTCACTCACTCACTCACTCACTCACTCACTCATTCACTCACTCACTCACTCTCACTCACTCACTCACTCACTCACTCACTCACTCACTCACTCTTTTTTCGCCCGTCTGCTCCCCGTTCCACTATCTCCCTAACCGAATTCTTGCAAATGAACCGTCATTGCGTATGACGCAGCAGTACATTCCAATCGTGCTAGCTACCGCAATGATTTCATTTTACGTGTCACCCAAATTGTGCATTCTGGAGCGTGTAGCAACTTGTAGTGCTCTTTCGCCTCTGTTCTATTTCGAGGGACAGGTCGAAAGATCATCTGAAACCGGCCTTCGGACCGGACATCCCGCTTCTGCGTGAGTGCTTCTTCCCTCCTCCTGCACCCCGGATTGCAAAAATGCGTCGAACTGGAAACAAATTGCCCCGGGTGATCTAACGTCATTCTCCATTTGCCTCCCTGCAAAACATCTTTCCCTTTTTTGTAGATTCCCTCTGAGCCCTTCACTCAATGGCATGCCAGAATGTAATTAGTTTATGAACGGATTACCCAAAGTGCATGCGTCGGCTCGTTTCTATGTCCCCAATCAGATGTTTGCTTTCAAAAGAATTTGTTTGTGGGCTACCCCGGATGAACTTCGTTTGCGGTGGTGTATTCAACAGAGCAAACCTCTGGCATAATGAAATCGGGTTTTTAGGATTGATGAGAAACACGTTTTTCATCTGGGTGAGAGATGGGGAACAAAAAACAAAGCTCTGCTGAGCGATTCCAAAAAGAATTTTCAACGTTTTTTGAAATTTCGGTTTTCCTCCAAAATTTCGAAAGATCTAATGCCGCCATAGTTTTAGATTTTGCCATCCTTTTTGGCTTGTCGACTTTAGTCGACTTTTGAAAAGAAGCTTATTTAAATCCATCAAAAACAAAACACAACAAAATCGAAGCTGCGTTCTTCTGACACCGCTTGAAAATTGGCCAAATTTAGGAAAATTGACCGATTGACATCATTCCCTCAACTACGTCACTGTGTAGGGTAGTTAAAGTGTAGTTCTGTGTTTTTTGAAACTTAACAAGAACTTTCATAGTTAAAAGAGATGTTGTTTTCTCTATCGGTCTGAGTGAAAACACCATTTTCATACGGCAATTAAGGTTTGATTTGTTTATCGATATAATAAAAAAACGGCCGATGCAGTTCTGTTGTTTGAAACTTTCAGCTTTTGGATGTTGTGGAAATTAAAAGTTTTGTTCTAGCCGATAAGTTTGTCGTGTTTGTATCAATCTACAAAACAGAATTATTGGAAAATACTAATCAGTCGATGCTAAAATATAACAATATGATACAGTTTTTGTAAGCGATTTGTTTACTTAAAGTTTCATGTTCCCAATAGATCTTTAAAAAAACATTAGGATCTTTAAGTATTTCGCTATTTACCTTTTTTGCACAGTTACTGCCGTTAATTGCACAATACAGAGAAATCTCTATACAAACACTGTAAGAAAACAAAATGCCCCTAGTAGATTTAACGGCAATGGAATGTGGTTTCAAAAGGTTTTACAGCAAGAATTCCTTGAAGAAAAACGTACACATTTTTTCCATAAGCGAAAACTGTGCATTTTCTTGGAGAAATTTCAAGTTCTGATACGTTTAGTCCTGTACGAAACCATGTCCGAATCTTCAAATTTTCATAATTTTACAAGAACCCCATTTTGCGGCCATTCTACAATAACAATGTGATCTCTGCAGTTCAGAGAATCCATTTTTCAGTTGTTTTGAAGTTTCTTTAAAATATACATCAGACAAAGCGTGGGTTGTCTTTCAAAAGACGTGGGTGTGGTTTCTTCCGTCTAAACACTGGGTTTATAATAAACAAAGTGACATTCTCTAATTTTTTCGGACCAACTCCTTCATTCTTTCTGTCTCACACCTACGTAGTAAATAAAAACCAGCCAATGATCTTCAAAACTTCCATGATGAATTCATGACGTCTGTGGCGAGGAGTTTTTGTTTACTTGGGATAATAAGACGTGCATAATCTTTGCTCACTAAAGAGCGGCGAAGTGCTTTCAGTAACTTTCTTCGAAGGCGCTCGCAAACACCACGTCAGAGCTGAGACAAACATGATTTGGAAGGATAATCATCTTCGTCACTAATTGCTTTATTGTTATGCGACTTTACCCGAGTTGTAGTATATTTTGCGCAGAAAAGTTAAGAAGTAGATCAAAATAACTCCCAACTTTTCGCATGTTACAAATTAGGGCTGTTTCAAAAGTGCACGGGTAGTTCGTCTTCGTTGTTCCTTTTTTCTTCCTGTCCTTTTTTTGGTTTTGTTACCCTAGATTATTCTTTTGTATTATATTTTTTATATTGAAAAACTTTATCAGGTCTTAGGAGACATTTAATTTTGGTTTTTTATTTACTAAAATTCAAATGCAAAAATGTTGAACTTAAATTTATTGATAATGCATGCGGTAAAATTATCTTCAAATCACATTGTGAACCGAAAATAAAAAGCCGTTTTTAACATAAATCTGTGTTTTAGTAAAAAACGCTTTTTATCTTTTGATTTGTGATTTTTCTTTTGACTTGGCTTTCAACATTTTCAAATCTGCATTTTATTAAAAATGAATTTTGTTTATGAAATTAAATATTCTGAAAAATATGAAAATATAACACACACATCAAAAACCAGTGTAGATTTCAAAGTTTTTGATTTCAAAGTTTTTTCTTACAGCCTTTTCAAGCTGAATTACGTTTTCCGTAACTCTATATAAAACTTTGTCAATTAAAGCTAATGTATGTACAAGGTTTTTCTCATTACAACACCATTTTCCATTATTAATCTACTATAAACCTAAACATGTATTTTTTTCTAAATTTGTTCTAGTTGTTTAACAATTCCTCGAATGATTGCAAACCTTAGCATTTTTATAGATTCTCATTTGAGTCAGAATTTTTTATGAATGCAATTGCATGTTAACCCAACGTTCAAAGTTTTATCATCGTTAATAATCTATGGTTTCCTCCTCAGTTTTGCACAGCTTCATCTTTCTCTATGTTCCTTCTTTTAAACCAAGGCCGTGCATTTCGAATCTTAAAATCGCTGTTTTGACTGGGATCGTTTTTCGCCGGCGACAGTTGTTGACTTCGCCTTTGAATCCAGCTAGTGCTTTCCAGAACTTCTCATTCCCGGATGCCCTTTTTTAACCTTTCTAGGACCCGCCCCGTCAATTCCGTCTGACAAGGCTGTGTTCTTTTTCCCAATTCCTCCGAGATTTCGGCACCTACCAGGTTTCCGCTGCAGCTTTCATTTTGGGAGGTCTTTCGCAAGCGTTTTCCACTTCCTCTATCACCTGTATGTCGTTCTTTGAATTCCTTTTTCGGTTTCTGGCTGCTTAAAGAACTCTGAAACATTTGCGTGACGCCCGCTCTAAAGACATGTCTTGTTTATACGGGGAATAAGCAATGTCTTGTGAGTGCCCTTCTTCCGGCCCGCTCTCCGTGTACCGCGGCCACCGGGCGGCCTTTATTCCATCTCCCTCATTCAGGCTCGGCTGCTGTTATTCGTACATTTCCTGGCCCAGTGGCATGCGACGTCAAGGGCAGCCATCTGATATCAAGATTATGCACAACAACTTCATAGAGGTTCCACTGCTCCCCGACTTTGCAACAAACGAGGTAAGTAATAATTTGAAAACGGCAAACACCCCATTTTCTGCAAAGCGAAATATGTATTCATTAAAGGCACAAAACCAAATTTGTATTTGAGAAACAGAAAAACAGAACTTCACAAATCAAATCCTGCATACTACAGAGTTGTTAAACTAGGAATTTCCTCCATAAATCTGAATTCTAATCAAGACCGCAAATAAACGCAGCACTTCGCCCTTTTCTTTCTTTGTCTTATGCGGTAAACAGAAACCCCTTTGTAGTTTTCTTCCTGGGTGAGCTTGGCTCCAAAGTGCATCCGTCTCTTGAGACACTTATTGGCTGCAAAGGCTCCATTTTGCACATATTTTACGGGTGCAATGACTGTTCTGCAAGCTAATCGGCAACGTACACTGTTGCAGTTTAGATTTAAAAGAGTGGGGGACAGGGAAGCATTTCGTTTTCGGAACTTCGTCAAAGCTCAAAATGTTTTTTCAAAATTCCTACTGTTTTTACAACACTATTTTGTTTAACCATTTTAACTTTATGTATTCTACAGAAAAAGTCAGTATCGAACTTAACTTTTTAGCTACAATCAATTTTAGATACAAAATTACACTCTCGTATACCGACTTTTAGAAATATATAGTTTTTGTGACTATAAAAAAGCGAACATCAAAAACTGCGCATTTGTTATGTGGTCTGTTTGTCCTACACACAGTTTCAAAATAGTTTGCGAAATAGTGCAGCTAATTTCTTAGCAACGCATTAGTTTTGTGTCCATGAAATTGTCCAAATATTTTAGTTTGAAAATGTTTTAAACAACAAATTTGCAATTCACTTCTTAATTTCACACAATAAATACAAACCAGAAATCTGTTTCCTGGAATACGACTTTGTCCGTGAGAAAAATCACGAGGTTTTATCGCTCACCAGGCTTCAAGGACAAAACTACAATTCTGGAGCTTTTCTAGGAAATGGCTATTTTTAAATTTGCTGGTGAGAAATCATTTGAGAACATAAACAACATTTATCTAATACAACATTCCAATTACTTTTCTTGTTCAATTTTTTTTGGCACTACAAAAATACAACCTTAAAAATTGAATTGGTTTTCTTTTTTGCTTAAAAAAGTCAATATTAATGGTTTACTGTAACAAACATTCTATCAACAAACATTCGCACAACGTTCAAAAAAAGAAAAAACAATAGTTTTTTTTGAACGATTTTGAACATTTTAATTAATTTTGCTTCATAGAAAAAAACCAGAAAACGATAACTAAAGATCCCCATACACAATTTCCTTGCGCAAAACTGAGTGAGACATATAATGTTTGAAAGCAGGAAAACAACGACAGTATGATGTCAATCTTTCTACTTGAAAAACAGTAAACATAGTTGTAAAATCCCTCGTTACTTACGATTATATCCCCTTCAATTTTCAGAAACGCCATTTGAGAAAATTGTTCGAGTAGTAATTTACTTTCCACCTGTTCCATCACAAACAGTGTTTTCGTCACAGGGATCTTTCATTTTGGAATTTCTATCCACCGCTCTCACAAATACCAAAGCACAAAAATTTTTTCTTTTGCAACCTGTTGTGCTCAAAAGACTCTTGTTCCTGCGAATTGTTTTGTTGGAAAAGCACAAGACAAGAGTAATTAATGACATGGCAGGACTACCATTGGTGGAATACTAACAGGAAGCGGGATACTGATGACTAGCCCGTGTTGTCTATGAATCTCATTGACCTGCATGGACCCATGCTCTCTTTTGGGAAATAGTCAGCAAAACCATTTTTAGAACCTTTTGAAACCATTTTTAGAATAAATTTTTCCCTATTTTTAATATTTCAGTTTTCTTGATAGCGCGACAGTGTATTTAAAACACTGTTTTTTAAAAAATATCCCTTCAACAAGGCTTTTTTTAGCCCAAACGCCCCAAATAACCAAACATGGTACTTAATTCGGATCTTGACATCGTTAACAGAACAGAATGAAATTGGTTAAACATATCTTAATAAAAATTGCCAGTGAGTTCAGTCGAACGCGACCAATGTTCTTTTCGGTCACAGTACGTTTGGTCTGCTGAATTCATTCTTTCTCAAAACCATTAAAAATAAGTTTTAAAACTCTTTCAGAATTTCTCTGTTAATGCCAGATTTGTAGTGAACTTAGTAGCTTTGTATCAATTGCCAAAATCTAACCAAAAGATTCTGAAACAAATCTCCTTTTTTTAAACTACTGCTTTTTCTCAAAAACAAGTGCGGATAGCGGCTTTCATAATTTTGAAAGCGTTTGCTTTAGTCTATCGCTTTGTCCAAAATGGACGACGTTTGTACTTCCAATTGCTTTGTTTTCGCAGATTTAAACTGATAACCTCAGTTTTTTTTGTTTTAAAATAATGCACGATCACTTATTTTTTTATTTCTATTTGAAACAATTCCGACATCAAAGAAAAAAGTTCCAATGCTTTGACAATGATATAGATATCATTTTGTACAAAAAATACGAAAAGCCAACCAAAGTTACGAAACTACTTGCGCGTTTTACGAAACTCCCGCTAATTTTCATAATCTAGTTTCGTAAAAGCTGAAAGCGTAGAAAGTAGGGTTACCATTATGAAACCAATAACTTCAGTCCATCGCATTTTAAAAGCTTTTGTTTGCTTTCAATACTTGTGTCTTCCCAGATTTTGAGTGAACGATCTCATTCTCGAAAGAAATCATTTTCTCTCCACATCCTGCGTTTGTTCCCATTTGGCCGGAAATTAGTTAGCACAAAAACGGCTCCATTCCCCTAATGAAGTCGGAAAATGGCCCCAAAAACAAAAGTATAGACCTTTCGCCGATCGTTTCCAATCCTCAGAGACACCTCAAAATACACAACTTCACACCACTTAGGATATCAGTTACTTGGCTGTTGGTATGTGTATTTTTAGATTTTTCGCTAAGATTTAGGCGACTTTCCAACAACAATTTCAAATTGTACTTTTCCTGTTATGTGAGAAGTTTTATCTGATATTCAGATGCCTTGTTCGCGAGAAGGAAGTCGCTTCGGCGAATGGGCGGGAACTCGCGACTCTGTGCGCGACGTCGCACGCGGCAGACAAACGGCTTCGCGCTCTCTCACCAACCTTCCCATGAATCAGAACGGCACTATCGAGGATCAGATCCGCCAAGTTGACAAAATCGTCAAGGTAAGTGACTTAGTTAATTTGCATAACCAAATAGGTTTAAGAAAATCGTATTTAAAACTGGTTGGCTTAAGGTCACTTAACAAAATAGGTTGAAACTGCATGTTCTTACAAAACCCATAGAGATAGAAAATAGAATTCGTAGCAAACAAAAAAATGATTTGAAGAAAATCGTTTAGTGGGACTTGCTTGGGGCAACAATAACTATTATGTCCCGGGCGACCAATTTTCGGAATCGAACGCCAAACGCAAAACAGCAATGACACCAAGAAAAGGAAATAACTTTTTCTCTGGTTTTTATTAATTTTGTGAGAAACTAGAGCCAAAGCGCAGTTTCCCTCAAAGGCATCAAACATTTGGGTTTCTGCTTCGTATATCCTGAAGTTGAAAACCCATTTTTCAATCAAATTTACATAAATTATTACGTTTATATAAGAGGTAAACCATAATGTATGGAGTTTTACCAAAAATGCGGATAATTTTTATCTTAGATAAACAGTTTTGAAGGCTACCATATTCTTTTATCTTTTTCCTGTAGTCATAACACCTACCCAACAATTTCTTACCATTTGCCAAAAATGAAAGTAGGTATCCTGAAATTTATTTTTTCGTCGTGTTGATATTAGAATTGTTTCAAGGGATTCGCAGGCTCACCGATGAGGTCGCGGGCGATTGAATTTCAGGCGACTGCATTAGGGTAAAAGCTGTAGTCCTCAGGAAAAAGTCATATTGTTCGCTAAAAAATTGATTTTTTGTTTGAAAATTCGAAAGTTTTTGCCACTTTTTATGATAGTTTTGCTTTTGGTGTAAACTCCATTTTTAACAAAATACGTCTCCAAATCTTCAGATTTCACCTATTGAAGCTTAAGATATAAATTAGAACCAATTTTTCTGAAATTTTTTGAGTTATATCTGACTAACTATAGTTTCTTGCTATTCGAAAACATTTGAAATTTGAATTTCCCGAATGAACCTGTATTAACCTTTTGTAACTTGGGTTAACGTTTCTAAAACAAGAGACAACTTCACCTAGACTTGGGAAAAACGGCTGCTATAGTATGTTTCTTCGAAATGTTCAACAGTTTTCGGCCAAACATGGAGTTTTCGAAGAATTCCATCCAATTGCCTTCAAGTCATTGCATTGCTAATGTACTTCACTGACAGAAGGCTTCTGACTATGAGTGACAATGCCCTCCATGGCCGAGTAACCGCTTCCGACGGATATAAATAGCTGTTTGCGCGAGTAGCAGCCAGGCGTAGTCACCGATTCTTGGCTCCTTCGAAACCCCGGCCGTAATTCAGACGTTTGCCATGGTGTTGTTTTCTCTCTTTCCTGGGAAGAGCGTTAGCGCACAGACTCTGCAGTCTGTGCGCTAACGCTAGCAGTACTAGCCTTGGCGGCGTATCACATTTCACGTTCCCGTCGCTGGCGGGGCCCCTCGGGGACCTCAAGGCGTTTTGTCCTCGCTCCGGCTGATTGGGGCATATTTCAGAGGAAAAAGGCGCGTCCGGCTTAACAAATCACGCCGTTTTCGAGGACATTTAGGATGATGGGGCCCGGAGCGCCCCAACATGACAAGCAATCTCAGGTGCTATCTAGATTTCGAGGAAAAGCTCATAAATCACACAAAGGGCACGAAGTCTTTAGGCAAACAATGAGGTCTACGAAAGCTTATAGCCTTTGTTATTCCCCATCCTAGAATTGAATGATATGCAAAAAAAGAACTTCATAATGGAATGTTGAAATTTTATTATCCAATGGCCAAACATCAACCTCGTTTTCCTTTTTTTTCCACCACCGATATGACATCAAATTATCCATTACAAAGTGAGGAGTGGAGTGTGCGGCCACCGGCCGTAAATATCATATTTGTCATAAATATCTGAAATGAGCCATTGTCTTGAGCGGGTAGAAAGCCAACATGAGACGAGTTCTTGAAGTTTTTAAGCGAAAAACCTGAAAAGTATAGTGAAAGTTTTAGATTTCACAAAGCGACATGTAACTTCAAATTACCAAAATGAGAAAAACCCTTTTATGTCTGCCCACGTGGTTACCTGATTTCACAAGAAAAAAACGGAGACGCTCTATGAAAATTTGTCACTTTTGTGGGCAGAAACGACTTAGTTGTTAAAAATAAAAGTTTGTTTCTTTCCGAATAGTGTCGAAAATAGTCAAAGAAAACCGTGTTTTTTCAACAAAAAAAACTTTTTCACTGTAAATTTGGAATTTTTTCACTTAACGAGATAGTGTTAGACAAGGAAAAACGCTCATAATGAAAAAGGTGACAAAAAAGTAGTTGACATTTTGCAGTCAAACGTATGACAATTACAAACGAAGAATATTGATTTACACAACATTTTGAAAGCCGAAAAAGATTTTTATCCAATGTTTTTGTACATTGTATGCCATAAGCAACTCTGTATTCAATTTTGGTGGAATCTCCCAAAAAGGAAAAAAACCGAAATAAAAATTTTTATAGTTGTACGAACTTCTTTGCACCCTTAGATATTCTTTCGAGGTCTTTGATGAATTAACCCCTTAATCAAAATGACGTCATTGCCTTCCCCGTTCATCGGAGTTCACATTGCAAATTGAACTAGCTGAGCGATAGTTTGAAGCGCCTTATTTAAGTGCATCCTTGACGAACATTGCTCCTAACACTTGATCACTGACCACCAAACGTGCAATTAAAAATTTCGTAGTCTTCCTTGAAAGCTATACTTTGATAGGAATAGCTCCCCCACATTACGAGAAACAAATACGAATTAAAGTGGCACGTCTGGTGAAAAAACAACTTTATTGTTCCTTCGTTGGCTTTGGAATGCTTTGTACGAAGTTTAATTGATCCCCAAGGAAACTCTTGTCTGCACTCGGGCGCTTAAAAGCCTCTTTGGAGAGACATAGGCCGCCCTGCGTCTTCCGAAGCGCTCTCACCATAAAAACAGCAACTTACGTGTTTTCTCTCGCGCTTTTTAGAAAGACGTGAGGGATAATCCACTTTTCAGGAGGCTGCCTCTCGCAGCAGCTCCTCGTATATGGCGCTTAATTCGAAGGCCGGCCAAGCACTTTTCATGCGGGAGTTCCGCTTGAGTTGGTCTCTAAACGACACCCAATCCAGTCATTTGAATGGCTGCCAATGCTGCCTGGAATCGGAACGCAGAAAAGGGACAGCTGGCAGTTGTGCCTTGTCCTCTGGGAGAATTGCAAGAACCCCATTTTCGACTTGGCTAAGGGACAACAAATTAAGCACGCTTGTTCCCTTTAAGCCACGTGGCGTCGGAAGGGAACAACAGACATGGCTGATTTACGCCAATTTGAAACACAGGCTCCTTAGTTATGGCGGTGCCTATTAAACCAACCTAGATTCGTGTTTCTACCAAGATTTCTAAACAAAGCACTTTAGCGCTGGTAATTTTTGCCTTGAATCAACAAGAGTAAATACCAATGTAAAAAGTTTAAAGTTGAAGTTTCCCCCGTATCAAGGTTTGAAGAACCTGCGGGAAACCGCCGACTAAGCCCGACAGAGGCTCTCTTCCTGGCGTGCCAACGTTTCTCCAGGTATGTTACTTTCGTAGACTTGTCTACTACGTACTGTACCATTTCCGGAGAGTAGGCTGAGTTGACCCGGGCGGGATCGAACTTGTGACACTTCGAATGGTGGCCGCGCCTTAGACAGCCCATACTACTGTAGGGATAACACGCAAAATCAAGAAAGTTACTAAACATCGAGAATTCGCTAGTCATTCTTGAATTTGTAAACTTTTTGTAAAAATCACTTAAAATTATAACCATTTAGATCTCCAACGTTAAAGATTGTTGAATTCAAAACGCTCTATATTGATCAAGGAGACGCGAATTCAAAAGCGATAACTGTAATAACGACAATTTCGCCCATAAGATTAACTATTAATTTTTTAAACTTTTTTTTGTTAAGTTTGAAGTCTGTTACAACAAAAAGCGCTCAGGCTACAGTAACCTGGCCTACAGAAACCCTCTCCAATCAACATACCAGTCAGCACCAAGGTTGTTGAAATTTATATCACAAAAAAACGAAATGAGATCGACACTTATGTAAAACGCGTCTTAAAATGAGATTCACAAGTTTATCAGTATTTTAGCAATCAGTCGATAACCTGTATATTACAAAACTAGATATTTCTAGTCTAAATAAGCTCAAGACCAGAGTAAAAGCGATTTGCATTTGAAAACAGCATCTTTTTTTTATTGAAACGTTTTTCCAATAATTAATTGAAGCAACTATCGCTGGCATTTTCTTGGTTTTTGCTATATGTTCTTGTTGTTTGCCTTCCAATCACATCACGTGAAGTCACCGAGGAAGTTCGCATGAGGCTCGCATTACGCACAAAACGTGATAATGCCGGGGATTGCGGTCTATGATCCAGCGTGGGAAAGCTGGCACCAACCCAAAACGGGGCTCAGCGGGGGTTGGCAGAATATGTGAGGTTTGCAAAAAACGCATCGTCTCGCCGGACAGGCAATCCTTCAAATGCCCGATATGACACATGTGCTTGCGTAAGGCGTAAGCCGTGAAGGTCGCGGGCTCAAAGCAGAACGAAAGCTTTTTTAAACGGTTTCATGAAATTTGTCCCTCATTGGCCAACTGTTGCAGATTGAGTTGGATTTTTCACCAAAATTTCGACTAGTTTCAGTAAACATGAAAGTTTGGAAAAGTAAATCTGCACTAAAACTTCTAACGGTTATCTGTTTCACCATCCGATGTTTTGTTCCCGCAAACGTGCGGACCACCCAGGTGTGACTAAGTTTGGCGCGCGTTTGTGTGCAATTTGCGTGAATTTGAATGGCTTAACGGCTTTCTTCGCGGGTGGTCTCTTGCAAGTTTTAGGAACCAATTTAACGAGTTTAACTCGGTCGAACCTAAGGGATTTTACCTCAAACAACTGCTTATTTCAGTTTTTTTAATATTGTTAGCTGAACGTTAAGTGTTTGGTTCCATTAAAAGACAAGTAATGTTTAGTTCGAGACTGTTTGTTCAAAGGTTTCCAAAACAAGTTTAGGTTTACATATCCTTTGCCAATCACTCGCCAGCGAAACTCAATTTCTGGGTTTCGGCATAGTTCTTGTGTTGTCTATCGCCTTTGGCGCAACCCGCGGCACTCATTTCCGGCCAATTTCACAACCTCAATAACGCTTGGGACCCAAAAGCACCAGGTTATTAGTAGATTACTTAAAAATGGATGGCCGTTTCTGAGAACTTTGAGCGAAGCTGTCAGTAATAGCTCTCCCGAATCCATCATCATTATTTATCCCTCGTCGCTTTAATGAAAAGTAAACTCTGCTTTGCAAGAAGAGCCAGAGGCTGCTATTTGCAGCATTGTTGTTGGTTATTAGCCACGAAATCAGGCAACCAGCGAGGATAAGTGAATTCTGCGGGCGGCCTCTTCTGTCGAGAAGGCTCCCTGCCCTGAGGGCATTGGGATTTCCAAGAAAAAAGGGAGCCAGCCAAAAAAGCACATGTCTTTTCGAAAAACTAATTGGATTGTTCTAGGAATGTGATCACTCTCGCAAAGCGTTGGAGCAGGTGGCTCGAAGACTTGATGACCTGAATGATGTAAGTTAGAATTCTGATTCTCTGTATTGATTGTTTTAGGAGGTAAAACGCTACCGAGACTTTTTGGGTCACGAAAAGGCCAGAAGGGACCCCGCTCTCTACAAAACAAGCAACATGGAACGGCCGTCTGTGTATAACGACAACATCTGTGGTACCATGGGCAGTTTAACTTCACAACTCACCATGGTAAGTAGTAAAGTGTACTTTAGTTTTCACGAATTTTTGTTGATAAACTGCGGCCACCACGTGACAAAGTGATGTCACTGCGAGTACGCCCTATAAATGCTCTCTTGGGAGGTGCGGAGTGCGCACTCGGGAGAGTATAAGATGAGATAACACATACGTCACGGATGACACTAGACAACGGCTGGAAAACGATAAACCCCTTTCCCTGGGGGAATAGCAACACTGAAATATAAATTTCGCAGTTTCATCTTCTTTCGAAACACAGTTCTTTTTTGAATGAAATCTTCATTGTTCAGTGTAGCTTATAAAAAATTCCTTTCACCGAATATCACAAAAACGAAAATCTAAATTTCGCAATTTCACCTTGTGTTGAGACGTAGCTCTTTTTTTCGCGCGCCTATTAGAAATCATTTCCACCGGATATCACAAATATAGCTCCAACCATTGCACATTAGTTTTGAAAAATCACGCTAGAACTGCCACATTTTGTTAAAACTAGATTGTAAAAGACTTGCAAATTTTGTAACCCGTGATCTTAACTTTAAGGAGGCTTTTCAAGCCTCCCTCTTGCCGAAAATTGTTTGCTCAATCCGATTTGTATGTTTCACCATTCGGAAAAATCATCCAGTCCGAAACAATGTTTTGATTTCAAAAGAACCAGAAAACAATTGTTTTGGAAACTACAAACTTCAAAAATGTAGATTTCGGAAACCAGACTGTTCATTTTTGGTCTAGTTGAAAAGTGCATGTACTTTTGGTGTAGATCTAGTACAGTGAATGGTGATCCTATAATCTAAATCCCCCTATAATGTTCGGATTTCTAAGATTTTGTGTTTTTCGATAAATAATTGTGACGTTAAAAACTTATATGAGTTGTGAGGAAATTCTGATGCAGGGAAAAATATAGGACCGTAAAAAATGTGAGCAGTCAGAATCAGAAGTGTAGTTTGTAACTTTAATAGAACATCGTACACTTGGCAGCTTAAAGGGTGTCAGATTTAAGGTCTCACAGCGAATGACGTAAGTTATAAACGGTGGCAAGTACAGGTCGCGAGAGAGTACGCGAAATAAGGAGAGCACAGAGTTTAACTCCAAACGCAAAGTCTCAATACGGTTTAGTCCATTTGGAATTATGGAAAATTCAATTGTTATTTTGACACAGGCTTTACCAAAAAAGAACGATATAATTAAGCAATGATTTTTCTGATCTTTCCTAGAGGCCCATAAGAAATTACAAAAGAAAAAGTAATATGATGTTTTTCAGGAATGGACCGAAAAATTGCGCTCAATCTACACGAGCTTGAACTCTCCTCCTCCATCAACGCCTGGCTCAAGAGGGTCCGATAGAAACTAGGACTCGTCTCTGCTCTTTCCGTCGTTGTCATTCCCCACACCGCTACCTTTTTTGTATCTGAGCGGTTGGTTTACGGCGTTGCCTTCCTATCCCCCGAACTCACTGGCTGGTGACTTAGATTGCGCCCAGTGCCAAATTCTCTTCGCTTTACCGCAACTTCCGATACATAGTACGAGGTTCTGCATATTTTATATGTGTATCCTATGTATTTTTACTATCGTTGTAGTCGGCATTCTAGTCCGTGTACATTTGTGAAAATTTGTCAATAAAATTAACATAGAAAGTTCATCTTACCATTTCCTTGTGTTATGATTTTCTATATTTTCGCCGGCATTGTTTTTATTTACGAATCAATGAAGGACAAATTTTGAATTTCACTAAAGTTGAATAAACAACTCAGCTCAACGAAGTAAAAATAACAGGTCAAAATGAATAGAAAGAGATAAACTCAGAACAATTATGGTAGACCAGTTTGGAACAAGTTTAGTTGTAGATTTTTAAGAAAAATGTAAACTTACAATTTGTGTGGTTTAAAAAATCGCTTTGTTTCAACGGAAAAATCGGCTTTTTTCACCTTTTCTAATAAAAAAAGCAGTGTACAGATGCGATACTCTGCGCCCTCCTAATTATGCATACTATCTCGCTACTTGCAGTATACACCGCTTTTCGCTTACGCCCTTCGTTGCCGGAGCTTGTACCTTTTGCCATAATATGTAACCTAGTATAAGTTGTAGACGATTGACAGTTTGTCAGAATAAGGATATCCAGTTTCTTCTTTCGTTTATTGAAGTTTTTTCTACGTTGACTAGATTTTCACATTTTCTTTGATTCGGCTTGAATATTTTGAAGACGATGCCCACGCGCAGTTTTCCTAGAAAAGCGCAGCTATTGCATTCACTCCTGGAAAAGCTAGATAGCTAGGAATGAGTTTTATGAACTATATATAAGTTTCGTGCGTCTTTTGGCGTCTCGCGCGGCCGTACGGTCGGTCCTTGCCCTTCTCGTCCAATGGAACCTCGATTGCCCGTAATCAAATCGGTGTGGACCCCCTGAGGACGTAGCCACAACCTAGTGGATCATAGAAGCCGTCTGCAGTTACCCAATCTTCCACAAACCTGAGAAGAAGCTGGTTCCCCAAGGAAAACTGTACCAGCAACTAGGCATCAACGGAGAATGGAATCAAGACCAAGAGCCTGTATTGTTCCTTGCTTCAAATTTAACTATTGCTAATTTTGCAACAAAGAAAAGTACAGGTTGCTCTTGATTTTTGCTCACTCTCCGCGACATATCATCATGTTTGTGTTCGTGGGAGTCGGTTATCCGTGTTTGCAAATAGTGCGTGTTTGAACCAGGAAAAAATCGCGTATTTGTTACGATCACACTTCTTCCCGACATGACGAATCCTTACCTATTTCATTTTGTTTTTGTAAACAACAAGCTCATAAACAAACAAAAGCGCGACGATAAAAACCGGCCCAATTTTCAAGACTACTGTTCAAGTTCGACCCAGCCGGGCTTGACCTCGGCTCAGTGCTGCTTCATCAACTCGCCAGTTATAAATCTTTGCCTTACCTTCAGCTTACCGTTTTACCTCGGTTATCTTTCAAACCAACACTGCGTTCTCGACGAGGAGCGAACTAATCAAACCACCTGTTTGCAACTTTGCAGAGTTTTTCGCTGGTAAAACCTTGCTGCTGGAACTTGCTTTTGGTTTTACTTTTTGATGTAATGTTATCATTCTACACATGTCCTTTGATTTCGGAGACTTTGGAGGGGACGATGTCGATTTTGGAGGAGACAATGTCGACTACGAAGAGGAGGACTGGGACGATGACCAAGGTATGTGTACCCGTAATTTTGAAGAACTCAAAATTATGAAATTTAGATAATTAACTATTCGTTTTCATAACTTTCGAAAGTTTTGAGTAACTGCCTTTCAATTTTTGGCACATTACAACCCAATTCCGCCCAAATTTTTCGCAAACCGATCCCTCAGAACTATGAGTGCACAGATGCTGATACGCTTTAGAAAATGACTACGAGGACGAAGACGAGTATGAAGACGAAGAGCAAGATGAAGCTGACCAAGACGACGGAGAAGGTTGGTCACTTTTTTTCTGCTAAAGTGCTATTAGCTTTAGACTTTGGAGGAGAAGAGGCACAGGACGTTCAGGAAAAGTTGGAAGATCAGGAAGTTGAAGAAGGGAAAGGTGAAGTAGCTGCTGAGGGTGAGGACGGAGGAGAAGATCCCCAAGGAGAATGGGAAGATGGTCAAGTCGAGGGTGATGATGGAGAACCCGATGAAGAGGACCCAAATGAACAAGAAGTTGAAGAAAGATCTTTTCCTTTCCGTGGCCGACGAATTGGAGCCGAAGCCGGTCTCGGGGCGTTGGCGATCCCGTTAGGAGGACTTCTGATCGGAAGAGGCGGTTTGCTCAGAGGAGCCTTTGGAAAAGATCAACGGCTCAAAGAGGAGGACGTGGTGCTGTTTCTGGAAGGTCAGCTCTAATGACACCAGAAGGCGGTGTGGTACCCGGATCTGAGAGAGGAGCCAGGGGAACAATAAGCAACCGAGGTCTATCCCGGGGAGGAATGACTGCAAAAAGAGGAGGACTCCACGGAAATGCTCAAGAAGTTCCACAAAGTCAAGCTTGCAACATACAAGCGAACGGAACCAGAGGTGTGATTGGAGGAATGAGAGGTAGAGGAGCATTCACTAATGTCAGAGGAGGTCTTCAAGGAGGTCAGACTGGAGGACTCAGAGGTAGAGGAACGCCTACAATAACTAGAGGAGGTCTTCAAGGACGGAGAGGTGGAATTACCGGATCTCCAGCAAGAATTCTTAGCCCGGGAATGGGAACAGTTCCGGCAGTCCGTGGACAAGGAGCGACACTTCAAAACACCCGAGGAACAGTTTTCGGAGTGCAGCCACAAGGAACCCTTCGAGGAGCACCAACTCGTGTTGGTGGCCGTGGAGTTGGAAACCTGCAGCCTCTTAGCCAGCGAGGACGCGGAGGAGTAAGTCTTCGAGGAAGTAGCGTGAGAGGAAGAGGAGCCCCTGTTGGAGCAACTTCTAGACATCCTCAAATACACGTACTGAAGAAAGCACCAGGTGAACTAGGAACCGACGAATGGGAGAAAAATGTCTTTAAACCATATCCAAATGCTGTTCCAGATACACCAGAAAACAGAGCAGAAGGTCGTGGCGACCCACCTAAACGAGGTAGAGGTGCAAGAGGAGTAAAAGGAGGTTCTGGAGGAACACAACCACCGCAACTACTAAGCCAATCACAACAACCAAGCCAACCATATGGAGGACCAGTGATCGGATGGAATATAGGAGCTGGCGAAAGGGACGTAAGAACAGAAATGCCAGAAGACAAGGGTTTGAAGGCCTCGTTTATGAACAGATTCAACACTTTCCGACAATCTGCAAGAAATCTTGTTCGCAAGTAATATATAACCAATGAATAAACCTATTTTTATTTTTTACGCAGTTTGAGAGAATAAGAAGGGGAGAAGGGTCAGAGAGGGAGAGGGAGAATGAAAGCGGGAGCGAAACAGGTAGAGAAAAAAGAGAAGAAAAGTAAGGAGAAATATCGAAAACAGACAAAGTGAAAAGGTTGGAGAGAGATAGAGATATACATAGAGAGAGAGATAGACAGAGAGAGGAGAGAGAAGGCGGTTTAGAGGGCGATCGAGCTGACCAAAACACCGGAAAAGCGAGAGGAGACGACACGAAAATTCTGGGACACCTAGACCACCAAAGCATCAAAAGTGAATCACACACTTTTATTAAATTTAAAATAAACAATTTATCCTGACTTTCTCTCTTGAACGCTTGCAAATCTGTCATTTCCAAAGGAATGAAGAGGGTCAGGCGCCCCTTTTGCCGATAACTTGGCCCTTTTTGGCACGGTTGATCGAAACTTCTGTTGGATGCTAGGTCAATTAACTGTAAAAGTCATTGAAAAGCCATGAAATAGCCTAAAATAAAATTTAATGCGCACAGGAAAACACCTCTTTATGACTCTGCACAAAAATTGTTTTTGTGACACCTTGTCCGCTTTGTCCGAGGTTTTCCAGCAATTAGCATATGAAGCCTGCGAGAGAAATATGCGCCATTTCAGGATATACCCATTTCATTGAAAAGCAGTCTTAGTTGGACACATCTATTTATTTACATCGGCGGGGGTTATCCGTGTTTGCAAACACCGCGTCTTAAACCAGAAAAAATTGCGTATTTCTTGTGGCCTCAGTTTTTCATTGACGACGAATTTCCTACCTATGCTGCTAAGTATATTTTGTGGGCAAATGACTTCTTGTAAAGTAAATAGAAGCGGACAATAAAACAGACCCAGTTTCAAGAATCTATGAGAAGCACGACAGTCTCAGTTTTGCGCAAGCACTGCATTTTAATGTTTTTTTTTTTAAAACTATTTTTCAAGAACACTTTTTCTTTCGTCTTGTGTTGGCATAATTTATTTACAGATGGCTGAAAACTACAAGTGCTGCGAGTATGACAATAACTATTCTGAGATGCCTGCTAATGTTCACACTTAATGTGGTAAGGAGAAACAAAGGCAGAAAGTAAGAGAGAAAAAAAGAGAGAAATAGAGAGAGAGAGAAGGAGAGAGAGGACAATACCAAAAAGAGGTCCGGTTGTCTTGCTAAAAGTCTTCATTTAGAAATGTTTCCTCACTTTCACTGTACTGACGTTACCAACGGTTGGCTAGGATACCAACCAGCTGGTGGCCAAAGAGGATACGGGAGAATAAACTTTTAAGGAAGTCGTGCGAGGGGCAGAGGAGCCCCTGCTGGAAATACTGCAATAGAAGTAATACTCCTGTTAAGGAGAACGCTGGAACTAGGGATGAACGTCATGAAATTCTTGGAATCGAACCAAAACAAACGGAAAAACAAAGCAGGCGGCAAAGGTGGACTATCGAAAAGAGGGAGAGATGTAGGTGGAGCAAGCAAAGAATCTGGAGGAACACAACCAAGCCAAAAACAAGGAGATCCCGCGAACGGAGGGAATGTCGAAGCTGGTGAAAGGGATGTAAGAAATGAAATGCCCAAAGACAAGGGTTTGAAAGCCACTTTTCGGAACAAGTTTTACACACTCCGACAATCTGCAGGAGATCTTGTTCGAAAGTAATATAAGCAAGTAATAAATCGTTTTTTATTTTATTTTTTTTTACAGAGAAACTAGAAGAAAAGCGACGATGGATAGCGAGAGAGAAAGAGAGAGAGAGAGAGAGAGAGAGAGAAAGAGAAAGAGAGACGTAAGGAGGGAGAGAAAGGAGTTGAGATGAATCAGTGTCCACATAAGTAAAATGACGCCTTAAGTTTAGCAAAATAGAAATATCGAGAGAAAGATAGTATATCAGAAGACGGCGCAGAAGATCTCAGACATCAGAAACATCAAAGGTTAAGAAACCCATTTTTTAATCATTCTTGTGAGAAAAAAAAAACAAAAAAAAACGGACTATCTCTCTAAAGAGCTGTCTAACGCTTGCAATTGTGGAGAAATTCATTTCAAACTTTTTAAATATCCGTAATTTTCAAAGGAGTTATAGGCTCAGGCGAAAAAGGCGTGTGCAATGGGATTTTGGTAATAGGCTTGGATTTGGCCTAAAAGTTGTCAAAGGTCATTTTTTTGACTAAGTATGACATCATGAGACTTTTGTGTCATTATCGACTTTTGGTCCCGGGTTACGGTAGGTTACTGTCACATAGGCCTACTATGATCAAAGCGTGAAGTTAGTGTATGAATTCAATAACGTTTGTTACGCTGATAAACGTAATTGTAATTGAAGAAAAAGGACATCTTTTAAAAAAATAGTTTCAAGAAAGCCGAAAACCTTTTTTCATGTGTCATAACGCGGGTTTTGAATCTGCTGAAAAAGTTTTAATTGACCATAATTATGACGTCATTATATACAAAAATTACAAAATCTTCTTGCCCGTCTTGTTCGAGGATTTCAAAAAAACAAAAGCCAGGCTAAGCCCGTGTGAGAAATAGCTTTCAACCCAGTGTTTGAAAATTTTGCGACATCCAGATTATGAATCATAGCGTTCTCGTATGCCCTGTCTTCGTTGGACACATCTATTTGTTCACGTCGGCGTGGGTTATCCGTGTTTGCAAACACCGTGTGTTTAAACCAGGAAAAAATCGCGTATTTCTTGTGACCCTCTCTCTCATTTATGACGAATTTCCTGTCTATGCTATTGAGTTTGTGAACAAATGACTACTTCTACAGTAAACAGAAGCGGACGATAAAACCCGACCCAGTTTCAACAATCTCTGCAGTCCCAGAGTTGAGCGATCTGAAAAATTCTCAGAAACACTACATTTGTAAAATATTTTCTAACCTATTTTCTTAATAAGAAATCCCTATCTTCTCTCTTACATTGCCATAATTCATTTATAGATGGCTGAATACTACGAGGAAGAGGAATATTATGTTGATGAAGAACGAGAAACCGTTGAAGAAGTTGTTGTTGACAATACCAATTCTGAGATGGCTGTTAATGTTTAGGATCAATGTGGTAGGGAAAAATAGGAAGAGAGAGATAGAGAGATATATAGATAGAGAAAGACAGTGATTGAGTGACAGAGACATAATGGTGTGTCTTGTTAAAAATCTTTATTTAGAAATGTTTCACGATTTCTCATGTACTGACGTTACTAATCATCTTTGGAGTCTAACCGAAGCCACCGAAGGCGCCCTCATCCATACATTCACTTCCTGCTTTTTCAAGTCCCTTGTTCATGGCCTTTTACACAAATTTATGCACATATGTCCCAAGACAGGATCAATTCTTGGAGCTGTAGCAGGAAACGAAATATTCAACTACGATGGAAAGGGAAACAAGATTGGTGAAGTCGGAAAACTTATCCTGGACAACATGCTAAGCGGGAACTATGTCCGTGATGTGGGGTTTTTAGAAAAAAGATCGCAAATCTTTATTATTTTCAGGTTGATTACTTCGTACCGTATTTCGCAATTGATGGCGTTGAATATGGATTAGACTTCAATGCGGAACGGGAACGGTGCCTTCAGGAGCAGTACCTCTTCGAGGATCCAGAATTTCCAGTTTCAGATGAAAGCCTCTACTTTGCTAATCCACCCAATGACCAGGTTGAGTGGCTGAGACCCGGAGTAAGGCCCTCGCAAAGATATTTATAATTTGATGTTAAGGAAATAGTGGATGATCCTCAGTTTATTGTTGGAGGAGAGTCTCGCTTTGATGTGAAACAGGGGGGACTGGGTGACTGCTGGTTCTTGGCTGCTCTGGCCAACATTACAGTTCGTGAGGAGCTGTTCTACAGGGTGGTGCCCCCGGATCAGAGCTTCACGGAGAATTATGCAGGTAGACTCGCCATGTGTAATGTCTTTCTCTCTCTCTCTCTCTCTCTCTCTCTCTCTCTCTCTCTCTCTCGCTTCCTGTCTTTTTGGGAGTGTGCTATTGATCTTGTATTAAGTTTATTAATCATTCCAGGAATCTTCCACTTCCAATTCTGGCGCTACGGTCGATGGGTGGACGTCGTTATCGACGACAGCCTTCCAACTTACAACGGTCGCTTGATTTACATGCACAGTCACGAATACAATGAGTTCTGGTCAGCTCTTCTTGAAAAAGTAGGTTTTTTAATTATCGATAACCACCGTTTTTCTTAGACCTATGCAAAGTTGTACGGCTCTTACGAGAACATAGAATCCGGTAATAGCACAGAAGCCTTTGAAGATTTCACTGGTGGACTGACAGAGTTTTTCAACTTACAAACGACCGACTCCAATCTAGTAATGGCCATGATGGTTCGTGGTTTCCAAATGGGCTCAATCTTCTGCTGTTCTATCCAGGTACTAGAAACATTGTACCATATATATGTTAATAATCTTTAGTCTGATCCGAATGTGCGCGAAGCTATTCGCCAGAATGGATTGGTAATGGGACATGCCTATAGTATTACGGCGCTTCAAATGGTGTCGGCTGGAGGAGAGGATGTACCCTTGATTAGGGTTCGCAACCCTTGGGGCAATGAAAAGGAGTGGAATGGACCGTGGTCTGATGGTTCTGCTGAATGGGATTATGTTGACGATGAGACCAAGGAGATGTTACAGTTCAACTATGCGGGAGATGGAGAGTTTTGGTGGGTAGAGAAAGAGAGAAAGAGAGAGAGAGAACAGGGAAAAGACATAAACGGAAGGTGCAGAGACAGAGCGTTCACTTCAGGATTCGATTTGAAGACTTCTGCGAAAATTTCAATGGACTTGAAGTTTGCAATTTATCAGCCCAGATCATGAATGAAGTCTCTGAAATGACCGGCGTCGAATTGGACACGTTAGGCCATTGGGACGAGGAACAACATGATGGAGAATGGAGCTCTGACTACAACACAGCTGGCGGCTGTCAGAATTTTCGAGGTATAGCCGTCGACAAAACGAAACCAACGGGCGCCGGCCGAAAAAAGCGATCTTTTGTATGCGTATAGGCTAATTGCACGCTCTCTAGCCTGAGTAGCGCAGATGTGCTGCTAAAAGGCCGTTTTTGGCAAGATTTTTGAAGATAGCTATAAAATGGTCATTTCTTTCTAACACATTTTCAATATTTCTTCAGACACTTTCGAATACAATCCCCAATTCGGTACATACTTTACCGTTTCCGACGAAGCTGCTGAACAGGATGGCCTCTGCACCGTAATCGCTGCTGTTCTCCAGAAGTTCCGACGGGAGATGCGAACCATAGGAGAATCCACGCTGCCCATCGGTTTTTCAATCTATGATGTCGGAGATCAAGAAGGCCCTCTGTCCGCAGACTTCTTCTATAGTGCTCCACCCGTGGCGAAGACCAATCCGTTCATCAACTCGCGAGAGGTATTGCAATTGATAGAAAATAGAAAAAGAAAACATGAGAAAATTCAATAACTTGGAAAAGTTTCAATTTTAGGCAGTAAGAACTTATTTGAACAAATAGTCCAGTTTAGATAAAGTATTACTAGTCCTTGAAAAAATCCTGGAAAATATTTTCTTTTTTAGAATTTCGAAATAACAAACCTGTATATTATATGAACAAGGGGAATGGACGAAATTCAGTACGAATTCGTGGTAACCCAATTGATAAACCTAGCGTTGAATGTCTTTAATGTATTTGGGTCAAAATCAAAATTTAGCAGTTACTCTCCGCTTTCAATTGATTATCGCAAACCTATTTACAATTGTGCGATACAAGTCAAAAAGTTTTTAGTTTTATTGTAATTGAAGTAGATGTTTTTTAGGGAATCTGTAAGTCTCCAAAGTTCAGAGCTTTTACGTAAAGTTCGGCAATCGTTAAATGGAAAAATATCAAATTCAATGATTTCAGGTAACCTGCCGATTCCGTGTATATCCTGGTCAATACGTCATTGTTCCGTCTACCTTTGAACAATACTGTGATGAACACTTCCTCCTCAGATTGTACACAAATGGAGATCTTCAAACTTCCCAATTTCGTTAACATGTTTTTTTTTAAAAATCTTGCAGTAGATATCACCAAGAGACTACGTACAGAATATAACAAAATTGTAAAATCTGGACATAAATAAGTATTTATTGAATGATTATACAAGTTTCTTTAAGGTAACAATAACAAGGAGGACAAACCTTATGCAACATACTCTCTGGAGTAAGGCCTACTCTAATTTCGTCGAAAACCCATTTTTTTAAATGTTGTTTGAACCGTTTAGCAACATCCAATGGAACAGAGGATTATTGAAAAGTAACAACGTGCTCGTGACGTAGCTGATAACTTCTGCACCAGTTTCACGAAGGGGAAATGATTTTATTTTTAACAAAAATAGAATGTAAACATTGCAATAGGTCTTCAGTTGCAAAAACTTATCATACAACCGAATTGAGGTTTCAATGGAATGTTATTCATTTATGGACAGATCCATGTCTATCGTAAACAGTTGCCTATAATTTGTGTCATATTACTGTCACATCTAAATTTAAATGATTTCTAACGCATGTACTTTTGTTAACACATACAGGAATCCGCACTTGCGGTTCTTTGAAAGTTATTTGAGGGTCGGGTTAAGTTCGCATATTGGAGCATACAACATAGAACAAGTTAACAGTTGTGATTCGTGATAATAGTGTTCCTTTCAAACATCACAATATGTTAACATTACGTTGTTTCAAAAGTGTGGTATGACGTTATCTTGTTTTCTGAGTTTGTGCAAAACATACAAACGAAAATTAGCAATGGAGCGTGCTTACGCGCTGAGTGGGCAGGCGATTGATGTGTTGATAGTGCGCAGTATCGTATTTTCTTTAGTAAAATTTTGCTTTTACAACATTTCTGTATTGTTTCCCAAATTGTTCAGTGCGAATTGCGGATTCGCGCCTAAATATGCAATGAGTGTAATTCCCAAAATTGGGTGTCGGTTTTGTCTAAAATCTGAAAGAATGATACGTTCAGGTCACGCCACGAATCTTGATTGCCTGTCTTGACAATTGGCCATGATTTTGTATCCCCCCCGCTTGGTGTACGTATGGTGAACCTAGGTCCCTTTGCCTACGTTTTGTTTGGCTGATTCTGTATTCCAATTTTTATCTGGCAAAACACAGACATTAGACCCACTCTAAAAAATGTGGAAAAACAAGATACACTTAGAAACAAAATCGTTTACAAGAATAAAAAGAAGCTAAGATCAAGCTTTAGATTGAAACAAAATGCACCGCAGAAAGTCACAAAAACACATGTCACAGAATATAAGTTCGACGGTACTATCCGATTAGGGCACCGTTGCTGAAATTTGACTTGTTTTTTCGATCCGTCTGATTTGAGAACTTGGGTGCCGTGCGAAAAGCGTGTAATCGCTTTATGCCAATGAGACAAAGCAGTCAAAAACGCCAGCCTTTGTCGTTTCTGACACTGTCAGACGATGACGGCCGTCGGGCTACCCAGCAAAAAGTAGGCGCTTTTGCATTAAATCTTTAACATTATCGGTTTGACTACAAGCTTTTACTTTTGAAAAGTCTTTTCACACTTTCATGTTCAGAGCGGAAGGAGAATTGAAAACAGAATGGACCTCACTAGCAATTGCCAGCGGGTTAACGTTCTTTTGTGCACTACAACTTACAATTTTCTTCTCGTCGTTGTGGCCCTATTTACTTCAGGTAAGAATTTAATCATTTTACCCATAATTTATTTGAGCTTGACCCATTAACAACGGAGACATTTTTCGGATGGATCAATGCAATGTACAGTTTGGGACAAGCAATTATGTGCCCTGTTTTTGGTTATCTTGCCAACAAAATGGGACAGAGCAAGGTTCCAATTATCATTGGGTGAGTTTTAATAGAATTATATAAAAAGCTTTTTATTTAATAGTTACATATCCTTTGTAAAACTAATGTTACGAAAACAGTCAGAAAAATTCCTCATTGCTTTCAACTATCTGAAAATGAATTTTGAAGCTAATTTTCATAAAATTTCTACTTAAACAGAACTTTAGTCGCTTAGATTATCAGACTACCGTAGTTTAAAAATTTATAATCGGGTTACATGAACTACGGAACTCGGGCAGATAAACTTGCGAAAAACTGGCGAACGACACGCTTCAAATATAAAAATGTTTATACATTGCTCGAGAACATCTTTTGCCAGAAATTGCATACCAATATAGTAATCCTCTGTACAAAGCGAAATTCTATACACCAAACATCAGATCAATCAAAATTTCTATGAAACAGGGAATGTTCAACGAAAAAAGGTTCACATCTGAAAAGTTTGGGCCGAGCCGGGGATCGATCCCGGGACCTCTCGCACCCTAAGCGAGAATCATACCACTAGACCACTCGGCCACACCTTCCACGCGCTCGTTAGTAGTGTTCTTCCTCGTATCTTATCGCAGCTGTCGTTAAACCGGGCACCATCTCTTCTCACAACGAAAACTGCTTATACCCGCCGTGTAACATCGCGTTCGTGGTGTAATGGTTAGCATGGATGCCTTCCAAGCATTCGACGGGGGTTCGATTCCCCCCGAACGCAGAAATTTTTTTGCTAGTTCCTGAAAACGTGAATCTCCTTAGTTACAAACTTTTTTTTTCAGAATTGTCATCATGGTTACGGGAAACATCGTGTACCTTTTCTGTCCTCTTACTTCTGTACCCGCAAAATGGATTATGTTCTTCTCTCGGATGATCAACGGATTTGGAGCAGGTTGAAAATACATTTTTCTGAAACTAAAAGTGGTTTTAGGAGTAATTACGGTGCTTCGAAACTACGCTGTTGTAGCTAGTACACCAACCGACCGCTCCAGGGCCATTTCCCTAAACATGGGAGCGTTCGCCCTTGGAATCGCTTTTGGGCCAGCCATTCAAGTAGTCTTTTCTCCGCTTGGATACCCCGGAATTAAGCTGTTTGGCGATCTTAACCTCGACATGTATTCCGGTACAACATTGTTTTAACTGTATTGAAGAAATGATTCAGCTCCCGCCTTTTGTGGAATCTTGACAAACATCATCTGCCTTGTTTTGGTGATCATGTTCTTCAGAGAATCGACGGTTGGTTTGGCAAAGAGTGTCGAAACGGAACAAGGTAAAAAGTAAAATAAAACTAAAAATAGCTGATTTTTCAGCCGAACATGCTCGCTTCTACGCGCTTCCTTCATACGACAAAGTAGCCATTGCCGTCTGCATTGCTACACGATTTGCACAGATGTTCGTCATCACAAACCTCGAAACGTATATTCAGTTTTATGATTTTGAAAACTTATTTTCAAGAATTGGCCCTCCCTTCTCAATGACAATGTTTAACTGGGACAAGAGAGAAACTGTTCTCTACAACTCGCTGATGCACGCCGCTTTTGGTTGCGTAAACCTGATCCTCTACGGAATCGACATTTTCCTAAATGTTGGAAAACGGTACCAAAATATTTCAGTTTTTGAAACACAATTTGGTTTAGAATTAACCATCGCATTGGCACCATGGTTGGACTTGTCCTCCTCATTGTTTTCCACTTGCTGACTTTCCCTTGGTGGGGCCTACCAGGAAAAATCACGTATCAACAGGAGTGTACGTTTTCAAACAGCTTCAATTTAAATGAATAAGTTTAGTCATCGAAGTTAATGGAACAACAATCAGAAACCCAGAACCCATCGGGTGCCGTCCATCCTTTGCTTGGTTGGGTTTCGTGGCAATTTTTTAAGTTTTTGAATTCAGGTGCGCCGAAGTTCCGCCAATTAACATGTGGCTTTACCTGGTCTCGTATGTATTGATCGTCGGTACTTCATTTTCAATTATCAACGTCAGCATGAACACTGTGTTCTCTAAAATTCTAGGACCGAGAAATCAGGTAAATTCACAATCCCACACCTACATTTCAATTTAGTTATGTATTTTCCACAATTGTGCACAAATTTTTGAAGGGGTGGGGCAGAAAATCGCATTTTTGTAATTACATTTTCAAAATACAAATCATAAACCAGCAAACATTTCATTTTTTTCAGGGAACGATGACAGGCCTTCTTCTTCTTTCTGGTTGCGTCGCCAGGATCACAGGACCAATTTTCGTTTCGTAAGTTTTTCCATATCAAATTCTCATAAAAGCTCGGCTTCTAGGAGCTTATTCCAAGCATTTGGACCACGCCCAGCCTGGGCGATGGAGATTTTCTTTGCTGGTGGTTGCTTCATACTTTGGCTAATTTTCTACAAGAGAATGGTGCCTCTGAAAACGGCCGACAAATATTCTTCCGGCGAGATGTACAGAAACAAATTTGGATCAGTGTACAGATTCTGATCTTAATAAAAGTTAAAAATCTAAATTTGTATCTACTGCACAAATTGGAAATAGGGCAAAAAGTTGGGCCGAGCCGGGGATCGATCCCGGGACCTCTCGCACCCTAAGCGAGAATCATACCACTAGACCACTCGGCCACATTATCATTGGACCTAGGTGAGTATTTCAGTTTCATCGACTTCGCGGGTGATTCCGATCGGATCTTATCTTTCGTTATGCGTAACGTTTTAACTTAGATACGCTCCCTGATCACCGCGTTCGTGGTGTAATGGTTAGCATGGATGCCTTCCAAGCATTCGACGGGGGTTCGATTCCCCCCGAACGCAAAACATTTTGCTATGTTCAGATTTTTGGTTGAAACAGATTTCACAAACATTCTCTAAAAAAAGTTCACAAAAAAAGTGTTTTCAACAGCCGTATTTTATGTGCAAGTTTATGTGAGGGTTTTGGATACTACTACTTCTACTACTTATTGGAGCCCTTGTTTATAAATTTTAGAAGATGGGTGAGGTGGCTCCGGGCAACATGAGTAAAAAAAATTATATCATTTTTGTTAGCATCTATGCTTTATAAAACGTCTCAGCACATGAAAAACAACCTTTCAACGTACTGCTACATTTAAATCTTCTTCGTACAACTGCATGGGGATTTTCTGAGTCATACGTTTGCCCCCCGTCATCGTCAGTTTATATAAACAGTTGTTCCAGCATAACAGAGTGGTCACTCTAATCAAAGTCATCACGCACGTACTGCCCAATTTTCCAAAACTTCTTTGTATGTTTGAATAATCAATTTTCTCGTTTTCTAACCGCATTTTTTTGATTTTCGATTTGCAGTGTGAAATAGTTTGTTTCTGAAAATCAGAATGTTTGTCACTGAGTGTTCCGCCTGCGCCATGACTGACACTATGGCCCCATGTGACTACTTCAAGGAACTCGAGGTAAAGTTTATTTGAAAAAGTCAGACATTATTTTAAGTGGTTCGTTGAAAATCAGGAACCCCGAAACCCGAAAAAAGTTTTTAAGCCTATAGATGCATCGACCGCTGCTGTCTTCGAAGCTCAGGTAGCATAAAAAGTATGTGTTTCTTTTCATCTTTGCTTCAGAAGAAAACCACAACTTCTGAGATGTCTTCTACCGAGTGTCCTGCTTGTGACTTGACCGAAACTATGTCTCCCTGTGACTACTTTGAACAAATTGAGGTCAGCTAAACATTAATTAGCTTGGATCTTATGGCTATGTACACAAACCGAGGTGCAATGCTTTCAGGATTTCGGTAACAAGGACCAAAACTGGACTGATTTCGTTGTTGGGTCTGCCGAAACGAAGACTGGCGCTCTTTTCAAAATCGAGGTTACTGAACACGACGTGGACAGTTTAACTTTGAATTCAGAAGAATCTTGACATGCAGGATGAGGGAAAAGTTGCTCGCGCAATTTCTGAGGAGAGCATGACCAATGGATCACATGAAGCTTCTAAAACCATCTGAAAAAGTTTCGCCTAAGCTGCGAGATTTCTTTGTGTGTTTATCTATATATTTTGCACCCAATCATAAACATTTTGAATGGCAAACCAGACTACCTTAAAGTGGATGCAAAACATTGGGCCGAGCCGGGGATCGATCCCGGGACCTCTCGCACCCTAAGCGAGAAACATACCAATAGACCACTCAGCCACATTATCATCGGACCTATTTGGGTATTTCAGTTCGTCGACTGCGCTGGTGATTCCGATTGGATCTTATCTTTCGAGATGGGGATCGTTTCCACTCAGATACACGCAGTGAAAACCGCGTTCGTGGTGTAATGGTTAGCATGGATGCCTTCCAAGCATTCGACGGGGGTTCGATTCCCCCCGAACGCAAAACATTTTGTTTTAGATGACAAAACAATCTTTTTAGCGTCCTTTTTTGCAAGAAAATTTGTTTGCGTTCCGGGTGAAGTGACCTTCTTTTAAAATCAGTTTCTTTGAGTCTTCAAATGAAACGTAGATTGACGTAAACTTCACGTGCCGAAAAAAGCACTTTTGCGCTAGACAACGCCGCAAAACATTTCTCACGATAACGTATTAGCATCGCCATATGCTTTTATCATTCAGATGCATGCTAATGCTTTCTCACTCGCGGCTTGTTCGGCCGTTTTTCTTGCTCGCAGCGGCGTTAGTTCTCTCAGCCTAAAGCCGAAGAACGACCAGCAACGCAACTTTTTCACAATCACTTCTGCCTTAACTGCAGTTTTTTTTAAAACTTAGCATGTTGTTTTCAGGAATGTGAACCGTTTCAAACATGGAATATCTAGATTAGTTATCCGTAGATTAGTTATAGTAACAGGTCAGTTTCAACAAATGGTCAGTTTCAATGCCATTTTCAGAAGTTTCTGTAGGATTGTCTTATTTTGCTGATTTGTTTGCCCTTCGCGTCTTCCTTTTTCTTGAATCTATTGCAGAAGTCACTGAGAAGGAAGAGTTCGACCACTGTGGCAATATTGTTCTCTTTTTTGTTTCGTTTGTTTCGACTGTTGTGTTTCTTACGTAAGTTTCATGTTTTTGAATCAATAAAAAGGTTTTAATGAAAATGCCCTAGTATTTTTCTTCCGTAGAAAAAAAGGTAGAAAAAAGAAAGAAATCATTTAGGTCATTATTTTGCTATTACGGAATTTAACGATTCCGTTTCTCTAATGTTTATAAAACGTTTTCCCTCTCATTCTCTTGCGTATAACTTTTTGCAATATGTTTCTGTTGTAATCTATATGCAACAATCGAATTAAAACACGTGCAGGGGTTTTCACTTAGAAGGTGTTTTCCCAGATTTGTTGCGTCATACATTCCGCATAACATATAAACTTTGAGGGCCATAACAAGCGAACAGGCAATGTTTGGGCAGGGGTTGGTTCATTGGTTCGGCAAAACTTGCACAAGCCTTGCTATACATGCTTTTTCAAATCTGTATAATTAAATATGATCCTTGTAAGCGAACTGCGCACGCAGCAGTAAGATTCAAGCGGATTTTCAAGTAAACCTTTGCTTAATAAGTATTACAAAGCTTTATTTGCCGTAGTATTTTATCTGCTCTTTCCTATAGACCTGGCCATTACAATTTACCTTTCAACGTCACTAAGTTTATTCACTTGCCTACAACACGATTAGTCAGATCGCAGCTATTATCGTTTCTTGTAACTGAGCTCTCTTCTGCAGTGAGGACAGTAATGATGAGCATCCTTGGACGAATCGCAGCAAAGACAGAAGATGCAGATGCAGCAGAAGATCAGTCCGAGCACCAGGTACATGCAGAAACAGCTGCCTGCGGTGTAGTCTACGTCGGTTTGCACATTTTTCTTGCACTGAGGACAGAATTCGGTGTAGGATTCAAAATCCGGCGCTTCCTGAAATATATACTTCTGAAGTCTTCTATTATTTAATTACCTTCAGTTGTTGGTCAGCAATAGCAGTGGGCTTTTGAGTAACAGCGGAAGAATCTTCAGCGCTCATGGCTCACGAGCTGAAATAGTATTTATTGGGAGGCTTCGTAGAACAAAAAGAGTCGTAATGAAAGATAAACTTCAAACTTTGTGCTGTTCTAAAGCACTTTGTCGTGGCGGGACCAATTCCAAAACGTTTTAAATATGACCAAAAGGCTTTGGTAAATTAAAAGTATGATATTTGCTAGATGACTAATGTTAAAAAAAGAAAAGTTTTTCTTAAAGTTCCTAACTGGAATAAATCAAGAGGGCAACATCAATGCTAGCTCGCGAGAAGTACTAGCCAGCAAATGATAACCGCAGGTTGCAGCTTTGATGAATTTCAAAGTACTTTGCCCGTGCACTCCCCCGCGTGATTGCAATTAGGAGCCACTAACATACAATCAAAAGTGCATTCATGTTTACGTGTTTGTACACCTTGCACGTAAACACGTTCTGCTTTGCTGGGAGTTGAAAGGGAAAGCAATAGACGGGGTTGCACATTTTCGGAGTAAGTAGTGCACTATTCGCCTTTGCTCACACCGGTTATAAACACAAATTTAAATTAATATGTGTTGTTTATCAGTTAGGTTTATTTATAGTTGCCGCACGAGGGCGTGGGAGACATCGTGAATAGGAATTGGCCTACTAGTTCAAACAGCGTTAGTTCCTGGGTTTAAATAAAATTTCAAAACACCTGCGCATGTTTGAAGTTACTTATACTCAAGATATCATTGTCAAACTGTTTTCAGAATAATGTTAAAAAAAAGTTTTCCAATAGTAAGAAAACGAAAGCTTACTCGACAGAAAGAGCAAAGGATGCGAACAAACACAGTATATTTTCAAACAAAATAATTGTCCGTTGAGCCATGGCTAAAATGTATCGGCGCACGGTTGAAAAAAAACCTTTTTACCCTTTCGCGTTTTCACGCGCTTTTCTAAAAATAAACGTTCATTTCATAATTCTAAAGCCGTCGCCAAACAAAAATCGGCAAAAAGGCCGCTTTTTCTCTACGTCTCCGCTTTTTGCGTGATATTTTCGCCTATGTATGACACGATTTCTGCACAAAGGCTTTTTTTGCCCGATTCCTATTTGGCGAAAGCTATAAATGACTGTTTCTGGGCACGTTTTTTTTTTGTAATATTGCAATTTTGCAGTGTGGATTAAAATACCAATTAACCTAGCCCGAAAAAGTTTTCGACTATGGAAATACATTGCTCTGTTTGAGACAGCATGGACTGTTTGAAAAACTTGAATTCAAAGGAATGTTTAGAGTTGGAAATATATTCTAAACAAACCCATGCACCATATTATTTTTGATTGAACTTAGATAAAACTAGACCGATGTACATCCCTACCAAAGTTATTTTATTTGCGTTGCCAATCTGACCGCCGCATAGCCAAGAGCCAAACCGCATGGTACAACACTGAAACATTAGCTCCTGGGCAATTATCGAATCTTTATCTGTTTTAAATTTGTAAGAAGGAATGCTAAACACGCTCAGCTTTTTGCTCAGAAACCGTCTTACGCCAAGGCCGACCGCAAGTCACGGTGGACCTGTGTTGGCGTAGTTAGTTGCCCGGAACGCTTTCGTCGCTGGTTCTTGTCTGGTTTCAGCGGTATTACGATCCAATACGCTATACGATTCAGCCGAAGTTTATTCTCTTGGCTTTTGTTTCCAGCTTTTGTTTACTATTCAGTGTGTTGAATCATCTAGACGCTGACGATGCCAGACACGACCAATTTTTTTATTTCATTTTTTTCCGAGCCTTCTTCTTAGTCTTATTCCTAATTTTTCTTCAGATTATATCATGGAATCTAAAGCTCAAGTTCACACAGTTTGCGTTGTTTACCAGATAGAGAAGACAGTTTTGCTCAAGGTAGGTGTCGATTGTGTTAAAAATCTTAAATCGAACTTTAAGATCGGCAAGAATGAGCTTCTCTTGGATGACTCTGAGACCAATACTTTCTCGGATTCGAATATCCAGCAGCCTAGCCAAGAACATGCTACAGTAATTGAGATAAATGAGAATTAAAAAATCTTCACTCAAGCTAGTTTTATGAGTTTATTGTACTGAACGGCGTCTTGGAAAATTTAACATTTTAAATATCGTCTCTCTAATATTCTATTTGTACTGCGACATAAATATTTTTCAGCTCCGATGGGGCTGACAATATGCGTAAAAGGTGCACTAGAGACCTTATTTAGGATTCCAGGAACACATTAGCATTATCGATTTTTTGAACCCAGATGATGTCATCTTTCTGTTTGAGCAGTTTGGACCAAGGTCAATCTGGGTTTTTCAAACTACTCTAGCTCTTGGATGTGGAGTGTCGTGGCTAATCTTCTACTACCTTTTCAGTTTGATTTAGTGTTTTAAGTAGTTTTTTCAACGGCCAGTTATCGGAATTTGTAGAACGTTCAAAATTGCAACCACTGTTTGACAAAGAAATGAAGGACCGTGGAGTCTCGTGAACACTCCGGAACTCGATAATTTTATTTAAAATTAATGTGGCTGACCGAAAAAAAAATAAATGTTGGCAAATAATGCACACTTAGTGTAACAAGAGGCTCAACGTTTCTGTTTTCAACTTGCGAACATATAGAAAACAAAGAGATTGTTTAGAGCCTTCAACAACAACAAAAGAGTTTTGAAATAATACTTTTATATAACGTAGTAAATTGTTCAAAACATTATTCATTTGGGCGCCCCTATTTGGTGGCTGCTTCACTTTGTGACTCCATAATTGTTTGAAACGGATTCTAAATTCAATTCAGTTCATAAAAATTGCCTGTTTTGTCAACATTGTCGACCAAACGCCTTTAAATCTATAAAACCTCATTCGCAGGAAAATTTTTTCTTTCCGTTGTTACTATAAACAGAAAAGATTCTTAAAAAACCTCTTTATGGGTTTGTTGAGTCTATAATTTCAAAAAACAACTTCTTTTTAGCTCAATGGCAGAACCTAAGACAGATGGGGGTTCTTAACCTTTTTCTCTGCTTTGCAACTAACCATTTTTGTTTTCTATTGTAGGATGAAAATTAATATTTTTCGTTAAAAAGTGCATATGTTGATTTCTTTTTTAGGGAACTCTGAAAGGAACTCTGCTACTTGCTGGGTGTAGTGCAAGGTGTGCTGGTCCTCTGTTAGTTTCGTAAATTCTAAGGTAACTTTTAAAATAAAATTTTTCGTCGTTTCAGAAGTATCTTTGAGTTTGGAGGTTGTGTTCTTCCTTGAATCATCTTCTTCATCCGTTTTGTTCCCATTGCAATTGAAAAAAACATTATTCCCTTAAGTAAAACGACTGAAATTTGTGCTAAAAGCAATGGTCATGTTTCTTGTTTCACCAACCGTAGATCAAAAACGCGAAAATTAGCCAGACTCCAAAATTGGCCCGGTCTGGAACCATAAAAACGAGGAAAGTTGAAGGGTAAATTGGTTGCAGACCGGTCCATAATTTTTCGCCGCTGTTGAGTTAGTTCGTGCTAGCTTCCGCCTGGGAGGTATGACTTTCCGGCACGAACTGTAAAAATTTCTAATGCCATATACTCATAGACAAATCTACTTCGGCTAATTTGGCTGCGTACACTGCCTGAGTATCCTATATTGCACGCATTACTCTTGGCAGAACAACAAAACATTGGAACGTTGTTCCGAAGTAGTTTTAACAGTATCTATGCAATATACCACAATTTTTGAGCATATGTCTGTCATACACTAAATAAATACGAAACGTTACACAGAACTAAACCGTTTTGTTTAAAGGCAGCTTATAAATCTAAATTTGCAACCCCTTTTCTGGGAGCCCGTAACACGTGGTCATAAAACTATAAGCAAGTGCAGGTCGTTATGCGCTTCTTTTCGCCAGAAAAACGGTCGTTTAACGAAAGATATCTAGCTTGTACGTCTACTCCACTTGACTTGATAAGAGTTGCAGCTTGTGTACGGACGGCTTCTCCTGACTACTGATTTCATTGTCTTCCATTTACTTGAACAACTTTTCATTACCATCAAATTTTAAAACCTTTTTCGTTTTCAAAAAAGCTTTTACTATCTATTTTCTTGCTCCCAAGCTATGTCCTTGTTTTGACAACTTTCTTGCCCAATCATAAACAAAAGAAAAGTTTGATATTGACTGATAACACGGTCCTTCCGACCACATGAATTTTCATGAGTTGCTTCTCATGAATGAAATTAACTGTCGGGATTCTCCGTGATCGATTCAGCGTTTTTATAGCTCTCCGGTCTCCATCAAATCCGGCAATTCGAAGCTTCTCACATTTAAACATCAATGCCATCTCATGCGTACAGGCAACCCCCAGGGGATGGTTCAAAGTGAGAACAACTTAAAGTCGTTAGTAAAACATATTTTAAGGGATGATGAACCTAAGACTGACTGGAAATCACTAAGAATTACAAGTCTGCTTACATTTCTATATTCGATTCAGATGAGCATCTTTTTCTCTGCGATATGGCCCTATCTACTCCAGGTTTTTCAAGAAACCAGAGGTTACCCTGATCATTGTTTTAGTTGAACCCATCAACCACCCAAACGTTTTTTGGCTTTACAACCACGATGTACAGTCTTGGTCAAGGAATAATGTGCCCTGTTTTTGGATACATTGCTAACAGAATGGGAGAGAGCAAAAAACCTATCTTGATTGGGTGAGTTTGCTGTTTCTTTCTCTCTTGCGCATACACAAATGTACACAGATACATGCACACACGTGACAGACACACATGACACACGGACACACGAGCACACGGGCCAATGCACAAAGGTGCTGCGACACATAACATATGGTCTTGAAATCACACGAATATACAAACAAGTATATGCAGCACCAAGACATGTATTCCAATCAGACATACAGAGTCACAGACTCACATGTTCACAGATTCGCATACTCACAAACTCAAAGACTCACAAACAAACACAAACAAACTTACACATAAACGGAGACACTGAGACACATCCAGAGACACACTCACTTATGAAGATTTTCAGAATTTTTATAATGATGCTGGGTCACATTACGTACCTCATGTGCCCGTTGACACCATTTCCACCCCAGTATGTGATGTTGGTTTCTCGAATCATCAGCGGAGGAGGAGCTGGTGGGTTCGAAGACTATATGATATTAAACGCTTATAGGAGTCACAACTGTGCTCCGAAGCTACTGCGCCAATGCCAGTACATCTAAAGATCGTTCCCGCGCGCTCTCAATGAACCTGGGCTCCCTCTCCGTTGGTTTAGCGTGTGGACCAGCTCTTCAAGCAATGTTCACATCGCTTGGTTTCCCAGGGATCAAACTGATCGGCAATCTTTATCTGAACATGTATACAGGTACAATATTGTCTGCTTAAAATCGCAAAATTCTTTAGCGTCTGCCTTCTGCTGCATACTGTGTAATATCCTGTCTATTATTTTGCTTTTCGCGGTTTTTGAAGAATCGACTGTGGGATTGCAAGACAAACCTGTAGCAACCAGTAGTGAAATTGGTAAATATATAAACAACGCAGAAAAAATGTTATGTTTTAGGAGATGACGATTCTACCCTTCCCTCTTATGACAAACTTGCCGTTGTGATTTGCATCTTCACCCAATTTGTACTGATGTTTGTCATAACAAACATAGAAACGTGAGTTTTCTGTGATCTACATAACAATCCCCTTTAAGTGTGGACACGCCGTTTGCTATGATCATGTTTAAGTGGAGCAAGAAGGAAACGGTTCTTTACAGCTCACTGAAACACATAGCTTCAAGTTTTCTGAGTTTAGTGGTTTATGGATCGGATCTCACTTTCGATATTGGAAACAAGTTTGTAGATCCCAATTGTAGAAACACATTTCTTCTTTTAGGACCAGTCATAGAATTGGTGTTGTAATCGGAATGTGTTGTCATCTGCTTTTCCATTTGTTAACCTTCTCTTGGTGGAACCTTCCAGGGAAAATTAGCTACCAAGAAGAATGCAAGAAATTAAACTAATGTGTAAAAACTGTGATTTCAGATATCTATGTTAACGCAACCCGGATCCTAAATCCCAACCCAGTCGGTTGCAGCCCATCCTTTGAATGGTGACGTTTTTGGATTTAAAAATCAATGCTTGATCATTCAAAAGTTCTAGGTGTCAATACATACCTCAGGTTAACATGTGGCTATCAATCATATCGTTTATCATGTTGGTTGGAGTTGGTTATTCGATCGTCAATATCTGTATGATGACTGTGTTCACAAGAGTACTGGGACCCAGGAAACAGGTAAATTTGCTCTACTTTGGCTGCAAATTGGCTTATACTTAGGGTTCGTAAATACCAATCCTTACGACAAAGTGTAATGTACTTTTTGAACATGTAGGACCGAAAATGATCTTTAATGAAATCGGAGACAAAATTAAAGGGAAATCAGCAAATAGGTCATTCCTATTTTGAAAATCTCTAATGCGGTTTCAATTCCGAATCTATTTTTAGGCGCATTCCAACACTTTAAGCAAAATCTCTCAAATGAGGCCAGTTTTGATACAATCTGTGATGAGTTTTCAAGTAATAATATTTGTATACCCCATCGCCGCACAAACTTGGAATATTGGTGTCTTCTGATGGCCCAGAAAAGATTCTGCGCTTCCACGATTTCCATTGGCTCGTTAGACGCAGGTTAACTAAATTTCTTGCAATTTTGATGGGCAAGAAGTATAAAACGACTAAATCTTGTCTCAAGTTGTCGTTAAAAAAAAATCTTTGTATGTCACACCATGGAGCGGCATTAGAAAACAACGTTCTAGCGAAACCACAATGGTGCCAAGCATTATAAACAAGCATTGAATTGTAGTAAAGTTTCTTCCGTATCAAGGCTTGAAGGGCCTGCGCGAAACTGTCAGTTTTTGATTACATAGGCTTGTATTTCAGGGAACTATGACTGGAGTTGTTCTTCTCGCCGGTTGCTTTGCTCGAATTATTGGACCCATTCTCGTTTCGTTAGTATTTTTGGTTTATCAAAAATGAAACGAATCTTTAGATCCCTTTTTCAACACTACGGTCCCCGACCTGTATGGACGATTGAAATCTTCTTCACTGGAGGTTGCGCCTTACTCTGGCTCATTTTCTACAACCGCTTGGTACCACTGAAGACAAAGGAGAAATACGTACTGGGGGAGAATGTGAAAACCGAAAATGGATGTGTTTACAAGTTTTGATGCGTTTTCCAGATAATAAAGCTTTGTATTGCTTTTGAAATGTCTTTTGAAATGTACCTAATACAAAGCTTCGTGTTTAAAAACCGCATTACCGTAATCTCTCGAAGACACGCTGGGAATCAATAGCTTGGCATTCTGGTGCCTTTTTATTTTGCTGTAATTGCTATAAAGAATACTTTTTTCACTAGAAGCAGTTACTTTGGGAAAATTGCTTATCAGAAAGAGAATTTTCTATGGAGAGCTGTTCAGATCACAGTCCACGAACAACCGAAAGTGTATCCAAATTGCATATATTTTTTTGACGCATGGGAACTACATGACGTAATTGCCACTAATTTCGATTTTGCCACTAATTTTGGTAAATGTGACATTTCAATTAAATAAAACTTCATTTACTTGAAAAATCGTGATACTGTAGTTCTTCTTTTGTGTGAAGTTATCACTACGACAGTTACCTCTCTATTATATGAAATAACTTGTAAAAGTACTGAAAAAATATGGTATCAAGGTGAGCAATCAATATGAGATAAAAAAAAGTTTCAAGTGTAAGAAAGCGAAGCACAAATAATGGTAAGCTTCCTCAATGTCAAACGTACAATTCGGCTTTCAAACAGTTTTAAATAAAAAAGCGATATGCAGATGCTGTAATTGGCGATATACTTCGCGTTCTTCTAATTGTCGTACTATTCCGCAATTTGCAGATGTCGCCATTTATGGCCTACACCCTTCCCTAAATTCTGCCAAACTCCCTTTTATTAATTAGACAATTAAGGGGAAATTTTTTCAAAAGTGGTTAGATGGGTTCTGACATGTATGCTCGGTGTTCATTTAGTGTTTGTCAAAATTTTATTTTTCGATTTTATTTTTCCAAAATTTTCGAACGGTTTTTTTGCCCTAGCTCGATTAACTGAAAGCTTCCAATTGATACGTATTCCCAAAATTGGTAAACATGCCCAAATATCAGTGGTCGTAATACAAAACCCAACACACAAACTATAAATATCAACCGAATGTCAAGTACAAATTAGGCAAAGTTGAAACTACATCCAGATGGTAATCGGAATTGGAGGGATATCCGTTATTAGAAAAGTTTATTTCTAAAAACATTAAGTTGTTTTTGCCCATTTTTTCGAAGAATCGGCATTAGTTTTTCAGAGCCATGTTTAAAATTGCGTGGGATTTGCGTTTCCAGATGAATTACAGGCAAGAACGTTTTTATTTGGACTTTTGATCATTTGAAATCCTTGAACCACTATTCCGTGAGCGTTAAAGCTTTTGACGAACTGTGTAAGAAGAATTTTGCTCGAAAGGGGACGCAATTTAACCATCCCACGATCTGATGGATAGTTTTTACCCGTTTATTTTTGTTTTTTTGTCCTTCGGTCCGTTTGTTAAGAAAAGTAAAGCCTGGACTTGGTATATTTTGGACACAAAGAAAATATATTAAACGAAAAGTCTATATTTGCCCAAATTCTTTTCAGCTTGCTTTGAAACTACATTCAAACAGCAACGACATTAAAGCTAATCTTTGAACGCAGTTAGATCAGCACTATAATCCAAGCTTGTTGGTTACGCCTGCCATACAAAATCAAATGTTTTGAATGCAGCTCCATTCAGATTGTTTGAATCCAACATTTCAAAAATAACACTCAAATACCTTTCTTCTTTTTGTTCTTTTTAGATTAGATTAGATTATAGTCTTGCGGTTAAACAGCATTCCAGCACCTCGTTTCGAATGCACTTTTGCATCCTGCTGACGACAGAAAACCAAACCACGCCCGTTTTGAAAACGAGACATGTTTAGAAAATAAAATGTGATGAGCAACGATTTTTCCCGAAAACAATATTGACTACATTTCTCTTTGACTCATTTCTGACGCAGGTCTACCAAATGGCTGTCGCCGATCGGGAAGCAGTTTCCAAAATGTCACCCAAAACTCTCCATATGTCTGCTGATGAGAAAGGGTAGGTTCGATATTTTACTTTATTTTCCTATTAAAAGATAAAAAACTGAGAACACACATTTAGTCCGGAACCTGAGGAGAAGACTGACTGGAGAGGCATAGTCGTCGCTAGCGTGTTGAGTTTCTTCTGTGGAACTCAGATCACTATGTACTATTCTACCATGTGGCCTTTTCTTCTTCAAGTAAGCTTGACATATTCTTTGACACTTTTTTGAAATTTTAGTTAGATCCTCACACAACCGAAACTTTCTTTGGATTCATCAACGCCGCTCACAGTTTGGCTCAAGCTATCACTGCCGTGGTGTTTGGGTACCTTGTGAACAGATTAGAGAAGAGCAGGGCTATTATGATTGTTGGGTGAGTTTAAAGTCTGTTAAAACTGGGTCAACACGATTGTAACATCTTTTCTGATAACTCTGTTTTGCGATTGCACTTTTAAAGTTCTACTTCATGCTCATAATCTTAACTTTTGAAAGGTCAACCATTCCTTTTTTACTCCTAGCTTTCAACCATTCTCTTTACAAACTTTTCAGATTCACTATGATGACCATAGGAAATTCTTTATACCTTTTGTGTTCTACCCAACTGACTTCGGGCCGCTGGCTCATATTCTTCTCAAGAGTTTTTGTTGGAATCGGATCAGGTACCAATTTTTCTTAAAGTCCAGTTAATCCCTTTTAAGGAGTCTATACTGTGTTTCGAAACTACATTGTGCAGGTCAGCACCTTCGATGACAGATCACGAGCTATATCTATGGGCCTGGCTGCATTCACTCTCGGAATCAGTGCCGGTCATGCAATGCAAGCAGTATTTTCTTCGTTCGGTTATCCAGGAATGGTCGTGATCGGAAGCCTTAATCTTAGTCGTTACACAGGTATACATCAATCTAGAAGAGAGCACAGAACATGTTCAGCACCGGCATTCGCAGGATTGTTTTTCAACTTGTTGTCCATTCTCGTGACCGTTTTTATGTTTCGAGAAACGTGTGTTCCAGAATCGAGTTCAGAAAACAGAGGTTGGTGTTTCAATTTTACGAATTGTGTTTTCTGGGCAACATTCGAAGTCGTCGCGAATTTGGCGGGGGGATAAAGCACACGTTACGTAAATAAGTCTTAGATTATGAAGCAAAGTTTTCAATAACTTACCAATAACCGAAAATCGTCAAACTGTGTTTTGCAAACTTTTCTAATAGACGCTAAGCGGTATTTTTAAGATGTGTCGAAAGAAACTGGAAAACTTAAACAGTTTTAATTTTCAGCTAACGCTAATGGAACTTCTACTATCCCACCTTATAATAAAATCGCAGTTGCAATTTGCATATTTACTCAGTTTGTGTACATGGTTACTGTCACAAATGGTGAAACGTAAGAACAGTGTCGAATCAATTCACATTTCATGTAATTTAGTGTACACCCACCCTATATGATGACCATGTTCAACTGGACAAAGAAAGAAGCACAGTTTTACGGTGCCATTCGTTTGGCAGCTTCCGGCTTCATTGCTCTGGCTATTTATTGCGTTGACATTGCATTTAACTTATGGAACAGATGAGGGCATTATATAATAATAGTGAACGATCTTAATTTTCGGTTGAATCAAAGAATTGGTGCAATTACTGAAATTCTTTGTGTATTTGTGTTTCATCTATTGACGTTTTCTTGGTGGTTCCTCCCTGGCGAATTGAAATATCAAGACGATTGTAAGGTCTTTTACCACAGATTTTGTGAATTTGGTTTTAGATATCGTGGTAAATGGAACTCAGCTGCCTAATCCGGAGCCTACTGGGTGCAGGAAATCTTTCGAATGGTATGGTTTTTGAAATGTGTTTGAAAAAATCCTTTCTAAGAGTAAAACCGATGGCCAATCTAGAGTGAAATCGATATAAGAGTAAAACCGATACATTTAAATACTTGAATTAGGTTTTGTTTAAATTTTTTTAGTACAGTAGTAGTCGCGATCCCGGGAGCGTTTGGTTGCCATAATCACTACACCATAGCGAGGTCCAGCGTTTGCGTTATGATCTTTTCCTAAACCTGTTTTAATTGAGTTATGTTTTTTAAGTCTTGTGAACAGCAGATCATCGGAGATACCCTGCCCTGCCTTTATGATTTTGAAATATCTCATCAAGAGAAAATGAATTATTTTTATAATATTTTTAATTGCTTTAACAAAGTTACATTTTTCAGGTGCAAAGATGTCACCCCTGTTAATGTCTGGCTATTCAATATTTTATATCCAATTTTATGCGGTGCTGGAATTGCTTTCATCAATGCTAATATGAACACAGTTTACTCTAAAGTTATCGGCCCTAGAAAACAAGTTGATTACTGTTAAAATTGACTTTTACTTTCAGTTTCAGGGCACTTTGATGGGACTTCTAGTTTGTGTTGGATGCTTGGCTAAAACTATCGGTCCCTTGGCACTATCGTGAGATTTAACCTTCTTTTCATAAGACAAAAGTTTTTAGAAGTGCTTTTCGTTTCTTTGGACCAAGGCCGGTCTGGGTATCTGTTATGTTGTTCAGTGGAGGTTGTGCTCTCTTGTGGACCGTGTTTTACAACAGGCTCAAGCCTCTTAAAATTGCCACTTCCAATTAGTTCCGACGGCATGATTCATACTAAAAATGATGTAGTATGTAATGATATGTATGAATTTTTCATTTCTTTGAAACATCATATGTTTTAACGTCGTAAGAAGATGGGAGTAACCTGATATCATGTCTTAGAGGTCAGGCACGCTTTCGCCGCAACGCCTAAAATACATTTCGGTCCGTCTGATAATCTTGCCTTAGGTAACACAAAAGTGAAACTGAACCAAGTTAACTGAACCAAGCCCGTTCCGTGAGAACCCCATCCTGCAAAAAACAAATGATTTTACTGTGCAGCAGTAAACCCTTCATAACAGTTTTATACAACCTACTTGCCCATCGACCTTGGACAAATGTTTATTTAACCTGCGAATCTAAGGATCTTGTGAGCGTGCAAAAAGTGAAGACTCAGATACTACAAGCTCATTGGGCGATGGATACATAACGCGAAATTCCTGCTTGTTGGTGCATTGTCATAAACTTATGTGCAAAAATATTTCCTCTTTCACCTCCTCTTCCCTTGTAAATCTTTCAATGAAATTTCTCACATTGGTTGCGTGTGCGTGTGCGTGTGCGTGTGCGTGTGCGTGTGTGTGTGCGTGTGCGTGTGCGTGTGCGTGTGCGTGTGCGTGTGCGTGTGCGTGTGCGTGTGCGTGTGCGTGTGCGTGTGCGTGTGCGTGTGCGTGTGCGTGTGCGTGTGCGTGTGCGTGTGCGTGTGCGTGTGCGTGTGCGTGTGCGTGTGCGTGTGCGTGTGCGTGTGCGTGTGCGTGTGCGTGTGCGTGTGCGTGTGCGTGTGCGTGTGCGTGTGCGTGTGCGTGTGCGTGTGCGTGTGCGTGTGCGTGTGCGTGTGCGTGTGCGTGTGCGTGTGCGTGTGCGTGTGCGTGTGCGTGTGCGTGTGCGTGTGCGTGTGCGTGTGCGTGTGCGTGTGCGTGTGCGTGTGCGTGTGCGTGTGCGTGTGCGTGTGCGTGTGCGTGTGCGTGTGCGTGTGCGTGTGCGTGTGCGTGTGCGTATGCGTATGCGTATGCGTGTGCGTGTGTCTCTTTCTGTGTGTATATATTTGTATATGTGTATGTGTGTATGTTTATGAGTGTATCTGTATGTGTGAAGGTGTTTGTTTTCTTTAAATGTGAGAAAGCAAAGAGTTCAGCCAGACGACTTCGCTTTAGGCCCCCGGATGTTGACTTGGAGAGCAGTTGTTCCGTCCAGAGGCGTCGGGAGCTAAAGGTAACTTACTATTTAAAAGATGAGATTCATTTCGCCTAGTGCTCGCAAAGACCAATCTGACAACCTCATTTGTTTTTAGAGAAAACAAGCCACTAATACTCCTGACTACTCTCACTTCTTACGACGTTATCTGACTGGCGACTACGCAGACTCCGCCGACTCCGACTCTTCTATCACGGACCCTGTAAGATTTCTTCAAAAACGTTCTCTTAATCCAAATTCAGAGGAACAAGAAGGTCAAGCAAGAGGAAGATGCGCCAGATGCCCCAGACAATTTGTCATCCACAGCCAACTGTGACCATGTCGCTTCTGCCCAGGAGCTTCAAGATGTGGAGGTGGGCTGTGCAAGAAAAGGGGAATAATGCTTAGTCTAAAACTTTTCTGAAGCTCAAAACATTAATTGAAAACTCTGCGTCGATTCAGTTTTTTAACACTTTGGACGACTACTGTAAGCGCCAAACAATTATGTGTTATGTAGCTATTTCAGTTTTCAGAGCAATCATAATTTCGAGAAAAAAGGCCAATTTGAGATGGGGAGAACAACACACTGAATTAGCTCTTTAAAGCATCATTTTGCAGGTCAAGACTGAAAAAGGACGGACAGACGACGTGCTCCAGGTGCTGCGAGACTACCTCACTCTCAATGCGAAATGCGTACGTTTAATTTCAAATGTTCATTAAAAACGCAGACCCTTTATGAAACCGTAAAATGTTTTTGCTGGCGTGGCTGACAGGTTCTCTTTTGTCAAAATATGCGCAACATTGAGAAGCCAAGGACAAAGCCCATTTCAAAGGTACAAAGTTATCTATCTTCTTCGCGGTAAGAACATGTTTTATTCACACCCCATTCATCTGTTTTCATAATTTGACTAGCTAGTTTTAAATTCGAACCTTTAATTCAAAAAAGTCTAAAACCTAAAAAAACAGTTAAAAAATAACCCAGCAATTTCGTCAATGCCAATCCTTTTCAATCTGTCGCTGCTTTCCGAACTAGCGCAACCTCTAAATTATGAAAATAAAGTCAGTATCTTACATTGCACAAAAAACAACAACGCGTATGTTCTTCTCCCACAAACAATCACAGATGTTTCTATTAACATGCGATAAATGAGCCTGAAAACGTGGATGCGCTGCCGCTATTACAGTAGGCTGTGATAAAAGGGCAAGTGGGATCAACTTCAATTTTTCTTTAGGTGGAGAAAGAGAAAAAGGAAAAGGAAGCTTACAAACAGAAGAATTAAGAGATGGAATTGGAAATGGAGCAACTTCGACAACAGCTCCATGAAGCACAAAGACAGGTCAGCTTTTTTTTTTACATATTTCGAGGAAATTGAAAAGCGCACCAGAACTTCCTGCCTATAGCTATCGTCAAACGGCCATCCTGCCAAAAGCGGCCTTAACGCAGCAGTCGTGCGATACTCAGGCGCAAATAGTGTGCGAGAAGCGCAGGCGCAGAGAAAAAGCGGCTTTTAATTACCGATGCTCGTTTGGCGACAGCTATAACTCGTGTGTCTAACAACATACTTCCGAAAAAACGGATCAATTTGTTGTTTTAGGCGGCAGAGACGGCTAAGGCGGAGAAGGAGCGCATGATGGTAAGTAAAGACATACTTGACATCTAATTAACTTTAAAATGCTTTTTTTCAGGAATATTTGGAAAACGTGATGAGGCAGTATAAGAAGTAGTTCAAGGGACGCCGCTGCTTCTACAGTTTTCATATTTTTATTTGTTCTTATTTTTATTATAACTTCTAGTTATCCGCGTTCACATAATACCGACCCAATTTTTGAATATATATGTAAATGTGTCTTAGTTCTGTTACATCGCCTTCCATTGTTTTATAAATGTTTTGCTTTACAAAACTTTTTATGGCGAGTGAGCGGAAGTCTTGGATGCCAGAAGTTTCGGAGGGGTGAAAGCAAGTCCTATGTTGTTGAGGGCTGTTGAATGAAACGTTGAAACAGGACGGAAAATTTTTTTTTGGTGTATTTTGCTCCTCACTCCACACAGCGGTCTGAACAAAAAACATTTTCAACAGTGATCAGTGTGTGAGATAAAAACAAACATGCATGAATGTCCCTTGACTTAGTCGTTTTCTTTAAAATCCTTTTCTTGTTGAGGTGGAATGGTTAAGGAGTGGGTAGGATCCTTGTTTTACTTGTTGGAATGCCACATGGAATTGCATTACTAGATTAGTTATGTGAACTGATAACAGTCATTCCACACACGGAAATGCATACCCTTAAATCTACCGTACCTAAGGACCACTACGACCCTCATTTAGTATTCCGTAAGGTCAGTCTCATGGTTTTCTTGATGTTCGTGGCCATAGTTCTCCAATGACGGGCCGAGAAAAGTGTCGGCCCGGTCCGTTTCGGCCCGGTTTATAAACTTGTCAAATTAGAAATTCTTTAAATCGTTATTTTAGCTTACGTCAATTGTTTTAAACCCCGAAAACACTTTCTTTCCAATTTCGTAAGCTTCAACGCTTGTGTGTGTTTGTGTGTGTGTATGTGTGTGTGTGTGTGTGTGTGTGTGTGTATGTGTGTGTGTGTGTGTGTGTGTGTGTGTGTGTGTTGTGTGTGTGTGTGTGTTGTGTGTGTGTGTAACCCTCCATAAGATAAACTAGCTGTTTCCATCTGCTTCTTAACCCAATTTGTCTATATGGTAATGATCACCACAACCGATACGTAAAACATTCGATCTGCGATTCTTTGATATTTTGATTCAGGGTCCATCCACCGTATGTATTGACCATGTTCAACAGGACAAAAAAAGAAACCCAAATTCATGGAGCCATCCGTTTAGCACCATCCACTTTCATTGCCCTCACAGTGTATTGTCTAGACATTGCTTTCAATTTGTGGAACCGGTTAGTTTCTGGCTAGACAGACGGAAATTTCAATTTTCAGGCTGAATCAGAGAATCCGAGCGATTACAAGAGTCGTTTTTTTGGTATATCACGTATTGACATTATCTTAGGGGTTCATTCGAGGAAGTTTGAAATATCAGGAAGATTGTAAGGTCTCTCAATCCCTCGTACATTTGGTTTTAGACCTTGTTGTGAACGGCTCACAGGTTCCAAACCCAGAACCGACTGTATGTCGGCTATCATTTGATTGGTGAGTTTGATTCGTTTCTGAAGCTTGAGTCTTTCAGGTGTAAGGAAGTCGCACCAGTTAACCTTTGGGTATTTAACGTGTCCTATGTGTTACTATGCGGAACTGGAATGGCGTTTATCATTGGCAATATGACTACGACGTTTTCAAAAGTGATTGGTTCTCGGAAACAGGTAATATTAGGCCATGTCGCTTAAATCAAATTACTAGGGCACTTTGATGGGTCTTTTTGTTGGTGTTGGATGTTTGGCCAATGTTATCGGACCTGTGTCACTGTCGTGAATTTTGTGTTTTTACCCCAAATTAGTTTTGTTTAGGGCATTATTCCGTCATTTTGGACCCCGGCCTGTGTGGGCAATTGTCATGGTTCTGTGGACCGTTTTCTACCGAAGACTCCAACCATTGAAAGTTGCTTCAAAGTGATAACATTATCAAGATGGAAAATTACCTTTCCTGGTATCAAATAGATTTTCTTGGCTACTATTCTGCTACAACTTTTGGGTTTAAAATTGCAATTGTCTTACGAAAAGTTGCCATTTTGTTTCTTTACAATAAAGTTGCATTCTTTCGTATTTCTGAGTAGATCAGCTCGAAAAAGCTCATATTATCCTAAACTAGCCCGAGGTTTAGGCAAACTGAGGTACCCAACACAATTCGTTTATAAACTACAGGGCTTCGTTTAGGCAAACTGAGGTACCCAACACAATTCGTTTATAAACTACAGGGCTTGAAATTTCGACGTTTTCAAATTTAAAGCCAAACTTGGCTTTTTCGTGTTTGACAAGAATTCAATTAACATTTTTTGCGTTCAATGTTTTGATACGTCATTTTACGAGTTGTATATCAAACGAAGATTTAAAAAATCTATAAAATACACAGAATTCGCATTTGAATACGAATTTTACTAGGTCTATTGGGACAATATCTTTGGAGACTATCGACTTTCAGTTGGATGCTTAAACAGTTTTAGAAAGAAGACACAAGCCATTTAAAAGCAAAATGTATGAAATTTTGGAGAGCGAATGACCATACGACCGCCAACGTATACGAAACTAGAACGAATGCGTGGCTAGACAATATGATCCTATAATTGCGCGGCGATTCGGAAACCCGGTTTGTAAAACAGGCTGCGAGAACAAGAGGCACCCTTTAAATATTGGCAAGAGAAAGAGCCCTTTTGTCACTTGTTCAACTGGCGCCCTCGAAGGACAGTTCGTCTCAATCGCCTCTGTTGAGCGTGATGGCGAAGGATTCTGATAGAAAGTTTGTTTCATACCGGATAAATTTTGCATTGGGTGCATACTATACACCGATGCTGTCCATCTTCTGATCTTTGATGCGTTGCGCGGTGAATTAGCGGCCTTTGCATGAAATTTTCTGATGGACAGTGTAATAGAAAGAGTACCGTAAACAAATATTCTCCAAAGAGGCTCTCAATTTCTGCCCTGGTGTCGGGCAGATGGCGCGGTTGAAAGTGTAAGCTTTGTTTTTTGATCCATCCGAAAGGAAAATAACCCTTCAAGAACCAAATGGTTCCGTTTAGTTCTAAAACACACCATGACATTCTAGCATTCTCTAGTTGTTAAGGCATAATTGAAAACATTAATATATGGATAATTCTTAATATACAACGCGCGTCAACGCCCACACTCTTATTGAAAAACGATGTTAACTTTCCTTTCTATTCATTTTGCCCGATTTTTTCTTTTTACTGTTCTGTCCGGGGCGCCCCAAAAATCGTATTTTGGGGGAGGTCTGTTTGAAAATTACACCAAGGCAGTGTTTCTAAAGTTAGATTGATATTAAATCGTCTAATACCGAAAATCCTACTTCAAATTTGAACCATTTTCTAAAACGATTTCTTTTACTAACACGTTTTTTAGACGTTACAGCAAGATAATTTTAGGTATGTTTGTCATAATGATTTAAACTATTATTGTAAATATAAGCCTGAATAAGTATGTTTTAAGCTATCTAAAATCGAACCGATTGTGAACAACGCAATTTACATATCAATGTTTCAAACTGAATTAAATTTTTTGCGGATTGTTTCAAAACGAAAGGTATTTTTTGAAAATGGGGCCTAAACTCATTGTTCCGATGGTTTGGAATGAAACAAAAACGAGGATTTTGTGACACTTTTGCAGGTCGAGGCATAATCCGAAACTAACAACGTTCGCGCGGAGGCCACATAATTTTCAGTAAACACAATCCGAACTGGAATCAAAAGTATAATTTCAAATCCTATGTTGCGAAAACCGATCCAAAGCAGCCAGTTTTCGTGAGAAAACTGCCGAATGTTTTTTTTACCAAAAAAAACTTTCGGTTTTATATGATTCAACTATTTTCAGGCTGGCAGAGGAGCCCACTAAGTGGGTTCAAATATGTATTGTCAACGCCTTGACTTTCTCCACCGCCGTGCAGTTGACAATATATGTGTCAACACTTTGGCCTTTCTTGCTGAAAGTAAGCATTTAAAGTATTGAATATAAAATTTCGTTTTAGTTGGATCCTTCAACAACAGAGTCCTTTTTTGGCGCCCTAAACACTACCTATAGCTTAGGCCAAGCCGCCGTTTCTTTATTTTTCGGTATTATTATAAATAAGTTGAATAAAAGCAAGCTTGCGATTATCATAGGGTTTGTAAAAACAATTGGTCAAAGTAGAAAATGTTTCAGATTTTCGTTAATGGTACTTGGAAACGGCTTGCACTTGGCAGCTTCGGTCCAATTGCTACCAGCTCAATGGGTTGTGTTTTTCTCCAGAATTTTTAATGGACTTGGATCCGGTAAGTCAATATGATTTAAATGAAAACTTTTTATTTAGGAGTTTTGACTGTTTTGCGAAGCTTTGTTGTTCAAAATAGCACTTCTACCGATCGATCTCGGGCCATCTCTTTCAACATGGGCTCTTTTGCTTTTGGTCTCGTCGTTGGTCATTTTTCCCAAGCATTGTTCTCTCTGTTGGGTTATCCTGGAGTAGCCTTGGTTGGAAATCTTGGATTGAGTAGCTACACAGGTATGGTTCTTTGAAATTTTGGTATAAACTTGTGTTCAGCACCGGCATTTGTGAGCATCCTTTTTAATATGCTCTCTCTTTTTGTTGTGATCAGATTTTTCCGAGACTCTGCGACTCCTCCAAATGAAGGTATGCACTGTCTCTCTGTCTATCTTCGATTATGTCTCTTTTGCTCTCTGTGTCTCTCTGTCGCGCTGTCTCTCAGACTCTCCGTCTCTCTGTCTCTCAGACTCTCTGGCTCTCCCCTTCTTATTGTCGCTGTGTTTCCCTATTTTTCGCAACTCTGTCTCTCTGTCTATCTGCGCTTGGTATTTCTGTCTCTCTGTGTCTTCATTTTTTGTCTATCTGTATATCTGTCAGTGTTCGCTCTGGCTCTCTGCGTCTCTGCGCCTCTGTCTCTAAATAATAACTTAGGCGAAGATTCTGAAACATCTACACTCCCACCATATGACAAACTTGCCGTTCTGCTGTGCATTTTCACTCAATTCGTGTACATGATCCTTATCAGCAGTGCAGAAACGTAAGTTATACTGCTTTCAACATTTCACAAAATCACTATTAGTGTCCATCCTCCTTTCTCAATGAAAATGTTCAACTGGACCAAAGCCGATGCTTTGTTCTACGGATCTATTCGATTAACAGCTTCTGGTTTCGTTGCTCTAGCGATCTATTGCTTAGATCTGGCTTTCAATATTTGGAACAGGTCAGTTTGAAGTAGTAAAAAACAAGTGATTATTTTAGAGTTGGAAATCGAAAAGGCGGAATTATTGGGATTCTGTGTCTTTTGGTTTTCCATATTCTCACTTTCTCATGGTGGTTCCTACCTGGAGAACTTACTATTCAAGAACAATGTAAATTGTTTCTCATTGTTTGACTAATCCAGTTTTTAGATGTATTTGTAAACGGAACTAAGGAATTGAACCCGGAACCGGTTGGTTGCAGAGCCTCTTACAGCTGGTAAGATTTTGTGTTGTCTTTTTATTTGTTTTCTTTAGGTGCAATGATGTGACTCCCGTGAACGTGTATTTATTCAATATCTCTTATGTTGTTCTAGCTGGACTTGGAATTGCTTTCATTAATGCCAATTTGAATACGGTATATTCTAAAGTTATTGGACCCAGAAAACAGGTCAGCCTTTATTATATTTTATTTATCTTTAAAATTAAATTTAGGGAACTCTCGTTGGTCTTCTAATTTCCGTTGGTTGCCTGTCCAAAACCTTCGGTCCAGTTTTTCTAGCGTAAGTTTTGAAAATTGAAAAAAGACTTGATTTTCAGTACATTGTTTGAAAATTTTGGACCCAGGCCTGTTTGGACGACTGTGATGGCGTTTACCGCTGGATGTACTTTTCTCTGGATCGTGTTTTATCGTAGATTGCAACCATTACAAATTACAGCATGAAAAAAACACGGGAATAAAGTATTGTTTCACAATTGTGTCTGTCATTTTTACAGGACATTATCCTTGTCAATATCTTTGATACTGTATCGTTGTATTTATAAAATTGTACGTCAATCTGTGCTTAAAAACATTGAACACTTGAGTTTAAATTCATCATTTAACAAACACATAGTAAACTAGGTGTGAAATCTGCATGCGTTACTTTTTTCACCACGTTTTGAAAAAAAGTTTTGAAAAATGATAAAGTTTGAAATTCTGCTTTATCAACAACTTTGAGATTCATTTTCACAAAGAAAAACATTTCATTTAAAAGCAGAAGCAAATATTTTTGAAAAAAATAAAACGTTGACACTAAGAATTTAACGTATTTGTTATCTATTTTTCTGGTTCATTTTCTTTATCTTCGTCTTCTTTAGGGATTTCATTTTCTTTATCTTTCTCTTCTTGCTGTAGATTTTCCACATCGTTACTCTGAAACTTATAAATTCAATTTTGCTTTTGAATTAAAGAGTTGAGCACAGTTTTGCTAAAAACGTTCAGTAAATTAGCAAAAATTGTAATTGTCGCAAACTAACTTTATCATCTGGGCAATCCTTTTTATCCAATTTATGCTTCTTCACAGTTGAATCCGACTTGTTTCCGTCCGTTTTTCTTTTCCTATTTACAATCTTGATATAGGCCCTTTTTGGTTTAGTCTCAGAATCAATATTGTTAACGGTTTGTCTTCTCTTATTGCTCCAGATGGTGTATTTTGTGACAGATTTGTATATAATTCTGTTGAGAACTCGTTTCCGCAAATTTCGGTTCTTATTATCAAGTTGATACTTTTTCCTAGCCAGTTTACTCAATTTCTGAGGAGTCATTGAACTTTTCAATAGATAGGAATTAACCAAAACAGCAAAAGGGGCAGTTTCCAACTAAAAAAATATTCGTTAGACAAAAATATAAAAGTTCAAAAAGTAAACAAAAGAAAACAATATGCCCACCTTCACCGTTTGTTGATCAGACGGAGAGCTTGACATTTTGCCTGACCAGTTTTTTTTTTCGTATTTCGGTTAATCCTAAAAATTTTCAAGTTATTTTCGTCGAAGAACAATGAACAGCCACATCAAACGAAGAAAAACAAGTAAACTGGAGGTGCGGGTCGCTTTCTAATGGCAAAAGGCGTTATTTTGGCGGCGTAAATCAATAACATGGCTAAAGGTGACCTATATAATAAAGACAAACGAGTAACTGTTTACAAAAAGCGGAAAGCATTAAAGCATCTAAAAAAACCTTCTTTGGAATGCAGGACTGTCGATTTTTATTGCTAAATCAAAGGATTACTCTATTGTGAGTTTTAGATGAAATTCATAAAACACTGCAATGGTCTCTTTTCATTTAATAAGTCATCCTTTGAACTGCATTAAAAATCTTCTGCCATTTTTTTAAAAAGGTTCTTAGGATTTAGTCATTTTTGAAAAAAATAAAACTATTTAAATATTGAAAACAATCAGCAGTTCTTGGTTGATAATCAAGAAGTTTTATCGCAAAATGATGGTATATGTAAATTTTTTTTATCTTTGTTCTTTTTCTCGACAACCCAAAATCCAAGCTTTAAGCTTTAATTAGTTTTGCGAAATTTTTCACAAGTAAAATATTAATTTTCGCGAGCCTCTGAAAATTTGGACAATCATCGTCAATTCCTTTGTAGTAGAAAAGACAACCGCAGACGCGGAATCGGCAGACTCAGCATGGTAGCTCTTCAGGACACCGATACAAGGTAATGTTCTCTATTCTGGCTTTTTGATGAAAACCTGTTTCAGTTTACATGAACCTCCAACAACCAATTGGTATTCTTTAATTGTAGCGAGTTTTGTCACATTTCTCTGTTCCATACAACTTGCAATTTACATGAATGTGGTGTGGCCTTTTCTTAGACAGGTTCGTTTTTTTCAATTAAAATTAAATCATGAGACTTCAGCTCGATCCCGACACAACGGAAACCTACTTTGGCTTTGTGAGCACGCTGTCTTGTCTATGTTTGGCTATTTCTTGTTTGGGATACGGATACATGGTTAAAAAATTGGGAAAAAGTCGTTTTCCGTTGCTTATTGGGTGAGTATTTTCCGTTTACTCTTTGTATTCTTATGAAGCACTGGTGCAACTGAAAAACGATAATTACACGAACATTTTACATGTTGTATTGCATTTATGGCTTTGTTATACTCGCCTCATAATCAACAATATGTATGCCAGAATTCATCTTTCGAGGGGTTTTTGTTAACTAAAATTGGGAAATTTGGTGTTGCGATAACTAAAATTTTGTCAACGATAGCCAAAGTTTGAGGGCTGACTTGGACATAAACCTTCTATAAGTCGCCCTGAAAATTAGAAAAAAATAGTTCTACTTTTGTTAAATACACAGAATTTGTAACTCAAACGAGTATGGCTCTGTAACCGCAGAAAGTTTTCGGACCAACCTAAGCAAATTGTGCTTTCAAAGACATCAAAGGAATTTCAAAACTAACACTTTCAGTGTATCAATAATGATTATTGGAAATCTTTTGTTTTTATCAGCCTCTTTTCTACCTGGAGGCAAATTCATCATTCTTTTTGCACGAATGGTGATATCTTCTGGAGACGGTATACAAACCAATCCATTTGTGTGCAATCTCTTTCCTAGGAGTTTCATCCGTCTTCCGTAACTACTTCGTTATGGGAAGCACAGAAACCGACCGATCTCGTGCTCTTTCATTGTCTTTGGTAGCTACATATTTGGGAAATGCAGCAGGCAGTGCTCTTCCAGCCTTGTTTTCTTTTCTGAATTATCCTGGGATCCATTTTACAGGTCAACTTTACTTGAATATTTACACAGGTTTGATAAACAGAGATTTATGCTCTACATATTTTCAGCACCATCACTATGTTGCCTGTTGGGCAATTTTGTTGTTGTTGGATTGCTTCTTACGTTGTTTCAAGAAGCAAATGTTGGAGGCAAACCGAGCAGCATAGAAACCACAAGTTAGTTCAAATACACAGTTTCAAATCACGGGCCGGCCCGACTGACTAGATTGAACATTTGATGGGGTTGGCCCGTGTAAGGTTATTTAAAAGTTTTGTTTAAATTAGTAAAAAATATTTATTATTACCCGATTTGTTCAATTTTTCTGCCTCTACCCTTAAAACGCCCCGTCCTTGTATAAAAAAACGTTATGTTTCTGTTCTATTCTGTTCTTTCTTTCAAATCTGAAAGATGTCGCAGTTTTTACTGCTAATTTTATCGAAAAACCACGTAAACAACGTTTTGAAAATTTCCTGCCAAATGTTTCTTTTAAGATGATCAAGAGATTGAATCACAACCGTTTTTCGACAAAGTAGCCTTGGGTATTTGCTTGTTTACCCAGTTTTCCCAAATGCTTATGATCGCTAATGTCGAAACGTAAGTCACCTGTTCACGTCTAACCCCTTAAATTAGGATCTATCCTCCGTTTTCTATCACAATGTTTAACTGGACAAATCAAGAGTCATTAACGAATCTCTCTTATATTACATCTTCTGCTTTCGTTGTCAGTTTCGTTTTGCTGATTTTCTACCTTGTGTTTGACAAGAAAAACAGGTTTTTTTATCCGAAATTATCCGTTTTGACTGGTTTTTTTTAGATTCAACCACGGAATTCTAGTCATTGTTGGAGGAGCATGCGCATTTGTTTTTCACATGCTGACATTCTCCTGGTGGTTCCTACCGGGGGAGATGACGTATCAAACAAACACAACAGAATTTGGTGGATGTCGTGCTGAATTTGAATGGTAAGATATCCACCCTTCTGAATGCACACACGCACACGCGCACACACGCACACACGCACACACGCACACACGCACACACGCACACACGCACACACGCACACACGCACACACGCACACACGCACACACGCACACACGCACACACGCACACACGCACACACGCACACACGCACACACGCACACACGCACACACGCACACACGCACACACGCACACACGCATTCATACTTGGTTTTATTTAGGTGCAAGGATGTGCAACCTGTGCACGTATGGTTATTTGCGGCCTCCCACGTCATATTCAACGGACTATCTTTGACAATTGTCACCATTAGTATGAACACAGTGTTCACCAAATTAATTGGACAACATAATCAGGTAACTAATAGACAAACACAAAACTTTCCTTTTAAGGGATTCATGCTGGGTCTTCTCTTGACGGTTGGTTTTGTAGCCAGTACCGTTTCTCCAATTACATTGACGTATGTTTGAAAAACCAAATTTCTATCACGCAGAAACATTTCAGATCGTTGTTCGAGCGCTTTGGACCAAGGCCAGTATGGGCTATTGAAATTCTATCAACAGGAACATGCACTTTACTCTGGATCATCTTTTACAGAAGACTTGTGCCTTTAAAGGACACTAACTAGTTGGTAGATAGCGTTTCTTGCTTACTTGCTTCTGGGTTTTCGCGGGTTCGATTGCTTTTGAGCTTGATTTATACATGTAAAGTCAATTAATAAAGTGATATTGGTGTTATTGCTGTTTGTAAATGTGCACACTGCCATGGTGTAAACGTATCAAATTGTTAGAGCAAATCTTTCGCAACGTTTTTGTTTGAAAAAAGCAAAGAAAGTTTGTCATAAAAACACCTTAATGGCGATCTTGGAAATCATTAAGTTTCGATTCAAAGCCAACTATTAAGAACTCTCCCGTCGTTAGTTTCAACAGACACACACCTAGATTAGATAATAATCGTGGACATTCTTTTAGAATGTGGTGATTTACCTACATGAGGACAGCTCAAAGGGCCTATCAACTGCGCGGCGTACAAAATCACCAACGTTACCTGTCTCTTTTCAACTTTTTTCGGATACGCGATAAACGACCCAGACATAGACTGACATTTTCTTGAAGGGAATAGGTGGTGAACAAATGCAATATTTCAATTACATAGATCATGCACAAAGATAGCTTACCGGACACTTGTGAAAGAATTTTTTGAAAAGGTGTGGCTATCTATTGCCCACATTTTGATTATTTGGAAATTCTCTATTTTTCACATGCACGGTGGAAACGTACCACAGACGTTTAGTTTCTAGTTCAAACGTCATCCAAAGGTTTTAACTTTGCAAATTTATAACTGTTCGTTACACCACGAAGTATTTGGAAAACCAGTGGAACCATGCATAAGTGATCGTAGACTGTGCACTAATCGCACACCAAATGTATTTCTCCGTGTGAGTAAACTACAGTCTACAATCGTCGCCTACCTGTAACGGCCCCCTAAACGAATTTGAAAGACTCTGTCAAACTACACACCCCCGTGGGATTCCCCGCAGGTAGCTTGGCTCAGATATTCAATCAGAGCTAAACGGTCTTTGCGGTTGGAATAAACCAGTTGTTCAGCAGTTCTCCTTCCTGAAAATCTTCAGTTTGTTTTCGTTTAAAAACCTGCTTTCTGCAGGTACAGCTGCATATTGAGTGCTTATCTAGTGCAATCTCAAACAAAAACGATTGTTACTTCGCAACACAGTATTCATAAGAAAACAAGTAGGACTGAAGACCGGGATTTCGAAACTTGTTACATTTGAATTAAATTAATGTGTCGTCTCAGCATGAAAACTGGCAAACAACGACATAGGTTTTCGGAGAAAGACTGAACGTTTTTTATGAGCAATGTTCCCTTGGTTACTGATATGCTCTCAAAATTTGCTGACATTTGAAAGTCTTTCAGGCAAAGAACTAATGTGCTACAAAAAAACTATTTATGGAACTAGTTTAACCAGAATTAGCGTAGTCGTTTTTCTAGATTAAAATTAATCGTTTGATTTGTAAGATTTGGAAAAACCTACCCAGACTTGAACCCATGAATGTAGGCGACTTCGTCTCCCAGATGTACACAGGCCTTCGTATGAAAATGAAATGTAAAAAAAACAAACGGTTGTACTTACATGACATTATTTCTAATGAAGTTGTTGAGGTGACCTTGCGTGAAAGTCTTCTTTCGTCAACGAATATGAAACAAAATTTGTTTAAGATACGAACCGAATTTCATACCTCATTCGAAATTCTTGAAACTAGTCTGCTTCAGATTTGGCTGGCCCGAACACTTGAAAGCTAGTGTTATTTCAGGCAAAATGGCTCATAAGTCCAAAAAACTAAAATTTGGTCTCTTTTACTCACCTGTAGGCTTTCCATTGCTGGTAGAAAGATATGCTTCTCCAGTCTCACTTCTGGGGCTACATGACTTTACGAAAAAGATTTTGATTGAGGTATTGTTTTTTAGGCGTTACCTGAATTTTTTACAAGACATGAAATTCGACAGTTGGAGGATTCATGGAAGGATGATGACGTTCACATAAAAACTAAACTGTTCATGAAAGAAAAAGTTTGACTTACATGAAATGTTATTGAACTTGATGAGATAGTTGATGCAACAATTCTTCGATTAACGAATATGAAACAAAACTCGTTTATGATAAAACCGAAAAACATACCAAAAGCACGTCTTCTAAAATTGACGGTGGCTCTTAGTTTGTAGCTAAACCTGAAAACTACATTTTAATGTGAAATCAATGTTCAAAGCCTCACAAATCACAAAGGTAATTTCGTTTAACTCACTATTCACTTCTCCAGTGCTTGTTGGCAAGTGATTTTCCCAATGATCCATCAGATTCAACAAACTCAACAACAGGGTAATTAAAATGATTAGTATTTGACTTACATGAACAACTTGTTTTGTAGTAGAAGCGGGTGTGCTCGGAATACGTCAACGTATGAAAAAGAATAGGATTAATTTTTATTTTGAGCAACAGAAGCAGTTCTCCATTGGGGCTTCTTGGGAAGCTGGAAATCTTTTGATTTCATTAATGAATTAAATAAATCTCCTTCTGTCAGCACAACTGCCGTTGGAGTTTGTTTATTTACCCAGTTTGTTTCAATGCTTGTTGTCGCCAATATTGAAACGTAAGTTAAAAGCAACAATCAAGAACTGACCCAAAATATAATTCACAGTATTCCACAAAAACCAATCTTGTTCCCTAGACGTGTATGTTTTTGTGGTCTTGACGTATGAAGCGCGCGCTACCACGCCCTAGGTCTCATGTTCGATTCCGCTCCGGGTCTGCGCAAAGGGCGCCAACTAAAATCATTGGAAAAAACGGGTGCTTCCCTTAGGTTAATGAACTAATGAACTTTACAAAGCGGGGGGAACTTTGCATTTACTCTCGGAGGAACTTTACACACGCTTTCGTGGGGTTCATTTGCAAATGGCGCATTGTCTGCTAGTGTATAAAGGTCTATGGCTTGTAATCACGGCTATAAGATGCAAATATTGGAACGTAAGTTAACATGGACTTAAAGTTGTTGCAAAATTTAAATTCACAGACCGTCCGAGAAGAAAAACCTTCTTTTTTCTCGGCTTCTAGGGGAAGCGGTCCAGAGGTCGAATAAATGCGATTTAACACCATAGGTCTCCAGTTCGATTCCGGTCTACTCCAATGACACGGAAACATGTAAATGATCTGTTGATTTTTTTCAAACGGGGGAGCATTGCATATACACCCTAAGGGGGAACTTGGCTGACTTTTGTGCGCTTCGCTTCGAAAGTGCGCTTTTTTGGCCGAAAACACTGTATTGGGGTTTCTGTCGGGATTTATGGATTCTGCTGCAACACAAATCATTTAGAGTTTTTCAACCCCTGTCTATGACCATGTTCAACTGGACTAAATCAGAATCCGTAACAAATATGTCGATTATTCTGGCTTCTTCGTTCGGCGTGAGCCTCATCGCCATCACAACCTACCTTATTTTTGACAAGAAAAACAAGTGTGTCTCGGTTGATTCTTCAAACGTCTATAACTTCAGATTCAACCATCAAGCCCTCACCGTGGTTGGCCTAATACTTACCTTAGCTTTCTACCTTGTTACATTTTCTTGGGGATTTCTTCCAGGAAAGATGGAATTTCAGAAAGAAAGTAAGACGTTTCCATTATTCAACACTGTATTACTAAGTTATTGTTAATGGCGCAAAAACAGTCGACGAGAATTCAACGGGTTGTCGTGGTCACTTTGAATGGTAAAAAACATTTTTAACCCGTTAAAGCACGATTTTAGGTGTAAAACCGTGCCTCCCGTAAACTTTTGGGTATTCTCCATTTCCCACGTTGTGCTAAACGGACTGTCTTTTGTGATGGTCACCATTAGTATGACAACTGTTTATACGAAAATAATTGGGCACTGTAATCAAGTAATTAAAGTTTTTAATTAATCTATGAAACTTTTTTAGAGCTTGATGATGGGTCTGCTGTTGACCGTAGGGTTTTCTGCAAGCACTGTTGGTCCCATCGGTTTAGGGTTAAGGTCAAACCATTTCACTGAAATTTTCAATTTTCAGAAGTTTGTTCGAACGCTATGGGCCAACGACAATTTGGACAATAGAAATTCTATTCATCGGGACCTGTGTGGCACTTTGGCTAATCTTTTACAGAAAAATGGAACCTATGAAAAAAGATTATCAATAGAATTGAATATAAAATACAAATGTTGTTCCACTGTGTTCTAAAAACGTAAAGAAATATGTGAAAGTTGTTCCAGAAACCGATGTTATCCTATAATTCCGTGCCCCGGCAAAGATTGAATCCTTGATTGTGGTCTTTCTTCTGTGGAAGGCGTTAAACCAAATGCAGATCTTGGTCAAGATAAATTGCACCGCGTTTAAAATCCACCGGAATCTTACTTTCCACCAGACATGGACGTCCAAAATCGAATCCGCGCCTACAACTGGGTCTCCAATGCAGCTCTAACCTTTGCAGTTGTGGCTGTACTTTCGGTAAGATCTCAGCTACAATTTGCATTCAGCGTTTAGGTCTGCACCACCCTTCCAATGATCTACGGATATGTAAATCATGTGCGACAGCTTATGCAAAGCGAAGGTCGCCTTTGTCAGGTAAGCTATCAGGAAACCCCTTTTCAGCCATGTTTCAGGGATCTGCCAAGGAGATATGGGAAGAGGTTTCAAACTTGAGGTCAATTCCGGCTAACCACTCTAGGGTGGCTCGTCAGTATGTTGCTCCAACAGGTAAACAGTACTTAATGAACATTGCCGTCAACTTGAATTCAGGTTCGGTTACATCTGGTCAACCTCTTCCCGAAGGCGGTGGCGGCGGAGCATGCGGAAGCTGCTGCATCCCTGGACCTGCTGGTGGTGCTGGAGCCCCAGGTCGTCCTGGAAAGCCTGGCCACCCAGGAGCCCCTGGAATGCCTGGCATGCCTGGCCGCTCTGCAGGACCTTCGGCCGCAATCTGTGCCCCAGCCACGCCTCCACCTTGCAAACCCTGCCCAGCTGGAGCACCTGGTATGACCACGTTGCCCATCCTATAAATTGGTCTTTTCAGGATCTCCGGGAGGTCCTGGCCCTATGGGAGATGAGGGCTCACCTGGACAAGCTGGACGCAATGGAGCCGATGGACAGCCTGGAGAGTCTGGTACCAAGGGTCCCCCTGGACCAGCTGGACCCCCAGGTGCCGCTGGAAACCCTGGAGAGCCCGGACAGAACGCTCCTCATGAGGCACCAGTTGCTGGAGAGCCTGGATCCGCTGGTTAGTCTTGGGGCTTTTCAAAACAGTTGTTGCCTTCAGGAGAACCTGGACCCGCTGGAGCTGTTGGAGCCCCGGGTCAGCGTGGAGCCGATGGACGACCTGGTAACTACTATATTCAGCGATTCTTGCAACTTTTACAGGACACCCTGGTAACAAGGGTCCAAACGGTCCCGATGGAGCTCCGGGTGCCCCAGGAGCTGCTGGTCAACCTGGTTCAGCTGGAAATCCTGGATCTTCCGGTGAGAAGGGAATCTGCCCCAAGTACTGCGCCATCGATGGAGGAATCTTCTTCGAGGATGGAACTCGTCGTTAAATTGTTGAAGTTGTCATTTGCTCAAATGTCAAGGGATTTAAATAAAGGGTTATTGGTCACTTTGTTAGAATACAAAATGGGTTTACTATGAGTAAACCTAATGTTTTTGCTTAAAACTAGAAACGTTACTTTTTGTATTGGGAATTCGCCACCGATCTCAATCAAGCATTTCAACATATCAATCATCTGCCATCATCAATCAAACAAGAAATCAAAATTCCACATTGTTCAAATCTGATTCATCGTCAACACCTGGTTCGAAAACATGAATAGAATTTCAAAAAAAAAACACAGCTCCTATAAAACGAATGATTGATTCATAATGGCTGATTCATGGATCTTCCAGTGGAACCCCTTCTTTCCAACCAACAAATGTAACTTTCTCTAGATCATTTGAAATTGAATGATGTGTTTTGTCAAAGCGCCAAGGACTTAAACTTTTGTTGAAGGGGCTCATATGCTCCCCAAAAAAAATTGACAGTGGTTTTTGATGACCAATGATCGTTCCTGGAAAAGTGGTTTTGAGCGATTGGCTTCCGTGTAGGCTGTGCGCAGTTTGATCAACGGTTGCGACGAAACAAATGTTCAGCATGTGCACGTTGACACAAGAAATATGGATTTTGACAACTTTTATCGCTAAGCCTTGGAAATGTTGATTAATATTCATGAAACAGAACATTCTATGACGTACGTACAACTCTTATTGAACAATGAAGAACAAGGACCGAATTCACCCCAACGACATTGGGTTATAGCTTTCTCCAAACGAGCATATTTGGCAAAAAGCCGCTTTTTCTCAGCGTCTCGGGCAGTTGTACACTATTTCTGCCTGCGCATCGCGGGATTGTAGCATTAAGCCATTTTTTGGTAGGATGCCGCTTTGGCGACACCTATTGTTAATGCCATTCTCGTTAGTTTAGTTTGAAATGCTACGGTATAGCTCTTTGGTTAGGAAATTTCTTCGCGGGGTTCTGGGCTGGTCGGGGAGACTGTAAACGACGTTGTGGGTCCATTTGGTTAGAGCAACGCTTCACTCCTCCTTGAGAAACGGCAATACAGTCCCGATTGAAAGGGCGGGAGGGACCTCGCATGACCGCCTTGCTTATCGAACTAAAGTGTATACCAAAAAGTTGTGCATTTATGTGAATAAATGCGAGCAAATACTGTACACTATGTGTGGAGAACACAACTAGCTTTATCTTTAATTTTTTTGATGATTCTTGAAACCATCTATTGTCAAAAGGATTATCGAGACGCATATGCAGTTTGCACACAAAGGCTGCAAACTTCCGCGTGGAAAAGGTTTGCGAAAAAGTACTTCACACAAACAGAATTTTGATCTTCAAAAAATAGATTGTCTTGTGTGTGATGTCAATCGAACCTTACTTTTTTAACAAGGGGGTTGGAAAAAATACAGTGAAAATGGATTTCATGAAATCAATGAAAACGTGACTTTTGATCAAAAATGACATTTTCAATCAAATTTCAAACCACAATCGTAGACTGACGTAAGTCGTCTATCAAAGATGCGTGGGGATATTAAATTCGTTTACTTCCGGATTCAATATACATATAACATTTACTTTTCCTAAATTCTCATTTTTTTTCCCATTAAAAACTGTCGGTGAGCTGCTGAAAACATTTCTAACATTAAGTTCTTTATATAAAGATAATTACATCAGCTTTCAAAAGAGCTGACACAATTTGGATTGTGAAACATTGCGTAGGAGAGACACAGACTTGTGTTTTGAAAAGGAAAAAAAACATTCTAAAGCCTTTCTTATATTTTTGCAAAACAAGAGAAAGGTATGTAGATATTTATTTTGAGGTAAACTAACCAAGCGTTTCAGTAAATTTTTAGTTTCCGGAACAATGGAGTCATGTGAAATGTCGATTGGCACAAATGATTTGTACGTTTGAAATTGTTTATTTTCTTGGGTTGATGGTCCATTGTTCCGCTGTTGTCAATCTTTAAACATTGAAATTGAACCAGCAATCAATTTTATAACAACAGCATGCCAGTTTTCTCAATCATGAGTTTGTTCCGTAACTGTTTGTGTCTCTATTATGCAGTTTTGTTGATTGTTGCCTATTCGAGCAGTGAAACTCTTTTTCCACGGTCTTTGTTCAGTTTTTCGAACAACAGCGCTAAAAGATAATCGTAAAATAAGTCGGCTTTATTCAAATGTGTTTATATTCAAAGGTTCCGGGCACATGTTGTCACGGCCACAGTTTCGGAAATGTCGCAATACAAGTTGGTGAAAATCCCAAACTTTTTGAAAATTTTAATGTGCAACCTGCAGTGAATACAATTGACAACTATATTTTGCGAAATACATTGATTGTATTTTATTGTTTTGTTGTTTCGTGGCGAAGTAGTACATCGATCACCTTTCCAAGAAAATCCCATGTCCGTTCCGATTTGATTTGTTATTGCAACGGCCGTCTAGTTCCCATGGACGCACACATTTTATAGAACGTTCATCTTGTTTTATCATTTTACTGCTTTTCGGGTTTAATTTCGAGGCGTTTAACGATTGATCATGAGAAATTGAAAGCTTCCGGGAAAATTTAATACAAGATTTGTAAGATCAAAAATTATTACAAACGGCGAACACGTCTGAATGTCAAGTAGGCGCAATGATCATTGTAAGCGACGACATCCATGGCTGCTCTACGCATTCGGCAGCGCAAATTTGTAAAATTGTTTGAATTTCTAATGTTTTGTAAACTTTTATACTTTTTTTCAGATACAAGGAGATCAAGAAAACAGAATGGGCTTCAATAGCCATTGCAAGTGCTCTAACTCTACTTCGTACTCTGCAATTGACTGTGTATTTTTCTTCCTTGTGGCCGTATCTAATGGAGGTAATAAAAACGGACTTCACAAACATTAAAGTTTTAGATTGACCCCGACACAAGTGAGACTTTCTTTGGTGCAATTTGCACAATGTACAGTTTGGCCCAAGCAATGATGTGTCCTACTTTTGGCTACCTTAGCAACCGCTGGAGGCAAAGTAGAGCTCCAATTCTGCTAGGGTAAGGTTAACGTCTCCACCGAAAAACTTGTGTTTTGCAGAGTTACAATGGTTATAGTTGGTAACATCGTTTATTTGATGTGTCCAACTATGGTTATTCCGCCAAAATGGATAATTCTCCTGTCTAGTTTGATAACAGGACTTGGTGGAGGTAAGAATACGTTATTTGAATTTAAAATTGTTTACTTAGCGAAAACGAGGAAAGTTTATTAAAGTAACACCCACCTTTGCCGTCCGTTTTCTGGACCCAGTGTCTCGCGAATGGTTCCATGAAGTGTTTCATTTTTGAATCCAGCAATTTCGCAAACACAATTCCGTATTCGAGTCGCATAGGCAGAGTTCCTTTTCTAGAATGCTTTATCAAATTAAAAGTTTTCAAGAATAGGCTAAAATGGATGTTTAGCCGAATTGTGGGTGAACCTGGCAAATGGTTTATCCAATTATTGTCTGTTCAACAATTTTCCGTTTTTTCGGCTCGGGGTCAACAGTTACCGTTTAACGAATGCTGTAGGTCAAAAGCGGACTGGAGATAATTGGCGTTTTGAGCGCAGAAGGGGGGCCTAATCGGTCAACCTAATTAAGGCAACCTCATTTGGGATCTGTTTTTGAAATCCTGCGGGCCTTTTTTTATATTGCAATTCATTCAAACATTGCCACTGTCGTTCAGCGTTCTCTAATAACTCAATTTTGATAACCTTGTTTTCAGGAGTGATCACCGTACTCCGAAATGTCTCAACAGTTGCAAGTACTGAAAAAGATCGATCAAGAGCCATTTCTGTCAACATGGGAGCATTCACCCTTGGAATTACTTTCGGACCGGTGCTTCAAGCAATTTACATGCCTTTTGGGTACCCTGGTACAAGAATCGTTGGACCACTTTACTTGAATATGTACACGGGTTAGTCTAAATTCTACTACCTCAAACAACCTTGTAATAAACTTCAGCGCCGGTGATAACTGGCCTTCTACTCAATCTTCTCAGCATTTTTCTTGTTGTTAGTTTTTTCAAGGAGTCCACGGTTGGAATCGCACCTAAACCTGATAAAGGTACGATTTTTTTTTTCAAACATGACAATTCTGGAATTCAGAAGATACTAACGAGTACAGAAAACTACCGCCTTACGACAAGTTAGCCGTTTTTGTGTGTATTTGCACACAGTTTGCAATGATGTTTGTAATCACAAATATGGAAACGTACGTTGTCAGTTTCACACTTTCATCTGTCTCACTTAAAACTTTGAGATAATTTCATAATTTCATGCTTGTTTTTTTTAGAAGTCAAAGAGGGGTTAGATATGACCATCATATCAAATATCCACAAACAATACAAAGTAAAAAAGCAAAATTCTTAAAATGCCATTTAAAGTGAGGCAGTATTCTTGTGAGACAACAATGTGCCAATATTTGGTTCAAAAACGTTTTACAGTGTTGGACCGGCATATTCAATGACTATGTTCGCTTGGACCAAGACAGAAATGCTATTGTACAATTCATTCATGCACGCAGTTTACGGTGGAGTTGGGATGATTATTTACTCATCGGATTTCCTACTCAATCTTCATGCCAAGAAAGTTAACCAAATTTCAAAACTATTTCTCATTAGAATGAACAATCGCCTTGTGTGTATTGGTGGTCTCATCGGGTTCATCATCTTTCACTTGGTAACGTTTTCGTGGTGGTTTTTGCCTGGCGAACTCACATACAATGAAAAAAGTTGGTTTATCTTTAAACAAACAATGATGACATTTAGTTGTACACGAAGATGGAGCAGCCAGGGCAGTTATTGAAGCAGTGGGATGCCGGCCATCCTATACCTGGTATGGCATGTAATTCACGGCAATTTGATGATTTGCAGGTGCAAAGAAGTTACACCTGTTGATATGTGGGTTTATATGGGATCCTATGTCCTGATCATAGGAGTATCATTTTCTCTTTTACAAATTGTCATCAACACTCTCTTTTCTATGATAATCGGTCCAAGAAACCAGGTTTGTCAAACGAATGCAAAATTATCAAGAGATAGATGGATAGAGTCCGAAAAACTGTCTAAAGTTTTTAGGGAACCCTTACTGGTCTCCTTATGCTCACTGGGTGTGTAGCCCGGATAATTGGCCCAGTCGTGGTCTCGTGGGTCCCCACAATTAGTTATAAACCTGCTCATTTTCAGAAGTCTTTTCCAACTATATGGCCCTCGTCCAGTGTGGACCCTTGAGATTCTCGTATCTGTTGGCTGTGTTGCTTTGTGGGTAGCATACTACAAAAGAATGGTTCCTCTACGAATCGAGAGGAATTACATGAAGGGAGAAGCGTTTGCCGTTTCCGATCTATGAAACAACGAGTATTTTGTCCATAATTTATCGAATTGTATTTTGTCAGAAAAAATGCCATTGACAGTTAGCTGTAATAAAGTATGTTCCATAAGGCTACGAGACTAATAAACCCTCAACAGGTTCCGCATCCATATAAAAGGTGGAAACAAAGAATAATATCTATTCGTCGTTAATGCCTCTTGTTACAACCCTATTGACCTATTCCAGAGGTGTGTAACATGCTATTCGTGGGTTTTCGCACTCGAACTCGCAACGACAAACTAGCTTAAGTAAACGAAAAAGATCTGGTGTATACTACATGTCGAAATCCACACCACCTTATCCGGCACCGAAAGTGAGACGCAAACTTCCACAACTTTCATAAACACGTCAAAGATGTTAATGTTTGCATATTAGTAATAAACAAAAGTGTTTAAAGTGAATAAACTTCATTTGGCCCAGAAAGAAGGGCGTCTCGAAAAAACGAGATAAATATAAAACAATCATTCACATGAATAAACGAAATTAAATGGCAGGGAATCATATCACAATCAATCTGGATTCTGAGCAAGAATATCTGAGCAAATGAGTCTTCGATAAAGCATATCACCCTGGACGAAAAGTTAGATACACTAGAACTGGCTAAAACAATAGATGGCTCGTAATGGCTAAGTGAATATACTCGTAAACTAGTACATGATATGTACAGGGACTAGAATTCGAATGTGGCGTCGGGGTGGAATCCCATGTCTTCTTCCATCCACATACGAACATCCTCACCCTTGGGCAAGCGGAAGCACCTAAATCGCGTTATGTACTTCATATTTAATTTTGTTTATAAAACAAACATGAAACGATAACTCACTTGCAAACGCATTCAGCAACCGGGCACTCGGTGAATCTGCAGAACCAGTCCTTCATGTGCTCCATGTGGCCTCCATGGTGGCAGAGCTTGCAGATGACGAATTGCAAACTGGTGTGGTCAACTTCGGATAGCTCGGAGAAGTCGGTTCGCTCCATCCTGTGGCAAATGCTGCAACGTCCACCCGGTTTGCGGCACTGCGGACAGGCATAGGGAGGAGGGGCGTACATCTGGAAACAAAACATGAAATATAAAATCCAAGGAGCCGAAATACATTTCCGCAGAACAACAAGCACCATACCCTAAATTGGTGGGTGCGGCTGGGTCCGGGCGGAGCCCCCCGGATTTTTTGGCGGGTCCGGTGGGCCGGCGGAACCCCCCGTTTTTACGCGTTTTCGAGGACACAATTTTTGCCCCCCCTGCGGCCCCCCCCCCCCCCCCCCCGAAAACCCCTCTCCTGACTCAGGGTCCCGATTTTCCCCGGCGCACCCCCCCGCAGATCCTTACCCCAATTTAGGGTATGACAAGCACACATAGAGGATTAGAAAAATTGCCCATTTTTGTTTTATTTTAACAATCCCCACGTTCGTAAATCGCAAGTAAACCTCACACCCAAATTTAGATGCAACATAGCATCCCGCATCATTCAAATCGTGTGGCATTAAAGACGGGATTTCTGAGATGTTTGAGCATGTTGGGTTCATTTAGGACATTGCAGAAAATTGTCTCCGAGATGGCTGGAAACGAAAAGTTTTTCTGAATCCTCTTTTCATGATGAATATTTCTGTGATTGAATCCAGCTACCATTTCCCTAGTTGGAAAAACGTCACAAAGTGATATATGTTTAAAAAAAACCTTAAATTAAATTTATTAAAAAAGTATTTTAAAAAAAAACTCTGGGAAGTGTAGCTTACTTATGTCTTGCATTCTACGTACTCGAACAGTTTCAAACCCCTATGGATTTTTTCATTGCTACCAAGACTGCAATTTTTGCACATACCTCTTCCTCGGTGGTGGCCATGGATCCATTGATATCCTCGTGAGGAACAAACGAGTCGGGATCTCCTTCAGCTGCATTTTCCCTGTTCTCTTCCGCCGCCTCCTGCATAGCCGCGCGGCGACGATCAGCACGATCCTTGATGACCTTGTTCTTCTAAATAAATAAAATCCAATTAATTCACATGTTTCACTAACGTTGATCTGCTGCTGCTGCTCTTCGTCAGGAGCCGGACGCTCGGCATTGTTGCGCGTGGCGCCGCAGTAGGTGCACCGTGTCTCACACTGAACAACCAATATATTCCACAGTTTAAAAAAAGCATACGAAAGTTTCATCCTCTTCGAGATTGCGGTGGAAGCCCGCTCCCGAAAGCTTCATCAGGTAGTACTTGAAAAGCCCTCCGTTTCGGAATGTCTTCGGTAATTCTTCCTTGGGATCGATGATGCGAGGGAGAGACTTATGAACCAGTCCATCTACCAATTGCAAGTAGGTAAAGTAGCGACACGCAGCAAGGCGAGCGATGGCAAGCAAAGTCTCCCTAAACATTTTGACTTTAAAAAACTCATGAAAAGGACTAACCGTGGCACAATTCCCGGAATATATTTGTTATGGTACACCTGATGCATGTGCTTGTGCGGAGGGAGTCTTCCCTGGTGCTTCAGGTACTTGTAGATCTTGCGCTTTCCATCTTCTAAAATCAGCACTTCAATTAAAAACGTAACACCAGCTTACCGTCCACAAGATACATCTGTATCAACTGCTCCCGGGTCATTCCACTTGCAGAGAGGAACATGTCCCGCCGCAGGAGATCCCTTTCGTCGAAAACTTCCTCGAAAGACGGCTCCTTGGGCGGCGGTGGAGGAAGGGAAGTTGGGGGAAGGCTCGCCTTGAAGTCGTACAACTTGGGTGGCTCTTTCGGTGGGATCGGCTCCAGCTTGATAATCTGGGCCTTGTCACGGACAATCTCATCCTGAAAAAAAACATCCGGTTAATTTGAAATTTGTGACATACCACAACGTCCAGGAAGTTCTCATCTTCTTCAAGAACCCTTCCCGCTATGAGCAAATGAGCAATCATCTGGTAGTCCTGCGTGGCATGCAAATGGCTAAAAGGGAAAATTAGACCGTGCTTCACCTCAAACTTACTCAGCGAGCACTGACAGACAGTCACTGTGACGCCCAAGTCCAACGTATATCAGCCGATCCATGCCCTTCGTCTGAAAATGGTATTTTTTTGACAATTTAGCATGTATCAAGTATTTGTTTTTATCCCCACACATTTACACCAAATTGGGCAAAAGTGAACTATAAACCGTGAGAAAGTCAATCGGAGAGCGAGACTACACCGCTATTCTTTGTTTTCCTTTTCTTTTTGACCAAAACAATCACACAGAAATTGAAAAAGACAAACCCACATTTTGGAACATCTGAAGAAGACACGAACGCAGATCGTTAGTAGGACATGTGCGCACCAGGAAGAGAAGGCGCAAATGGAAAGGAAGTCTCTGAAGCAGAAAAGGTCGATAAAACTCTTAAACAAATGCCTACCTTCATTACGAGAACCTTGTCCTTCATAATTTCAAGGTGCTTCTTCGAATGAGTTTCCATCCTCAAGATCCACAGGCAAGGCAGTACGAGAATGTAGTTCTTGTGCAGAAGCTCATGCTCTTTTGCCATGAATTCATCAAAGAGTTCCAGGATTGGCTCAGATATATCAGCGTAGTGGGTGAGGGGATCAGCCATAGCCTTCGGACGAGACACGGTGACAAAGTGGACAAACCTAAATCTTTAGCTTAGCAACAATGAACTTTAACGGAACTTACGTTCTAATTAGCTTCACAAGATCCAAGAAGAACTGTGCATGGCGGGAGTACACCTTTCCGATTGTGTTTGGAATGGCGTACTTCATGGCGATTTCTTCCAGTACCTAGAAGAACTCCATAAAATTAGTTTTGCACAACCATTACCTGGGTAAACACAAAGAACTTTCCGTGAAGCAGGGAGCACAATAGAACCTCCAGGTGATCGTGAACGGTGTCAGCATCTGGTCTCAACATCCTGGTGATGTTGTCATGCTGAGCGAGACGGAATGCAATCAGCATTCGGACACGGTAGGGGCTAGTGTAGTACTGAAATTTGACGCGTCATACATAACACAAAGTAACTGTACGTACCGTAACGTGTTCCATACAAGTACAATCAAAGTAGGCGACCTCAGTTGCCTTCATCCTAATGTCCGTGTCCACCAGCTGCAAAAGACCGGGAAATCTGAAACATTAGTCAAATCTTTAGGTAACGGTCACCGCCTAAGCATCACAAAATTAGTAATTAAATGAATAAAGCTTTCGTTTAACAAAGACCAATTCACGGTAGTTAATGCTTAAAATGTTCAATATTCCCTCATGACTAATATCAAAAAAGTTTAAAAAAAAATCCCACCCTTTCATCTCCAAATCCATGTGTTTATGAATTCGCTGCTCCTTCTTGAACCGAAGACTACGACACAACGTGTACTTCCTCTTTTCCCTTTTCCTGGGCTTGCGAGGGGGAGGAGCTTTTTTCTTGCGCTTTTTGTTTTTAGGCGGTGGCGGCGGCGGCTAAAAACAGAAACTACACTAAGAAAAAAGAAAAACATACCGGAACGGGCTTCATGACGCAGAAGGTAGGGAGCGTCTCCTTGCTGTCAATCGTCACAGGCAAGTTCCGGTCGGTCTTATCCTTGCAAAACTCAGGCATCGGATTCGGATCAAACTCCTTCGGAGGTACCATGGCGAACGTCACCCTTCTGTGCTTTTTCCAGCCATCGACATCCAGCGGTGCCCTCGACAGGGAAGACTTCAAAGGCGGATGTGAGTAAACGGGTGAACACGACGACATTGATGACGGGGGAGATGGCGTTTCTACGGATGAAGAGATAGACATCGCTTTTGCTTCAAGAGCAGCAGCTTTGATAGCCTCGCCAGCTGCCAGAGCGTCTTCCTCCATTTGCTCTCGCTCTTTCTCCTCCTTCTGCAACATAATCACAGCTTCCCCTATCGACATAGAAGCGTCAATTCCTTCCCTGCGAGGAGGAGGCAGCCAGATTTTCCTAAAATCTCCATCACCATGAAAACATTGAAAAAAAAACATACGGAGGCGGTAGCGTTTCCAAAAACTCCTTGAGGGAGGGAAGCTCCGGTGGTTGCTCGACCGTGGACGGCCTCAAACGCTCGAGAAGAGGGCGATTGCCTGAAAAACACAAAATATCTTTGGTTAACGAAAGGAAACTTACGAATTGGAGCTTCGTAGTAATGAGCGCTGCCAACGGCCCAAAGAAGGAACCAGGGGTCATCATCGCTCTGCATGTACTCCAGAGATTCGATCAATCCCATATTCTTCGGATGCGTGTTCCTGCTACGAAGGCGCAGCTCAAACATGTTGAAATCCCCGGGCCGAGTGATTTTGTACAATTCGTGCAGGCGCATATCCTCGATGGTTAAGATGAACTCCACGGGTACCTTCTCCTCATTCTCTGACATGAGCGACTGAATACAAAATCGGGTCCAAATCATGAATTGCCCACCTCTACGAACTGTATGCGGGAAGTAGGACCCCAATGAAGGAAGGCAACACCACTGAGCCCATAGCCAGGGACAGCGAACGACTGGGGAATGGCTTTGAGCTAAAACTGGAATGTATTACATATAATAACTAACATACTCTATATCCAGTTACGCAATCAATTCCCATTTTCGAAGGCGTGGCTGTGAGGGTACTGTGACTCTTGTATATGGCTCTCAGCTTGCCTACAATGGACCACATTATAATTATGACAGAGGATAACTCACTAATAGCCACGGTCGCCAATGAATTCACAGCTTCTACTGACATAGCCGTTCCGGGTGGAATAATGCTATTCAGTTCCCTTGCCGCTTCGTTCATCACTTCTTCGGGAACGGCAAGACTCCGCAATGCCTTCATTGGATCCCAGTACACGCACCGTTTCTTCTCCTCCCTCAGCCTTGAAGCAAATCATTTTAACAACCCAAAAAGAAACGTACGCTTTGACTTCCGGAGAATTGTCCGGCAGCCTGCCAGGGTTCATACTACTCGAGATCACGGGGGACGCCGTCCTGTCGGTGGTTTCGTACACGACTGGGTCATCTTCTGTCTGCGACGTGACCACCTTCGTCTTGAAAACGCTGAAATTCCAGTATAGATTCACGTACTTCCTTAGGAGCAGATTCATAAAGACAAAAATGTACTTACGCTGCATTTTCGGAGATCTGCACGTATTTCTGGTAGTACTTGTTCGGCTGGATAGGAATAGGCTCGCTGAACACTGACTGAAGGGAAGCTCGCCGCTGCATTTCCTAAAAACGGCCTTATATGAAAAGTTTCATTGAAAAACGAACCTTGGAGTTTGACTTAGCGTGGATACCAGCTCCCGAAACGAATGAGTACATCTTGACTTCTTTGATCTTAGGATTTCCCTTCTCAGTGGACCGGTACCTAATCGATCTGGGTCTGTCGTCCCCAGGGAAGGAACAACTACTATCGTCGTCTATGCCGGAAAAGCTGAAATGGGAGAATTGGAAATAAATATCGTGACGTAAACTCACTTTGGGAGCCCAAGTGATGAATTACTGTCGGAATCCACCGCGCCACGAGGAGGATTCAGGAGAAGAGGCATTTCTTGCGAGTCATCCTGCCGACAGATGTCGTACTGAGCTCCGTAACCAGGAATCCCTACTCGTCCCTCCACAACCGGAAACCTGAGATATTCACTAATATAAAACCCAAGTTTGAGACTCACAAATCGTTACGCCGCTCCACAATCATATCCACAAACGACTGATCAGTTTCAGCAAAGTCCCAGGTACGGTCCCAGGACATGATTTCACTCTTGGGCAGCTCGTCCTTCGCTTTAACCTGAAAAGCAAATAGAAAATTATGTCAAAAATGGGAATGTGTACCTTGGTCACAGTAGTACAATCGGAAGTGTCCTGTCTGGCTATGAATGGAGCTAAGGTGCTAGAGTAAAGCAGTTCATGGGGAAGCCGCGGGTGCCATTTCATCATGTCAATCGGATAATCTTCAAGCTCCTGGAAATTCAATTTTTCTTGAAAAGTAGATTAAAACATACAGGTTGGACAGGATATGTGACCAGCGGGCAGGCCAGCTTCCTGATATCAAACAAGTGAATTTCATTTCCGACTACAGTTGAGAAAATGTCCGGCCTGAAGACAAGGAATACCATTAAAAAAAACAGAAAAAATACGTACTTGAACTGACTGGCGCGGAGCATCCTGGCAGAAGCCTTGAAGAACAGCGATTTGGGACATTCGGTAGCACATCGAATATCAATTACTCGTAAAGCTTCGGTAGAAGAAACCACAAGAAGAGCAGGGTGCTTCCTAAACTCCAAATGTAAGTAAATAAAAATTTTGAGACAAACCAGGTCCAAGTGGCATCTACCAACTCTTCTGTCGTGGAGAAATCAACAAGCGGGACCGATTGTTCCATGTGCCCTTGGCGAAGTAGGTCAAGAACTACGAGCTTATCCTTGTGGGCACTGAAAATAAACAAATAAGCAATAAAAACGATAGAAAAACTAACTCAGCGTAGGCTGCACAGACGAAACCAGCATCCAGCTGATTGGAGCGGATCATGAAGAGAGGTTCGCTTTCAGAAGAGGTGAATATCCTCCGTTTCTCAATAAACGGACTAAAATAACAAATTAAAAATTTAGAAAGGATCGGAATACTCACTGCGGACAGTTCAACCGCTCCCTGAATACGAACAACTCGCCCTTGTTGTTTCCAGTGAGAAAATACGGAAAGTTACCTGAAAAATAAGAATTAAAGGGGTATTAAAATATATTAACATCTATTTTAACTAATATCTGCAAGTTCTTTACACAGTCAGAGCAAAAAACACCAACCGGTTCAAGAACGTTGATTTTTCATTCCCATATAGATTGAATTTGAAAATAGTAGAGTAATCACCAACCAGGAAATTCAGCACAAGTAATGTATTCATCGCTATTGTCTTCTGTGCATTGAAAAACACATAACGGAGCAGCACTAACATTCGGAAGCACATAATTCTTCATCTCTATGATCTGAAACACAAATTTATTATTAAATCGTAATAAATGACTTGCCTCGACCGTTCCATTGCTATCTCCGGTAAATATCTCAGCAATATCATCTGCCAAGAACCGAAGATTCGGCAGGACACTGAAAAATACATAATAAATAAATATAAAACACCAGAAAACCCACTTGCATCCCTCCTTCACCGAGGAAGCACATGATTCCGTACTAAGACTTAAACTCATTCCATCTAGCTGAAAAAAATAAAATAATTTAAATTTTAAAAATAAAAAGAAAAAAGAAATAAAAAGAAAGATATAAATACAACTAAATGGGAAGGAAAATAAATAAATAAAACACGGCGACAGAGCCGGGATCTTGGCAGGCGGCCAAGAGTGCCGTGGGGCGCACATTTCGCCGCGGGGCAGGGTCACATTTACGGCTCAGGACAAGATCGCGGCTGGATATAAATGATATCTAATCGTATTTTAATGAATAAAAAAAGGGGATTTACATAATAAATAAATTTACTTTTACAAAAAAAAATAAAAATGACAATTTTCCGTATTTGTTGAACGTGGTTGGTGATTTGCAGTAAATTCAGCATTGGGAATTTAAAAACTTAAGCTTTTTACGTAGCGTTGCGACAGATTCTTTCGGAATGGTAATTTGTGAACTGGATTAGCATGTTAAACAGCAACACATTTCATAATAGACGCGCGGAAAGTGCTGTCTTATGCAATTAAATTGCGAAGCGGTCGAAAACGATTTGAACTATGAATGGACCAATAAAATTTGGTCACTGGGGCAGTTTCTTGCAGATCGTTGATAATTTTAAAAACAAAGTTAGCTTTTCAACGGCATGCATCAGGTAGCACATAACAAGCTCTAGCGGATTCAACAGAACCCTCCAACCAAAGTCCTCAAACATGTTTTTGCTGATTCATAAGTAATTTCGACGCAGATTGACGACAACTGCGAATTGCAACGTAGAATTCTGCAGTATTCGCCCTTTTAAACAAAAGTTTCCCTATTTCTCTTTTTAAAACAGCGACTTAGACCACTGCGTACATTCGCTGTCAACCAAACCAAGACGTACTTTCAGTTGAATATAATTTCCTGACTTGATTTTTTGGGAACAAACAGATTCTTAATTATTGAACTGTTTTATGACGACCAGGAGTCATAAAAAATTCTGGCTATCCCAAAATATTTAATTGAATCTTGACACATCTGGACGTGCGCGCGAAAATGTCATTGGGTGCTGCGTACAAGCCATTGGAAAGCAAAGCTATCTAATGGCTGGACGGGGGAACCGACACTCAAATAATGGAAAATTTATTATTAAGCTTTATTTGTTGTTTTCTTTATTTTCCACAGTTGCCTTCGGAGCAGAAAACTCCCATGCGGTCGTTGGGCTGGGGCTGGAGATCGTCTCCGACAAGAACCCTGAAAAATAGTATGAATTTGGAAACGAAGAGTTAGCTCATTTTTACTACGCTAGATTTTAAGAATAATTGAATTTCAGAACTACAGACGTAACAACGTTGCCTTGGTCGAGTTAGCGATATAGTGTTTATATGAAACAAAGCGAATCAGTAACTTGCGTTTTAAAGGATGTTCGCTATTGAATGTGTAAGTTTATATGTTCATCTCGCTGCTGTAATTACGACAATCCAAAGGAAGCAGCCTTGAGGAAGCAATAAATAACTACCCTAAACTCTTTACTGCAGTAACTACCCTAAATTTTTAACTGCACTAGTCTTGAAACAACTGGCAATATTTAGAGTATTCGTTTTTGTTTAGCACAAACCTGATCCATCCATTTCCGAGGAACTTGGCGGTGATGTTCTTGGCAGCAACCCATTCTCCCTTCTCCTTATCAAGAGACATGGTCCTGATCACCCAGGGCTTTCCGTCACAGTTGTGAGATTCAACCTACACAACAATGTTTTCCGCACACTTCGTTACAAACCATCATGTTCATCTTCTCTCCAAGTTTGTCAAAAACAACAGGCTTGGACTCCATGTTGGCAGAGGGGACGGATATCTCAGCGCGGAACTGGGGACAACATTAGGAAAGACTGCTTTTGGCTTTACCTTGGTGTTAGTTTTGGACTCAATGATGACCTTGACTTTGCATGGCAGCTGGCTGGCTACAACAACAAAGCAAATAGCAAGAATTGTTAGGCTGTGGGACATCTTGATGGATAGAAGGACTCCTTCCAGAGCGCTTTTGTAGTGGGCGCCACTTTCCCCCGTGACATACTGATCTAGATAGATCCGCGGGCATCTGCACGTGCACTTCGCAAAATAAAGGAGAAGAGTTCATTATTTGCACGGAATAACAATACTGACAAACGACCCGGAATGTTCTGTATGTCAGAATAATGCAACAGGGAGGGGAAACCGAGACCTTTTGTTATATTATGGGAGACGTTTCACGGAGGAAACTGATATCACGTGGGAGGTCTAAAGGTGGCAGCCCTCAGATTTGAGGGCAACTGCGGCGTCTTCCGGGCTCTTGTAGTAACGGTCGAAAAGAACAGTCCTAAAATTTTAAATTTTGTTGATAATGTTGTAGTTTTCTCACTTCTTGGGAAGAACAACGATACTGGCAACAATGGACATGATGAGAAGTTCGCACATCATCGTGAAGTTGAACACATCTGAAATCATTGTGGTATTTACGCGATTGGGCAACTATAGCCGTGGACAAACGGAAATCGGCAAGAAAAAGACTTTCTCTGCTTCTTCGCTTTTTGCATCCTATTTTAGCCTGAATATCTCACGGATGCTTGACGCTGTTTTTGGCAGGATTTGGCGACAGCTATATTGCACATAATAAGTTTTTTTTCCACTTTAGAACCATTAAATTCAAAAAGGTTTCATGAGTTCTCGAAAGAAGCATTTTCAAATTCCTAAAATACTAGGTTCGTTTGTCGAAACGTATGAGGACTATTCGTCGTGCAGTATTCGGGGAATCGAGACCCCGCAAAGAGGGTTGTCTCCGTTGCCAGAAACATCGCCTGCTTCAGAAAATGCGCCGAGCACATGACAATGCCAATCAATCGATTGGAGGGTCAATCAATTGGCATCCAGCTTTACGCCGCCTGTTCAGAAGGACACGAAACTTCAGGATCCAGGATTCCTTTTCATGGACGAACAACCTAAGTGTGATCCAGCTCAAGTTATCTAGTCATCGCATTGTCATTATGTAAACCCCAAGGCACCTATCAGAATAGATTGTTGCTCTCTTTAGTACCATAGATGGGAACTTCATGCAATATCCATGTAAAATCTAAGACCCTGTCTAAACCACATCAGCGCCTTTTTTTTACTTAGGTTTGCTGGGTTATATAGCGAATGAATCTACCAACGCCTTATTAAAACCCTCGTCTCCCGGGCAACAACCATCCTGAATTGTTAAATCGTTCACCTAGTTTTGCTCATGGCCACATTGAAAGTGTCAGCACCCTTCGGTAAATTTAGCCTTAGCAAAAGTTTGAATCTTCCCTCATTTTCTTCATATTTCAAATTATTACTCACACTTTGCATTGCCAATTGTGGACAGCAGAGGACCGCACGGGAAGAAGTTGAACTTGATGAACATCCATTCAAAGAACAGGGGAGATTGCATGGAGTACAGAGGTAGAGTGGTTACAACCAGGAAGAAAAGGGCCATCATTTTGTGGGCTCTCAGGTACTCCTAAACATACTTGGTTTCATAGATAGGAAAATGTTATACCGTGGAGAGGCGGATCATGACTTGAGCAGCGAACACAGCGAACAAGAGAGAGGGGAGGCCACAGAAGTCGACGAAGTGGATAACCCTGAATGATATTGTTGAACTGTGAGAAAACTAGAATTCACTTTGCAGATTCAACTCCATACTCGGCCAGAAGGAAGACATTGATGAACTCCATAATGAAGCGGACGAAAACGGCTTGAAGCACGATTCTTTCGAACCACTGGAGGTTTGCGCTAAACATGAAATGAACTTTTTTCTTGTGATGAACCTACACATTAGGCTCCAGCATAGGCATGCATGGAATGCAGCAGCAGAGAGGGGGAACCTGAAGCTCCAACTTGTAGTCTTCTTCCATCAAAGCCTCAGACAGCTTTTCCTCGCTTCTGTAGATCACTCTGAACATTCAATCAATGATTGACGAAGAACAGCTGTCAAACCGTGCCAGAGATACAGTGTTGTAGAGCGAATACAAAATGTAGACCACTCCAATTGATGTGAATATAGGACCAACTCGGGGACTGACCATAGCAGAGAAGCAGAAGGCTCCAAGAACCTGAAAGTTCAAACTCTGCTTTTTGCACTTGAGCTTCTTGTACTCATTTGATTAGCGACATAAAGAAATGAATAGAAGGTACTTTTGTTTTGCAAAGGGCATAGAGTTGTGGCCCTTTTCTTAATCAAGATTCTATATTCGGAAAATTAATAACACCTAATAAATGTACATGTTTTTCATTTAAAAACGTTCAGGCAAAGTCCGTCTAGTATATCTCATGTGACGATAAGTCCAAAATGTACTGTAATGAAAAAATGAACCCATTTTCTAAAGATAGAAAGCTATTATTCAAAAAGAAGACAATTTGGACCATGTTATTCACTTGCTCATCAAACCGTTGATCATTATTGAAAAGCGGGTCAAATCCGCTGTTACCACAAAGTATTCTGCGCATTCTGCTGTGATTATGATCTGGTTTCAACGAAAGGTTGCCGGCTTTTTTAGCGACTTTGGTAGGCACGCGTAGATAACCACATTTGATTTGAGACACTGAGGTGAATGCAGATAAAATAAGCAATATAGCACTTTAACAAAGGGCGCAGACAATTAAACGATCGCGGCAGGACCAAAAGAACATGTCCTTTAGGAAAATCCACTTCACCTCGTCTTTTTTTTTTTTAGGAAACGCACTATAACTGCTAAAAAGGCGGAGTTTTTGATTTAAGTCGTACTCCTTTTGAAAAGGCTCTGGGTTGAGCTTCCTGCCAATTTCCCCGCTTGTACCTGACCTTTTTTGGCTTTGGCTGCTCAAAACTGCTACATTGTATTGTTTTTGCCATTCATGGAGTGCACATATAGCCTTGTGAAACTTAAATTCTGAAACTTACAGGGTAAAGGAAGCAGATGACCAACAGTTTGTTTCTGATCCTATCTACAGAGATGTACATCCAGGTGTAGTAAACGTGAATGGCGCACATGATACAAAGCGAAATAAACAGCATTAGCCCAATTACCAGAAGGATGAGGTATGCCTTAGAGTGGCCTAAAGCTCCATTAGTACATGAATTCGAAATACTCACTGAAATAGAGATCGAACCAGGACGGAAGATGATCCTCCGAATCACAGCTGGGAATTGATATGTTCGACATGCTCTGAAACGAAGATGTGAAAAAACAAGCAGAGAAAAAAGCCGCTGCTCACAAATGGGACAAAAACAAATTGGAATGGATTGTACTAGGCTGAAGTAATTTGTGAGGGGAGGGGCGTTGCTTGGCGACAAATGCGGAGTCTGTTGAAGTAGACAGACAAACTTAACACGAAAAATGTGCGAACAAAACCGCGCGGAAAGGCGCATCGGGTAGAAATCAGAGTCCGTCTGGATCTGTCATCTGTTTGCGCAAAGGCAATGCAAACACTCGCACCTTTGAAATACTGTTAGGTTTAGAGGGAGTTCAAGCCTCGGTCACTTAAAAGGAAATCAAAGTTTGAAAAGTGAGTGAGTAAGTGAATCTGGTTTCTGGGAGTTCAGAATTACATGAGCATATGAGCTCATATAGAGGAGCATTATCGAAGCACAAAACAAATGGATTTGACTGTTATTCAATAAGGAAACCTAGAAACGAGATATCAGCATTGATCAAAAATAGGTTTTCTGGTCAAAACAGAAGAAATGCTTGGAATCTAAAATTCGTCCCATAAAAATCGAATTCTCCGATTGGACCGAATGTTTTAACATTAAAGAATTTGAATGAAACTCCGCCCAGAAGGTAGCTTCACCTGAAAACGCAATACCTTTTTACTCAACTGTGATTTAGAAGAAAATTAACAAAAAAACCAAAATTTAGTGTATGCAGAATATAAAGTGAGAGTATGGCCTTCAAATAGGAAAATCGCGGCGATGTTCAATGCGTCAACAAAATTCCTTTGACCGCAGGGTTATCCGATCTTTGGGAAATCTGCTCTTTTTCTAAGGAACGTGCAAAAACTAAAGGATTGAAACCCCTTAGAAGTTTTTAAAAAAGTTATTCTCCCAGCAGATAATTTAAACAAATTTATCCTGGAAATTCAGTTTCAAAAATTGAAGGTTTTGTTACAGATTAAGTATGAAACGTTAGATCTGTAAACTTCAGTTAACACGATTGGTGAACGTGAATCTAGAAAAGAACATATGGTTCGTGCACGGAAAGTGCGCGCGCGGGAAGTCACATAATTCAAACGCCAGTTTTTCTAATTTTCTCCGTTTTAACGGATTTTAACGAAAATGTGACATAGGCAAGTTTACCTTTAAATTGGTAGTTAGGGGGAAAAATGGTAGCGTACATATAACATTTGTAAAGGGATTGATTTACTGAACCTCAAGTCTATATGAAACATAGGGGAATATTGAAATCGGCTCATTATGAGCTTTCGCTCAATTTGCTGGCGATGGAAACCAGTTCCTTACCTGTGGCGGGACTGGAAATGTTTGTGCAACAAGATTTATATGTATTTCCGCGTTTCATTTTCTCTCAAACACCAAAAAACGGAGTTTTCAAAATGGTAACAGTTTTATTACAGCTGGAATGCAAGATAATCAAGCTCAAAATGGAGAGAAAACGTTTTGAGCGAAGCGGGGCAGCCATAAATTAGGCTAAGTACGTAACGTCATTAAGACAAAAGCCGTTTAGTAAAGTGAGCCAGGATGATCTCAGCGAACGCCAAAGAACAGCTTTTAGCGAACAGCTGGGGGTAGGATTACATTGTCGTTTGTGAAGTGGCCGGGATCGATATCAAACAAGCACATAATAGATGGTGGCATGGTGATCGCCACGGCTTTCCCCATTTTTGCTATTAAACAACGGGGAGACAAGTGTTTGAGGCGGCAACTTGTATAAACAAAGTGCCACATTGTGGTTTGCGCCCGTGCAATTTGACACGTCACAGCTGTGGGAATGCCAAGGTTGACCATTGCGTTCGTCTGACGATGACTAATGGGAAAAAAAAGGATTCCGCCTCCACAAATCACAAAGGAGATCTTTCATGCACAAAGGTTTGACAAAGGGGACTACAAATCGAGCGACAAAAGACAAAACATCAAGAGACGGTCATGACATTTTAAATTGATCCAAAAGAAAACGAAAAAGAGCGGAGGTCGGGTCCATACATGTAAGACGGATATCTAGCTATACAACATTTTTATGACGATTTTCAGAGGAACCATGGGTCAAAAAGGGGGATTTTATACCACAAAGAGGAAGCCAAAGGTGTCAGCTGTTTAGTCTAGCCGCACGTAATTTGAAGACTCGTATTACGTTTTTAACCTTTACCAAGTTTCGCAGGTTACCGTTTAACGCTAACGGGGTTGGCATGTTTAGAAAGAAAGCTTTTTATGTTCTTATTTTCACATTAGTGTTCGGTTCTTAGAGCCAATTATTGAAAAAAAAAGGTTTACTAATACTCTTCGCCCATCGAACTTGGAAGGATTAACTAACCTGCGCACCTAACGAGCTAATTAGCGTGCTACGCAGATATTTTTCTGGATCACCTGCCGTAACAAGCTGATTGGACAATGGGTATAAAGAAAGCGCGTAGCAGCGGCCATTGTTGAAAGCCACGGACTACTAAAACTTTACCCCTAAGGTGCAATTTTTGTCTTGAAACGGTGTAAATTAACTTGCTACATCTGAAACAAAGGCCGTGACTTTTTAAATTGATACGAAAAGGAAACGAAAAAAATGTCGGTCGGATCCAAATTTTTAAGACTTATATCTGGATCATCTCTTTTCAGGACGGTTTTTAGAGAAACCATGGGTCGAAAAAGGATGGGGGTTGACGAAAACCAAGGATGAAGCAAAGGTGTCAGCTGTTTAGTCTAGCCGCCTGTAATTTCAAGATTCGTATTACGTTTTCAACCTTTATCAATTTTTTCAGGTTTCCGTCGTAGGCGAACCGGCTTGGAATTTTAAGATAAAAAGCTTTTAAAGTTACTACATTTTTTCATATTACTGTCATGTCATTGGAACTTTCTTATTGACAAAGGTTTACAAAACAAAACACCTAACTACGACCTCTTTCGAAAGCCACGGACCTACAAAACTTGAGCACTATATGTTTGGAAAGTGCGCAATTTAGTTTGAAACATAAAAGTTTTAATCATCGTTTTCTGAACTTTTCTTTTTTGCGCATTATAGGTTTCATAAGACGCGATGTCTGAGAAAATCGGTAATGACCGATTTTGTATTGGACATAAGAATTCAAACTGGTCCCAGCAGCCCCAAATTTTGTGTAGAAGTTATATAGGGTCCACTGATATAAAAAATATTGGTGAAAATCCATTATCGATTTTTGGGTCGGAGTACTGTAATTGACCCCATGGGTACTGTAACATCCCCAAAAACGAAAAAAAAAATTAACTTTTCAGGTATGGAATCGCTTGCTAATTTTACGCTGAAAAACATTGTATATAATGACAAAGTTGATTTCCTGGGTCGGAAAAAAGTTAAACGTCAAAATGTGAGGAAAAAATCACAAAAAAAATATTTTCTTAAAAAAATGGAAAAACGTCCTCGCCATTTTTTGATATGTTGTTAAGCACGTTTTTCTAATTCGTATTCAGTTTTCATATTAAAACTTTTTAAGACCACGAAGGTGCCACGCCTAATTGAACCCCCCGCAAACCACGTTTTGGCACCCAAAAAGCAAGCGACTGACCCGATTGGGCCTGAAACGGCGATGTGCGCACCGCCTAAAATTTCGAAAAATGACCACAAATCACTGTTTTACTAGGAAATCGGCTGAATTCAGCTAATATGAAAACTGAATACGAATCAGAAAAAGGTGCTTAACAACATATCAAAAAATGGCGAGGACGTTTTTCCATTTTTTTAAGAAAATATTTTTTTTTGTGATTTTCTCCTCACATTTTGACGTTTAACTTTTTTCCGACCCAGGAAATCAACTTTGTCATTATATACAATGTTTTTCAGCGTAAAATTAGCAAGCGATTCCATACCTGAAAAGTTAATTTTTTTTTCGTTTTTGGGGATGTTACAGTTCCCCGGGGGTCAATTACAGTACTCCGACCCAAAAATCGATAATGGATTTTCACCAATATTTTTTATATCAGTGGACCCTATATAACTTCTACACAAAATTTGGGCCTGCTGGGACCAGTTTGAATTCTTATGTCCAAATGTATTTTGGATCTCTCAGACATCACGTCATAATACGTTGAATCCGTTTAATTGTAGCACAAATCATTCATAAATTTATAAAAACAATGAAGAAGAGGAATTCTAACAATCGATTTTCAAACAATAGGTAGAAAATGTTAACCCACATGAAAAGGAAATTCAAATATTTGACAAAGAGACTGGGTTCTCGGCGTGGATAGGAATGGTTTATACTAGAGCCGCTAGCAGTGTTTGCTCGAGACCACATACGAAGGTGGAAAGGGCAAAATCGGAACGAGCGGGAATGATTTGCATAGCATGTTTGCATTTCTACGATCGGCTCGATCATCATCGATAGAGAGATCGCTAGACGACGATCTCTGCACATAAATCTTATAATGAAACAATTGGGCAATTGAACGAGTTGATCTCCGATTTGCCTTTGTCAATGTTCATGACCTGTTTTGTGCGCCGACTGCCAGGATTTATGACCCGCTGCGGCATATAAGAGTTCCTTGGACAGCCGATTTGGCAACAAAAATCACTTTTTTGAGACAGAGAAGAGGTTAAAAACACTAGAAAGGAGATCCATGGGCTGTGAAATGGGATATTGGAGCGGAAAGCCGATGAGGTCCCTTGTGAGAAGACACCTATGCACATATGTGGGTTGAGCATTTGGATATAGAAAAGAACTCTGTTCAAATGCAATCAAAGGACATTAAACAAATTAAAAAGTGTGTATTTCTAAAATAAAGCCAACTGCAGATGTGAGAAGCGGCTGAAATTAAAGCATGGGTATAAACAAAACGCTTTTTGTCGTGTAAAACCTTTTTTCATATGAAAGATATTTTGAATACCCAGCAACGGGAACTTCGGTACCGAAACCAATTTTGTCCGCTTTCTGTATTAATTCATAATTCATGAGAATGATTTATCCAAAGGGCGGAACTGTCCTTTGAAACTCGCTAAATTAAGAAACAAGTTGGGTCAAAATGGTAGTTATACCACGATTTCTATATTAGCCAGCTTTAGTTTGCTAAAGTAATAATGCTTAGGACAGCCCAGATTCGTAGAAACCCTAGCCCGAATAAAGTTAGCCTTTGAAAAACACAGTCAAGAAAAACTGTTTAAACAGTAGCTAAAACTTGTTTCTAAAAACAAGCTCAGATGACGTTTTTGTAAACTTTGACTCGAGCTGTCACAAGATTTGAGATAAAAAAGTGACACAACAATGTTGTTGCTACTGATATGACTCAGGCTGAACTTGCAAATAATCTTTTCTCAATGAATGATTCTTGAAAGTTGTCTAAATGTCTGACTAAGAAACATGTTTTATTCTGGGTAATTTGATCTCCCATGCATGGGTTCAGGTTTGGGAAAGTTACAACATTTCACCTCATTACTTATTGATTATACCCCAGATCGCTTTTTTCGGCTTCCTTTTAAGTTCATTCATTGTTTTCAAATTTGCTATGCTTTCGTTGTTTGAATTTTCAATGTGTTTACAGTAATATGCATCAGAAGGAAGTGAATCTAGGCAAAAATGGGCCCCAAATGCCTTACAAGTAAGGGTGTGGGTTTGGGCCATTGTATGTTAAAACGTAACTTGAACTTGATGTTGCATGATCAACTTACTATGCACTAGTGTTTAAAAAAACTTATATCGAAAAATTTACTAAATGTGAATCTCTAGTATCCAGAATCCGTTTTGCGTCTAATTGTTATGCCATAAAGCTAATTGTTTTCCTAATCTGGCTGAGTCTGGCTGATCTGGCTGAATTTGTTTTTTTTTAGTTTTTTTCCAGAGGTTTTTATATGCTCATCGCTCATCGATGTTGACCGGAATTGGAGACAACCTGCGAATCTGAACATGCGCAATGACAGATTTAAAAATCATTTCGCATATGTTACACATCATTTTTGCATAAGCATTTTTGCACACATGTTCCTTGTTTGTTTCCGAAAATTATGCTAATGTCGATGTTTTCCGGTCAAGCTCGATGGGCGAGAAGTATACAAATGTCGTCGTTGAGAATAGAGAAGGGACTGGAAAAATGAAGAAAAAAAATTGAAAAAAGCATTATGATAAAAGTATTAAACTTGAACAGCTAGTATTTCCGTTGGGGTCTCTGGAATGCTAGGTGGCTTTTGATACCACGGCTAGTGCCTTGTTTGTGGTAAATAATACACTCACCCTAGGTCAACGAAACGGAAATCCCATCATTTTTCGAAACCTGGCCACTTATGAAACTCGACATCAGATTTTCAAAAACATTTATTAAAGCAAAAACAAACTATTTCTACGAGCGCACAGTTTGTTCAAGTGAAGATGATACGATGTAAGGATGGCTTATTGTCATGACATCTAGATTACCCTATGGTTTTAATAGGAAACACTCAGAGGGGTGAGAACCGGAAGGCTGTTTCGGTAAGGCTAAATAAATTATAGTCTGGGTGGAGGTCAAATAAATTAAACGACACAGTGGAGCAACAAGTCCTTGAAGGAAAGTGAAGTAGCACCGGAATCTATGTAAAGGGAAGGGCAAGCTGTAGGTGTGAGAGATCATTTGGATTCTTCTTCCGTTTTTCGATGAGCAGCAGCCGCAAATGAGAAGACGCACAACACCGCGTAGCAGATTTGATCCGACTGAAAACACAACCGTTTCAAATTTTAAACAGTAAACTTTGATAACTATCTAAATCTTTTAGGGAACTTACTCCGTATGTACTAATTGGGTTTTTTTTTTGTTCCAACCTTACTGTCAAGGTACACTCAAGATTGAAAACGTTATCCATTGCTGTGTTTTTGAATTTTTTTACTACTATTAAAAACATAATTAACCGTTAAGAGTGTGATACGTTCACGACAGAAAAGATGTAGGAAGTGTGCATTGAATTTTTCAAATATTGTGAAAAACTGAACCCAATGTGAAATTCCTAACACATTTTTCTACCTATGACTTTGAACCACGTTTCACCACCTTTCCTTTGCATTAATAGAAAAGTTATTAAAAATTTCAAAGTTAACAGATGCACACAAACAAATTACAAAGTTAACGAAAAAAAGGTGTTTTGTACTAACAAGTTGTACCTTTTAAATCATTGATTAGATATTTCAACGCAATGAAACTCTCAAATAGCCCTTTTCTTAATCCGCTTTGGCATAACGTATTCTGGGGTTTGTTTATTGAAGTTTGAAATTGAACAATTTCTTTTTTGAACGCACTGGACTTTTTCGCTTTACGATCCCGTATTATTCAAACGAAGCTTTTTAACTAACCCGTTTTGTGATTATTTACAAGCTGTTCGTGAAACTAAATTCAACCTTGATACTTTCCATAAAATAGAAACCGAGCTCCCACGAACTGTTCATTTTCAAATTTGCGCTTACTAGCTAGCTTGCACTGGGTTAACAAATTAACAAATTAAGGTGAAATTTTGAGTAAAAGTTTTTTTTGTGTCCAGGTATCTGAATTTCACCTGGATGTATTTAAACACCTTTAAAAATGCAAGAATTAAAACATCACGACTCGACCACAACATACATGGCATCCTCACAACAGTCACGTGCTGACTCCATTGTTTCTCGTCGGTTCGGCTTTGCTCATGAAAGCTACGCTAAACACTCGGTGCAGGGCCCATGCAATCTCCGTGGCCTGAATAGGAAGGTGCGACAAGTTCACAACATGGTTACGACGATAATGCAAACATCGATAAATTAAAAGGCTCATTACCATTTGCGAGTAGTAACGTCTCTGAATAAGCTCGTTCTTCTTCCGATCTGAAAAACCTTACATTTTGCCAGTTTCAACAAATTCTTACCGAATTCTTCAAGGAGGAAGACATTTCCACCAAAGGTATTGCACTTTTTGATGTTTGCGAGATCAATAAATTGCTAAACACAGTTTCAGTTCGAAGCCAAATATTCAAGAAACCTGGCTGTTAGCGAAAATCACAGCCACTCCGTCGCATCGAACTTGAAGCAGACCGCCTTGGTTGGTTTCGACGTCGTGTACTGGGAACTCTCCTCCTAAGGCTCGCCCTTCGATGTTAACCCTTCCTCTAGCAGCAGCTCGTTCCATGGCAGACTTCATACACATGTACAGCTCTCGGCACTGAATATGATAATTTAATTTCAATTTGCTTCAAGTTGAACCTTCTTTGTATAGAACTTGTGCATGTAGACCTTGTCTTCATGTCGTCGCCAGATGCAAAGTACCTGCAAATTTGCTATGTTTTACGATTTTCAACATTTAAAGAAGCCCATAAATGTTTTGACATCGCGGAATTTCCCTGATTCAGCAAATATGATCATTTGTTTAGTCAAAAGGCTTAGGCCTAATCTCTTGTAATGCCAACATGGCCCACGCGTGACACTTGTTTTGGTTGGTACAAGAATTTCCAAGCTCTAGCTCGCTGTCGCCATGGCGGAATCCTGCCCAAAACAGCCTTACGGCAATAACGCGATGCGCATGCGAAAGGAGAGTGAAACTGGCAAAGACGCGGAGAAAAATGGCTTTTTCCCGACACTGCTCGTATGGCAACAGATAAAACTTCAAGTTGGCTTTTGTGTTTCGATAAGCGTATTTTCGCCAAACGTTTTCTATGAATCAAATCTTATTCTAAAATCATGCTTTATTTTGTATTTAAAAACCCTAACTTGCTGTTTATGAAAGTTGAAACACACCCTTTTGACTGAAACCCTAAGAAATTCTATCATTCTATTCAAATTGTTGCTTAACCAAAGGTTCTGGGTTGAAGGCAGTATAAACCATGAAAAGACATGCAAGATTATATTATTGATACGCATATTTTGTGGACCTTGCGTAATTGTAATTATTTATTTGACACCATTTAGCTACATAGATACGGTTTTAAGGGCGATGGAGCGTATCGATAATCGTTTTTTCGCACACAACTGTAACTGTCTGTAAAAAAATGGCCTAAATGCAGCAGTCGCACGATGTGAAGGTGAAAATAGTGTGCCAATTGCGCAAACGCAGAGAAAAAACTACTTCTCTTCCGCACATTGTTTGGCGGCATTTATAAATGAATTTTTTTATTCTTGCTCACCTTTGTCTTTGGTGAATACGTCATGTTGACAAGCCTCTCATACCACCACCTTTCCGAAACAGCTCCCGTCACTGCTCGTAGCACAACCGCGTCATCGCAAACCTTTAACATTAAATGTACTTTCACGGTTTGCTCAACCTCCATGAACATCATGTTTCCCTGCGCATTGGCACCTGCGTAAACAGTGAATGATTGCTTTTGGACTAGACGACTGCCCAGCGGTTTCAGAGGGATCGAATTACTTTGCTAAAACAACGATTAGCAACATTTGTAAAGCGCATTTACATTTTGGGGGAGCTCATCGAGAAGTTTATTGATTTCCTTTGAACAGACTAGTCCAATATGGGCTTTGCCCAATAATCGACGGGTTTTCTGTAAAAGAACAATCAAAATCTAATTTTAAAATTCAACCTGTTGAATCGCCTTTTGTCCCGTTCCACACATGATCATGTAGGCGGTCAAGTTGTGCAGAAGTGTTGATAGGAGGCGATCTTCTTCAAACTCCAATCGCTTCTTCTCAGAATCACCCAAGGCTGCATATCTAAATCAAACATCCCCGTTTTCTTTTTTCCCAATTGCACCTGTCGATCATCTCAGACGGTTCTTGATCCATTCCCACGATATCGCGTTCCTGCGCCACCACGTCAACAAATGCATTCTCCCAGAAGACGACGTTTTGCCACAAGACATTGTTACCGGCCACTGAAAATGTTGATCATCAGACGAATACATGTTGTTGAAAAACATGGATCAGTAAAAAATCGCATGTTACGTGAAGTATAGTTTTGGTACGCAATACGACGCTCGAGCGAAAAAACCATTTGCCGAATCAGTTTGGTTTTTTATGTTAAAGAACCTACATAAATCCTGATACACATATAGCCGTGGTGGTTCCAAAGGTGTGGGTGGGACCTTCTGAGGCTCAGCCTTTTCAATCATCAACGTTGTTGGATGAGGTTGGGGCACGTGAGGCGATGGAGAATTTATCACGGTGTTTCCACTCTGTATTTTAACAAATTTCTAAGTTTCCTACAACAACTTACGCTTTCAGATGTCACACTCGTCCTTTTCTTTTCCAGTTCTGTCAGCGACTCTTGTCTGGGCGCCGGTGGTCTTGGGGGAACCGGAGGCGGCTTTCTCATTTCAACTGTAAAAGGGGCAAAATGATTTTAAACCAATTCAACTACGCTTTGGAGGAGCAGGAGGTGCCATTGTTGGTGGCGGGCCAGACGTTGAAGGCAGCCGAGGTGGGGGACACTTTGGAGGACCTCCGTTTGCAATCGCCGATCCATTTGGTATTGAGCCTCTGGGACCAACACTCGAAGGTCCATTAGAAAGGGACGTTACTGAAAAATATAATCTTTTTTTTAGAATCGTGAATCAGTTACTTGAAGGCCTTGGTGGCGGTGGTGGAGGTTCTCGTTGAGCTGGCTGAGACACCAACGGGGTTGTTGAAGGCACAGGTGTCACCGATTCCGACGAAGTGGCAGAGCTAAAAACGGTATATTTTTATGCCCTTATTGTTTTTCTTACAACGAGGAAAGGGACGCGGAACCGTTAAGGTTATTGTTGTTTTTATTGACACCAACAGGTAGCGTAGGCGTTCTTGTGTCAACGGATGAAGTTTGTAATTTAGGCCGGTTGGAGAGTTCGTTCAGGTCGTTGGATGATTGAGAAGGTGTTACCATCTGAAAACATTTGCCGTTTGTAGCTTGGAATTTCAAATACCGTGCTCGGGACACAACTTGAAGGTGATGATGCAACAGTCGTGTCCTTGGAGTAGTAATGCGTATGAGCGATCTCCAAAACGTGGAAGGTACTTGCCAAACCATTACAACCAGGGGTGTTGAAGGAAGCCTAAAACTAAGATGTTAAAGTAAATTTAAAAAAAGGAAATAAACGAAAACGATAACTATAGCTGTCGCCAAACTGGAATCCTGCCGAAACGCCCTTATGCAGTATGAGTGTGCTTCTCAGGCGAGAGAGCGTGCAATTAGCAAAGACGCTGAGAAATTATAGCTTTTCGGCGGATTATCGTTGATTTCGTTTTGGCGACAGTTATAGAATGAAGTTCCCATCCTGAGGGTACCATTTTCTTACCTCAATCCCTTGAATACAAGCTGTCAGCACCTTCACGTATCCTTTGTACTGCCCTCTCGTTAATTGCTAAATTACCCCTAATTAAAGCAAATTACTGTCCCTCACAATCTCTTTGACGTGTTCGTCGTCGGACAACTTGTTTTCCAGTCCCAAATTCAATTTCGAGCAGACCAATTCTCTCAAACTTTCGTCTTCCATCAACCTGAAAATGTTCATATTTACGAAACGAAATGTCACAAACCTCTTCAGTTTAGGATACTGGAAAACTCCCACACTCTGGCCAGCAATGACTTGGTCGCAGATTTCACGAACTGTTTGTTGGTTTTTACTAAATCGGGCTATAAATGTGTTTTATGTGAACGTCTACCTCTGCTGGGTTGCTGCTTGTGTGCTGTTTTGAACCGTCGTTTTTGACTTGATGAGGTGCTGACTTTGCTCCATTTTATTGGCAGCAACCGTTGCCAGAGGCTTCATGGTCTTTTCTTTCAGAGCTTGAGCTTTCGGAGCCGTTTTATTCAATACCTGAATCTCTGATTAAAGAAATTAACATTGCAGTTCCTTACCTGGCTAAATATGTCCTGACTCTTCTCTGCGTACCCGTTTATAGCGCTCATAAAGTTTTGACCCAGAACTTTTTCTCCAGAATCGCTCATGAAACCCTAAACCCATTTAGTTACCCATCCTCATTTAGGGTCACCTTTATCCTCATTCCTCTGAAAGGTGGAGTTTTCGTTGCTGAAGTTGGTGTTTCAATCGGCACTTCTCCAACCGTTTTCTTCCTTTGACTCACAGGAGTGCTTTCGTAGTCGTCCCCATGGTCGAAGGAAAACGAACCCTGCAGACGTTTTTCCCCTAGGTGGTTATAATTTGTTTACCTTAGAGTCGGATTTCAGCGCCAAGTTCTCAGCCAATCGGGCAAAGTCTGCTTCACTATCAACGGCGGAAGTAGACATCGATGAGGCTGGACTGGACCTGAAAATAAGAGAATTTGAGATGATAAGCTGTGGTATTTGTGAAATTACAATCATCACCATGGAGAATAAATGCCGGATTAACAAAGGAACAAAACATCAGGTCTGTTTGTTAAGCCTGTTTTGTGGCATTGCCACCTGGTTATGAAAACAAAGTTCAAAGTATAAATGTCTGTTGCATATGGGTTTTAAAGGTTTTTAAAGCTTTTACAGTTCTTTTAACAGAGGCGTGTCTGAGGCGAATATATTTTGAAAAGAAATCCGTTTTTTTGCGTTAAGTTGGTTTAAAAGACACACGTGTTCGGTCAAGCTCGTTTAAAAAAGATGTGCACAATGGTGTAATTAGGAGGTTTTCTTGAATGGCTTCTGATCACAAAAAGGCAGAAATAGAGTTTCTTTAAAAAAAATACTAAGTCGTTGTGGCACAGATTGTGACTCAACTTGTAGAGACGCAGACAGCTAGACAAAAACAGAGCTGCCCAGCGATATATGGACAGCAAGGTAGGCAACAGATAGATATAGCTGTCGCCAAAAAGAAATCATATGCTAATTGCGAAGACATGCAAATCATGCTCTGTCGACGACTGAGTAGACTACGAATTTCAATTTCAACAGAGGATCACTGGGTCATTTTAATGTTAATGGCATGATTCCAATTTGGCGACAGCTATAGCTCAAAAACATAAGGAAAAAATAGACGAAACGGAAGAAAAAGGGAAAGAGAGATAGATAGACATACAGACACCAAATAGAATTACTTATCACCTTCCACTGCTGATCGAACTATCAATAGAAACAGCTGTTTCACTATGGGGAAGCTCCAGTGCCAACGGCTCCTTGTAGACGTAGTTTACCTCAGCCAACGGCTTTGTAACCCTTTCTAAAATTACGCATTAGATGTAAACCAATGTCAATTTACCATCTACAGGACTATCGAAAACAAGATCATCGATACTGCTAGAACTTTCCAGCGATCGAGTCCCATCGTCGTCGCTCTCCGAGTCGTTGGAAGGCCCTTCCCGCTGATACTCGTAGAGAGCCGACGCCAAGGTGGATTTGTCCGGGTAGACCTTAAAAAAATCGATACGCTCGATTTAAAATCAATTGTACCGTAAAATGAACTGGCATTAGAGAGTCGCTGAACCACTTCGCTTTGTCTCCAACTTGGGCAGGACTTTCAATTCCTGCCTGCACCCTGACAAACGTTTCGTTCTTCGGACTGAGGCAACACTCGGCGTAGTACTCCACAGCTTGGCTTCTGAAGAAACAACCCGGCTTATACGATGTTAAGCAGGCAAACCTGCACAAGTCGCTTATAAATTGTGAGCAGTTCGGTCTACTCCTTAGGAAGGCTTCGGATTGGAGCGCGACAACAGGTCGAGGGTAAAGTCTCAGTGTTCTCGTGTGCTCGCTAAAGTTACCAAAGACATTGGGTGAATTGAAGAATTTGATCTGAAAATTTCTATTTTCAAGGGATTTAAAAGCTAGCTTACCATCGCAACTCTGCAAGCTACATCAACCGCATCAGGATCATGAGCTATGCTAGCTTCAACACTTCCTCTTCTATGGTCGTTACATTCCGCCCTCATTTGGGTAAGTGCTATTTGAAGATTCATCTAAAAGATATTTGAATTCGGTTTTTCAAAAGCCAACCTTCAGAGTACTGTACTCAGGCTCGGGAATATCAGGAATGAAGAGTTCATCCGGCACTGTAACTTGACAGGTATCCAAGTCGACCAGGACTACATCATTCGGAAGGTCCTTTATCCTCTTATGAGCAAAGAAAGAAGACGGAACTCCAATTACAAAAGGAGTTGGAGCCAGAAGGAGCTTCAATTGGATGGTTTTAGTGTTCAGAAGGTGTTCACCTGTTCAGCCGACGGCATGTAAGCTGGTAGGAGTGGAATCACGGGGAACATGTACTCCAGGGGATAGAGCAAATGAACAAAAGAAAGAACGCACATGCTGACGGCGTTGTAATTTCGAGATTGGATGACAACCTAAACTTTTTTTGAAAGTCAACAACCTGTTTTACTACCTTGAATTCTAGCATGACTGCTGTGAGCACGCGAAGAGCCGTCTCCATTCCCAAGAGTTCGAAAGGAAGATGGAGTGGGAAATCAACCAGTGAGAATCTTGTGTGGTCAGGCAGTGCGAATTCAAACATTGGCATTATCTCCGGAGGCATAACCTTAAAACGTATATATTTCGAAATTTGAAGCTGAGTTACTTCCAGTTGTACTTTGGTCTTTCCTGGAACGGGGACAGGAGAACTGAGAAACATCAAAATCCAGGTTTCGATTTCTTTGATCTCTTTCATGACGTCAGGGTCTATGACATCATTCCAGTGACCAGTTAGGACAGACCAGACGACATCTCTGAAGAAATTTTTATAGATAAGCTGGTCCGGTTTTTCTTTTAAAAACAACGTGCCACAAGAACGCTAAGGGCTACGGGCTTTACGTTGTTTCTGCGCCTTCTCTAATTGCCCCATACACATGTTTTTGCCCAATTTAATTACATATGTTGTAGTACTAGACAATACTCAAAAATGGATCGATTTATCGATTTAACGGTCGGGTTCTGGCACAAAATGTTCCAAACACACCGTAGGTACATAACCAAAATTCAGACAAATTCCGCTTTGACCAAAGCAATGTATAGCTTCGTTTGTCTTAAAATGCGCATATTTTAAGACGAGTGTGGTTCTTTTGAAACAGGTATACAACTGACTATCGAATGAGGGTATGATACCATGAGGGATTTTATTAAATGGTAGTGTGCCACAAGAATGCAACGGAAATTAGGTGGTTTCTGCATATTATCCAATTACAACGCTTTTTTGGCAGAAAAAGTAGGTCACCGTGCAATATATCTCCGAGATAGCATTGCAGTTAAAGATGGCGCAGAAATAACATGTATTCTGCTGTGTTAGGGGCACACTGTTCTCAACTTTTGGTTATGTTCTTTTTGCAATTGGTTATGTTCTAAAGGTTTTATGAATGTTTTAAAGGTGCCTATAGGTAAAATCCGCATGCATCTTTTGGTTCCTGCCCTTGCATATGACCTCCGCCAGTTTGTGAACCCAATCCGACAAATTTTCGTCGTGGTGGAAACTGTCTGACCACTTTTCAACACCCAAATTCTTTCGAAGCGGTTTCGATTCAAAAAATGTTGATAACCCCCTCTGCACAAAGCAGAATAGACCCAAGCGGAGCAATATTTTGCAGGCGGCAGTGCCAGCTGTCAATTGTTCAATGGACAATTTGAAGAGATAAGTGTAGCCTTCAGGCCATTCTAGGTCATTGTTTTTGCAAGGGTAATGCCATATTCTCCATAGTACGGATATGCGTTCCATAGTACGGAAACTCCATAGTACGGAAACTCAAATGGAGCCAAATTTGCTTTTACGAAAGAATTTCAATAAGGCTTACTTGATTCCAGTCCGTTGTTGTGCCCTGTGATTACAGCTGTCAATTAGCGCCTTCAGAAGGATCAAGTTGTCGTGGAATATCGACACAAATGGATGATGGGAAATTAAACAAAGACTTGTCAATGAGTAAAAATGATCTTTCCTAAAAAGTGATGAGAGTTGTTCATATCTCAATTTATATACCTCTTCCTAGCCACTCCATTTGCCTTCATCATGCTCTTCTTCTCAATGGCCAAGTAGAAATTCAAGCAAATTCCAAAACGGATCTTTGCCGAGTCTTTCTCTGTCAACATGAAAACAAAGAACTGGGGATCGCGGACTTGTCCCTGTTGGGCTGCCATGTCTGAAAACCCGGTTTATAAAACAATTACCCAATTGAAAACTAAATCAAGCAAAACTAAAACAAACTAGGTCGTGCAAGCAGGTTTAACATTGGCGAACGTAGGTTAAGAACAGGTATATTCGGGTTTTGTAGAATAAGAGTTGAGGATAACTCACTGAGAGTTGTACATCCTTCAGGCTGGCAAAATACAGTTACGTCGGTGGGGAGAGGAAAATCTTTGTGGTCGTCGGTGGGGTACCTAAACGATAGTTGGTGGTGACCGGAGGGAGTAGCTTACCTGCGGAGAATTTCCGGGTAGCAAACCTGCGGGTGGCCTCCATTTTCAAGACCCGCTGTACTGGTTGACCTAAATACAAAGTTAAAGCTTGGTTTTTTTTTTAAAATTAATGACGCCAGTATGCTCTTTGTAAAAAAAATTATTTTTATTCTCTTTCGAAAGAAGTATGACATTTTTATGACCTTATTACGGTTGAACATGCAATTCAGCCTTCTAAGTGTTCCTTCAAATTAATGCTTCCGGAATTAAAGTTTTCTAAGATAATAGGCAAAAACTCCAGTTTTTAACATTTTTTGGGCCGCATTTCGAATTTTTTGCTCATTACGTTTTTCACAACATAAATTGGGATTTTGGCAAATTCCAATTTTAGGCAATTTTGGCTTTGGTTTTTGGAAATTGAATTTTCTACCAAATTATTTATGCATGTAAGCATTGTCGCGAAGTTTTTTTTTGAAAATCTACCTCAGGTTCACCTATTCTAATACGGCACCGGAAAATGATCCGGGCCTGAAAGTTTCAGAAACTCATATTTTGGTCATATGAAGGTTTTACACAAGTTTTCCCCAAAATCAGATTTTTCGCTATACCCTCTCTGCTCTATTCTTACAGCGACCGCGTCATTTAAGATAATCTTGAAAGACTTAAAAGATTTTAAAATAGAAGTGAATTCAGCTTTTGCTTAATTAGCAAAAGGGAATGATGGTGCGTTCACAATTGTTTGTATTTCTAGTGCCGGCGGAAAAGTTTGCAAGCGTTGTTTTAGAAAATTTGCCGAAGAAAACAAAACAATTCTCCAGAACTTCTCTTAAAACCAATGGTTTTCCGTAGAATGATTTATGTCCCTTGAGGGTCTTTATAAGCCAGTGCTTGAAAAACCGATTTGAAAATTCAACGATAATGCGCTGTTTTCACGATTTAGTCCCTAAGTACTTTACCAAAGATGTTTTCTAAGCGTAGTCCTCGAGAATCTCGTTTCTGCAGGAACTCTCGCGCAATTAAGGAACTCAGCGGGAGTTGTTTTCTAACCCCCGACTGCACAAGTGCAATCTTCAGAAACTTATTGGAGAGCCTAGGCGCCGTCGATTCCGTTCGGGCGGAGTCTCCGTAATCTGGCCTATGCACTATTCACACCCACTCGGACCGCTAATAAATTTCAATGACGGGCGTCGCCGCTCGCCTATAATAATGGATACGACGTGTCGCCGCAGGCAGAGATATATAGACAACGTGATTGAGATTAGTAATCCATTGCAGGATTGGGCGGGCAAGATATGCTCAAAGCGATTTTTACGACGCTAAAATTTCTGGAAAGCTTAAAAAAACAAAAAATTGGGAAACACTTGTAAAAAATTTGTTACAACTGTGATATGCGCGATTGTTTACGAAATGGGGATGTTTCAGAAGTTTTGGGGATGATTCTTAGGCGTACAGGCTTGAAGCAGAGCTTACGGTACAAAATGCCTTACCTTACACGGTTTCTCCTCCCGACGATCACCAAATAGTCGATAAGACGCGGACAGAGTTCACGTTCCTTCTCACTCATCTGCTCAGGCCTTTCATCTGAAACACACCATGGTTGTTGGCATTTGAAAGCGGTTGAAAAAGAGGACAACATGGGATTTCCGGGGCAGTTTCCGGCCAGATCCCCTCGACCCACGCGGAACACGCGTCACACGGAGGACCTGAATTCAATTACCCACACTCTCTCCAAAAACGAGGAAAAGAGGGGAACAAGCACAAAATAAAAACAGGAAACTTGCGATGACGTAGTTAATTGAGGGGCGAGACCCCAGACGCAGAGAGATAAAAACATGTGATTGGGTATCCGGGGAGAAGTGAACTTTCACACCCGAGTAACTTTTGTGAACTTTGCACATGATTAATTATATCTTGTAGTTCAATAACATGATGAAAAACATGATTTCACATGACTTACTTATTGTTATATTTTTAGATGCTGAAAGATCAATAAGGACTTAAATATTTTATTTCGAATGTCATCGTGTGATGTATGAGACGAGCAACTTTAGTGTTAAAAATTATTACAAAATTTCTTTTGAAAAGAGTTTACATCCGCGTTTGTAGTGAAGTCTAATTTTAATACTTAGGGAGGTTTTCGAATGGAAAAGCTTATTTGTAAAATTGATGTTTTTGTTATTAAACAGAATGTAGCTTGTTATAGGGCTAATTTTGAAAAAAAAATAGCCTAAAAAAAGTTTTCTGGCAAATTTGTAGCTTTCTTTAACTTTTTTGCAAAGGCTTTTCAAAATTGATGCTCGCTTTTCATGCAAAACACGAAAAGCGATTTTTTTTAACCTGGTTCAAGCTTATAAGACGGAAAAAGGGAAAAAAGCGAAAGCGGATATCCTGGGGCTGAAAAATGACTTTTCATGTCAAACATCAGTTAAAAATCAATTTATATATTGTATTTTCTATTCTATCAGCTTCTGTTTAAATTCGTACCATCGTACTAAAAAAGTGGGGGTAAATCAGCCCGCGGCTTGCTGAAATACGACTTTAAAATCTTTACTCAAGCGGACTAATACATTTTAGATACTTTAATAGCAAATTTTTTTAAAGTTTGAGACTACATGAAGACATAGAAATATTTTTTCATGAAGATAACATTAGGTATTCACTTAAAATTTAAGCAAACCAAAATTTCGAAGAAAAACATCGATGGCTTTAAAATTTTACTGAAACGCAACCTACTTTTTAAAAACTGAGCATGAATTACTCGCATTTATCTAGCGAAGGAAATAAAAAAAACTCTTAAAAATGGCTGTTTTTCGGGTCCCAAAGTGACAAGTGTCAGAGTTAGAGTTTAGTCTTGTTTTTAACCGTAATACAATTAATTTCAAGAATTCAAAATGAACGGTCGTTTTGCAATCCTTTAAATTTCAATTGTCAAAGGTGAAAGATATCAGCCGATTCCTTTCTAGACTGTGAGAATCTGAAATCAATAAATTCTTTATGGCGAAACGAGAACATGCCGTCGCTGTGAGCAGGCAAGGTCTGCTTGACAATTGTCGGCCCGCGGCACCCAATTTTGGGTAAAAACGGCTCGACGGAAGCATTTTAAATGGGCCCCGGTGAAAAATGACTTGAAGAAGGCTAATGAAATGGACGCCTTGTACGGAAAATTAAGTTCCGCTCATTTCCGGGAAAGCGTTCGCGAAACAAAGGGTTTCGTTTTCGGTTTTCGGCTTGCTTTTTTTTGCGGCTTAATGTTTCTCTAATGAGCTTTTTTCACTGTCTCTGCAGGCAGCTGATTTTGGATGATGTCATCAAATATTCACGGTTTTATGGCTCTGTGAACGAATTTATGGAAACGTGACGCCATAAGGGGTATTATATTATAAAAAAATAAAAATAGTGCTTTAGATTAAAATAAAAATAGTGCTTTTTGACTGTCTCTGTAGCTGTGTCATTAACGACAGTACATTTCACAGTTGGAAAACTAAAATCGATGAAAAACTACGTTGAAATCATGAAAATTCCGAGTTCAAATTTAAATGAAATTGTAAAAGCTAAGTAAAACATCGAATGACAAGGATCCACAAAAGCTTTTGATGAAATCAGGTTTCCACAAAAAGAATTTAAAATTCAATTTTTTGAATCCATTTTCAGTAAAAACGGTCCAACTATTAAATACAAATAGTAAAAATGGGTATATAAAGGTTCAAAGGTTATAGCAACGTAAATTTTAAATAAAAGTAATCTGGGTCTAACTTCAAAACCGAACTGAAATTTCAGTTTCAATAAGAAAAATATGGTAATTTTGAAAGAAAATGTTAGCTGGTTTTTCTTTACTGAAATAGAAAAACCATAATTTATGTTAAATAGGGCATTTTCTGTAATATTAGACTGGAAAATGGAATTAAGAAGCTGTTCAGCTAGAAAAAGCGATTTTTTGAGATATCAGTAAAAAAGTTTCACAATATGAAAAGTATCGAAAATTTGAAAGAAATTACAAAGCAGGTGTTTGTGCACAGGTTTTCTTTAATATTATTGTGTGCAGAGTTGCAATTGCGTGTAATTGGCGGAACACTCTAGCTTTAATTTCCTTTTCCTCAGCTGGGTAATGCAACTCCCTCGTCATGCACTTCCTAGTGTGATTTACAGCCTTTGTGGTGCCTAATTCGAGCCCCAATGGGGAAATGTATTCGATTGCGTGGTGGCTGAAACACCAAATGAGAATTGTAGGTAGAAAATTAATCGCGACTACAACGCGCGGGTCAGCGATCGGGAGTGGGTGAGAGAAACAGCGGATCGAGACTCATTTGCAGGTTTTAGAGGGAAACACGGTGTGAAGGGGTTGTTGATGGCAGCCAGCCCATACACAGCAGGCGAAGCCGAATCGATCGCTCGCATGCGCAAACAAGCACAGAGCTCAATTAGACAGAAACGACTAGTGTTGCCGATTTTACTGATCACGTGGCCTTTGTTCCACTGATGACGTCATTGATCGAGTAACCGGTGATGACGTTATAGAGCGAACGGGGCGCCCCGAGATTAGCCGGTGCAAAAAACGCCAGCCCGCGTTCATTTAGGGCGTGCTTCAACTGCTCCGAACATGCAATTCTCGTCACTCCCGATCTTTTCAAGTTTTTATAGGCTGCTTCGCCATGCTCGTTCTTTGAATCGCAATTATGAGTGAGGTTATTACAGGTGATATCACGTCCTGATTGGCATTTCCCCCAGAAACACAAATCAACAAGATTATTGTTTTTATTAATCACCGGTACAAATTACTCCGGCGTTTATAGCACTTACTTGGTAAACAAAATTGTTTTCTGATTCAGTCGAATTCACAGAAAACGTTTTTTGAGGGAAAGATGAATAATATATCAAGTTTTCCCAAAGTAGAAACAGAAAATGGTGTTTTAAACGTATAACTAAGAATTTCAGCATGTTTTCAGGTTGATTTATTCGCGGGTTCGAAACATAAATTGAGCAAATACATAAAAAAGGCAGTAAAATATGAGTTTGCGCTAAATTGCAAAAATGGGATCTTTTATATATTTAAAAACCAATAAATTTAACACCTTCTTCAAAACCTAACACAAGCCGAACGTTAAAACTTATCGCATTTCCCTTTGAAAAACTTAAAAATTTGAAAGCGCTACCGTTCGTTTCTGTTACCTAACCTGTACTAAACTGTACTTTTTTTTTAAAGTTGATAAAAACTTAAAGAAACGGAAATCGGTTTCGGTTTGAAGCTTAACAGGGTCAGTTTTGATGCCAAAAGAATCGAGAAAACGGCTTTTTAAATATGAATTTCCGGTTTCAAAGCTAGGAAAAGTCAGGAAATGATCTTCTATTTCAAGTCTGATTTGAAAATACTGAGCTGTTATTGTGAAACATCGTAATTTCAGACCTCAATGATGCGCAATTAGTAAGATTATCTTTTGCGGATCGAAATCCGATTTATAAGTAAAAAATATGAATGAGAAAATATTAAAGAAAAAGAATGTTAGAGAAAAAGGCGAACACAAAAGAGAAAGAAATATCGTACTGTTTGAAAAACTCGTTTTTTATTTCAAAGTTGACACAAATTTGGAATAAACGGAAATCAACACAAAAATATGCGGGAAAAGCTCGTTTTGGGTTTGCAAGCATAACTATTGAAATAAGATTTTCGGTTCTAAAGCTAGGAAAAGCAAAGGAAAATGCTCTAATATTGCAACTCCGAAGTTCATGTCGTCATTTCATACCTGAATGATGCGTATTATCATGGTAATTGAGTGTCATTCTATTTTTAAGCAAAAGATAAATGCGAGCTCAAAAAGGTAAAAAAAAAATATGGCGTTTGTTTGACAAATGCATAAATTTTCTATTTCTATTTGTTGTTAACCAAAACAAGAAAACATTAACGGTTGTACATATTGTAAAATGTAAACAAAGAGCGTGCGGTTCACAAAAAGATAAGGACGTCCGTGTTCCAGGGTGTTTGTTCAGTTGCATCTATGTTTCTATTGAATCAGCCAATTGTTCTCCAATGCGGAATCGTTCTTTGTCCACTGAATAGGGTAAAAACAAAGAATCTCCTTGTTGACATCTCTCTTTTACTTGTCGGATTACTTTGTTTTCAGTGGAGCAAAACCGAAAAACAGAGAGAAGCGCGGGGTTTGGCAGGCGGTTATTCCCCCGCTTGAATATGCATGTCTTCTGACGAATGTCTTAAGGTCGCATATGCAAATGAAGAAAATCAATAATGCTGCGTTCGTAAGGTGAGCGGGGAGATTTCGGGGGTTTGCTCGAAATGTCAGCAACGTGAATAAGACGGAAAGCCTGCGTTCTTATGGATTGGTCCTCGCTCCCCAGGGAGTTTCCGATGATAATAATTACGTCGTCTCCTCCAAAACAGGAGAAAGAGTTCCAAAAACGAAAGAAATGTTAGACATGTGGGGAAATTTCGGCTACAGGGCTGATTCTGTGTGTGTTTGTGTAAGATAAGAAAGAAGCGCACCCAGGGAAGCTTGTGCTGCCTTGAAATGTGAACAAATTTCGAACACACTTACAAGTTTTAGATATTTTTTTTGTTAAGTCTGATTTTTATCCGGTTTATAAAACATGAAAAAGTCGAACATTGAACGAAAGTCCCCATTGCCGCTTTGCGGCCCAGCATCAGCCCTAACGTTGCTGTTGTTTCACACGATTTGATGTTTGTCTTAGGACAAAGGCATTAATCTAGAAATTTCTTTTTTGCATAGTATATAAAATTTTAAAAAAGTTAGGGGTAAGTGTATGAAAGGTTGTGCGGCCAGTTTAAACAACTGCGACAAGTTGAAGCAATGGTTTTGACATTTTAAATATTGCTTCTTTTTTTCAATTTTTAACTTAAAAATTTTCAAATACGCATTTTACATGTTTTTTTGCATTCATGGCTCAAAATATTTTACAGCTTTGAAGTTAAAATTAACTCATATTGGTCATAGGGCATTTTCTGAATCCACAAGAGAATAGAAAACCAAAGGGCAAAAGAAAAAACCGAAGATTCTTTCCCAGAAACGTTTCAGTGAATTAATTGGTCTTCAATTAGTGTCAATGAAAGGAAAAAGTTTTTTCCCCGGAAATTATTAATCCAGGGTCGGGAATCGAATAGTAGTCGCCAGAACGTGGATTCTTCAATAATTAATCAATGAAGGGTCTTAAGGATCCACTAGTTCTCCCAAGGATGTAGATCGTAAACACGTTAATGGATGGGTTCTGAACGTTCAAAACATTTTCGCCAAGTTTTCAAAACTTTTTACCCCAAATGAACTTGTATCGGGTAGGATCAGCTAACAGCCATCAGTTTGTACCACGAATTCAGTTAAAAATTTAAAAAATATCTTGAAAAATAACGGCTTCGTACTTCCAAAAAATGAAGAGTACAAAACTAAATTATGTTCTCCTGAGTATGAAAATATGCCAAATTTTTTTTTCTTCAAAAATACTGTTTAATAAAAGCCATAAGGTAAAAATGGAAATGCATGTTTTTATTTCGCTCACGTCTACGTTAACAAGAAAAAATTGAATAAACTTCATTTCTGGAAACTCTTGTCATTTTTTATGTTATACCGTTGCACTCAATAAACAATGAAAATTGCTTTTCGTTTTCCATGTTCGAAAGCCAAACGATTTTTCTAACGCTAGTTATGTACATGTAGAATTGAATAAAAGAAAGTTTAGAATTTTTCAAACAAAAGTAACATCGACTTACTGAAAAACTTAAAACGAGTGAAAACATAAAATATACTCCTCGCCCATCGAGCTTGGAAGGAGTTATAATTAACCTGCGCATCTAATGGGCTAATGAGCGTGCAAAAAATGGAGACGCAGAGACTTTTCTGGGTCAAATGCGCATTTAAAGCTCAGTGGGCGAGGGGTATATTACATGTTGCTACGGATGTTTTCATGTTTTGCATCCTAACTATTTTGTTTTTTTGTAATATGATATTTCTTCGTTTTGAGGTTGAGTAATTCCGGCGTTTTAAGTAACCAGTTAAAACGTTTTAATGTTGGTTTTTATGAGTGTTTGGATTTTTTAGAATAATTATTCAAAAAGCAAAGAAAATATTTGAAACATTTTATGAGTGGAATATATTTTTGAAAAATGATTGAAAATTATGCTAAATTATGACTCACCGAAGGTGTTTGGAAAGCCTTGATGGCCTCGGAACAAGGAGTAAATAGTGCGTAGAGCTTCCATCACCATATTTCACTAGGCAGACCAATTTCAGAATTCCTGCGCTCGCAGGAACGCCCTCTTCCTTTCAACAAACGACGGGCAGTAAATCTTCCGCAAAATTAGAGCCTTGTCCAAAGAGGAGGGAATTTATTGACACGACAGAGAATAGGATTGTGACGAATTCTATAATGGAGGTGCACGCCATCCTTTCCACAGCTCATGATGAGATATTTGTCTCGCGAGAAGGGCATATGGCTGTCTATTGCACTTTGGTAGAGGAGGAAGGAAATATGAAGGAGCTGACGACAAGCGGATGTTTTTATTGTTTCATCGAATTTTGAAACATTGGGTGTAAGAGATGTTTTTCGCTACGAACATTTCACTGTACTTGGCCATTGCAAAAAAGACGAATTCGAAATTACTCTAAACCATAAAAATATTTTACAAATTTCTGTGTTACAACATTAAATTTTGTTTCAAAAACCGCAACGAGTGAAACAACCTTTTGTAAAAATCTTATTGAAAGTTTTACAAGAAAAATACCCAAAAAATACCGTCTGAGAGTCCTAGTTAAAAAACGGATTTGTATCAAGTTAAAAACCTTGCTTCTATTTGCAAGAATATGGTAAAAATCAATTTATTCAATGTGACAGGCAATTTTTTTAAAACATTTTCAACCTTATGTTTTAAGTATTAGGAGGAGGCTTTACTGCAAAAATGGTTTTTTACTACAAAACATTTTTTGCTGTTACTAAATTTTCGTTATTTTTCGGCAAGTTTTTTTTAAAGTAGGCCAAAACTTTTCTATAGTTTTCCCTGTATGCCTAAATAAATAACTAAAGTAAGGCAATCGTACAATCTGTTTTGCTTTTCAAGATAAAGCTTCTTTATTGTAGATCAAAACTTTTCTAAAGTCTTTCAAAGAATTTCTAAAAGAAGCAAAACACGTTTTTAACTTGCCCGGTTTTTTGAAAATGAAAACTTCAGCGATTCGTTTGAACTCAATGCGCCCAAATTGATTTTTTAACGGAAAATGAAAAAAAAGGAATTAAAACTTGCATATTTTACTTTATAAAACAAAATCTGCGGAAAGTTTAGGCAAACTATATACTTTCAAGAAAAGTATAACTATTTCAAGGCCGTCTTTGACAATAATAAATTATTTTATATTTTCTAGTATTGATTTCCCAAACATCAAATCATCTTTGCTATGTTCTCTAGATATTTCTCGATTAACGTGGCTTGCCATGCTGCCAACTCGAATGCCGAGTATTTGTGGAAGCTCGTGTCAATTCGTGTTTGCCTTGCAGGTGTCACGACATAGCTATACTTCCTTTTGCCTTAGTTAGTACATATTACGACATTCATGTTTCTTGCTTCATTAATTCAATTTATTATTAATTATGTGCTCTTTGTGCCTACGCAAATAAACCAGGATGACCGATGATCATAATGAATCTTCAAGGTCGTTAAGAGTTTTTCAATCACCATGTTGACAAGTGCATTTTAGTTTGTTGATCACGTTGTCCTAATCCGATTCTTCTTCAAAACAAGAAACTTCCGTTAATATCCTGGATAAAGTTGATTCCCAACGGAAATTAATTGCCTGTTGTGTTGAAAGAAAAAGAAAATTCTGGATTCAAGGCAAAATTGAAACCAGATTTTCAAAATATTGAAAAGGTTTCTCAAACTAGGAACTTTGCGGTAATGTGTTTCACTCGGCACACTTGGAATGTACTCTGACCTTCGTTCGCTTCGAGATTTGTCATTATTTGCGGGCTTGATGCATGCTTGCCGAAGATTGTTCTTTATATAGGTTACGTTAAAATGATTTCAGAATATATGTCAAAAACGCGGCAAAATGCCGACCACACCAACGCCAAACGTTAAACTACAAAATTAAAAACTGAATAACATACGTTTCAAATTCGGGTTTGTTCGCTCTCTACATGTGATTTCTAATAAATTACAAAAAACAACGCTTACGCTTTACAACAAAAACAAAACTGTCAATCCACAAAAAATGCAAACATTTTGATAATGATGTATTTTTAAACAACTGTTTACTTTTCAAGAACGGTCTTCAGCAAAAAAGTACATCTGCAAACCAGGATTCCAAATTCATCTCTCCAAGCAAAACACTATTCACAAGTCGTTTTTCTCCATTTCCAGGGCTCATTTTCAAACAAACCCCATTTACGCCGTTTTTGGACACAATGGTGTATAGGGCATTTCTCACAGCTAGCATGTTTTAAGTAAATTTATAAGGTAGTAATTACCTTAGACTTCTAAACGTTTAAAAAAACGTTTCGAGTTTTGAAATTTATATAACGAGCTACGCCCATTAAATTCAAACACCCTGAATATTTTTGCCAACCAGCTAATGCCCAACATATTCTTGTTTTCCATTAACCTATCTTGAAACGACCCAGTTTCCCATGGTAGTACCACCACTTATGTAAAATTGTTTATGCATTTTTTTTCTGGAGAATCTATTTTCTGGAAACCTTTTTAGTTACCTAAAAACTAAAGGGAATTTATTAACATATGGTTACCTCATATTGAATTTCAGATTTTGTTGTTCCTGATAATTTCTATTTACTGCACCATTCTGAAAATTGTAGCTAGAATCTGATGTTTTCTTGTATCGGTCTCGAAAACAATACATTTTTGTATGTTACTTTGCCATTTGCAAAACTATTGTTTTGATTTAAAAACGTTTTTCTTGCTCTCTTGTTTTAACTGATACTAATGTTTTAAAACGCGATTTCCTATTTTACGCTGAACCGAACTAATCCTGTTGTGTGCGGCATTGCCATAGCAACCGGATGCCCTAGCATCTTCCGGTAGTCTGAGATTATTGTTTTGTCTTGTTTTCTCTCTTTGTATTTGTAATACTTTCGATAATTATCGCGTTTGCGTTGAAATGAACCACGGTTGTCATGGTAACACCGCGCAGTCTGCCCCATTCTTGCCCACCTACTAGTTACCCCGCGATTTCCTCCACAATGACGTTATTGACGCACTTTCCATCATTATTTCTTCACTCCCCCATTATATATTCTTTTCTTTTTGGGTTTTCCAGCTTTCTTTTTAGTTCGTCAATATGGTGGACGTGGAAGTCACTAAAAGGGCATTCAAGGGACTGATTGATAAGCCTGCATTGACAGATGCTTTACTGAATCGACCACCCTTTAAATTTCTTTTGGATATTGTGACAAACACAATAGCTGCGACGGGATATTTGAAGGTAAACAAACAAAAAAATCAGAGTTGATGCAAGCGTTTTACAATTTATAGTTAAATGTTTTTTAAATCGAGTTGTATCCAGATAATCTTGAAATCCCTCGATGAACAGGACTAAACAACTTAAGAACATTTGCAAGAGTGGAAAGAATGAAACTATTCAGAAAAAAAACCATTTTATAGTGTTTTTGTAAAAAAAAAAACTGTACTTTTATATTACAAAAATTAGCATGAGAACTAGATTTTTTGTTAGGTCCGAATTTTCGCTGTCATGGACTATCTTTTCTTTTCTTCTTATCTTTTCGTATCTTTTGAAAGTTCACAGAAATTTGAACAACTTCATAAATGATAAAACAACGTTACAAGTGTAGAAACCAGATTTTTGCTACAAATGAAATTGCAAAACTTTCCGTAAGAAACTGCGCTTTCAGTCCGATTTTTAAAAAGGTATAAATACAAATAGTATTAAATAGTATAAAGTAAAGTCAAGTTATAAAACATATTTTCAGACTCAATTCCCCAAGGCCGACTTATCGCCAGCCGCTTTGTCGGACAAAACAGCCAAAACAGCATTTTTGGATAAGTTAATTTCCTCTGTCGACGATGGTTCCTTATCTCAAGTGAAGTCTGCAAAAATTGTTGCGGGGAAAGATCCAGAACTAACAAATAAGGTAACCTTAACCACTTTTGTTTGTCTAAAACCATGACAATTTCAGTTACTAGTGAAATTTGCCGAAAATGCTAAAGGACACATGTCTGAAGGTCCTCCGGCAAAGGAGAAGAAATCGTCATCGAAGGAAAGATCAAGTTCAAAGGATAGGTCAAAGGATAAGGAATCGAAGGAAAAGAGCAAATCCTCTTCTTCAAAGGATAAGGATAAGTCCTCGAGGAGTAGTAGCAAAGTTAGTTTTTGAAAATACAAAAACTGCCCACTTAAAAAACGGTGTTTTTGTGCTGGTTCATGGCACTTCAATTCAATTGTCTTGGTATTTTTGCTCGAAAATACGATTTACCTTGTTGAAAAAAAAGAAAAAAGACGGGAATTTGACAAATTAGTTTTTGAACTCAATAATTCTTTAAAAAAAGGTTGGTTTGCGGAAAATGAACATAAACTTTTTGTAATTCAACTTAATACTTTGAAAATTGAAATTTTTAGGACCCAAAAAGAGACAAGAAAGAAGACAAAAAAGACAAAGAATCAAGGTCCAAATCAAAAGACCGCGACGATAAAGGAGATAAAAAGAAATCGAAGAAACATCATTCCGATGACAGCAAAGAGAAGAAAAAGCACAAGGAGAAGAAGGAGGCCTTGGAGGATGCTCCAAGCACCTCTGAAATTGGGGTTCCGCCTGTGGATATGAACAGCAATTTTGTCGACAAAGAGACCGATGAGGGATTTGAAGAGGCTCTGCGCTCGGAAAGCCCCATATGTAAGTTTTTTTTTTGCTCCATTTCAAACGATCAGAAAACATCAAAGTTTTGAATACTAGAGTTTCTCTAACTTTGTAGAGCAACGCAACTAAATTATCCTAAATGTTAGGCATGCTCAATAAAAATTTTCAAAACAAAAAGTAAATGTTTCGTGATGTTGAAAATCTGGATAATCCACCAACGTTAAATTCGGTTTCTACCTAAGAGTGTCCTAAACAACAGAACCAGTTAATTTTACAAAAACACCTAAAACTGAAATGTAGCCATTTTTATTCGAGCCTTTTGCTCGAAGATTTCAAAATCAAAACACCCTTTTATGCCGGGTTTAAGAGATGTCAGTTTCTGTGATAATGGTTGAAACAGTTAACTTTTTGCTGAACACATGACTTTTTTTTTTTAAAGTCGATTGTTTTCGAAAGATAATTTGCGTACTATAAAGAAAAAGAAAAAAGGTCGTTCAAGTTGCGTAGAAGCAAAACATTTGTTTCTGCAAAAGTTTTTGACTCATCTCTATCAAAATTGAATATTTGGAAAATTAAACATCTTTCCCTACTGCTGAATCCCGAACAATTTCGTTCAAATCGCGTTTTTTCTGAAAAATGTTTTGACTTGGCTCTACCCAATCGTGAAATTATGAAAAACTAGAAATTCTTTTTCTTGCGAAACGCAAAAATAGAGCAGTTTCTATGCCATCTTTATCTCTACTAAGTCAAATCCAAAATACCCTATTATGGTTGGAATGCGCAATTGTGGGAAACAGATTCGCCGAAGGGAGGCTGAAATTGACACGCATTTAATCCCAGCGTGCGCTGTGTGTATCCTCCGCAAAGGACCAAAATTCATGAAAAGGGTGAGCGAACGGCACATTTAGCAATGCCATAAAGACCTCAAGTATTGATTCTTACGCTAAAGAGATTATACTTTAGGACTAAAATTATAGGAACAAATCAAAACATTCCGTTGTTTTTTGAGGTCAAACCGGTGTTTGGTGTATTGGCTGAAATTGAATTACGTCCCAGCCAGTTGTTAGCAAGTTAGCGCTTCAAATAACATCCTGTTTCCGGATTTAGCTGGTTGAACCTCAAAATTTAAAAATTGGCTTAGAGAAAAAAAAAATCAAAAAATGACATAAAAACATTTGTAAGCTTTTCTACACAAATCTAGGCAAAATTTGCTGAATATGTCTTTTTAGTAACGGAAAAACTATCCCCTGGAAACGACAGCGGCGTCGGTGAACTACATGAACGTCTTCATGTTGAAGACATCCAACAACTCCCACCGCCGCCGGCTGAGCGAGATTTTCAAAGGTATTTTTTTACAACAAAACTAAAATAACATAGAAAAAATAGACCCACCACAGCCGCAGCTCGTCCTCAAACGTCCATGGGTCGTCCTGGCACGGCCGCAGCCCGTCCAGCTCCACCAAAACTGAAAAAGAAACATTTAGCAGCGACCGAAGAAACCGCAGTGGCAAGTTAGGCAAAGAACAAGGGTAGAGAAAGACGTTTAGGTACCAGACTCAAAAGTGAACATATTAGGAGAAGAAACGGGGAAGGAAAAGGAAGAAGATCATGATTTCGTGGTAGAAGAGCCGATTCATGAAGAACCACTTATTCCCGATATGATGGAGTCGAATAAGGTCAGTTTGGATAGACAACACAAACAAGAAAATTGGCTTAAACGATTTTCTGTCTACCTTTATCTTGTTTTAAAAAGTCTGAATGATCCAAGTAGGAGGTCAGTTTGAAAGGAAAACCAATTATCTACGGAGAACGTTTTTAAAAATGGGGAATGTGCAATTACGAATGACCTGCGGCCAATTTGCGGCCTGGAAAAGCGACGGGGTCAATTATAGCTTTGTGTGAAAGCGTTTTTTATCATTAAATGACATTTTTTGGAAATTTAGATTTCTTGAAACCCAAAAGAAGTAAAACCTTTCAGATAGAAGCAGAAGAAGGCGGCCTTGTCCAAAAAATGATGGAGACAAAGGCCGGCCTCGAAGAAGGCCAGTTATTAGATGACATTGACGAAGATGATTCCGAGTTTGCAAAGGAAATGCACAAGGTATGCACCACAAGTTTCGCAAAAAATTCCTTGCTTTAGGTACAAGAACTCCAAAAGACTCTTCAAAATGTGACGCGTACTACGTACCCACTAGCTCATATTTTCGAATACGCTCAGGTTGAAAGAAATTAGTATTTTGAAATGCTACTTACGTTTCAGGAAGATTTGGAATCTATGATGAGGGAATTGGAAAAGTGGAGAGCTGAAACAAGGGCCAACGAATCGGAATTGAAAGACAGGGAATCGGCTGGAATTGGAGAAGCCCACAAGTAAGCGCGTCAGAATTTTTAAAACTTATGTTTAAATTATCACATCACACAACCCCTTTTCTATCGTTGTTTAAAAATTTCTCAGTTTGTAAATCCCCGTTACCACTTTTTTTTTACAAACTTTAAATCATGTTTAAAATGAAAACCTTTTTTGTAAGAAAAAACTTTTTCCGAAGTACACACATTCACAAATGCGTCCGCACAATTCAAATCGTGTGAAAAAGTTTGTCAATCCGCATTTTAGAGCGCGTACGCGCAAAACAAAAAGCCAGGGACTCTGTGTAACCTCAATTTGAATAAAGAAAAATTTTTTTATCGCGGTTTTACAACTTTACTGATAGAAAACACTTTGTGAAAAACCAGTTTTATTTACAAAAAGTTTATTTAACCGCGTTTACAAAACACTTTTTCACTATCCTTAAAAAATCTGTACACCACTTTTTCGATTTTTTTTTGACAAACTTACAAATGCTTTCAAAGTTGCGAAAACATCAAAATGCTCTAAACAAAATGAGAAAGGACGGCTATATTAAAGATATTGTAAATCTATACCATATCGAAAATCCTAGTTTACGACAATCGGACAATATTGGGCCGAGTTACAGTAACAACGTATAACCTACGGTAACTCGGAACCAAAAATAGATAATTGTGTAAAACACTCAAAATGTTATTCAAAGACAAATAAATGTGTTTTTCAAAGTTTGGGCAAAATCTCAAGTTTCTGTGTTACGGGGTACGCTAATTTTGCAGAAACGACGTTTTAAAGTGGAAAATTCTTAAAATGAATTATGCTTAAAAGGTTTGCCATAAACTTGAATAGTAGAACAATTAAACTAATCCGTGGATTCTTTTATCTAGTCAAATCTGAAATTTCCACGGTTTCACCGAGATTTATTTCCTGCCTTGCTACAACACATGTACCGTTAAAGTACTTTTCTGTTAGTGGAGTACATTCAGTAAAGTGTAATTAACATGTGGGTGTCAGACAAAGTTCTCACAAAGCTATTATTATTATTAAAGAAGTACACCGCACTTAAATTTCAAATTTTCAGGTTGGCGAACATGTTGACCTCCCTTGAAGAAGAAATCCGTTCAGTCAAATCTAACCTGACCAATGTGAAGGCTCGTGTCGTGGCCAACGAAGATCGCATTCAACTTCTTATGAATGACGTTTAGACTCCTCCTTCTGCAACTTTTGCACAGAACTGGTGAATAGAATGCGCCTAACGTAGTTTGCCTAGAACTCCATTTGCTCACGATTCTTTGTAGTTCGCCTCAATTTGCGTGATTTTGTTCACTTTCCCTCACATTTCGAACGTCTAGCATTTTAAGAGTTCTGAATCGCGGGCCAAATGAGCACATGTGATTTTATTGTAGTTCAAAATAGCAGAGTGAAATAAAGATACTATGTTTATTCCCTGCCATTCCACTTCATTTTCTTTGTCTCTCCGTCTGTCGTGTCTCTACGTCTCTCCGTCTCTCCGTCTCTCCGTCTCTCCGTCTCTCCGTCTCTCCGTCTCTCCGTCTCTCCGTCTCTCCGTCTCTCCGTCTCTCCGTCTCTTCGTCTCCCCGTCTCTCCGTCTCTCCGTCTCTCCGTCTCTCCGTCTCTCCGTCTCTCCGTCTCTCCGTCTCTCCGTCTCTCCGTCTCTCCGTCTCTCCGTCTCTCCGTCTCTCCGTCTCTCCGTCTCTCCGTCTCTCCGTCTCTCCGTCTCTTCGTCTCCCCGTCTCTCCGTCTCTCCGTCTCTCCGTCTCTCCGTCTCTCCGTCTCTCCGTCTCTCCGTCTCTCCGTCTCTCCGTCTCTCCGTCTCTCCGTCTCTCCGTCTCTCCGTCTCTCCGTCTCTCCGTTTCTCCGTCTCTCCGTCTCTCCGTCTCTCCGTCTCTCCGTCTCTCCGTCTCTCCGTCTCTCCGTCTCTCCGTCTCTCCGTCTCTCCGTCTCTCCGTCTCTCCGTCTCCCCGTCTCTCCGTCTCTCCGTCTCTCCGTCTCTCCGTCTCTCCGTCTCTCCGTCTCTCCGTCTCCCTATCTCTCTGTCTAACTGCATGTCTATAACAATGTCTCTCTCCGGTTTATCTCTCTCACTCTCGGTCTCTCTGTCTCTCTGTCTCTCTCTCTCGTCTCTCTCTCGGCTCTGTACCTCTATCTTGCTACTTCTCTGTGTTACTCGTCTTGCAGTTTTCGTTTAAATTCATGCAGGGTTATTTCAACATCTTTCCCAAAAGGTTTCTACTCGCGCCAGCCAAAATTCGATAGTTTCATCGATTAACCACTTATCTAAGCAGTACATCACCGATTGCGATCTTCGTGTTCATGGTCCGAGGGCAACTGGATTCATCTCCAATACGATTTCAAAGCGCCCGCCACGTCCTCATCAGCTTCCATTCAGCGGAACAGAAAATCCTAGCAAAATAGTCCCAGCCTCGTACTCTTCTGCTGTAGTTTGGGTGTATTTCTCCGCTAGCAATTGCAATGATGAGGCGACCGGAAATATGGAAAACACTGCTGTCCTTAGCCATATTTCAAGCGCGCACAGTCGTCAGATGTCGGCGGGCTATTGCCCTATCACAAAAAGGAGCCATTATCCACGCCGGTCCCTTTCACACTTGACGCTTATATAACCCAGTAAGCAGTTTTCGAGACAATGCGAATTTCGACTGCTACGATGGTGTCCGAAACGAAAAAGAGACGTGCTAAACGCCTTATTCTCTCCATATCAAGGTAATTTGAATAATAGCCTTACTGTTTTATACTAACACTGAACAAGAGAAAATCATACCACACTAAAGCAACGTTTTGTCTTTGATTCCACGGCAGTCATGAAGCATTTAAAACATAAACAGTTGGTGTCTAGAAAACTTGCAAATACAACTTGGGGCCCTTCTTGGCACTACACCCATCTCACTTCCCTCTGCAAACTTGGCTTGGTGTTGGTTGTTTTTACTTTCCTTCACCGATACTTTTCTTGTTTTCTTTCCTCCCAATCTAAGTCTCGTTGTTCAAAAATCTGTGTTTGTTGGTTCTTTTTATCTTTAAAGAGTCCTTCAAGAAGTTTCTTCTTTTGGATACAAACCTTTCCAATAATATAGTTTACTCTGGCCTTGTTTTCCAAGCGAATGAAGGCTTGTTGCTGATTTAAACTGTTTTTGAACTTCAGTAGTGCTATGGGAAAATGTATTAGGCTGAGGAACTTCTTTGGTTTTTGAAACCAAAAAATCGTTAGCATACACACAGAAATTTCACATACACCTTGCCACAAAGCCCTTGAAAAGTTCTGCGAAATTTTTTTTGGTCAGTTTCTCAATAATTTTCTGTTTGAGCAGTCACGCTTTGAAAGCTTCGCTTTCAAGCTAACACAATGTAATTTTTACATTTTGAAACAGAGTATTCTAAAACTGACCAAAAAAGTTTTCCCAGACAACTTTTCAATGGTTTTCCAAACGAGTATGTGACAATGCCCTAAAAAATGTTTTCATGGTCGTTTGTTTCTCAAAACTGAATAGGTTCCTAAGAAGTTCCTAAGCCAAATAAAATTTTCATATCCCTCCTGAAGCCCTAAAATGGCTTTTAAACAAGAAACAAAAGTGGAAATTCACTTAGTTTCGGGGATGTTTTCTACTGCAGAAGTGTTTTTCCCAATCGGGGAATTCGGTGGTTAAAAATGGTCATATTTGGCCAAAAAAGCGTCATTAGAGTCAATTTTTTTAGCATCACCAAAAGCCGTCGCACAGCCATCAATGCTTGACGTCATTAAACCTAAGAAATCTTAGAACTTTTTTAAAACTTTGTAATATCCTGGAAACCAATCGCAGAATACATCTTTGTGTATCACTCAATGAATATGAGCTACATCAGACAAACTTCTGGAAAAAGCAACAGCTGCAACGTGCTTTTCCATGTTTTGTGACGCGTTTCCTGTTATCTCTTACAGCCCACCCACGACCTTTATTATTACTAGCTTGAAAACCATCGTATGCGTGGTAGCAGGTGCTAGCGATCGTTTTTGCGATAGCCGAGTGCGTGCACTTCCGGTCGTTAGCGGGGGCGTAGTAACAGCGCGACGGGCGCAAGCTCAATTAACTTTCTGAGAAGAGACACCAAATTCACACCAAGTTGAATGCTAACCATGTGAGCATCAAAGTATGTGATATTTCGACCTGTTTACGATGTGTTCACTCAGTCGGGATTACAGTAAGACTGTTATTTATGTCTGCCTCGTTTTCACCCTTTGCGAGGATGTTGATCACCTTCTTCTTTTCGAGCGTTATTTATAGGTGTCCGACTGTTGCAAAGCGATAGTTTTCAGTTTTTCCAGGGGCACCGCGCGTGAATAGTTTAAAGCTGCACCCGGCCGTGGTACACGGTTTCCGGATGCTTTCAGTTCCGGCTGTCAATAGAGTAGCCTGAACTTTCGCTTTTCACAATCTTACTTTTCTCACAAACCAAGGCATTAGCATTATTAGCAAAAGCCAAAGCCTTTGTTTTCATACCCGTAAACAGAGGTAATCCCTGTTTTCTTGAATTATCCTCGTTTTCTCAAAGATGAACCATGGCAGACAACATATATTAGTCGAAACGCGCGTTTTTGAAATTGTGCAATGTTGAGCGTAGTCGGAAAGTGCGAGCGATCAAGCTGATTCATACTCCGATTGGCATTCAATTTCCTGACTGACCACGCAGTTTCTGTCGACGCCAATTTTAGCTCGGTGTCATTTGAAACTCGCACGTTTTGAACCTATGCAATGACGTGATCTGTTTTGAAAGACGTTTTAAAGCGAATTACCGTAAAATCAAGATTAGAAACATGGGTTGGTGTATGCCTTTCATTCTGTTTTATCTCTCTGCCTTTTCTTTATTACTGTCTCACAATGTCCCTTACTATATCTCTGTGTGTCTCTCTCTTTCTCTGCCTTCCTCTTTCTCTGTCTTTCTCTCTCTCTCTCTCTCTCTCTCTCTCTCTCTCTCTCTCTCTTTCTCACTCTCTGTCACTCAGTCTCTCTCTCCCTCTCCCTCTCCCTCTCCCTCTCCCTCTCCCCCTCTTTCTTTCTTTCTTTCTTACTTTCTTTCTTTCTCTCTCTCGCTATTTCTGTCTCGCTGTCTACATGTCTATCTTCTCATTCTCTGTACCTCTCATATCATTTTTTCGTCCCTCGTTTCTACCTTTCTATAGTTCGTGCCAAAACTACTTCGGAACAACGTGCCAATGTTTTGATGTTGTGCCTAGAATGAAGCGTGCAGTATATGATACTCAGGCCGTGTACGCAACCAAATCTGCCGATGTAGATTTCTGTCTCGCTGTCTACATGTCTATCTTACAGACCTGCCTGCCTCATTCACTTTTATTTTTTTTACATTTTCCCATTTTCAAGAATAGTCTGTTTTCTTGAAGCACTCTCAACACTTGTGGAATTACAGATCGCAGCTACAGAAAAAAAACTTTTCCAAATTTGATTCCTGCAAAAGTTTTTCTACCAACAACGTTTGCAAGGCCGTGAAAAGAACATTCTGCGTTGAATAGTCTCATAACAGTTAGCTGCACAATGGCTATTACGCGGCCGTTAGTTGTTGTTCAGTCTGCACGCAGCAGCTAGCAATAGGGATTCCATTTCCTGGAAAACGCACATTTTTGTATGAAATTTAAAAACAAAATAGGCTTTCATTCTTTTGTCTTTACGATGTTTAAAACCATTTCCTCGTGGTATCTAAAAGCCCTGGAAACACAGAATGTTTACAAAAATGGTCGCTTTTACGAGTACTCCGCAATTTTTTGTATAATAAACCAACGTATTCCAAGTACCATCCTAAATCACTTTAAATTGTTTAAGGTATTCATTAGGTACTTTTTCCAATGAGCACACAAACCATAAATTATATTAACAAGGCACGAAATTTCAAACTTTAGGTTTCTTCTCACCTGTTTTTGAATGTACTGTCGCCTTGCAAGTTAATCGAACACGACAGTATGCCTAAGTCGAGGTCGTCTCGCGCGACCCGTTCCCACCTAAATCTTGCTCGCAGCGTGAACTCTCCTCAGCCGCGGCCTCAATTCAAGGGACTGTGGCTTTCTGGCTGGCGGCAAAGCATAATCGCAGTTAGTTGACCTTGCGATCCGCTAAGTCACCGGCCACAATGACGACCGCCATTGTTCCGTCGCCTGTTTGGGCGACGTTGTGTAATTCCCGCGTCATATTCATGGCATCATAAGCCGTAGCCGAAACTGTGCTCTATTTCCATAACATTTGCCTGTATTATAGGACTGTGGAGTTTGATTATTCTGAGTACTTTGGTTAGCGAAAAACTCTGATTTGAACCCATACCAAAAATTGCAACACATCTTATGAATCAGTGAATGACCGGAACTCTCGTTTCTCGCTGGAACACCTGTTTCCTGAGACCACCTGCATGTATGCGACAATCTTGCTATTATTACTTCTTGTTGGCTCATTAGGGTACCTTGATTATGACCCCATGCGCCGCTAGTTACTGTTATTGGAATCAATAATCCAGTAACAATTACCGCTGTGAGGTCAAGCACACTTTTGCCTTAATAATCCGGTCCGCAGCCGTTCTGGAGTATTGTATAAATTTTTCTTATATCCGAGTTCCACGTGACGAATTTGTGGGCAATTTCTCCTATGGTTTTAAATGTTTTGAAATTCTGGTGTTTTTCCAAAGAATTGAATTAAACTTAGCAACTTTATAAGCCGACTGATCCATATAAATAATACTAATGGATAACAACGTCCTTTTGTAAATAGAGAAAAGAAAGGTCCTAGAGGTGTTGAAATAGTATTTCAACATCAAACACATAAAAAACACACCAAACGACTTTCGAGAAAATTTACCACTGCGCTACTTTTACTTTCTGATGCAACTATTTACATAGTGCACATAGAATGTATTTTGGAAAAAGAATTAATTTTATAATATCTCATGAACTAATTTTAGAAAACGTTAAAACTGGGTGGTTTCATATTTTTTAAAGCTGTTTATATAAATATGCGAGAAAAACATTTTGTGATTGGTTGTAAATCAAGAGCAAAATTTTAAACATAAGGGGGGTTCAATATGCAGTTCAACAGAAAAGAATTGCCGAATTACTAGAAAAAGTTAACACATAGCTTTGAAAAAGGTCTTAGCTTTCTTTAACAAATTCAAATTGTTACCATTTTTCTCATTTACCAACTTCGCTTTTTAAGTTTTTGTCCCGGTCAAGGGTCCTGACCAAACAATATTTTTTAAAAAATATTTTTTTAAAAAAACTTAAAAGTTATGCTCTAATCGCTCTAAATGATAGATTTTATTGTATAATTTAGAAATTTTTGTGTTGCACAAGAAATACTTTTGAAAAAAAATGAATAAATTTTATTTGCCAAGACTACATAACATTAATTTTATCTTTTCTAATGATGTTTTCGTTGTTTATTTTTTGAATGAATTGCTTTGAAATTTAAATTTGTTGGATTTTCCGGAACTAAACATTGTAATCTGTATGAAAACCAATATTGACAAAGTTTTGAGTCCATATTTCTCTGTAAAGGCAAAAATACACAGTCTTAATCTCATTTTTAAGTGAAATACAATTGATTTCACAAAAAGGACTCAAATTCAGCAGGTATTTCTAGACTTCAATTTTACCACAACCTTCAACTCAAACTGAACAACCCAGCATTACTTTTTCCGCTGTGTTTTCATTAGGCATTGCAGTTAGAAAAAAACATGCGTTTTTCCCTTTTTTGATAAAAAGAAGCAGTTTATCTTTATACAAACTAGATTTTATGCAGTTTTGTGTTCAATTTTGATTGTTAGAGCAAAGATACATTGTATAGCCAAGAATTTCGCCTGGCGTCTGAACAGCCAGCCCTCCGCGTAGACAAAAAAGTTCACCTTATGACCGGCCAGAGCCCACTGACGCACAACTTTAAACCTGTCACTATAGACCACTTCCCCCGAATGTTGTTGCGTTGCAAGCTCATCGTGCATATATTACAGCGGATACTGCAAGAGATTCTCTTCCGCGTTCCGGCTGCCAACGATTGATCACTTCGAACACTTACTTGGCCCGGACACCTGTTTCTTATCCTTTTTCCACGCAACATTTTTCTTTGAAACGTTCCGAAACGTTGCGATTTCAGAATGACTTCTTCGCTCTGGCAGTGTTTTGGGATGGGACAGAGGCCGCAGCTGAAAGACGTTTACGTCAAATCTGAGGTTTGTTTTTCGAATTTCAGAGTCAATCTGAAATTCACTTCCTGGCTTTTTTGAGAAACATTGAAACAGCTGATTTTCTCACTTTAATTTATCCACAGAACTCTTTTTGTTCCGATTTAATGAAAACAGCTTGTTTAAAAAACTTCTTGTTATGTCTGTTTAAAAAAACTGATCCAAACATATTCAACCGATTTTATTGTTGTTCAAACTTAATTTGATTATTTTTAATTAAAAGATGTTTTTACATCGAGTATTATTGGAGTGTTATCAGTTTGCTAAAAAAAAGCTGGTGATTTATTAAACAAAAAATTTGAAAATTAACATTCCAGCTTTTGAACAGTTTTCTTTCACGGTGTTGTAAAATCAAAGTAAACCATACTAACGCTTCCATTGAAAAACTAAATGTAAAAAAACACACTAAGCCGTTTTTGTTAAGTAATTGTAAACGGGTCGTCTCTATGATTTCACAGAAACGAAAAAAAATCCCATGTTTTTCTGCAAAATGCCCTCATCCTTAAAGCTCCAAACACACTAAAAAACCAATCAAATCGTTTTGTAATTAAAGTCTTTTACAGTCTATTCAAAGATCACGTGGGATCGCACACAGTTCGGTGATAATCCATAACGTTTTTAGAAAACAAAAAGGTGACAACTTCAGTATCTAGATGATCAATGTTTACAGTGAAATTCTTTTGAGAATTATTGGGAACAACTGCTGGCTTTTTTCCTTTCGCGGTCGTTTTTTCATTTTAGCACAGTTAAAAATCTATCTGTTTTCAAACTCAAAGTTATCGTTTTTTGACTTTAAAAACTACAAAATACATTTAATAAGTGGATTTTTCAAATGTATCATTTTCAGGATCGTGACAGTGGATTGGGTTCGTTTACTACAAGTTTTGACGAAGTAAGTAGTCTCCACTCAATGGCAAGTAGTTCGAAAGATGATACAACAAGCGAAGAACACCGTTCCCACAGGTAGGAAACTTTTAAACCGCTTCGAAAAATCGAAATTTTCAGTTTTGACGTCCTCCCTGGCAGTAGCTCCTCTCCGATTACAACCCACGAAAACCCCCTGTTTGTTCAAGTTCCCACAAGAGTGCATCGAAGGTTGCGAATTTTAATGGCTGGAAGTCACGAAGTCGGGAAATCGTGTCTGGTAAGGCAATAAGAGATCGAAAATCTCAACTGTCGCAGGTTCTCCGATTTCTCCACAACTCTTTTATCACACGTTACAACAGAACGACGCATTCGGTCAAACGAGTGGTAGGACAGTTCTAAAAATTCCATTAATCGCAACTTTTACAGCTGCGAAAGTACGATTCAGAGTACTACCACCTCCAAGTGATCGACTTAGGAGGAGATATTGTAAATGTAAGTTGTAAATATAAGAAACAACAATAATAAAGTGTTTTCAGGAAGAAACAGCTGATGACCTTCTGAATGAAGCAGATGGTATTATTTACGTGTATTCAGCTGATAATAAGAAGACTTTGGATGAAGTCGCTCATACGAGTTCATTGCTGAATGACTCTTCAGATAGGGTAAGTTTTCTTCAGAAATTAACAGCTATTTTAAAACAAAAAATGTCAATCTTAATATAGGCGAATACTCATTACCTAACATTATCTACAGTTGAATCCGATCAAATTTAAATGAATTTTGGGTTTTCCTGACTAAAATGGAACTGTTGCATCACTTTTTTCAAAACGGTTCGCAGAATGATATATTTTTGTATTTCCTTGAGATCCTTTCTGCAAAATTTCTTGGTGTTATAATAAAAAAACAATTTTTCCAACTTTTTAATTTTCGGTATAGTTTTCGGCTAGGAAAAACAAAACATCGATTAATTCGAAATTGTTAAACTGCGGTATAATCGAAATTCTGCTTTTTTGTGTTTTTTTGGTACATCAGAAAAAAATTTGAGAAAATATAATTTTTTTTAGCAGGTTGGGAGGTTTTTTATATTTATTTTCCACTAACCGACCAAAAATTAACATGCGTTTACATATCAGATTCGCCAAAAACTTACAGTATTATTTAGTTTTAAAAAACAAAACCCTCTGATTCCTATTTTTTATCCATATGTGCTCCATAAACTAGATTAGAACATTAAGCAAAAAAACATTGCAGATAGCATATTCCTGTAATTTTTAATAACTACTTGCAAGTTTTGTCTCTTGCAACAACATATTTGTTTGTAATTAGACACCATTTTGAGTTTTTTTTTAATGTAAAATGCATACAACCTTCGGACACCATAGTGGTTCACCTTTGCGTGGTTAAAAACAAGCGTTTCATATATGCCAATTTTAATTTTCTTTTTTGCAGGTCCCCAGTATTTTGTTAGCCAACAAATCTGACCTGAAACGGGAAGTCAGTTCAAGTAGTGGACACGCAACGGCGCGACAAATGAAATCGGCATTTGCTGAAGTGTCCGCAAAAACTGGAGAAGGTGTTTATGAGGTTTGTGGTGCACCCGATTTGCTGACAAATCCATTTTTTTTTTATAGATTTTTTCGGAATTCATCAGCCGTTTGATGCACCTGCAGCCGCCGGCCCCCATAAGAGATTGTAGTATCCGCAGAACGATATAAATTTATTTGCAACGGTGCGATTTGTCTTTGACTGGAGAGGTCACATGCACGGGGAGAGCATTTCTCTTTCTGCGCATCTTTTTGCGCCTTCTCAGACGGCGCCGCACCGGGGTGTAGATTGATGGCACACCCGTCCGGGACCACTTGGTCCTTCGAACCTGCAAGTGTATACATTGAAAGCATGAAAACAAAGAAAGCGTTCCAGAGTATCTTTTAAGCAGCTCAACGACCCGATATTTTATGCGGTGGCTTTGGCGGAAGAATGACGGGCGGTGAACTTCCGCGTTGATTGAAATTTACCAACCGCACGTGCTCACAAACAGAGTCTTCAAAGGTCAAAGGACCAGGAGGGCTGCAATGATAATAACATCAGCATAACTATTGTTTTAGTTGAATCAGGCTAAAATGTAATTTATGCATGAAGTATGCAGAGTTAGAATGACCGTCATGAGCAAAACACCTTTAGCATTATGTTATCTTTTTTTCTGTTCACGGTTTGCATACATTTTCCATTCATACTTCGAAATTGGTTGAGTATATTTTAGGTTCCTGATTTTAGCTGTTACTATTACATGCCTTACAATATACGCTTAAATAAGGTATAAAATCTTGTAAAACGTTTGAGTTGAGTCTATAACTTTCCAACCAAGTGTATTCCCCCAAAACCATTTCTGTTAGCTACAGTTATGCATTTCTTGATGCCTGAAACCTGTCATGCATTTGAAAGGTGTTTTCACAATCTATGATCTCTTATGAAATGCACCGGAGAATGTAAAAACAACAAAAAGGATCATTATTGAATGACTGAGGTTTTAAGAAGCTGATTTTCTGAAACGAAACTGTAGATTTTATAGAGTCGGTGACGAATAGCGGAATATACTTCAACTTGTAGGGTTCCAAGTTCGATTCCATGTCTTGTCAAACCAACCCATAGTGTTGGGGTAATAGTTCAGTGGATAGTAGGTAAGCCGAGAAAAGTTTAGTTTGGAGAAACGATAGGTACGACAGTGAAGAAAACCGAATCCAACCTGCGGTCTTGGAAAAAAAACGATGCTCGTTGCACTTGCAAAAAACCCTTAGACGACGTTTGCAAGTGCAACGAGCATCATTCGAAGAACATTAATTGCCTTAATAAATATTTCACAAACTGAAGTAACCCAAGTCAACGACGTGTACTACTCGTACATCTAGCTTGTAGTGTCGGCATCCCCACGTGATCCATAAACTTGTCTTCGTCTCAATGTTGCTTAGAATTCGCGCAACTAACTTCAGATTTCTGCATTTGAAGGGTTACAAGTTCGATACCACACCTTGTTAAGCTAATAAAGCCCTAGAAATTGCCCAGTTGGTTTTCGGTAGGCTGAACGAAGTGAACCGTTTTGAAAAACAGTTTTTGAAAACTAACGAAAACTTGCTGTCGTATAAGAAGTTTGAAATACACTCGATTTCATTAGAAGAACACTAATTTGCCTAGTTATTTCCGAAACATGTGTAACCCTAGTTCAAGAGCTTACACTACAGATTTGTCATAAATAGCGGCGTTCCCAAGTGGTCCAGAAAGTGGCTTTCGTCTCTATATTGTACACTCATTAGATGCGCAGGTTAATTAAAAAAGCTTCCATGACCAATGAAAATACATGTACTAAACTTTAATACGTAGTGTGAAGTACCCCTCGTTTGTTGCTGATTATAATTTGGCTTCAACTTTGTGTCAACCGATCTGGAAAAACCAGAAAAATCGAGATTTGACTTCAGAAAGGGTAAACCACCAAGCTAATCAAAGTACTATCGCACTGTCGCAGTGATAGTTATTTGTTTGTATCCAAGCATCATTCACAGAGTTCAGTGTTTCCTAATTTTGATGTTTCCTACTCCATTCTTTTTTTTTGCTCTGAATTCGAAATATGATATCTGGTCTTTTTGGTCTCCGTGTTGTGTCCTTTCCCTCCCCCAACTTCGCCCATCATACACGAGAACCAAAAGCGCAGTCTCCGAGATTGCACCCTCCCCGGGGACATTTCGGAAAAGAACTGGGTGTGAAAAAGACAAACGAGACATGTTGCGTCCCAATCATGTGTTTCTTGCCCCGACGTTTTCAAATCACACCGGCGATGGTGATGGATGCAGCCGTTCCGGATAATTTATCGGCCTTCGGGGATATAAAGCCCTATATCCGGAAAAGGGTGCGCTTTGCGGGCGGATTGCATTTTTCGCCCAAACTCAATGCAATCGACACTAAATTGGATTTCTGCCAATGATGCGTCATAGAAGGCAACAAACGTGTTAGGATTGAAGGCGTGTGCTGAAAGTTCACACAACATTCGGTGGTTTAAACTGCCGGTTGAAGCAATATGTCAAACCGAAGGCGTTTGAAATATTGTAATCCATAAACGGCGTAAAAATCACACTTGTGAGAACTTGAACTCGCTAGGGATTTAAATGTTTACGAACTTCAAGACTGGTTGTTTAAGAAATGGGAGTACCCACAACAACTATACATTTTGCTACGAGGCCGATGAAAGATGAGCAGAGCTCTGACTAAAAATAACATTTTTAGCACTGAGTTCAATAGGAAACGACAGATACAGAAACTTTCAAGACTAAAACCGAAACCATATAGTTTAGTAAATTGAATCAAATCGTTTAATATTGAAAGGTTTAAAAGATCTTCCTTTTCAATAATCGCCGCAAATTAAGCATACCTTCACTGCAAAAAAAGCGAAGACTGGGCGACGTTTTATCATGATTTGTCTTTTTCACGAAATTTAAAACTGATCACGCTTAGCCGACAAAGTAATTTGTTATGTCACCTTTTTTGTTTCGGTTGAAATTTGCAGAAACACTACTACTCGATTACAGGCTCCGTAGGAAAAAATATTCGCTCTTTCTGTGTTACCTTAGCTTTTTGGGAACCATTTTTGGGAACAACATTTGAAAACGTGTTCCACTAAAGTTCTATAAACTTTAGTGGTTTTTCAAGAACAACAGCTCTTTGGTGAACTAGTGGTCACTGACCATCTACACACATACACACATACACACATACACACATACACACATACACACATACACACATATATACACACACAACACACACACACACACACACACACAATCAAATTGCATGTGGTTATTTTAACTTTCAGATCCACAAGTGTTGTTGGCACGATGCATATTTTATTCGACATCTCCCTTTGTTGACTATGCTACTTTGTGGCAACTCTTTGTTGTTTATACATATGTCACGTCGTGTTCATCTTATCTCAGCTGCCTGTGATCCTCACATGGTAATCGTTGCTCTAGAACGCCGTTCTCTTTCCGGACACCCGATCCTTTGATGGCTAAAGTTCATTTGGCAAATAAACGGCTTGACAGAAGACAAATATAGAGAAAGGAAATAGAAGTGTACAAAGTGACTAACACAGACCTTATGCTGTTGACCGGTAAACAATTTCACTTGGGGAAGTAAATGCTGAAGCTACTGGGTACACGAAAAGTGACAGTGGGATTGAAATGTTTGGGTGAATCACTCTTTCATCATCTTGACGAACTCCTGGAAGGAGATTCGACCATCTTCATTGGTATCCGTCGCCTTGAACATGTCCTTGATGGTGTCGATGTCCGTAAGGTCCGTGGTCTGCATCAGAATTGCCGCCATCTCATCTGCAAGATAATTATAGGAAAGTCTGAAAAATGGCAACCACCCACACACTTAACGATCCCCAAAGGCGACACTCATTGACCCTGATTTTAAACGCACTTTGGTGTCTACGTGGCCTCCAGGGGCCCGGAAACGTGACAAGGCCAGGAAAACAGCAATCTACTGCTTATAATGATGCGTAACAAGATATGCTGCGTCCGATTGGAGACGATGACTTCCGGCACGTGTTCGAACGCTTCATTGCATCCCTGGACGCACTCCGATGATTTGGTTTCAACGGGAGAGAGCGCTGCCGGGCGTAGAAAAAGCGCCACTCTAAGAACACACGACGCATAAGGAAAGAAGGAATTGCAGATTAGGAAAGACGACCTTGATCTCTAGGGATTGTGAGAATGCAAAAAGGTTTGTTTCCCATTAAGATAGATGAGGGTTTAAGAAAGAGAAGAAGTCGTAAGTAGCTTGAACAAGGCAATCTCACTTTTGCGATTGAACAATAAGAGATTGGTCGGTTGCATGAAATTATCTTGTTTGTCAAAATTCGCGGTTATCAGAGTATCTGTGCCTTAGTCTCAGTCTCTGCCCGAGTCTCTGAGTCTCTGAGTCTGTGATTATCTGAGTCTTTGAGTCTTTGACTCTCTCAGTTACTGAGTCTAACTATGAGTCTCTGCGTCTCTGGAGTTTCTGAGTCTCTGCGTCTATGGTCTCTGAGTATCTCAGTTACGGAGTCTCTTAGTCTATGAGTCTCTGAGTATGTCAGTCTCTGAGTTTTTGAGTCTTTGAGTCTTCGAGTCTCTGATTCACTTAGTCTATGAGTTTCTTAGTCTATCAGTCTCTTTCTGTAAATGTCTCTGTGTCTCCGATTCCTGTGATACCTTAGTCTTTCTCTCTATCTCTCTCTCTCACTCTCTCTCTTTCTCTCTTTCTCTCTCTCTTTCTCGTTTTTCTCTCCCCAGCTTCCTCTATATAACAATTAGAATGCATTACCCCAACCAACCTTCAGTGATAGCACCATCCCCGTCAGCGTCGAACCTCTGGAACTGCTTCTCCAGTTCATAAAGAGTAGTCCTGTGCACGGGAGGGCTTCTCATGTAGCTCACAAACTCCTCCTTGTTGATCTTGCCCGTTTCTGAAAATCAGTTTTCAAGTTCATGTTTGATGATATTCAGAAATGGAAGAAATTGTATACACTTTTCTGACTATTCCTCAGTCCTCAATGTTTTCCTAGTGGTTGTGGATCTCTTACATTACCCTGGGGACCGTATCGCTCATCAGGAGTGGTCCTTGATTTATGAAAGGTGGACTAATCTTCCCTTTCCCCTGGAGAAAAGTGCGGGTTAATCTTTGTTCCGGCAGTTTGGTCATTGGTACTCAATGGGCCGTAGGTTCGACATTTCCTCTGAAGCGTCACTTTGCCCCCTAAAGACCAAAGAGCTCGCGCTGAGAGTTTTGTTTTTGTTTGGTGTATTGCATTTGTCGAAGTTCCCTTGAGAAATCGCAACATTAATGAAGTTAGCATCGGTTGTCGGCGATTTGTTGCGGCACCTGCGGACATCCATCACTGCCAGGCGACAGACGAGATAACGAAACCACACAAAAACTACATAATGCGTTCAAGTGCGTTTATCAGGCACAGCTCAAGGCGGCTAAAGCGGTAACGCGGCGTTAAGTAAAGCCACGTGTTCCACAGATGTAGTGGGGAACGAACGGCTTAGCCTTTGACCGAGAATCACGCGCTGGAAACATAAACGAATTCAGACAGCTAAATAGGGCGAGGGAGGGTGTTAAGAAAAAGAGAGACATCAATAAGCACTCACTGTCTTGGTCCATCTCTTGGAAAATGAAGTCAAGCTCCACTCGAGTGGGTTCAACGTTGATGGTTCGGAGAAGGGCAGCGATCTCATTTCGGGAGAGACGGCCGTCCTTGTCCACGTCGAGGAGGTCGAAGGTCTCAGAAAGCTCTAAAAACAACATTGTTTTATATAAAAGCGTTGTAATGGGCATGTTAGACAACGATTGAACTTTTTAACGGTTCATTAAGGTTAAGTTTTAACACTTTGACAGGATTTAACGCTATGTGAACAAGACCTGTCTACGCGCTTTTATTTTTATGTGACATAAAAACTACCCAAAAACGCCACAGGAAAATTGATAAATGTCACAAGTTTTCTTAATGGCTCTCCATCCTAAAGTGTACGTCAGGGTGCTTTTCTGATTAAAAAGAACCGTTTGCAAACTGCTCAATTCCAATTGAATGAATTTTCTGAAACACCGCTCCAGCCAACGGTTGGGCGCAAAACGCTTACCAAATCTTCATAAGCATGCGTTTCTGACTAGACCCCCTGACGAGCCCTTTAATGGTGAATTTTGTTAGACTTTCAAAATCTCATTTTCATTGTATGTATTTTGATTTTAATGGTTGGTCGGTGTTCCCTGAAAAAATTACATCGGTATTTCATGTATTATGAAAAACGGGCTGAACGCAGTAGTCGCGTAATACACAAGCAGAAATAGTGTGCAAATTGCGCAGACGGAGAGAAAAAGTGACTTTTTCGCAGATGCTTTTTGAGTGTACGTAAATTAAGGGATTAAAACCCGATTTTCCTAAATGGGAGGTCCAAATAAAGAAATTTTTAACTTTTCAGAAAACACTGTTCTGTCTTTTCGATCTACTCTGTTTTTCAAATGTGAAATTTCTATCGAGGTTTATTCAGCTTTGTTGTTTTTCTTCCCTGAAGAAAGTGATGTGTTTCAGTTACAGTAATTCGTTTTCCTGCATGATTGGCGACAACTTTTTCTATGACCTTTGACGCAAGTCATCTTTTGTTACTGCAAACAAGGAGAAAACCAAAAAAATGTTGTTTGACCAAATAGCGCAAGAGTTCCCGCTCCCCGTATCCTATGACAAAGTCCTGAATGCGGTTCCTGTTCAGAAATGCGCATAAATCGGTTGAAGGTCCCCGCGTGACCTAAACTTTCATCAAACACCACGAGGCATCCCCCATGGAAGTCGTTTTTGGAATCTAATAAGCTCGACCAAGCGATGGATCCCGCCGTCTGACATCCGACAACATGTAAATTGGGTTGCCCCCATACGTTTTGAGATCGCTTGGTTCCCCAGGGGAGGGGAAGATTCAATCAACTAACTGGCTCACTTGCAGCGCAGACCCTGCTCATTTGCATCAGGTTCAGTGAGTGCAACTTTTTGCAGATAATCGGGTCATTGTTTCAAAAACGCGCGTCACAATGAAATCAAGCCTGCAGGAACTTTGCTCACCAGGGTGGGGGGGGGGAGATTGTTTAAACTTCCACGCGTGTTGCTTAGTGCAAGCCCCATCTCAAAAAAGAGAGCCGTGTTGTTTTCCTTTGTGTCTGCGCTCTTGTTTTCTGCCGTCGTCGGGCGTCGTCGAACCCGTCCTGGCAGTGCGTCCGACGTCGACGCGACACCCGCTAATTATCTTTGTTGGCAACATTGGGCTAACGCGTTTGAATTTGGGCCGCCGAAAGAAAACGACGGATTAGAGAGAGCAATGGCCGGCGGGGTTTCCCTTCTTTGGAAGACGAAACGGGTCTGAATTTCGAAAGAAAAACATAAAACAAACGGGGAGAAGTACTGCCTGGGAACGAAAATGTGGAAGTCGAACTATACTTTTCTTGTTTGACTCAAAAACGTTCATCAAGAGTACTTTTTAAACGGAAGAGACAAATCAGTTCTGTTCTGTGGAACAGATTACGAAAGATTAATAAAGTTTATAAAATTGTACAAAAAAGTTATGTTTTACCCAGTGAAGTTGAATATTCATTGTAAATATTCGTTGAGTGAGCAAAAGTGTTCTTCAAAGTTTGTATTTTGCAAAGTTAGTCCGAAACTTGGCGACCAAGTATATTTGTTAAAGTGGAAAATAATTCTAAAATCAAAAAAAAGGAAAAGACGTACTAAGGGCGTTATTTTTGTAAACTAAAAAAATGGCAAGGCTTGTAAAAGTCATTTTGGAAGGGACAGCTTTCTATCAATAAAGTTCATTTTGAACTCGCAGGCGAAAAATTTACGATTCAAAAGCTGAAGCAAAACCTAACTCTTTGATTTCTGATGAAACCGCAGCTTTATATAAAAAGAAACATAACGAAAGATTTTTGAAATTTTGTTTTGTTTATAAGGTCTTTTAAAATTCTCTAGAAACATCGTAAAATTAACTAGATTTTTTTTTAAAAACAAATTCTTGAGTAATCATGAAAGTATGAAAAAGATAATTAATCGTTTGAAAACGGATTGAACTGTTCTGAAACCCACGTGAGTCGTTGAGAACGTAACGTTGACAAATAACGTCGTGATGGGCAGCAATAACGGCCATCACTGTCGCTTATGGCTGAAGCTTGCAGTGAAAGGACCGTTGGGGGCAAGGGGCGGGGCTGCACTTTGATTGAGCCGCCCCTGCTCCCCGTGCCAATAAACAGAAACAACTCACTCGCAACAGCGAAGAAGCGACACATTAGTCTTCAAATCGGAACATTGGCACTTAAAATGGCACAGCCTTGATTTGTAGTTTGAAATGGCCTTGAAACCAAACTATAGACACTGGTTGTGGAATTTTAAAACACTTTATGAAAAGAGGTTTTTCTTTATCTTCTGTAACTAAAGTAACGCAGCGGAAAACATTCTTAGAAAAAATCAGAGTGAAAAAGTATTTTTTGCACAAATAAAATGTGTATTTGTAAACACAAACTTTCTTTTGGAGAAAATTTTACTAAGATGTAATATTTATACTCGAGTTGAGTGAACTTCTTTCAAGACGTATAATATTATTAATATTCAACAAATGTACATTTGTTAATTGCTAATGCTTTGTTATTCAAGTATATCTTCCCATAATCATTCAAGTATGACAATTGTCAAAGACCAATGGGTAAGATCATGTCATCATAAAATTATAAGAAAACAAACCTTTTTTCGAGCTTGAAAGCATAAATTTGATGTAAGAGCTGAAAAAATATGCGTAGAGTCGTTCTTTCAACATTATGCTGTTAAATTCTGTGAAACTGAGCATTTTACAGTCTCATAATGAATTTCTTTGTTTTTTTTTCCGGATTCTGTTTTCACAGATTGCCAAAGATTGTCACAAATGAACGTTTGAATAACGGCGATAAGCCCTTTATAAACGATGTAATACTTACAAGTGAAACTTTGAAAACTAACTCAAATTTTTCAATGCTTTGCTTAACTGATTCTGCCTTGGCTTAATATTTTCTTTTACATTTAAAAAAGATTACCAAATCTATTATACATATTCCTGTTTTAAAACATATTAAAAAAAGAAAATCGGTTCGACTTAAAAAGATTTTGCAACAGTTTCATTTGCAAGTGCGTCGTTTTTTTAGAAATACATTTCACGTTTTTTATGATTTTTTGCAGCAGATTTCTTGGAAATTTCAGAGATCAAGCTTGATTTTGCTTGTTTTCGCTTCAGTACCTTAACAGCTGTTAAGAGTGATCGTCTAAGGTTTACGTCTAACTTAATTGCCTGAAAAGTTGAAACCCCATGAACTCTTCTGCGGAACAGCTGACAAGGGGTTGACGCCTCTAGACTTGATTTGTTGACTCAACGGTGAAAACAAAACACTGAGGTTAAGACTAGACTTAATGAACGAAGAATTCCTATCGTTCTTTACTACTTTCAGGATTCAAAAAAACTAAACGTACGTTGATCGTTGAGAAGAGCAGACATTGTTGCGCGGGCGACTGTTTCTCTGAAAAGCAAATTTCACGGTTTATTGGAAGGCGTGTCCGATCAAAGTGGAAGTGTTTGTTCAAGGAGGCAATGGTAACTCGGCGTCGAGGTCGTTTCGCCGGTTTAAGGGTGACTGAGTGGTGGCCTTGGCTTCTCCAAACAGGGACAAGGAACAATTTTGTCATGTCATTTTGGGATTCTCTTCAATTTTCGGTTTAATGTCATTTTGACGGGAAATTGGGTGCTGATTGCATGCGTGAAAAACCAAGACATGGCAATCTAACCGGGTAATTTACGATTGGAGGAGCAAGGAAATTGGAATTCAGAGCCGATGGCAACATCTTCAGCAGTAAACAAGTAAACCAAAGGGAGAAGAAAAGCAGAATGAAGGGTACAATGTGATGTGTGTGAGTGCGTGTTTATGTGTGTGTGTGTTTATGGGCGTGTATGTGTATATTTATGTGCTTGTATTTGTGTATGTGTGTGTATGTGTGTATATGTGTGTATGTGTGTGTGTGTTTATGGGCGTGTATGTGTGTATTTATCTGTGTGTGTGCACGTGTTTATGTGTGTTTATGGGTGTCTATGTGTGTATTTATGTGTGTATTTGTCTATGTAAGTATGTGCGCGCGTGTGTGTGTATATGTGTGTGTATGTGTGTATGTTCGAGTGTTTGTGTCTGTTTGCATGTGTTTTTCGCACGCATGAATATGTATTTCAAAGACAAAGCGTGGGTTAAAAGAACTTGCACTGAAGAACTTTGATGGCGAAACTGACAAGTTGTCATAAACGCGCGTCAAGAGTTTTCTGAATGCAATTTCGAAACAATTGGACAACTTTTATTACACTAATTACACTTGTGGTTAGTGTTCACTGAGTCTGCAAACGGCGAATTTCTGCAAATTTGAACAATAAGGTGCTGTTTGGTTCTATTGTCTATCATCAGAAACGAAAAAAGTGTAATGTCTACCTAGAAGAAATCGTGACATCTAGAAGACGGAAGGAAAACTTCCGAATACAACGTTTGCTGTTTTCAGTACTACTTTTAAAGTCTTACGGGCAGTGGGAACGAAGAAAGACATAAATGTCGTAAGGTTAATGTAACAATTTGTTAGAAACCGACATAAAGTCAGATTACCATTTAATTTGAAACACTGAATTTGATGAGCTTATTCAAACACAGCGAAAAATGAACAAGGTACCGTGCGGATATCGCCTATATAATGGGAGGTCGTCATTCTCGTGACCGATGTAATACGGGTTTTCACTGCGCAATAGACAGGACACGCATGGTGAGTAACCATGTTAACATGTTAGGAAACCGCCCGGCGAAGGGAGTGTCGCTGTTTATGGTGACAGACATTCTGATTCACTTGTGAATCGTCTAAAAATTAGCATAAATTTGTGAAATTTTGAAGTGATGATGTTGGTTTTTTATAGGTAAACTGTAGACGAAACAATAAAACAGAAAGAAAATGTAGAGTTACAAACGTCCATTAGTAAAGTGTTTCTGTACTGGCGAACCCTAACAAGTGTTTGTGAGTACGTAAGAACTTTTCAAAAAACATTTTATGACAAAGGGAATGTCAAAGTACTGATGGGAAACTAGGTAACTTTTTGGAAAAGGTGGATCGTTTTCAAATTCTCAAAATTTTCACAAACGACGTTGAAACGTACGAAAAATGAAAAGTGTTCCTTGTTTCTAGTGTAACCGCATGATCCAAAAAACACGATTGTATGACAGACTACAAAAAATGTTTCGTTGATGTTTCAGACCGCTTGTTTTCGACCGGGTGAACTGCAAGCAATGTAACTAATGAGGTCGCAAAAATAAGTTACTTTAAATAACGCGAAAAAAACGACTGTTCCCACACGGTGAATACAGCAACACATGAAAGAAGCAGTGAATAAAGAACTGGTGAGATTTGTGTCCAAGAAGAGTTTCGTTCCCCCGGGCTTTCACAAAGGTTGTTTTCGTTTCCCAAAGATAGAAAGTACATTTTTGAATAACAGCTGCAAACGGTGAGACTGATGAAGCAAAGATTTCAGAAAAGATTAGCATTTATAAAAATACGATCTGTACCGTTCAGGAAATCTTTGCCTCATACACTTCAATTTTTATTCGTTTTTGGTTTTATATATAAAATATGGTGGGATGGGAATTTCAGCTTCAGAATATTTGACCCAACTTGCTTCTGGTCTTAGAATTCTGTTTGAGATTTGTCGTCCTAGAGCCAATATATGAAAGTTTTAGGTTAAAATCGATGTTTCTGAACTGAACTGGGTAACGGTAGGTAAATTATCAAAATTGTTCAAACCAATTGAAATTGATGTTTTGTTTAAACTTTATGTTAGTATAGGTCAAATTTAATTATTAATCAACAAATTATGATTATCTTACAGGGGCCCGACAGTCAAAGCAAAAATGCGTTTTAGTTTGCATTCGACCCGCAAAATGTTACATTTTCTTTTGCTATGACTGCGAGGTACATGCGAGTGAAAATTGTCTGAAAACAGGAGCGAAATTCAATTTTGGTAGGTCCAAATATACTTCTTGGACATGTTTATTAAAGAAGATCAAATTCTACAATGGCTCATGCAAATATGGATTGAACTACGTTACAAAACAAAATCTATCGGCGAAATATCAGCTAAATTCGATAATGGGCGACAATAATTATAGGTAGGGAGGTAGGTAAAAAGTGTTGAAGACGTAGAATGATAATTCTGGTTGCAGAAAAGCCAATATGCAGAAAGAAAAGCTGTAATTAAAAAGCTATCTGAAAAAAGCTATTTTTGGCAGAAAATCCGTTTTCTTAGTTGTTCCACATGCTTGATACTCCATTTTGTTACAAAACTAGTTGAATCCCCATATTGTGTTTTCTATTTCCAACTATCTCCTCTGCCTGTTCTGTAATTAAAACCTCACTCCGATTCCCAAAGAACTCGCTCACAAGATGTTGCGCTTGCGGAAAAAATTGTACGGCCCGTGAGAACCCGACCCTTTTTACGGCGCAGCTGTAGAGCAGAATTCTTTGTCGGTACCGACGGCTTTCTGTGTCATTGCGACACTTCATTCTCCGTGTCCGTCTCAAGTCATTTCTGACACGCAACGCCAAATTTGAACACGATACCTTCAAGAAAGATTTGGCATTTGGCTCGACAATGCATAGGAATTACCCCATTTTTGACTATTTCTTTTCCTATTTTTTCCAAATTCACGGTTTAGGAATGGTTTCGAGCTCAAGTAGTAGGGTAGAGTTTGAAAAACATTGACGTTATTGAATCTGAACTTTTCAATGATTCTCCGTATTTTTCATATTGGTGAAGGAGTATGAACCGAAGTTTGGTCGTTTCACCTTTTCCATTTCAGGGAAAACTACAATTAACATTGTAGCGCGATTACTCAGTGTGTCACCTGCCAAGATTTCATGATAAACCAAATTTTTCCCGATTGGCTGAGGCGCAATTTTTCAGCATGACGTTGTCAAAAAAGTGCCACGCGAAAAAAGTCGTAGGCATTTCGTAAAAAAAAACCTAACATCATATGATACCTGTTGAAAATGTCGCAAACCGGTGACAATGACTCATTCTCACCGAAGTAATATGAAAATTTTTGCCATTCTACCCACGTATTTTGCTTGACAACGCGTCTCATTTTGAGAATTCCGGCATAAAACTTTCAATCAAACTTTTTCCACCAAATAACTCAGCTTTTTAAAAATTTCATTTGACGAAAAACTCTGCACCCTCCAAATTACATTCATTGCCTTGCGAGCTGCAGTTGGCGCAATTTATGACCTACGCTCTTCGTTGCAGGACCTTTCACCCAAAATCCTTTACGTTATTTACGGACGCTTGTTTGTGTAACAGTTGTAAGCATGCCCATTTTTGGTTTTCAAAACGGATTTCCATTCGCTAGTAGCTTAAAACCGACTTTGGAGAAAAAATTTTTACTTTTTAAATGTTATGTTTGTTTTTTTAGCCCTATACCCGTGACGGTTTTTGCAAATTTTGATTTTTGGGAGTGTTTTGAAGAACCCAAAGGGATCCAAAAAGAACGATAAGAACGACTTTTTGGAAAACTTTTCTAGAACTGGGAAGACAAGACAAGCCCTGCTTTTGACAGCCGAACAGAATGCTTAATGTGTTTTTGTTCTACTCTGTTATGTTTTGCTTGTTATTATTTGTTTTCTCTATTTTGTCCCCTAACTGTATGTGTTTGTAGAGCGTTGTGCCGGCTGACCGGAGGCGAGATCTGTCAGCGAGTGTCAACGAGACGAGGCAACAGCCGAGCGCCGCACCACCACCCATGTTTCCTTTTCTCCTCAAGAATTGAAAATGGTTTTGAGAAAGCTCGCCCGAGCGATGTGGAAAAGGGCCAAGTCAGTGGGCGATTCCGCCGATTTAGAGGGTTCTTCCATAAAAAGATGGCAGTCTTGAATCTAATCTCTACAAGCGATCGGCGCGCTACGTTTTTGAGCGAACGCACCGATCACCTAACTGCGCAATTTACATGACCCAGTTGGATGGAAGAAACGCAATTTCCTCACTTTCTATCAAACTTCCTTCTCTTCAGAAAATGTTGGTTTTCGAAGTGCTTTCTTTAAATCAAACAAGAAAAAACAGATTATGACGTCAAGCATAAAATAAAGTCAAAACGTATTGCGCCGATCGCTTGTAAATGAAAAGCTTTTCGATTCACATATTCAAAAAATTGAAAACACTCTTTAACAGTGGTTTTCTTTTCCTTTTTTTGCCAAAAAAGGCGTAAATCATAGAGAAAGTTTCTAATTTTAGCTGTGTTTGTACTTTTTCTAAAACACTGAATGACATCATTTTGTTACAATCGTAGAACTTGTTTTGGTATTGTTTCTTTTTAAAGTTATCAAAGTGAAAGAAATTGAAAAATCGTTTCCTTAAAATAGATTGGGGCTGATTAACATTTCAAAATTTAAAAAATTTAATTGTAATTATTCAACTTGGAAAACCGCAAAGATTGGCTCGCCTTTGTAAAATGTTCGATGTAAAACTCGGAATTCTAGCAAGCTTAAGTTGAGTGACAAATTTTATTTCGAAGCAAAGATAAAAAGTAAACCGAAAGTTTTGTTCTAAGCATAGAAATACAATAAAATTTTATAGTGTTTGACGGTTATAAAACTCCTAAAAACGTCAAAAACTATGTGATTGTGGAAAAGTCTTTTTTTTTATTTGGGCAGAAAAGAAAAGCTAGTTGGTCGAAACCAATGGAATTCGGTTAATTTTTAACTACTTGTTTATTGCGTTTTAGATCGAAGTAAAATTTTAATTTAGGAAAATGTGGCGGAGTCAGACTTTACCCCGCCCCAGGCCTCTAGATGCCCCACCGTTACCACCCAGAAAGTACGTTAACGTTAAAAATTTAAAATAAAATTCTGGTTTCAGTGTAACAAGTACACTTTCAAGACCCGGGAAAGATGTGGAGGTTCAAAGACTCCGAGCTGACATTGATGCTGTAAGATTTCCAAAATCGGTATAACTCAAAGAAATGTTTAGTTATCGAGGCAACTTCACATGGTGCGAGCCCAGCTGGAGTCCCAGATTAGAGACGATGCCATTAGACCATACAGGTGGGTCGGAAAAGGAGATAAAGTATGTGAAATTCGAATCTTCAGTGGATTTCCCTTTAAGGCGTTCATTCTCGCGGGGGCGTGTGTGCTTTCCGAGATATCAGTTTACCAAACGCTGTGAGACAAAATGACAAAAACGCAAAAGAAAACAGTTGTTGCTTAGAAATATTGTGCATAATTTGTGAAAGGCGAGGGCTATACATAGTGATTTGAGTGAGGAGAGCGTAGAACATTGATGATGTTGTCCAATTCTATTAAGGAGTAGCAATCTTCCAGGCGAAATTGTGTTAGTTGAAGTTGACCGAAGCTTTTATTTTGAAAGGCAGGGAAGGTAGAAACAGATTTATCGAAAGGAATTTTTTTGTCCCAAAAAAAGGAACAAAAAACTGTTCACTTTAGCTCATTTTTCATAGTTGTTTTTGTTTAGCTATTGTTTTGAAGTATTTGTTTTGAATTGCATTTTACGGAAAAAATGTGACTGTTTATTTTATTCTTTTAAATTTGCTAAAATATAATTTTTCTCTAACATTTTAACAACAAAAAGTCCAGGTGTTGAGAAAATTCATCCTCTGAATTCGGATTTGCAGGAGAAAATAGACTTTTTTTTACAAACAGCTTTCTTGTTTTTCATCTAAGAGTGTATTGTTCTTAGCACACCAAGTACAAAAATAGTGAGAAAGAATGTTGAAAACACACACTTAGGTTTTCCTTCTTAATCGAATTTACTGAAAAGGGGGCCTTGAGATTCCACGCATATGGCAAATCTCAAAAAAAAAAAATTGAAAAGGGCTTTCTATAAACATATTTTCTGCAAAGAACATTTTGCCAACTAGTAGTTAAAAATAATCAAATAGCACTAAAACGACATCCACTAAGTTGAAAGCAAATTCCAATAGGTTTTGAACAAATTCATCTGAAACTTAAAAATAGTATGCGTAGCTTTAATGAATAAAATTGAACTAATGAACTGATAAAATAAGTTGTCTTTAATTACAAATTTTTGCTTCTTTTGAAACGATTCTCTTTAATGAACCACAATTCATCCCAGGGCCAGCAAACAAGCTTGCAAGCTTTTGTTTTGCTGATGTTAATAAATACCGCAAAAACTGAAGCGCCGTGAAGATCGAGCACATCAGATCCATCAAACATGTTTGTTTCTGGCAATCCTCACACAATCTGGCGGCATCACGGTTTGATTGGGAATTGTTTACGGAATAATGTTTCGGCAGTGAGTCATGATCATTCACAGGGCCGATTCCCCGGACTCGCGTCTGTCGACTGTCCTCTTCTCCCCCGTCTCGAACCACGAAACACCCACGCCGCTTCCGACAAAAGTTAATTGTCCAGGTGAGCCTTTTAATACTTTATGAATGGGTGGGCGACGAGAGTGCATTCATATGTTTCAGCATCAATGCGTCCTTTTCTCATCTCATAACTTCACTGAAATGAGAGATATTGCGTTTTTTCTCTTTCCAGCGGTTATTACTAACAGTTTGGGCTGGAAGAGCTCATCATCGCCATTTTAACGATGCCCTATTGTGTAAGCAATTGCGTTTTCAGCCCCACTGGCTTATTCTCAAGCACCTCGAAATTCAATTGCTGACTTTTTCGAACAGCATCCCGCTTCCACTTTTGCATGCGCAAAATTTGCAAGTGGCCACACACCATCCTTCGGCCCCCAAGTGCATTTCGATGTTTCCAAATTTGCGGAACAATGTCATTCAAACAATGACGATTCGTATGAAAAGTCTAGACAAATTTACAACACTTCCTTAAACAATCAGAAACTCCGATGAATTTCTATGAAATATACACCACTCACTTTTATTTAAAGAAATATGTACGAAAAATTCAAGTTCGTTTCATTATTTCAAGGCAGTTTTACAGTTTTCTTCTTTTCTTTGTTTTTCTGTTTAAGCTGAAATTTTTGCATGGTCTTTGATCTTCTCTACCAAGACAAGACAAAAACACTTCTAGACAAACAATAGACGACGAAAAATTTATTAAAAACCAGTACAATGCAAGTACAACCTACATCGTTATTTCTAGCTTCTTTAATTTGACTTTTTTTTTCGTAAAATTGACCTTTTCATTGCATTTTATAAAAAAAAAACAGGTTAAACTTTTGAAATTTCACCCCTGTGTTTTTTGTTTGTTTTATTTTTTTGAAAACGAAAAATTGAGTTGTTAAAAGGTATCCAATGATCTTTTTTTAACTAGACACACAGCACAAATGAGTATTATTCTATTGATATTGAGATAAACAAACATGGGAATAGAATTCAACGATTAATTTAAAAAAGTTTAGATTCCTTTTTTAATGTAAACTTTAGTTCAATTACAGGATTAAATTAAAAATTGGATTCTAAGTATTTTTTAAATTAAAGTTTGAATTATATTTTCATTTTTTTTGCTGTTTATTGGGTTTCTACAACATTCGAAACAATTTGGATTTTACTGCAAAACGTTAAACATAAGGGCTTTTCAGTTCACAGTCAAAAGAATCACTTGCTAAGAATTACAATTAGAAAAACAAAAAAATTTGGAAAAAATGGTTGAAAAAAACGAAACAAGGAACAGATCTTAGATTTTCGAAAAGCAAGGCTATTCTTTTGTTTACAACAAGATTAACTTTCGAATCACACGGAATGTGTGGTTTTTGGTGATGCATGAAATACACGAAAGCCGTGACAATTCGACCCCGCGCAAAATTTGGCTTTTTTAGGTTATGCAGATACTTATAAGCGATCTTAACCCTAACATCAGTTTTACTACTTCAAACCCTATTTTTCCGCTTTTATTTGCAAAACGCAATGTAATTCCCGCGCTTAGCACTGTTTTGACCAGAGATAACACACAGACCTATACACAGAAGTCCCCTATTCTTTCATTTACGTTGGAGATCGATTAGCTGATAAAAATTGGTGGGTGGCGCTGGTTTCAGCGAGGCGTTCACTACCGCATTAAGATTAGACGAAGCTATATCCGGTTTTCTAATCGCCTAGAGTCTGGAAAACTGTTTTCTGAAATCTTATCCTCAGGTACGAAGCCGTCTTCGAGAGCCAGCACTATGCGGCGTCACTCCTGTTATCCGATTCCTCCGCGAGACCTTCAGGAGTCGTCTGCTATAAACATGTGAGTGCAACTTTGGATCCTTCTCATGTTCCGTCTCGTCCACATTTTTTGAATCAAACTTATTTTTCCAATGGAACTCCTGCTAGTTTTGTCATACTAGTTTCATTCCAAAGTTTATGGGGTCGTAACATTGCACCTAGCTACTTTATCAGCTACTGTGATGATTCTCTGATGTTTACAGAAGCGATGAGTTGAATGCTACAAAACAAGTTAAGAACCCAATGTCTGGGTACACTTGCATGCTTATCATAGTTTTCATACTTGTTATCATAGTTTGCGCTAGTTTTGTTTGCAAACTTGTGGAACTTTTCGCCAATATGGAAACCTACGTAAAAAATAGAAAACCAGGAAACCGATGGTTTCGAAAAAAAAAATGATATGAGATTATTTTCGATTGGGCACCCTTACATCGTCACCAAATTGCCAAATTTGATGGATCATTTTTCGAGGAGTCGAGGATCATTTTTAATTACCCGTAATTAGTTAATTGTCAAACTTCATGCAGTCAAAATTAGTTTAACGTGGTTATGTTCAGATTGGCGACCTCTTTTCAAATTTTGGAATCGTTTATCACAAATCGGAACAAATGCTAATCAGAAATCTAGGCCAAATATGAGTCTTACTGGTTTTTACTATGCAAGTGTTAAAAAGTCTGAGGACAATGTCACAATTATATGTATCCTAGACGACTAACACATACAACGTTATGAAAACATTTTTACAATTTAATGACATTTGCTTCTACGACGCATTAAAAATTTGAACCTATTTGTCTATACTTATTGAACAAAATTATGAGAATTATGAATAACCAAGACAAATATATGAAAAAACAATTGCGGCGAGACCCTTAAAACAGAACAATATGACCTTCGTGAGATATTTGGTTTCACGGTCTCATTTTTGGGTAAACGAACACTTTTTTTGTAATCCGCTTCTTTTGCTTTTGGGTTGTTTTCAACTTTTGTCCAAGCCATCCGATCATATTTCCTTCAGTCATTGAACTTTAGGTGTTTGTTGGCAACGTAAATAAGTATCGAACTCTGTCCACAAAGATTAAGATTCTAAGAATAGACTCATACTTTGTGACCACATTATGTCTTAGTTTCAAGAAGAATTTGTTTGAGAAATGTTTTCGTTTCAGGATGTCGGTGACCGTTCCTTCAGCCACTATTCTTGTTCCAAGAGTGAAAAGAAGAGAAACTTTTTCAAAGGCTGACAAAAAAGTTTACCGAAGATGCAGTCTGGGTTCTAGAGCAAGCGGTAAAATATTTCCAGAAACATCCTGTAATTTCCAAATTTAGAAGTTGGATCAAATTTTCCTCCACCTAAACCTGCCCGAACATTTGCCGAGACTTTGGAAACCGTTCTCGCCAGGAGAATTTCACAAGTACCTTTAAACAACTTACAAACAGGTTAAAATATAATTTCACGATTAAAATTTTTCAATTTTAGATCAACCACTCAAGGAGGAGAATTATGGAATCGCTCATCTGCCTACCAGCAATGGAGACGATTTGGCAAGAGTTATCTGCGACAAGTTTGCAAATGGACAGTGTTGGGTAAGCTAACTAGAAATAAAAATTTAAAGAGCTTTTCAGTTTACAAAAGAGAGTGATGTATACTTCGTAAACTCTTTCTCGAATATCTCTGGTGAAAACAGCGAGAAATGTTCTGCAATCGCCAGTATAAATGATGCCTTGCTGCAGGTTCCAGCTGCTGCTTTTATGTTCAGGTAAGAACTTACAAATTTCCAATTTCTAACGTAAAAGCCAACAGATAGCAGCCAGAGCCATTTTGCACGCCTTAAAACAGTTCGATGGGGGGGGGGTCTGGGGTTTATTTTTTGATTTGGCTCGACCCGGTAAAGCAGGCTCCTAAGCTGATAACAGGGTTTAATTAAGCCGATAGTAGAAATGACAAAGTGTATTTTTGAATTCGCGCATTTAAGGAGACTACAAATTTTAAAATTTAAAGGGTGTCCATTTACGAGCAATATGCCAACGTAATCAACTCATAGATGTAACGACGATGACAGAAAATGTAAAAAAAAAAAACTATTAAAACTTTTTTTTATTGAACTGCGTTGCCTAACTTTTCCCGTCTTTATCGGTTTTTTTCTCCGAGCATTCTTGTGTGCAGACAACAAGGTGTCATTTTTGTTTCCTATGTTTCACCTCACACGTTGTAAATGATAGAGAAGTCGTAAATTCTCAGCAGATAGCGGTGCGTTCGCTCTGTTCTAGATGTTGGAACTGGAAAAGGGCACATAGAATAGCTTTGAGCACTCTTTAAAATTGAAAATAGTTCAGAATTTTCAAGTTCTTACAAGAAAAACAAACCCTTTTTAACAAAGTGAACGAGTTATGAAAGTTTGTTGGGCAACCTGTTGCCCACGTCTCTTTACTACGAAAACGTTTTGAAAGAAAGTCGTCATTTACATTCAGAAATTCGTTTACTTTGCGCAGGTGTCCTAATGGAAATGTTTGCTCGAAGTTCATAAAAGAAGCGTAAGAAGCCGTGTTTGAACAACGTCACCGTGTGCGATCTTTTTTAAACTACCCATGTTGTTTGAACTCTTCCCGTAAAAGTAACCCCTGTTGGTTTCGCCTAAGAAAGACATACTACCGATTTTTTGACAAATAAACTACAAACTTGCCCAATCAACGTGGTTCAAGGCGCTAAAATATTCACAAGTTGACTTTTCCATGGAATCACAAGATGTGATTACGTAGCTGTCACCAAGGCATCCTGCCAAAAATGTCCCAAATGCAGCCGCCGCGCGATGCGCAGGCGGAAATAGTGTGCATCTGGCCGAGACGCAGAGAAAAAGCGACTTTTGTCGCATTATCTTTTCAGAGGCATTTCTGGTTCCGGAAAAAGTCACTTGGCCGAAATCGCATGCCTGGATGCTGCGAGAAAACTCCATGTTAACGGCAGTGCGAGGGCCATTCTCACAGCCTCAATAACCGCTCTCCGCCCAATGACTACTATCAACTCTCGAAGAAACAATCTTTCAACAAGAATGGTATCACCTTCCTCTGATTAGCTGATCTGTACCTTCAGATCCACCACTTCGAGTTGCACCATCGTCAAGGAATGATTGCCAAGATCCGCCTTCGCCATTTCCTTCTCGAAGCACCAAGTCGGTCGAGCAGAGCAAACGTGTTTGCAATGCTGGCGTGTGAGTTAAAAGATAGTGATAAAGGTTTCCATATAGATAGCGATGTATATCATTATTTCTTCAGATCGCTTCCGACTTACTGGCTTTCACCTAAGAGAGGAGTACTCGAACTACGGTAACTTAGAAGACTTCAAGTCTGCTCTAACCACACTGGGAATCTCTGTTCAAGATGTCTTTGCTGTAAGTACATATATAATATAGTTACCGTAACGTTGTTTAGGTACTTTCCGCTTTAACCCTGTTGAATAATCTCTGCTTTAAAGAAATCAAAGGCTTTGTTGATATTGAAAACATAGGAGGTAAGAATTGTCGGACTAAAATGAATGCAGAATTTTTCAGATCTGGAAGATGCCGCTCATCTTCTAGGAGTTTCGTCTTTATCACTATACCGCACAATTCTCAATGGATCTCTTTCCGAAACGACAATTATTGAAGTACATTTGTTAAGTTTGAAAAACATAGCGGTTTTTAGACTCAGCAGAACAGAGATGAATTGGCTGCTGCAATTTACTCAAGACTTGTTTTTCTGATAATTTCGAGGGCGAACCGAATGTTGGAGGCGGTTTTTGAACCAACGGATACAAACAGCACTTTCAATGATTCTGGTGAGTTAATGGAATCCCACTAAAACCTTGTTGGTATTCCAATACTCACGGACTTCATTAGACACACGCGGGATCGGAGGTTGAAGCATTTCCTATTTGGTGAACATGAAATACCGTAAATTTTAGTTCCGACAATAGATACTTAGCTTTACCCCATTAAGGTTTCAATCCTTCTCACATTTCAAGTTATTGATATTGCTCTGTTCCTTTTGAAACCTGACAAAGATGATAAACTAATGCATGATATTTTGAAATGATGTGAACGGTTCACTGTAGATTCCGCATATTTTGAAACCAAATAATGTAAGATACTTATATTTTGTTGGAAACCCGTTACCTATGTGCGATTTGTCCAAGATAGTTCATATTTGGCTTTGGCGATAGCTCCTTCTTGTTGTCTAGCTTTTCTAAATTTTGAAATTTCTGCGGTTTAGGGCCAACTGTGCTTTATGTGAGTGACCCGATAATCAAATTCTTTGGATACAAACATTGCTTTTGGCCAACTTAATCTCCGACTTACCTTAGTAATCTTTGGTTTTTTAGTTGCAGACGCAAAACAGAAATAAAGCTAAAAGTGACACTTTACTTTCGAACTGAGAAAGTTAATATTTTTATCAAACTTTAGAACTTTTGGACTTGGGACCAAGACACAGTGATTAAAGTCCTTAAATTCAGATAATCAAACGTTGAAAACCCGAAGTAAATTAACGAAGGGCTGTGAGAAAATGTCCAATTGAGTGAATAAAACTAATACATTCTTTTAAATTGTTCGAAACCACACCAAGCACATTTAACATGATTCAAATGCGATTTTGAGTAACTTTCTTTTTTTCAGGTATCAGCATTGGCTCTGGAAATCCTAACGCTATTCTAAGAATCATCGACATTCCTGGTTACTCAAGGGCGTCAAATAACTCCCTAACTGAATTACTTGTAAACACCATTAATGATTCCTTGGATGGCAGAGATAACAAAGAGGTATGAATGTTCAAAAGGAATTTTAAGTTCAAAAGATTCAGGCTAAGAGGTTGCTACAACAAATTGAAAGAACACAGGAGTCGGGAGAAAACAGCACATTCGGCAGGTTGAGAATAATTTGCACAACTTCGAAAAAAACCGGTTTTCAGATCTGCAAAAACCATTGGTCACTGTGAAGATCGATTCAGCGTCGAATACAGTTTATCAAAAATGCACAGTAGAAATAGCAACATCATATCCAAAGAACTAGTGAGTGAACCCAAACCATTCAAAAATTTAAATGTTTGAGGTTCGGTTATTTGACTCCCGGTGTTGTTCATTCCCCTTTGTTCACAAGTTGTTTGCCAACGACTTGGAACAAGTGAAGGAGAGCTGCGATAACTTTACACCAAAGGCCGTATTGTTCACCAAGGATGAGCCGACTGTTGTTCAAAGTGTGCTTTCTTTGATCAGGGATCTCCAGACACAAGTGGATGAGTGCGAAACGAAAACAGTCTACTGTCTCAAGGTGTGTCAGAAATATTTCTGTTAAAGGGCAATTTTGAAATTCACCCCCCCCCTCAAAATTTTTTGGCATGTTATATCCCAAATTTATGTTTATAACAGTCCTAAATGAAGAGAAGTGAGAAAAAATTTTCTTCGTGAGATCAATATTGATTAGCTTCCCCTTTATTTACATGCAGTTTTAAGACTTATAATTCCAATTGTTCGAGCCTTGTGAGAATGATGCGACCCTGGCAAAAATAGATTTGGCTGAAACTGTGAAAATTAGTTGGTTGGGATGCAAATAGCCGCAAATCATACATCTTTTCACACCTTGACACCTTAAGGTCGTTAAGGAGTCGTTAAGGTCTTATGTTCTTATCTCACTTCAAACTTATCCTTTTTGACTTAAAAAAAGCAATCGACAGCCAATTTTACAACGCATAAAGTTTGAAATTAGAAACAAAACAGTTTCTTAAAGTTCTATATTTACGAAATCCTGTCCACCGATCGTACGTTGAGACTGTGATTTTCGTTTTCCACGCGTAATTTAGGGTCAGATACGGCTTTCGATGCTGAATTTCCAGAACACGAAAGTTATGCACAATTCGATTGAATATTGTAACTTCGTTCTGGAATTTTGCAATGAATGCGCTAAACATAGTCAAAAACGGAAAATTAAAAAAAAAAAAAGCAGTACAGCCATCAGAAAGAGGCCCCAAAAATACCCCTGGATACCAACTTTTACTTATCAAAAGTGCAAAACAACTGTAAACCAACGATTTTGTGAAGAAATTTTCGGAAAATTCACGATTATAAGGGTTTCATTCGTTTTGCTGTAACCCCAGTCTGAAGCATTGGTTGACTTTTTGGAATTCGGGTCCAATTCAGTGGCAAAGTTTATTTCCATAATTAAATACCTATTAAAAGATTTGAACGTCTTAAAACAGCACATACAACTATAAGAAACTTTTTTTTCAGTCAAATGAGCGATTAGAGTACCAAAGAATAACCGACGACTACATAACAGAGCAACTGTCCTTGTTTCCATCATCTACTGACGGGCATCTGCCAATCAGGTTCACTTCCTGCTCTTCCAGACAAATGTTTATTTTTCAGTCTGATCTCACCCACAAGCATCAGTGTCTACGACATTCCCGAAGTTCCACCTTCAAGAAATTATGAGATCCGGGAAGGGAAACTCCACAAGTTCCCCCAAAGAAGAAACATGGTCGTAGACCATGTTGGTAAGTGCTCAGACAAGAATTTTGCAACTTCCTCAATTGGCAGATCACGCAAGTGGAGTGACGCTTTCCGCTGGGGAAGTGGTCAAGGCTGTTGGATTCAAAGGAGAGTGCTATGTTGTTGAGAATGGGAGAGGAACGAGGGCGAAGGTTCCAGTTTCCTTCACTGAGAAGTCTCTGCCTCCCACTGAAGGGTTCAACATCTGATATATTGAAATTACTGTTGCCGCACAATATTTTAATGAGAATGATAAATATCTAAGTTTTTCCATAGTTTGTCAGTTTTTAAACCTACTCCTCAACGTTCATTTTCATTAACAACATTCATAATTCAGTTCTCTTCCCCTCCAGCCCCCAACTATGGAATTTCCCAAATTCGCACTGATTGGGGGGGGGGGGGGGCAAACCGAACGTGGGAACCATAGCACTTTAGGGGATTAAAACTGAATTTCGCCCGAAATCTGTGTGTTATACCAGGAAAAATACAGGTGGTGCCGATGTAGATGAATCAACATTGGTACAACATTGATAATTTGTCGTTGTTTTTCATTATAAAGTAAAAGGGAAATTAAATTTTTGGCTATTTACACAATTAAGTATGATCTTTCAATTTTTCCTAGCTGTAGAACAAGAAACTCGTTTTGTCCCTGTACTGCCTGAACCCATAAATTTTAATTTGACTGGACATTAATCTTTGAAAACATTCGCTGTTCGTTCCAATCACTTTTTGTCTCAAAGAGATCAAAAGTTTTCATCAGTTCAAAATCCTTTGGATTGCTGTTGCTTCAAAGGGCCACTTTTGGCATAATTCGAATGACACTCTTAATTGGTTAAGCTGAAACTCATTTTCCCCTGACGTCCATCGCCATGCTAATCAAAATGCTAAGCTTAGTTAAGTCGCAAGGATCATTACAACAAGGACATCAACAAGTTCGATGTAAAACGTCAACATGAGAATTTGACATTCAACGATGTTGAAATTCTCAAATCCCTGTTTAAGTTTGAAAATACTATTGTTGGGAACATGCCAAAACAGTTTCTTTGGAGTGCAGCTTTTCTTTATTTCAGTGTATGCCCAGAGCTCAGAACGTTTATGGGAAACTTCTAAATCGGTGTTTTGTAAAGTTGAAAAAGTCTTGTGACATTTGTCACACAATTGCCTCATGATAAGGCAATTAAAAATCAATAAACACTGCTGGCCGCAGAAACTAAAAAGCTGACTTTTGACCTTCTTTGGTTCTAATTACGCCGACCACTGGCTTTTTTCCTTGTGTGATAACCCATTCATTCGACATTTTCATTTTGTTGTTTACCTTTGCCCCCGAAAGTTTTATTTTCACATACGTTAATTCCAGCAGAACAACAATTGGGTAAAAACTGTTGGAGAAGGATCAATCAGTACTGTTACGGAGTAAAACTACCCAGTTGGTCCTTCAGGTAGGTTATCAATTAATTTGGTTTTGTTTTATCACTAACTTTTTCAAAGTTTGCACTAAAGGTTTATAGAACTTTTTAGTTTAACCGCTGTATCTTATAAGCATAAAATAGATTAAAATCTCGGGTGCCTGAAATCGGGCGAACTCCTGTGGGGTTAAAATTACTTTTACTTCCGTTAGGCCTTTTTAAAAACTAGTTTTTCTCAATCTTTCGAAGTAGAAAAAGTAAAATTTCGATTTAAAGAAACAATTTTATAATTTGTACAGTGCGATAGACCGCCAATCTCACCAGAATGTGAATTCCATTCAATTTTTCGACCTTGCCTATGAATTACTTTCCTGTTTCACTTCTGAAATACGGAGATTCGCAATGTCACCTTTTCCATTTGGTTTTGTTAACCCGTTTTTCATATTTGTTTGTTTTTTTCTATACCGTTTCCTATATTTTGTAAAACTGCGCGCTTTTTACAAGACTCGCTGAGTTTAAAGAACGGCTGTCAAAACGAGGGCACTTTCGCATCGCAGTATAATAGTTTGCTAGGTTGCGGAATATTGAACTTTTCAATTGAAAATTTAAAACACAAAAATGTGAAAAAGCATAAAAGTTATTTGAATCCTTAAAACTACACAAAAATGATAGAATCGAAAATGAAACCCCAATTTTCACAAAGAATCCGTGATTTTCACAGAGTTACCGCAGACATGAAACTCGTAATATTTCTGTTCAAATCTGCGTCAAATCATCAAACATTATTTGCAACTGATGTTCAACTTTTGTTTGCTGTGTTCGGATCGTTCCTTGATCTTCCCTGGTTCCAAAGCACTTATGTAATCTTCCGAGATTTTGAGCTTTCTCGTTGACCTGGCCTTTTTTGCCAGAATACCGCACTTCCTTCCCTTCCACTCTCTTTTGACAATGTTGGGATGGATGCAAGGTTAGTCCGCGCACTTCCGGCGCCGGATGCGTTGGCGGAACCGCAGCGAACCGTGTCCCATTGAAAAGCCCACATCAGAGCCTGCAAAACTACAAAAACATGATATCTGATACTTTCATCTCAAAAACAAATATATGCTTGAGAGGTTTCGTTTTCAAAATGGGATCCAGTTATCTTTAGGCTTCATGTCAAGTTTCATCAAGAGCAGGGTGGCCATTCCGGGCTTTATGATGCCAAAGGGCGGCTAATGTTCCCGGATGGCTGTGCTAAAAAGAAAATGTGATTCCATTGTAGCCTGCAACGGAAATAGCAACCATTTCCTCATGGCCTTCAAAAATTCCAATCATAAAACTGAAGGACAAAGAACTTTTTTGGCGATTGTTCTTTTAAAAATTTCTTAGTTAAAGCGTTTTTAGTTATGGAGACAATTTTCTTCTTAAAAATTCAATAAACTTATACAAAGCGCCCCAATTCGTTCTGGTTACCTGGGACACCCGGAACAATGGCCACCCCTGCAGCTATTAGTTCCCGTCCTCCGTTTCAGGAAATTCCGCCCCCTAATAGGACATTTCAGTTTGCATGTCTGCATTCTTCGTGCAAAATGTGGGAGTCATTGAAAGGGCGACCCACAGCTATCAGGTTCTCTTGTTCCTTCCGCCCAGTTGTTGTTTTTCAAAGAAACGCCGAAACATTCTTACACCAGTCATTCAGCCGGGACCACTTCTTAATGGTGTCTCGGATTGTTTCTTAAATTGTTTCTTTGAAACTGATGTTTTCAATTTTGAGCGCCGTTTTTCACAACCTGGTGCATTTCTTGAAAGTGAACTAAATCATTAGTTTTGAAATTTTGTTTTAAAAAAAACCTCTTAGCTCAAGGTCTCGTTTTAGCGCCTAATGGGTCTGCCCTCTGCCCAAACGGAAGTTTCGTATCTCAATTTCCCAAAATTTTTCACGTCCCTTTTTTAAAATTTTTCCAAGTTCAGTTCGCTACATTCAAAAGTTTGAACAGTTTTCCGCAACACTTGTGATTCCGGTTTTTTTGGAACGAAGCTCACGTGATTCCGGAAGTGGTTTTAGACTATAAAGCACATTCTTGGGCAGTCGTTTTTTTTATCCTTTTTTTGGAGGTATGGCATGTTCCAAGAAACAAAAACATTAAATGTTTAATTTCACAATTGAATCCTTATTACTTTCATATCTTTTACACATTTAGACATAGTTTTCAGGGCCAGGCTGACCTGAAAAATTAGCCCGGCCCGCTTCAGGCCGTCTACTCGGACCACCGTTATTAAAGTGTTTGAGGGTTTTAAAATTTTAACGTTAGCTCAAATAGCGGTTAGAGGACATTTTAGTTTGGCGAATTTACAAACCGGGCCGGGCCGACACTTTTCTAGGCCCGGCCCGCGGGCCGGCCTCTCTCGTGAGAACTATGCCTTTAGATGTGTATGTTGCCCCATAATGTTTGGATTTTTGGATAAGAATAACAGTTTTTGACTTTATTTTTTAACATTTTTCTTAAATAATTATGTGTATAACATTATTTGAATCATCGTTACGTAATGTCCACAGTTAAGTCAAAGAAACCTCTGCAAGAATTGGTGTAGTTTGGAGTTGCTTTCCTAAAAGAGCTAAGGCTTCTAATTTGCAAAACTTCTGAAAACACTTTGTAATGAAACCAAACTGCCGTATAAAAGGCACCCACACTACAGACAATCTAACGACAATTCTCAGCTCTTTCCACATAATTTAAAAGAACAGTTAATTAGTGCGTTCTTTCAAGAACCCCATTACACTCTCAAAACCTCGGCTCTAGACTAATTCTGTTTTTGTCCCCATCTTTGATTAGTTCCCGTAACTCTCGTGCAAAATTCATACAGTGGTGTTCCCACATTCGACATTCCTCGTGGTTATAGTTCATGGGAACGTTCAAACTTTCATATCTAATCACAATACGGATTCTATTTCTAATCACTGTTTCTGGTTTTTCGATTTATACTCTTTCTCACTTCAGAATGAATCAAAGACATGTTCGTGACCAGTCCCACCCCTCCAATTGACCACAAATGAAATTCTTGCGTTTTCTGGGGGAACAACAACCTTTAGCGGATGGTGCTAGCCGGAAATAGACGACAACCGATTTTACGCCTTTGGAAATTTTATTTGAAGCGATTTTTCCTTGACCTGGAGGTGGCTTCGAACAGTGGAGTCTGAAAAACTCTGGTTCGACGAATCTCTCCCTTTTGTATAATTTTTCAACAATGGTAGCACATTTTTGTTTATTGCTGACTTTAATTTTTCAATTTTTATTTTTGGCGAAAAATGCTGCATTGTCAAAACTTGATGAAAATCAATATTAAAAAGACCCAGTTACTATGAAGAAAAATGGCCACCTTTGATCGTTGAAACAAATTTTTCCTTTTAAATAATGCTATATTTATAGGTATAAACAATAAGTTTTAGGCGAAAAATGTGAATGCATGCACCCAAAATTGTTAATCTATCCAACGAAACACGAGTTTTTTGCGAACATAAATCACTCTTTTAATGCCAAATTTACATTGTATTAAAATATGCTTCATAAAGATGTAACAATGCTTCGAACAGTTTTCTTGAAATTTCTTTTTACATTTTAGAAATTTAACATTTTTATGTGAAATACCGTACCAGATAAAACAAAACAGGCTGAAAATTTTTCACATGTACATGGACTTAAACGAAATTTCTTGGTACGCAACTTTTATCCAAAATTCATTTCTGCTTGTGGGTTTTTGAAACCTCAAACTCAACATTCCTGATTCAGATTTATCTTGATAATCGTTCTAACTTTGAATATGATTTTAGCTTGTTGGCTTTTGAAACCTCACATTCAATAAACAAACATAGAAGTTGAGTAAGAATCCAAGTTAGCTATATTGGATTTATCTTGATACTCTTTAAACCAAATAATTTCTTTTGTGACGGCTTTAAAGAACCTTTTTCGAACATTTTCATCTTGCAACCGCGCATCCAACGTGAAGTGCTTAAGAACGAAACGACTAGTGCACTTCCCTGAAGATGGATTCAATTATGTTTTTCGCAGGAGCGTTTCCAGATGACTGCGTTTTGATAAGCGAGTTAGCCAACAAACCGAAGCCCTCTTGGAAAACAATTTGATCCCCTGGGATTTCCCAACCTTTCCCCCCCCCCCCCCCCGACATAACATTTCAAATACTTGTCGACAACCCCCTCAAGTGTTTTGTCTCATTGATGTGTGCTAAGTGAAGGGCTGCCATCCTTTCATTGTTCTTAAGTGACAAGTGGCCATGTGACAGCTTAGTGATAGTAGGAAAACAAAGTTTTTAAAGCTTCTTTTGTTTTTCTGAGATCTGTTTTTTTAATTTTTTTTGCAGTTTCTTTGCCTTTAGTACTTTTGCTATGCGTGGGTGCAAGAGTCGTTTATTGCACATCGTGCGTAGCGATTTCGACACAATGCATTGAAAATGAGGACAACCCGGAACAAGGGTATGCCAAACAATTCTATGGAAATTTTTGACAACAGAGGCTACTGTAGTATTTTTTTGATACCCCCTCCCCTATTTTTGTAATAATGTTTAAATTTTAGTAAGCTCTAAACAGAGTGTCACCAAGCTCGTGGAAACTCTGCTGATGAAACCCAGCTGAAACTGATATAGTCGTTTTTACCTCATTTTTTGAACATGAAGAAATTCTTGATATTTCAAGGGACAGAAGCTGTAAACACACAAATGTTTTTCTGAAGTATACTCGAAATTGTTCTGTTTAGGCGCTATTAATTCGCCAGTTAAGGTCAAGTTTTTGCATAGTTGTAACCGTGCAAAAACGTATTTCAACTCTCTTGTTTATAAAACTAACGATTGAATATTTTAAAAATCAGTGACATTTTTAATGTTATCATGGCTTTATCAAAAGTCCAATGCGTTTCCAGAGGTCATACACTGCGGTGGAAAACTATGGCCCCACCCCTTAAACCACCATTATCTTGCTTGAACGAAATTTTCATTTTACGGCACATGTCTCATTAAATTCTGCGTGTTAGAAAACCCTATTATCATATGTTACATTATAAATTGTTCAATAAGAATATTGATTTATCGACTTTTCAGCGTTTTCGGACCGGTGCAAAACTATGGCCCCACCTTGCTCAAAACAGTTCTTTGGAGGTATTTGAAGATTCTGGTTGCAATTTTATTATTTTACTTAGTTTTTTCAACAATTTTGGGAATTGTAATTGAATATAATCAGTTTTCAACTAGATAGTTTAATTATTTGCTAATCATACATTTAAAAAGGTTGATGTTACTAAAGAAAAATTGCTTTCAGCGAGACGCCGCGTCCCAAATTCCACCATAATTAACGCTCGGGGCAGATAACCCTGTTTTTTTCTTACCTCCTAAAATTTGCTTTGAAAATTAATTTCCACTGCATTTTCCGAAGTTTTACTTTTGTGCAGTTTCAGCATTAAAGTGTTACTTTAGAAAGTGCAAAAAGTAGCTGTAGCTTATCTCGGAGCTTTATTGGGAAACTTTTTGATAAAAGTTTAAAAAAACAAAAAGAAACGGATTCATTTAAGGTTTCCATGTAGGAAATTTACTACTAAGGATCGCGTCATTTTGAGTGCAAAACATTTCTCGGAATTTTTTGCACTTTCTAGGTCTTCCCGTATGGGTCACCATTTTAATCGGCTTAACTGAAATTGAAACTGTGGTCCCTTATTCGTACCTGATTTTGTGTAGACTCGTGAGACCCGCTTTCCATTAGTTCATTGCGTGGATGTCTAATAGACGTATCGGCCATCATCCATCACTGCTCATTCAGCGACTGTGGGCCGAAGCCGGCCAACCAAGCCTGCGACTTTTTTGAGTGGCTCTGCAGTACAATATATAAATAGAAAAATATGTATTTCATTGTTTCAAAAATTTAAATCAGTTCTGTGAAAACAATGTAAAGTCATGCTAATTTCCCATGTCCTCTTTGTAGTCTTTTGATCCGTGTATTTGTAGTTTGTAGAGTTCAAGCCCAAGACATGTCCCAATTTTTCATTATGAGAAAGGGAAACCATAGAAAAGATCAGTCATTTCCCACGAAAGGGCAGTTCCTTTAGAAGTCTGGAGAAGAACCTTTGATCCTTTAATTAACAACAAATATAGCCCCAAGCCAACATGTTCTATATGATTTGCGCTCGGCAAAAGTTCGTCTAATGTTTGTTGTTAATATTCAGGACGGTTCATTTAGTGAATTTTGTCCTCTTCCTCAATTCATGCATCAAATTTTTTTGTTATGTATGTTTGCTATGAAAATAATATTTAAATTTAGTTTCAAACAGTCCAAACTGCGGCTCAATTTTTATTGTTGTTTTTAAAGATTTGTTGAGTTTAGTTATTTGTTGGTTGAAAGGAAAAGCACGAAACCAAGAAAAATCCAAATTCTAAACAATCGATTTCCTTTTTCATTAACAGTTAAATTTTTTTAATAGTTTTGTTATTTCACATAGGCTTATTCAAACTGTTTCTGTTTTGATCTTTGGAAGCAACTTTTGAATTGAACTTATTGATTTTTCACACCCCAGTGGAAAATCAAACAAATTTTCGCAACCATTTTTTTCTCTCTTTTTTACCTAGGTTCACGTATAAAATAGAATGTCAATTTTGTCGTCGCAGTACGATTTATTATATCAAAAAAGTGATTAAATTATTTCATTTCACTACATATAGCCGTCGCCAAACTGAAATTGGCGAGAAAAGCCGCTTTTTCTATGCGTCTTCACTTTTCGCACGCTCTTTTCGCCTGCGCATCGCACGAATGCTGCGTTTAGGCTGTTTTTGGCAGGATTCCAGTATGGCGACAGCTATATTTTAAACAATGACTTTCTGCCAAAGACTAAATTTTGCCAAATTTTGATGCAGCTCAGAATTATTCAAGTGTTTCAAACCCCTCCCACTCCCCCCAAGGGAAAACGGTTCAAAAACCTATTTTTGTGTTGAAAGTGTTTGTTTTCCTATACTTATCAATTGCTAATCCCTTCTCCTATAGTAAGAGTACAACAGTCTTTTTATATCATGAGCTTTCATTTACTATTCACTTTTCCTTTTCCTCATTTATTCAGGCGATATGATACGCTAGCACAGTGCAAAACCACTGACCTTATTTGCAGGGTTCACTGGTTCTTATTGACAGAAATTTGAACTGACGGGCGCTAAAACCGTTCCGAGAGTTCTTTTGTCCTTTACAATTCGTTTAAATTTCACTTCCTGCTGTTAATGGTTTCCCCGTAGTTTGAAGTAATTACGTAACTGAAATTCCCTATCATTTTCCACAAAACGTTTCGACGGCACTAGTTTAATTGTTCTGAAAAGTTTGAATTCACGAGCTTTTGAAACCGTCTATTTGAAAACTGTCATACCTACACCCCTGGAAATACGTATTATTCCACTTTTGTTGCTGGGTTGAAAGTCATTTCTTAGGAACCGATTGAGTCGTTGAAACATGAAATTCATTAGCATACGACGCAGACAGACGCGCTTGAAAAATTGTCTGGGAAAAGAAAATGTTTTTGCTCAGTTTCAGAAAAATTTTCTGTTTGATCTGACAAGCTTTGAAAAACGAAATCCCCCTTGGTTTTCAAATGAAAAATTAGAAATAACAATCAAATGAAAAATTAGAAATTACAATGTTGTCAAAAGAACAACAGAAAATTTTTGAAACTAAACAAAAACGTTTTCCAAGACAACTTTTTAAGGGAATAATTTTCGGGGTCGTAATTTTATGATTTTTGACAAACGGCGTCTATCTGTGCCGTTAGCTAATCAATTTCTGGTTTCAACGACAGAATCGGTTACTAAGAAGTTTCTTAGCCGAAAGAATATTCTCATAGCACTCCTGAAGTCCAACAATGACTTTCAGAACTCGCAGAACTGACATCAGTTCGGAATGCGCCTTGAGACGTCAGTTTACGCACGTTTTCCTCATTTCATTTTTTTGCTTCTGCATCTTCTAATGTCGTCATCAAATAGCACCGATGGCCTTTTCGACAAACAAATCTCACCGCCTACGTTGTTTTCATCATTATGAGAACGTTCTCAAGTCTTGTTTTTGTTTATTCGCTAAGCGAAATTTATTTTCGTTCTTCAGAGATTTTCTTTAATGAAACCAGATTCCAAATTATTTGAAAGCGATATCCTTGTTGCCAAGCTTTCGTTGCTAAAAATAATATTGCAAAACTGCAAACGCAACACTTTTTGTATTACGTCTTAGTCAAACTCAACTGAAAAATGGATCACAAAGTACCATTATTCCTTTTTCAGCGCTAATCAGTTCCTTCAGACTGAGATGGGTGATTTTCAAACTAAAAAGCGCGCGTTTCTTTTTATATTTTTATCCTAGTCTAGTTTTCCCGCAAAAATTTAGTTAGTTTTCTTTTTATATGCTTCAAAGTGATTTGCGCAAAGATCTGTTTTTGACGTATGCTTGATTTTTAGAGGTTTTCATCAAAACTTATTTCTTGTAAAGAACTTTTAAAAAACTTTTTTTAAGAGTTTTTGAATAAATGTTTGCAAATGCTATCTTTTGTGTAAGTAAGTCTTTCGAAATATCCAAGTTTACTATTTTTTTTCAGAAAGTAGTATGTATTTATAAAAAGCAGACATACGCAGTTTACTTTAACGTTCTTTTTTTTCCAAAAAACCGAAATGTGGTTTTGACGGCCCGCCCTTTTCGAATAAACATCTCATGCGTCGTCCCTGCCTCAAGAACTCAATTTCCATATTTTGGTTGTGAACCAGACAAACTTTTCCGTTATATTTATTTTTGCGTGGGAAAAACATATATACATTAAAATTTTCAAAAGCTTTTCAGCTGATCAAACTGTATGAGACAATCATCCACTTAATACTTTGCTTTGTTGCCCCAATTACTTTTTGTAAAATGCAGTTTCTTTAAAAGATCTAGTAGAAAAGTTGGAGAAGAAAAGAAACTGGCAGAAAAATTTGTTGTTTTTATGTAATAACATGTTCAAGAACAAAAAACTCATGCACTCATTGTTTTTGGACGTAGGCTGCAAAAATTTGAGCATGAACAACGCCGGCTCAAATTTCTTGTTAACCTCGGAACCAATGGTCCAACTGTTTTGAAGTAATATAAAACTTTGTTTCATTTGTTTGCATTGTATTTGGTTTTATAGCTGTTTGATTTCAGTCTGACCATAATTGCTCAACTTTTGTAAGTTTTAATAAAACTTTGTTTCGGTTTTTCACCTTTTTAGAGGTTTTTACCCCCCTCAGATCCCATTAACACATTTACTCGCATTTTACGTTTGAGCAAGTAATGTTTTATTTACAATTCTTGTTTTAAACTCACTTAAACATCATAAGGATATCACACATACAGAAAACAAGAAACCAATCTAACATAATTGAGAAAATTCCATAAGAATGGAAAATGTATTGTTTGATTTCCTAAATATAGTTCTTTTCACCTGTGCTATAATTTTGAATGACAATATTTGGTGCCTGCATCCACCCTTAGATTGAAAAATGTAATTTCCAGTCAAGAACGTTAATTTGACCTTAGTGAAAAGTGTTGTAAAAGTCTCGCTTTGCTTTGACAGCCGTGTCCTCAAAATACACTCAGGGCAAATACGTTTCTAGCGGATTTCACCCAATCAGGCCGGGCAACCGTGCGTCAACACGTATCGCGTGTCCTCCCTTTGGGATGACCATCGCGCGGGCAGAGAACTTTCATTTTTTATTCACACATTCGGTGTCTTAACCCCAAAATAATTGCGTTTTCTATAAACGGCCCACAGAACATGTTGTCATTGGTCCAAATACCTACCCGCCGAGTGAAAATTAGGTTTTCAATTCTAGCAACCAACTGACATAAACAAATGATGACAGAGCCAGATTTGGCCCAGAGACACCAACGTCTACCCTTCAGTGCCAGGTTTCTTGAAATACTACCAATGAGCTATAAAAGGGGAGCGAAAATTAGTTTACCATGTCATGTTGCAGTACTTGATGGGGAAAGAGATCTCCGGAGACTTGGCGGAGGCAGATCCCGCAAATTATTGCTGGCTTCCGAATTGCCCTCAGCGGGCGGTTCATAGAACATGGCCCGGTAGACCGCCAACAAACTCGATTTTGCTATTTTCACTTCCTCTCGAGTTGCCAGGTTTGCTTTGTTTGATGTTGGTTTAAACAGACTTTCAAAACCGAGTTTACATTTTCGTTTCAACATTTGCTAAACATTTACCCTAAAACCAAAAAATAGAAGGCAGTAATGAAAATTTCATGTAATGGACCTTTTTTCTCTTCAAGAAGCATGACTTTTTCAGCATCTTTTCAAAACAATTCACCGTTTTAAAACAAAATGCATTCTCTATGAGTGGTTTTGTTCAACAAGTGCGAACTACAATGACTATGCTGCTTTTTTAAACCATTGTTACTGCTGCGAGCTTAGTAGGTACACTTTTTTTTGAATACTATTTTAACAATTAAGTTCTATTATATGCATTTTAAATAATCAATGTCAATGTTCACTTTTGGCTTAACTGAAAATGGTTTGTAAAGCACAATCTTATACGTTTTTTAACTGCGGCGCGAATTGCCAGAGTGGTTGATACGTGCATGTCCTAACAAAAGGCCGCATAGCGTTCATGGCGGCCGCAGGTCGCGAAACCGCGCGGCCGAAGGTCGCCAACTCATTTTACGTGGCCGCCGAACCTAGATTTCAAAGGTTCGCAAAGAGTTCAAGCTGACTCTGACTATGATGTGTTTCCAAAAACAATTCTTAAAGGACTGCGGTCATGGCATCCTACCGCGGAAAATTGTGACAGCCGGTTTCAAACTATATCAATCTCAAAAGAACGATGTCGCGAGTATGTAAAAAAATATATTTTCGAGACGTGCTAATTTTCTGTATCGTTGCATTATTTGTCGATAGGAAACAGAACATATGCTATTTTGACTCAAAGTTCAGTCTGAGTATTTGTTTTAAGTTTAATATTCCTTGACTATGTACCCTGACTAACCTAAGAAATCTCAACTTGTATTGTATATTCTGACTAGTTATTTCTTAGATCTGTTTTCGTTTTTGCGGGGACTGGATTTTGAAAAACGAGAACCGTGAGCAGTGACGCGGAGTACATCCTGCTCTCCCAATGACCGACCACGCATTTGCCTTTGATCTTTCGGCCGTTGAGCTTTTTTCATGGCAACAGCTAAAACCCAGCTTGTAAATTTACTTTTAAGTCTTTTTTAAGAGACGCATATATTAAAAAGTTAAAAAGGGAACTGAAATATAAAGCATAAAAATAGCGTAAAAATAAACACCTGTCAATGACTTCTGTCCTTATTATTTGTGTGCCACAGTTTTGAAAACAACCCCAACATGCTTTACACTTTTTGTGGCTTATGGCTTTTTTCAAAACATAATTCTTAGCATTTGTGAGTCATTTAAAAAGGCAAAAATCTAAAAACATTGCGATTTACATAATTCTATTTAACATCACTGCACCTTTAAGCTGATTGAGCCCCCACAAATCTTTGTAGATCTTTGTTCAAAATCATTCTAACACCTTTGAATTTAGAAAACATTTCAAACCACCATTCAATTAACGAAATATATAACAGAAGCCAACTGCAAAAGTAATAAAGGCCTTTGATGACAATCTGATGAACCCTTTCTCCAAGAAAACAGCAAAACAACAACAAATTTACAATCCCAAAACGCTAAGAAGAAATTTCAAACTCAATTTCAAAGGTTTCCACTTAAAAGTTTCTTCTAAAATGCACCAAATGACATTTTTTCTTCTACTTCCTTGTATACATGCATTTTATTTTTCTTTTCGATTTCATTGTCATTTGAAAAAAAACAGTCTGCAGACATCAATTCTTATATTATCCACTTGATTAAAACCTACCCGACTGAATTAAAATTAAAACCACTGAACTCGAATGCAATTACTCTACTTTTTGTCTGCCACACATTGGTCTTTTGTCTAACTCCTACGTTAGCAAATTAACTGCTGAGGCGAGCTCTTGTCACTCACTTGTCTACATCCTCTGACATTAGAGTACACTTTAATGTTAATTTAAAACCGAGGTGTCAAGTTGCCCTCCGTAAATAGGAGCCCACAGTGATGATGTTTGTTTGCTTGCAGGTTCTTATTTGAGAAGATGCAGTATTGGTCAACATGTTTTGTTTTTAATGAATTTTCTAAACAGAGAACATACCTAATCCATTTTTCTGTATCGCCGCGATAGAACGCTTGTTTTTCAGGAAAAAAGAGTAGTCAGGAAAAAAAGTATTTATACAGAAACCATTGTCAGAATAATTGTTTTGTCTTTCCAAACAGCTTTTTTCTAAGTTACAAAAACTTTCTGATTGTTTGACACTTTTTTAAATCTGAAATATCTGTTCAAACAAATCCAATTCGTATTTCATGCCGCATTTTCCCATTTTTCGAGCCATTTTGAAATATCGCATTTCTAGAAAAAATGGATTTGGCTGAAGTTTTTTAGGCTTTGAAAAAGCGCAAAATGCGCATCTTTTTGACTATGATTGCCTTAAGGTCCTTAAGGATTCATAACGGTTTAATTTCCCTGCCTCACTTAAAACTCAACTATGGTGACTTTCAAAATAAGCAATCGATACCCAATGTAAATAAAGTTACTAAATAAAGCCCCCCAATTTCCTAACGCAAATTTGAAACGCCCAACCAACCAAAAAGATGCCCAAATTGTCAAAAATACAGTGCTCTTAAATCTTCAATTGTTTTTGAAATGAGATACGCAATTTCAACCTTAGGCTTAGGCATTCCTTAAGGGGAAATGATTCCTTAAGGCTAAGATGTCAACAAAAACAGAGAAATTGCTTCTTAATCTTTATTTGTTTTGTAAATGACAGCATTGATCATAATTAATAAAACAAAAAAAGCAAAATGTTATCTTTGCAACTTTGAACATTTTCATTTCAAGAAACATCAACGTGTCATAATTGCGAGTTCAAAACTGCAGGTTGAAAATTAAATACATACCCGAGAATTTTGTAACAAAAAATAAGATTTGGTTGTTTTCACACAAATTTGGTCATTTTGCAACAAAAAAAAAATTCAATGCATGTTATGCTAGCTTTGTGTGGTTTGTTCAGAATGTTAAAAAAAATTTCATAAACGACGACCTATTGCTCATTGCTATATTCAGCATAGTAACGTGAAGCATTAACAGATTCGAAGGCATCAAACATGCATGCCCTTACACAACCCTTGAAAACATCACTCATCTCTCGCTAAACGTAATTGCTTGCCTAGACAGAATTTTTAGTAACAATTTGTCGCTTGTTAACCCTATCGGGTTTTATATTCTTTTTATGTCCCAAAGCTGGGAGACCTCATTCATAATCTGGAAACGACAACAACAAGCTCGTTATGTTTTCGCGCGTTCCTTTAAACAAGAGCAAAACTGCTGGTTCAAGCCCATTTATTGAAGTGATGAAGCTGGCATTGTTGTGTACGCCTAGGAATCTGCACATCATTTTCTTCTTTCCTTTAGGATACGTATTGTTTACGATTTTTGGCATTTTGGCTTCTGGGTATCGAATGCGACTCATTTTTCATTCAGGAAAAATGACCTGCACCCTGGGCAATGTGCCATAGAAACGTCGGAAACCCAGTGAAGAAGATAGAGCACACGCAAGGACGGCTGCCTTTTCGCTGAAAGCTCTGTTTTTCTGGCTCAGTTTTAAAGGACCTTTGTGTTCTATTAAGAAACTATTAAAATTCGCTGTTCTTTTTGTTCTTTAGGTTTTTATTGCAATACAGCAACGTAATTTAGATTTTCTCTTTCTGAAAAACCCTTCCTAAGTTGGAAAAGCAGCAAAGGCATGGAAAAGCAACGTAAATATGTTTTCGTATTCTTTTTTATTTAAATTCAGACACTTCAAAATTTAAAAAAAGTAAATTGTGAAAATCTTTAGACAACATACGGCTTCTTTTTGCATTTTGATTCATACCACCAGTTTTGTTATTTTGGTGTATTTTTAATACAAATTACTTACAAACATGCCTCATTTACCAAATGATTTTGCCTTTTATCCTATTTCTTCGTTTAAATGAGGTCAACAAAAAAATTTTTTTTTTGCATTTTGAAGTTTGATTGAGTACAAAATCATTTTTCTGTTTGTTCAGTTACCATTCTTCAAGGTAAAGTTTCGCCATCAAGGGTGGAACCGGTCTTTAAATTTTAAAAACCATGAGAACTATTAAAGATTCATCATATTTTGCTACAGTTCTTGTTTGAAAGAAAAATACCTTTTTTGCTGTGATAAACTTGCATAAAGTTAAAAACCAAATATGAACATAGGCGTTACTTGCGGGACCTTTGTGGAAATTAACAATTTTTGTAAACAGTCAAAAGCTTGAAAACTCTTGAACAGGAACAAACTCAGTTTGTACCATATATTTTCCACAATTTAGCAAAAACGCACCTGGTGAAGATATATCCCTGTTTTCAAGTTACATTAACATGTTTTCATCAAATCCTTTGTACCGATTTTCATTAGATAAAAAGAGTCACGTTTGAAAACATTTGTCTTGTTGACCTATTGCTTTCGGCTTTTACCCGATTTCTTCGTTAAAATGGGGTTCTATGTTTTCAACATTATTGCAGGCCGAAGTTTGATTTCAAAACCATTTTTTATCGTTTGTTTCAGTTGTCTGCACAAGAGAAACCACTAATTCCAAAGGGAACAAAAATATGGATAACAGAAGCCCACGAAATTGTTTTGCTGCTTGATCTCAGTGTTTTGCAAATTGGTTTCAGCAGCTGGTGTTCCGTGTCAAAGCTTGTTTCAAGTTAGTTTATATCGGATGTAATGTGTATACACTGATATTTTTCCAGAAGCAAGTTTAAAAGCTAAAATGTTATTAAACATAAGATTTATTTCGTCAATTTGCACCATAAATTACTGACTTTTTTATTACTAATGCGCTATGTTATTTTTAGTAACATGCAATTTTGAATTGTTGCCAATAAAGCAAACTTGTCAATTAAGAAATTCTTGTTTGATGATTGCTTCAATTTTTGTTTGACCCGTGTTGGTTACACAAGAACAGTTGCTCTCAGCGGGAATGAAACACAACTCAGTAAACGTGTTTTAAAAGAGTTGGATACATAATTTAAACTACAATTTTTTCAAGTTTTTTTCCCATTTTATATCTTGAACTACACTGCTGGAATAATGTCTTAGCAACAAATAAGGAAGTTGAAAAATGAAATGTATTATCATAAGACACAGCCGTTTGCAAAAAAAAAAACACAATAACGGGATACGGTTCTACTTTTTTTTCGGACATCGAAACCAAACTTATTGGAAAGCCCTTGAAAAGTTGTCTTTGAAAATTCAGAAAAATTTCCTCCTTTGAAAAAACAAGCGTACCAAATTTGCCCTCTGTATTCTAATGCAAAATTAGAAAATTTTCAATTTGATTCAGAAAAAGCGCAACTCTTCGGCTTAATGTATTTCTTTGACAAAGGAATTTTTCTGAACTGCAACGAAAACTTGTTCCAAGAGAGCTTTTCAAGGGCTTTTTAACGATACCTCTCTCGATGTTCCAAAAAATTTCTAACCATATCCCTTTTTTGCGTTTTTTTTGGCAAACGGCGCGGGGCTATGACGAAAGCAAATAAACTTTAGTTTTCGACACCTTAATTTGTTCGTAAGACTTGGCTGAATTGAATGAGTTAGTCCATTTTAGCCGAAAACCCCTCAAATGACTTTCAAAATAGCAAACAAAGTAGACCTATACTTATATCAAGCAGATTAGATTTAAAATTGGTTTTGTTCTTTGACATATAAACAATCTTTTACGTTGCCAAAAGAAACAATCAGTTTACTGTAAAATTATCACTTTTGAATGTCCATTATCCCTGGATTCCAGTCAAAAACCGATTCACCAAACCCCATATCTTCTACCGTATAAGGTGGCGATTTCCCTCCCCATTACCATAAATCTCCCCCTGTCGTCATATAAGCATTGTCATCCGTCTTCTGAATCTCCCTTCCCATCACTATCATCATCGCCCCGCCTAGTGCTTCTGCTCCTTAGGAGCCTACGGTGTGCCTCGGACGTGCCGCTTTCCATCGGCTAGTAATCCCTTCATTAGCGGTGTTGGAACGCCGTTCATCCTCGCACACGCAGGCGTTTTACCCTCACAACCACCACTTCTTGCACTTTTGTTCTGTTCTGTTTTCCGTTCTGTTCGAAGTTCTTTAGCAAGTCTCCAGAGGCCAACTCACTTAGTTTCAGTAGAACGTTGAAAACATTTGCAGCAGAATAGAAACAAGTTTTTGTCTTTCCTTTTTAATTAGACAAGACTCACAATTGTGTTTTTCTACGGCGTCACTTTTATGTCTCTGCCTCTGTTTGACTGTCCTCTCTCTCTATCTCTATGTCTCTCTGTTTGCGTCTGTATCTTCGCGTCTCTCTCTCTCTCTCTCTCTCTCTCTCTTTCTCTCAATTTCTCCATTTCTCTGTATCTCTGTCGTATTGTCTCTTTTTATATTTTTTAGAATGATGCTTGTTTTGTTTTTTTACCCAGTTGTCAGGCACTGTATATGGGGCTGATAACGTCATCATTTTTCTTAAGCTTGTTTCCAAAAATAGTGAAAATTACAAAAATGGGTTTATTAAAATACGATGTCGTCATTGTAATGCAAAATGCCATTTTCGGCTGGCCATTTGCATAGCGGTAAATAGTTACCTCGTTAACTGATTTTTCCCCTTCCCATTATATCCAACGTTATCTAATTTCCGCCTACAAGATTGGAATTCCTGATTGAACCTGACAGTAATTTGCACATTTCTAGTTATATAAAAGTCAGGTATGCAATTAAACCGTTTGACGCATTCGTTTTGAACCCTTAGAAACGCCAATTTTAACATATGCTTTTGGTTTTCAACCCTTTGTTTTAACTTCTCTTTGAAAGAGTATTTAAAAGTGAGTGTTGAGAAAAGAAACCCTCCGGTTTAATCTAGCTGCCCTTGGAAAAACTAACTCTACTTAATCAAAGTAACGACATGTCTTGTTTTCAATGTTGAAGAAACCGATCCATGAACATTGGATGAACTAGAAAACATCTCTCCCTAAGTCACTAAGATTAGTTCGCATCCAGGACAGAAAAACGCTTCACTTTCATTGAATGTCTAGGAACTGAAACGTTTATTTACTATACATTGTCTTTTGTTAGTTTACATCATCTTCAATGAATTAATCACTATAGTTCTAGCGAATACGCACTTTTCCTAAATGTTTATAGTACGTTAGGAAGTTAGGTAGTCTTGGAATAATAAGAACATCAATGTTTGGAGATGCGTTGTTCCGCGAAGTCATTTATTATTGTTAACTTGAAAAATATATAAACGACAAGAAAACAGAACAACTTTCAAATGTCAAGGTGTAAAAATACTATTTTAAGCTTTTTCCATAATCGGTCCCGAGTTACGTTAGATCTCCCTGGTTACTTTATTTTTGCTTGAATTGGTCCAAGTGCGGCAATCTAAGTACGTATATTTTCTTCTGGTTCATGGACCAATATTTGTTTTTAGAGTCACCCGAAAAAACCATTTTTAAAACTTAGAGTTTAATTTTTGCAATAAAAGTTCTTTTTTTCTCTCGAGGTTTTTCGATTTTTAAACTATAAGGACACAAATAGGAACATTTTCGTTCAGTTTATTAAATTTTATATTAAATCTGCAACAAACTGAGTTAATAAAACTAAAGCATTTTGCGACTCGAAGTACTCAAATAACGCGAATGGGTCAGCAACCATAACCCGGGACCGAAAATCGCTAAATTCCTAAAAGATTCAAAATAGTGTTACATACCAAAAAATGTTTTTGACAAAGTTTGACCAATAGCCATGCCATCGCTTCACACGAGAGTTCCAATAGAGAAGTCGTGTCTGAAAAGGTCTGAAATGAGAATATTCGTGAAAAAACGATTAGTCTGTTTGGTTTCTCAATTCAATTTTTGATTCTTGTTGTTGCAAACGCAAAGTTGGAGTCCTTTAGTTTCTCCGAAAAGGCGCTTGCACCCTAAACAATTGAGCTCAACGTTTAGCGAATACTAAACAGTAGCTCATTGCATACATTACGCTGCAAGCTTTCAAACAATGGATGTTTCACCCTTTCAAACAACGGATGTTTTTAACAAACAAGCAGTTATTCTGTTTAAAACGGTTAAAGTACATTTTGTTTTGGTTTTTTAGCGTTCTGCCAGCTGAGGGATTCTTTATCTCCTTCTAACGCATTTTTATAAAAAGAATAAGCTAATTCGTCTGACTTTTGAAAAATAATATGCCTTAATTATTTTTTGTTTTGCTGATAGCATTTTCTTGAATGAGATCTCTTATCTTTAGGGAATTTCCATGTTAGGTTTGTTCAATTTAAAGTCTTACAACGATTTTTTACACCATTTTATAGAAGCGTAAACGGAAAACGTCGATTTTTAATAGCAATTTGAACAGTTTAAATTAAGAAGCACTGTTTACCTATTAAATGAAAATACAAAAACGTGGCTGTTTTCAAAGCAAAACTAAAACTGGGTCCAGACTTCTTTAAAAATTTTAGCTTCAAAACGATACCTTCATGAATAAAACATGTTTCAGTTGCGAAACGAATTTTCAAATGAGAAGGCTTTCCTTAAAAAGAACAAGACACTTTCTTTCAGCGATATTGTCAGTTTTTCGTGAATGTAACACATTTTGTAGGCGGGTTTCGGGTCGATCCCTGCAGACACGTTATGACAACATCCTGGCTAGACCTAGACGCAAACAAGTGCAATTACCGGGCTGCCTTCGAATAATAGTTTTTGGACATCACTGTACACAAATGTTTCTCCTACCTCTGTTTCTCGTCGCCTGGGGTCGTTAGAGCTCTATTGCGTCCTTCTAATCTGTCACCCGAGGCATCATTACATCGCGCTGCCTCTTCACCTCCTTAAGACGTTTCTGAACGCCTTTTCTGTGGTCGGTCAAAGATTTAGATTTTTGTCGTTAAGATTCTGGACTTGGAAAGTAGTGTATAAAAGCTATTTTGTGTGAGAGATACATAGAGGGCAAGAGAGAGAGAGAGACAGAGAGAGACAGAGAGAGAGACAGACAGAGAGAGAGAGAGAGAGAGAGAGAGAGAGAGAGAGAGAGGGGGGGGAGGGAGAAAGAAAGGGGTTCAAAGAGAGAGAGAGAGAGCTAATAGAGCACAGTGCCGAAAATCTGTCCTCTTACAAGGGCGCTAAATTTGATTTGCTGAAACATGTTTATGTGGAAATGAAAAGCTTGAACCGAGAGAATCTGCCTGACGTATTTTTTTTTACCCCACGCCATGAAAAAAATTAGATAAAGCAGAAAAAGCAAAAAAAGAATATTTTAATTGACCGCACTTATGATCGCTTTGCTATTGGAAATCCAAATCTCAGCTTTTCACAATAAATGAACAATGTACTAAGTTGTAATTTGTACCTTTCACTTTCAAACTCTACTAGTTTTTCACTATCCCGGTTATAATTTTTTCCCTATCCGGTTATAAGCTTGTTTTTGATTTCGCAAAATGAGCTGTGTAAGATTTTCCACTAATCTGAATATGTGGTGTTTGGCTAACTCCTCCCTCGCAAGTCTGCAGTCGGCTCACTGAACTCAGATTACCAATAATCTGGATTGGATAAAATTCTTTTAAACATTTTCTTTCCACGATTCATTCGTGTTATGCTTGACAAAGCAATTGTGCTTTTTGCCTTTCTGCGAGCAAAAACTTTTTTGATTGACCTAATTTTCTATCCCAGAGCCCATAAAATTGTTTACATACACCTAAGTCAATTAAAACCACCTTCATGTAAAAAACGACGATTTAGATTTCAATGTTTTTTTGTAAATGTTGTTCTTGAAAGATTGTATATTTTTTTTACAAACAATCCGGCTTTTTTTGCATTATTTTCTTTAATTAGAAAAAGTTCTTGTTTTGTTATTGATAGGGTTCGAACTGTTTTTTTTCAGTGGTTTTCATTTTCAAGCCTAATTTCTTTGTTTGTTTCTGTTTTTCAAGAACAATAGAGAGGGCGAGGGCGTCACTTAAAATCGGTGAAAATTGCTCTTTCCAATTGAAAAGTAAGATCAATAAAGGTATAGTTGGCATTTTTCGTTACCCAATCATTCAAAAACAGACTAAGTTCAATGTTACTCCGATATTATGAAAAACAATGTCTGCATTCGAAATTTGTTTGTCGTTGTCATTTTTAAACGTTTGGAAAGTTTCAAATTCAATTCAACGTCCGTTCATCGGTGTTTGTACTGCACGACCTTCCACCGTTCTTTACTCGCTCCATAATTTGTTTCCCAGGCTAGAACAATATTCCAGAATTGGGAAATTGTGGCTGAAAGCGGTTCCTATTCTTTTCAGTGTATCATTCCCACCCCTCCGTTTTGCTTTTCTCAATTCGATTCGTGTTTGTTTAAATTTTACGGGTTTTCTTGCTCCATATCTCTTTGTAGCAAGAACTTGTGCGTTCAGTCGCAAAGAGTGCGCAATCATCGTTGATGTAGCTAATAAGGCAAAGTAATAGTGGTCGCCTAGACAAAAAACTGAAGAGGGGGAAATGCGGCTTAGAACGCTACCGATTCCTCAGCCTTTATCCCCTGCATCGCGGATATTCACTAATTCAACGCTTGCTTAAACGAACAGCCCTGAGAATTTGTTATTCTTTAAGGCGGAAGTCTATTCGCCCGGTGAAAGCTACACAATGCGTTCAATTAATTTTGTGAACCTGCCTTTGCTCGTTTGTGTACTGGCCATTACCCTCAGAACCCCCGCAGGGAGCCATAGGGTTCCGCAGAAACTTCATGAAGCTGCGTTTAAAGCTGTTGATTTTTAAAAATCCTAATTAAAGAAGTTCATTCACTTTTAGCCTTCCTCAAACTCAACTTTCACTTTTTCTAAAATGGTTTGAAAAATCTTTCTTTTGTTGTAAGTTTTTCTAACATCAATCCATTTAGATTTCAAAGTATGGATGAACCGAGGTTTCATTTTTTTTCTTGCTTTCTTGTTGTCTTTTTCTTGCTTTCTTGTGGTAGAATTTAACAAACCTTTTTTTGAATTTCAAAATCTAAATAGTTGAAACCACTCAATTTTCATAATCTAAATAAATGAAAATAATCGTGGAAAGTTTGTTTAACTCAAAAATTTGATTATTTTTCTTTACCACTTTTTTACCTTTTCTTTTCGAAGAATTTTGTTTTAAAAATGTTGTTTTAAAATTTAGTAAAAGGACGAAGGTTTTATGATATTTATCTCAGTTATTCTCAACCTCAATTTTCATAATCTAAATAAATGAAAAGCTTTTTTATTCAAGATTGTAAATCTATTTCAAGAGCCGTAAATTTAGTCATTTTTCAAACTTTTTATCCATTTTTAAAAGATTTGTTTTAAAAATATACACTTGTCTATCCTTCACTTTAAAGTGAACGTCGTTTTGAAGGAAAGGAAAATTTTATATGAAATTTGGTTTCTTTTCAATGAAGGTTTTCTGAAAATGTTTCTACTGAAAAACTGTAAAAGAAAAGTATGAAAAGGAATTAGCCTTCATCTCAGTTTTTCTTCAACTTCAATGTTTCTTGTGTAAATTTTAAACAAGTTTCAAAATTTGTGCCAGAGAATTTTCCAAACGTCATCTTTTTATATCTTTCTTCATATATACGTGTTCCGATTGCTTTTGCATAAACTTTTTTTTCTAGAATTAACCAACATGGACCGGGCAAATGAGCCAGAAAACGGGAGTTGCATAGTCTACTACCAGGCCTACCCGGACCCTTCTTCATCTCCCTACTCCATAGTGCCTTTTGCCTTCATCTACGTTGTACTTTTCATCCTCGGCCTTGCAGGAAACTCTCTTCTGATCTATGTCACACTCAAGAACAAAACTCTTCAGGTGAGTCGTCTCTCCCCCTCTTATTTTGGTAATTTCACTCGTACTTACACTATTAAATAATGAACTGAAAAATAACGAGCACGCGGTGATCTTTTCGGAATTGGCACAATTTCAGTTAGAAAGCATCTAGACGTGCGCAGATCTGAAAATACCCCGAAAAAGTCAGAAAAGGATTTTTCAGACTGTACAAAACATATTCATTTTGAATCTGGCTGGTAGCGACGTGATGATGTGCCTTCTCTCCTTACCCATAACACCGGTTGCAAACATCTACAAGAATTGGTACTTCGGGGCTGTTCTTTGCCATCTCATCCCGTGTATTCAAGGTTCGTTGCCCAGACAATTAGTGTTTTTAAAGAAGTGACATCAGTAGGAAAACGCTTCGCGGAGCAGCCATTATTTTGGAGATCAATCAGTTCGAAAGATCCGAGTGCATTGCGCAAGATATATGAGGTTCATTTAAGACAGCGTCGCAACACGCTAATCGTTCCCAAGGTTCTAGCGTCCTTGGGCACGAAAAAAACACGGAAAGAAAGAAACGGCTGAATTTAATTTGGATATGGGCTTGTTTCAGTCACCACATTGTGAAAAAAACTGCTCAACAAGAGCTACAAACGGGGAAGTTGTTATAAGTGGGTCAACTACATAGACGCGCAAACCAACATAGTCAATATTTAATTTAAGCATAGTCAATTGAAAAATCAATCAAAATTTGCCCAGACAATTTAATTTTTAGCTGAAATCTTTCACCGAGTTTGCAAATAAAATTTTATAGCTTTCTTCTTTATCAAAGTAAATCGCTTTAAAAAATACATTGCGAGCTAAATGTGCTTATGTTCAGTTTTCGTGACCTTCGTCCGAAAACTGAACAATTTAGGCTTAGGCATTACATTTAGTTTGGCGTGGAATACTCAGTCTACACTAGCAGCCAATTTGGATTCATCACCAATTTTGGAAAAAACCGGTTTCCCTGCCATTTTTCCTTTTTTTCTTCCGTTACAAGTTCTATTGAACTTTTTTAAACATTTTCTCCTGGAATCATTTGTAAAAACAAAACTAAAGTCAAAATGAAACGTGCACACTTTTCAATAAAATAATCCATTCTGTAAATATAACGATCAAATAAATTAATTCTATAATAAAATTATTTGATCGGATTCATACATCCAGTGGCATGGAAAAAACCACGGCATGGAAAAATACACATCACTTCGGTTAATTTTCCTAATGCGAATTTCCTATATTTTTGCTAAATACGACATTTTCATTTGTTGCTTACGACAAGAAACGGTAATGTTAATATGTTTGCTGAATGATGTTACGATCTACGCGATATAAAAATTATTTTATTGCAATAAAGTTATTTATTCGGGTACGAATCGTTTACGTTATGAACATAGAAACTCAAAAATTGTTCTATCACAATTATATTTTTTCAGGAGTGAGCATCTTCGTCTGTACCTTTAGTCTTGGAGCAATTGCTATTGATCGCTACATTTTGGTAAGGACACCCAAACGGAACTTCAAATTCTTCAAATTTTAGGTTGTGCGACCCCACGCACGCCCATTGAGTCGAAGAGGTGCCATCATCACAACAATCATTTTATGGACCATCTCAATCATTGTTACTCTACCTTATGCCTTCTACATGGGTGTTGTTGATTACGAGGTACTTTATTGCTACCTTAAAATAAACAACTTCTCTTTAGGATGAGGGCATCTGTGGCCTGTTTTGCACGGAATTCTGGCCTTCGGCCTCTTCCAGAAGAGCCTATACAATGGTTGTGATGGCCTGTCAATTTGTGGTTCCATTCATTTGCATGGCTTATTGCTACGCAAAGATCTTTGGAGTACTGAGCAAGCGTGCAAAGGTTGTTTTCAATCACATATTGGCTTAGGCGTACTTTTCAGGTGAAGTTGCGGAAGATGGATGAGAGATCGTTTGCCATGGAGCAGACATGTGTTGTGAGGAGTGGCAGCACAAACAGCTTGGATAAGAAAAATGGGGAGAAGGATAACACAGTAAGTGTTATAATATTTTTTTACTGAATTAATTTTGGTACAGCATAGCACAAAATTTTAGGTGAACTCCTTTTTCGAGAAGCAAGAGCGTGACAGACAGAGGCTCACCCAGCAAACCAGGAGGTAAAACCAATTTTAAGGAATTTCCCTTGAAAAATGCCAAATCAGAGATCAGTAGCAAATTTTACACCCACCTAGCAAAGACATTAAGCCTCAAAGTGTTGACGCAAAGATTATATCCACTTTTTATGTGTACGATCATGAATCCACTCATCAAAATGACTGCCAGATGTTTGAAAACAACTGCGTTGGTGGATCTAGCTTAGCCTAGGGATCTATTGCAACCTGAGCAGGCTTTTATTGCAAATCCGTGATCATAACAGATTTGGCAAGATTTCTTGCACGGCAGTGGGAACGAATTTTTACACTTGAAAACTTAGATGCAAATGAAAAATATAACGTTGCAAAATAAAAGTCAAAAACGACTGCTTCAATCATATGGGAAGAAGAAGCATATCTTCTACGGACAAGTTAACAATACTTAAGCTTTTTGAAAACCAGTTTTTGTGATTGTTTTGATTTCTCGGAGAAAAAAACGAACAAGTTAAACTTAGACATCTAAAACCTTGTAGCACCAAAATACAAACTGTTGTTCTTTTCAAATTTTGAAGTGGTTTTAGGGAAACGTTTTCTGTTTTTGTGTTTTTGAAAAACAATCAATTCAACAACACTTTTTTCACCTAATGGAATTCTCAAACGAAAACTACAAAGCGTTTAACAAAATAAACACAAAGGGTTTCGTTTTTTGGCATTCTTTACGCGATTTCCCCTGTATTCTTGGCTGACACAGTGCTGCTCAGCTGATGTTCAGTAAAAGAAGCAAGATGTCATGATATAATTTGTGTCCGAACAACAATTGGCCTTTCTGATAATTTCATATAAAAAGCAACATTGGTCTAATTGGGATGTTTTCTCTGCGCCCTCCTATCAAAGCGCACTAACTCCGCAATTGGCTCCTTTACTGACCTCCATTTGCTGCGGGACCAGGTACATAGAATCGTTCAAGGTACCAATAGGGCGGTTGATGTTTTTACACAAACTAAAGTAGTTTGAAAAAATTGGGGTTTTCAACACTGGCTGATATCACAATTTGTTTATGTATTTCATTCAGAAAAATGTTTTAAATCAACAATTTCTGTAATTTTGGACCTCTTTTTGATTCAAAGTCACGTTTTCTTCGCTGAGTTAATATATTTCTTCAGAACAACTTCAATCCTGGCTGCCATGGTTGTTTGGTTCGGACTGACATGGCTCCCTCACAATGTCCTTTCTCTCATCATCGAGTACGACGAGCGATTGACAATTTTCAAGATCTTCCACACCGGAGATACGGACATCAACTATCTTCTAAACCTGTTTACCCATAGGTAAAGCTGGCATTTTAAAACCTTTATACCTCTTTTTTCAGTTTCTCCATGTCGAATGTGGTCGTCAACCCCATCCTCTATGCTTGGCTGAACCCCCAGTTTCGGCAACTGGTAATCAATACGTGTCTAGGAACCACTGAAAAACAAAGGTTAGTTTTCTATGGTTTTCTATGAAAGCCAAACATTTTCAGGGCAATGGCTCAAAGGACTGTTTACATGAATCTTACTTCGAAAAACGAGAAAAAGAAGACCAATGGTGTTGCGACAAAGTCTCCAATCGGTATACGAATTGGATTACAAATAAAAACCAAATTGTTTTAGGTCGATCCCCTTTGGTCAAAGAAATCAAGGAGAAACTGCACCAAAGCCCAGTGTGAGTGAAAAAAATTAAACATCTTTTAATCTACAAATTCAGTAAAACCATCGACGATGAAGCAAAGAAAAACATGATGGTCGAGTTTTCCGAAAACGATACCCTCGTCTAAGCACCGATGATTTTGTGTTTTGTGTCATATGTGTTCAGTTGGCCACTGTTTTGTGATACTTCTGTCAACTACTTTGCTTTTGTAGAAGCATAGGCTATGTGATGTTCGCTTCTTTCCGGGATATTTTGATAAATTATTTTAAACAAATATGGTTCGTTTTTATCAAACTTCAAATCATGTGAGTGGATCATTTCTGTGAAAAATACTAAGGGTTTATTTGCTTGTTTCGATACTTTTTGCTCACTATAAGATTATTTACATTTATGAAACAAATTACTTTATTACGGATTCAAACGAGTAGTTTTGGAACTTTAGCTTGGTTTAGTTTTTTCTTGGTTTCGTTTTTTAAACGTTCATAAAAGTGTCAAATTTTTAACCCGAATTTATTCTTTGCATTTTCGCACAATTTTTCTCTATTTTTTTTAAAATCAGTTTTCAACCCCCACTTTTTGGCAAAAATGTAGCTAAAAATGTAGGCAAACGTTGCCTCATGCCAAATCTTGTCTTTATAGAAGACATTTTGTGATTTGAAAAAAAACGATGAAAAATTGGTCAGAACCTGCCTGTATGAAACAAAACGATAATTCACAAATTTATCACGAAAAGTGTAAATTGGCCTTTTTAAGAAATTTCTAGTTGATACTGAGGAGAAGCTTTATTAAAACAGATAAAGGATGGAATAAAAAAAAAACAAAACATTAATTGTACTTTATGCAAAGATATTTCTCGTTTTAGTTTTCGGAAGATGGAAAGGTGTGTTTCCAAAACATGGAGACTCGTTTGGCCGAAAAAAAATAAAAGATGGTTCATTCAGGTCCCGAAGCGACTTGCAATTGCCAGCCATTTTAAGGTTAAAGCCAATTATTTATTGCCACCCGGTTCGTCTCAGGATCGGCCCTAACCGCTCTACGTCTGAAAAAGATGTTAAAATTCCCTCAAATGAACATTTCCTCTCTTTTCCAGGTTTTAGCACTCATTGAACACCAACTTCTGACTTTCCTGTTCTTTCTGAACCCTTTGCACGGCTTGGCACCATTGCTGTCTGCACAATAGTGCAGCCCAAAATGGAAAATGTGTCAAGTATGAATGGCTCTCTGTTCAATCGGCGCCGCGCCAACTGAATCATATGGCAGGCAATCAGAAGCAAAACGTTCGCTCGATAGTTTATTTTGCTCTCTGTGATACTATACAGTTTCACAAAAAAATGAAACATTTTGATTCATGGTAATGTTTCCCAAGAAAATCTTTGAACTGAGGTTCAAGCACAAAACTTGCATGCTCAGCATTCAAACCTCAACTCGATTACCCTTGAATGAATTAATCGTTGGTCCATTGTTTGTACCAATACCAGCCGGCGGGCAAAAAGGCCGGTCGCAGGATGACACATTTGCGGAGACAAGGAAAAACTGGGCAAAAACGGGGAAACTATTGTGATGCAACATCTGTTTGTGAGCGGCCGCTCTTTGCGTATACAGTACAAAAGCGTTTGCATAGTTTTACGCAATTTGTAAAATGAGAGAACTAAGATTTTTATTAGATCTGGGACAAAAGTAAAATGGTAAGTTTCCTGTGAATGGATCAGATAACGACACGCAAATAGTGGAACGCTTGGGAATCATCACCAGCATCATGAGATCCTCCATGATGCATTTGAGCAATGGTTTCTGTGATGATTTTGCTAAGAGACTCTCCTCATTTGGCATGCAGTTTTTCTTTCTTTAGCCGATTGACTATCTGTCGGTCTTTTCGTTTCCCTTCGTTAGTTGTCCCATGTAGGCCGATTACGTAAAAAAGAGGAATTAGAATAAGTTGCGTTAACTTTAAGTAAGATTCGGTGGTCGCAGGCCGCCTAACTGAGCTTCCAAAGGCAGGTCAGTCCGTGCGGCCACAGGCCGTATAACTAAGCAGCCGAAGGCCGCGAAACTGTGCGGCCTCAGGCCTCTCAACGGAGCCAGGAGCGAGGACCACCGAAGGCTTGCCGTAACTTTTAGTGATTTGGCAATCAAGCGGTGTTCATACTTTCCGCGGTGGATGACAATTACCGCAATGCTTTAGGATATGGCCAAACAGTGATACGCTGTTTTGGTAAAATACCATAATTGTTTCAAGAATTTCGAATATTTCTTTATGAGATAAACCTGAATTGAAACGAAAAGTGAATGTATCAATAAATCACAAGCTCATAACTTCAAATAAAAGCATGCTTTAGTAGTAAATTAAAATCTCTTCTCAATCGCAATCTTACACTTTCCAACCACAAAAATCTTTTCATATTGTTGAAAGTTGTTCTTTTTTACACGTTTTATTTCGTATTCATTCGCAATCGGCCATTGTTTTCACGTGATTCCCCACCAGCGGAAACTGTTTTGACGCTGATAAAACAGTGTTGACATTAGCAGAAAACGCAGTTTTGAATCAATACATATGCATAAAAATGGATATATTTCATTGGTAGACGAACGAAACAGTGCACTTATTTTGTCTGACTGAACAAAGCGTTGGATTTTGTTTTACCTGTTTTTAAAGACGTAATATCGGGAGAGTGTATGTGAGAAAATCGTCTCTCTATCAATCTCTTTCTCTCTCTCTTTCTCTCTTTCTTGTTGTCTTCTTCTGTCTCTCTCTGTCTCGCTTACTCTATTAGTCGTTTTCTCTCTATGTGTCTATCGTTTTCTCTATGTCTGTCTGCATGTCTGTTTGGCTGCATGCCGGTCTTTCTGTTGTTTAACTCTTCAATTAGTATCCTTAGTTGTCTTATTATCTTTCTCCTTTTATGTCTCAGTTTCATCTCTTTCTTGTGTTTGTTTCAGAAGTTTGGATCAATCTTCGTTCTTTAATATTATTTTCTATTGTTGTTATGTTATTTGTCTCTGTTAGTATTTTAAAGGGTTTGTGTTTTTTCTGCTCTTTTTGTTTTTCCTGCCTCGCTAGCTCTCTCTCTTTCCCTCTCTCTCTCTCTCTCTCTCTCTCTCTCTTACTATGTTTTAATACAACAAAACCTTATAGTTGTTATGTTCTTGTTTGTTGGCTTTTTCTAATAGTTAATTTTGTTTAGTGTTAGTTGTTTAGGCGTCTTTGACTCTTTCAATATTGCTTTCTCTCTTCCTCTCGCCCCTTTATCCCTCGTTCTCTCTCGTTCTCTCTCTCTCTCTCTCTCTCTCTCTCTCTCTCTCAGTCTCTCTCCTTCTCCTATCGGTACCATTGGGGGAAAAGGACAGTTTCCTGCTTTTCAGACCAGGCCATGAGCAGCTTTTCGTGGTGCTTCGGCTCGCATAGCGTAGCACACACGGAAAGGAGCGCACGGCCATGACCATTATTAGCATTCCACGGGGATGAATTATTCAGTGGGGGTTGTGAGAAGAACACCAAGGGTAAGAAACGAAGAATTCAAGCCCAACCAGGGCGTAAGTCGAAATACTTGCTTGGATTTGGACCAACCTGCTGGATAAACAAGAGCCGAGTGTGCTGAGGGGGAATGGCGCCCACCTGCCGTCGGAGCGCGCCATATTAATTGAATGCACTGTCGATACCAAGGGGGTGGGTCTTTTGTGCCTCTCTCAAGTGGGCGTGGCCTTCGGGCGGGCGTGGAGGACGTGATTGTGAATACCAACTCCTCGTGTGGTATCGATTCATAAGACAGCGGCTGTGGATATCAGTTTGCCTACAGGGGTAGTGAATGGCTAGATAACGACGGCCGTCGACCCGTTATCTACGCGTCGACAGATTCTATCGATGTCCTAACATGCGCGACCCCTGGGTGAGGCGGGACAAACGGAACCAAACGGGCGGCAGCAGCGTTTACGTGTCCGCTGTTTTCGGTGAGCAAAGAACAACAGAAGGCGGTTTTTCCACCATAAAAAAATCCCAGAAATTTTGTAACCAATTTAATCATGGTTCAAAAAAAAATACTGGAAAGTACCTCACGGAAGTCACTTTAACATATGGTTTTGATAATGGGGAAAAGGCTGAACTTTTGGACTTTTTTCACCAAAAACAATTTTCTTTTTGGTTTATATGGATTCTACGACAGTGTTCTTGTTACTTATTGGCAATCATGTCAGCTGGCCAGCCGGTTTCCGAAATGGGTTCGGCCCGGCCCCAAATTTTGCGATGCTTGCTGCTTGAGAGTTTCATAATAAAAAAGTAGTGTGATTTTGAATCTGAAAATTTCAGTTATTAGCTTTTTTCAGGAATATTTCCGATCTATGCTTTCATTATATTTAGTAAAATTACTTGACAAAGCTCACTCGAGATCATATGCGTTTGGTTATGAGACCAACACAATCGCAGTATCTTATGGGAAAATATGTTCAACTAACCTTTTTTATTTTAAATTTTTATAATGTTCAGTTTTATCCAACGGGCTATGCAAGAGAACAGAAAATAAGGCGAAAAAAGTTAACGGTAACATTCGAGTAACACCCCAAACTATAAAAAACATGTTTTATCAAACACAAAGAAGTCTCTGTAATCAAATGCCCTAAATTTTTAAAATTCTAGGATTCATGTTTCTTTCTCTAGATATGGCCTGCAATTGCGCAACCCGTGTCATTGTCAGCGGAGGACAATATCGCCGGTTGCGCAATACATTAGAATCTTTTCGGCATTACGTAACAATCAGTTTGGTTTGCTCAAGTTGAAAGTGGCATTGAGCATTTTCTAGATTGAAAAAAATTGGGTTGAGTTATTTTTGACTAAAAATATTTTTTTACTTTTACATATCTTCGATTAATACCAACGCCTTTTTTTCTAAATTTCTTTGCCTTGTTTTGCTAGGAAAAGTGCTTCAATCGAAACATGTCAATATAGCTTGTTCTATGGGTCGCGTTGTACTTGATTTTGGTAGGGAGTTGAATTCAATGCAGAACACGAGTTTGTGGTAGATATTTTTGACATTTAAGTGTGAATCGAACTAGAAATTTCTCAAATGTTTAGCGAACTTGGTGCAGATATGATTACCTTACGCGTTGGCATTATGCCAGAAAATGAGCTTCATTTATATATTTTCCGGGGATAAGTCAATTCTTTCTTGATTTCCCTGCTTGGTACGGAAACAGTCATGTGTTTGTTGAAAACGCTGAAGATGACTAACGTTTATTTCATTACTCATCATTTCTCAGAAATCGGAAGCTTTCCTATTTTTCAGCCGCTGTCTTGACAACCGAACGCTACTCCTTAGGGATAGCGTAGGTGTATGTACAAAATAACTTTAATTGTGTTTGTAAAGTGGGAATCATGTGTTTTCTGGATTGGAACTATCACGCGGAGAAGCAGTAGGCAACACCCCGGGCACCAAAACAGGTATTGCAGAGTAGCATGGCAAGATAGGAGTCTTTCCCTCTATTTTGCACCCCCACCAAAACAAGCGAGAGGCCAGCTGGTGAAAACGTACCATTTTTAAGCAAAACGCGGCCGACGGGGAGGTCGTAAGAGGCAGCCGGCTGCACCTGGCGCCCGCAGGTGTGGCATAATAGGTCGCGGCGTGGGCAAATTGCGCCCTAAGCCCCTCCTAATTACGGCGGCGCCAGTGTGACAATTATCTGCAAAATCCGCAGTTAACCTGCCTCACCGGAAGAGCTAGGTGGGGATTACGGGCAGCTAGCTCATCAACGGCAGAGGACAGCTGGATAATCACTGCCGGCCATATGTGTGCATGAACTGAGATTGAGGTACGTGCAAATGGACATGCCAGAATTTGGTTTAACAAATGATGGGTATATTAACAGCCAAGAAAATGCACAATCAAAATACAGTACATGCCAAAACTACTTTGGAACAACGTGTCAATGTTCTGATGTTGTTCCTAGAGAAAAGATTATAATATTGGATACTCAGGTCGTGTCCGCAGCCAAAATTACCGATGTAGATTTGGCGATTACCTGATTAAAGTAACAGGATTTTGTTTTACTAAAAAAGGGAGTCGCTTTTACATATGTTGCGAATAAAACACAAGAAAAATACAAGTTTGTCAAAAAGAACCGATAAGAAAATGTTGAAACTGTTTTAGGTCATTTTTATGATTTTAGCTCAATGTCAGCTTTTTCTAAAGCATTCTCCTGCCAAAAACTAACCAGGGATTTGTTAACATAGCAAACAGAGTTGAATGACACATTTTAAAATGGATTTAAACGTCATCATCACGAAAAAAAAAAGCTTTTAAAAACTTCTGAGCGCATCAATTATTGCTATTTGTTTCTGAAAATGCTAAAAACGAATAAAAATAGGTCTGAATCATCGAATAGCTCAAGGAAAGGGTGATAAGCCAAGGCTTTTTTGACCTATTTCGAAAGGTTAAGTTTAAAACTTTTAAAAAATAACTCCTGTAGCTCATTTCGCCAATTTGACTAAAGTAGTCCGATTTCGCTGCTTATGATGCCTGAAAATTTGATGTTTAGCACCAAATTACTCCAAAATCGCAAAAAATAATGGACACTTTGTCATTCTTGAATCACATTTTTAGGACAAAATCTTAACTAACAACAGTGTGATTAAATCACCATTTTTTGCTTTCTCATAACATTGAATTTTTTGTTGTTTTCCCTGAACAAAACCGATATTTGTTATTGTCAATTGGGTCAGAACTACAAAGAGAACTACGGTTGAAAGGTTTATACCGATTTCAACGTTAAAGGAACCTACAATTCTGGAAAAACCTTTTGAGACGACTACTCCGGCAAGGCAGTGGAAAGTAGAGCCGGAGGCATAGCTAATGGTTGTCTGGGGGTACAGCGGCCATCAGAAATTCGATGGAGCCCACGGTGTCGGCTGGCCGGAATAAGCGTATAGAATGCTAGGCCGGCACGTCTGCCGGCGAGGTATTTGCCTTCGCTGAATCATATCTCCTTTCACAATAGCCGCATGGTGATCATACCACTGACGTCATCTTTGCGTTTAAAGAGAAAACTTCTCGAAATGGCAGTTGGTAGAAAACGGCCGGGGAGAGGTACTACAAACATGACTTAGCAAGAAAACCGTGTTTTAGCTAGTTCACACAAATGCTTAGCGTTCCTTTTACTAATAGTTTAGGCCAAGGCAAAAACAACAACCTAAAAATATATTATTTCATGCTTGCCTAGCTAACTAAACACGTTTCAAATTTGCAATTTCGTTTTTCTTCTAGACGATCCATTCATTTAGACTGTAACGATTTATACAACAGTCGAGCACAAGCCGGCTCAAGGGTTTATTTTTGTCCCTAATTTGGCTGAAAGATTTCAAATTGGGAGTCGTAGACCTGATTACATTAAACAAACACTTAGTTCAACCGTTCACGATAGCGTAACTCAGATTTTAGAATTCGTTTCAGAGTAGTGCTTTTTCATTTGAAAAACAGAATTATTCAGATAAAATATTTTAAAAAAATAATTTTTTTTAGATAAATCCACTAATTTAATCGGAAAGTTCCGCGTTTTTTCACCTCGGGGGATCAGGTTTGAATAAGAATCCAAGTTTTCCTGTTAATTCTGCGTCGAACAGTTAGCAAGCACCCCTTGAAACCGTGAAGCAGAGCTGTAAAGTTTTCTTTTAAAAAGCTTTTTACATGTTTTCGAGCAAAATGCATTATCTATCGCGAAAATTTATAAACATTCCTATAATAAACTATAGTTCGCGCCAAAACTACTTCGGAACAACGTGCCAATGTTTTCATGCTGCACCTATGGTAGCACGCAATATAGGATACTCAGGCAATGTACGCAGCCAAATTGGCCGAAGTAGATTTGGCGGGGAGTAACGTTTACGAGCTGAATACAAATTCAAACTTTTAAAAGGCTTAGTTAAAAGTTTAAAGTGAAAAGGGTTCTGCAGAAAAAAGATTTAATTATTGAGGAAGACAGTAAGTGGCAAATGAAATATAAAAATAAAATATTCCACAGATTAAAACCGATTTCTGAAACAGAATTGAAAATAAAAGCGTGTAAAAAGCAAAAACTTCTGCAGTTGCCTCTAATTATTTCGAAACATTCATGATCACGAATCACTTTTTAAGGTCACGAGCTGATGTCACCCTTTTTTTCAAAGATAAGAGCATATACATGTGATTATTGATTTGTTCTGTATAATGACTCTCTAGCCTTTAATTTTAAACATAGATCGATAACTGGTTGTATTTACATTTGTTCAAAATTCAGTAAAACTTAGGTTCAGTCAAGAAAGTTTCTAACGACTGGTTTAAAGCCTAAAGCCCCGCAATGTTTCCAAACATTGGGCACTATTGAAAAATTGCTATTCATTAATTTCAAACAACCAGTCATAAAAATCATCACCAAACAAAAATGTATTTTTGTGTGTAGCCAACACGGGGTCGGTCAATTGACAGCAACACGCCTCAGAAAAACAAGACGATAAGATATGGGTGAGCGCGTTCCCCGTTGCCCTCTTAGACTAAAATGACCGATGCCGAGTCGTCTATTGTAGTGAACAGGTAAGTAATATTTCTTGAAATAACATTGTTTTATGTCTGAATCAATTTGACATATACAATTTCAGAATATCAATGGAAGACAACATTTTTACGAAGCCCCTTCTTGATCGGGATCGCCAAGGTACTTCAAACAGTGTACATTTCACTCCGTTGCAACCGCCACAGTTAGTTTATTTTTATTTTTTGAGTTGAAGGAATTGATTGGGTCCCTCCATTAAAAACACTGAATTTTTGTTTCTTGGTGACGAGGTTTCCAGGCGTTTCACCCTACGTTACAAAAACAAATGTTTGAGAAATCGAAAAACCTTTTTTTGTAATTTTTGTAATTTTCTCTATACGGGCGTGAGAATCATATGTAAATTTTAACGTCTGAAATTTCACTACAATTTTGGAACGCGACATCATCAGCTTTTGGATTTTACTGGAAATCACACAATTTATTTCGATGTGAATCGGTGGTATTGGATAACCAAAATGGCTTTAGTTCTGATTTTTTTTTTCTAAATGGTAGAGTTTTTTTTTAGTTTTTGAAATGAAAATGTTATAGAATTATAGCATTTTTTAAAAAATATTTTTCCGAATAATGCTTATTTTTACCAACCGAATTGTTCTTCCAACTTTCGAACTTATTTGTATTTTTTCAGAGAATCAACCTTAACGAGCGTTTCATTTGTAGTTGTTTTACTTTCTGTTATTGTACAAGTAAGTTTCTATCCCCCAACCTTTTACAAGTAAATTTCAGGTTGTTATAGGACTTTTTGCCAATTCTTTAGCACTTATTTCGGATGCGGCCAGGCAGTTTTCAGATCACCTGGAACAACACAAATATGATCATACGGCTTCTCCAGGGCAGCGAATTCGAGGTATTTCCACGTTCTGTTAAAACCGTTCTTTTTTATTCAGAAGTAATTTTCATGGCCATTCCTTGTGTCGTTACAATGATACTTTGCGTTGTTTTCCTTGTTAACGCATCGACAAGAGCAGCCAATCCTGATTTTCCAATGAACTCCATTTTTCTAATCATCGGAGCTGCAATTGCAGCTTGCACCAATCTCCTTCAAGTCGTGGTTCACATTCACAGTAAGGGTCTTTATTTTCTATTTTTACTTGTTGTTCAGCATGGAAGAAACATCGAAGCTACTCAGTTATGCAATTCGCATCTAATCACAGAAGTCAAGTTCTTCATGGGTTAATTAACCATGGTTTGGCGATTACTGTTGTAATTGTTGCAGTACTCAACACTATTGGAGTAAGTGTAATTTTCACTGATTGCATTGTTTAACCTAAACCGCCTTTTACGTAAAGCTAACAGCATATCACACCTTAAGCACCTCAAAATTAAGAATGGACACTTCACTACGTACAACAGAAAAGTGACTCCCATCTGAATGAGAGCGATTTTATACTTATGCTAATCGAACGCCGAATCGAACGAACTAATTATCTTGTTTTAACATTGTGAATTGAACGCGATATTGTTTTTCTTAATTCTTAGGCACATAGTTTGTGCAGTTGCAGTCGTTTGAAGTATTAAATGTGAGAGACGAAAATAGGGTAACTAAGGTGACAAGGCTAATTAGTGAGCCTAAGTTCCCGGAGCAGTTCTTGGACCCATAAATGTTAATGAATCAATTTCAAACGTTACACCCATTTTAATATGATCAAAGAGGCATATTCACTTTCAGTTAATTTTTAGTTTCATGCTAATGAAAATCTTTATAAAAAAGCGTCAAACCAGATGAATATATTTGTTTGTTTTCTTGTTTGCTATTTTACCAAAAAATGTATAACACAAATATAAACAAAAGAAAACAAGAAAATGGCTGACCATTGAATGCAGTTATGATAATGAATGTAGACAAGCCACCGGCATCACCAGAAAATGAACCCCATTTTTTGCAGTTCTAACCCAAAAAATAAAATTCAGAGTGAACGGAAAATTTATAGCCGCGCTTTCCACGCTCAAGGTTATAAAAAAATGCTTTTTCGGTACATCGTGTGTTTTTCAGGAGCCTGAAAACTATAAAATTACAGTCAAAGTGAATAGCTCTTTTTTGAATCCGTATACATGAGCAGTTTCAAAATTTTCACTTTACTTTAAGTTTAAAGGAAAAAAGTTAGAAAATACAGAAACAGAAAATATTCTCGTAAATGAAGAGCGTTTGTTTTTTTGTGATTTGATTTAGCAACCCGGAAAATAACCAGGAAAATGTTGTGGTGCATGTATAATAATGCTCCCAACTGTTAGTCTAACAACGTCAAAAAGAATGCTAACCTCCAAAATTTAGATTTTTGTTCACATAAACAAACAAAGCCGTACAAATAAGTTTACATGTTCTTTCAGGCCCAGTTTCGAATCTACGACTCAGTTGGTACTTACATAATCACAACACTAACTGTCACTAACGTAGCTGCTGCCAGTCTTTCTTGCTGGCGTGAATACTGTGATCTGGATATTGTCCGCGGAGATTACGAAGAACTTTGATGAACATTGTTCTTTCTTTATTTTTACACTTGTCTTAGCATAAAATGCAATAGTATGACGTGCAAACTTCAACATCTTCGCCACGCTTATGGAAATCGCCGAAGAGCTGACCGCACCTCCTTATTCTATGCAAATCCCGTCGCACTCCTCCCAAATTAAGACTTCGGTTGCTTAAGTCTTCTTCTTTACTTAACACTAAATTCCCCGAATGTCATAAGGAAGTGAAGCCGTGTCTGCTCCCCCTTTGTGTGTTGTTCGTAGTTGGCGCCCAACCGAAAACATTTTCTGGGAACCGCTCCTTGAAAACGAAATGCGTGCCTTGGAACCATCAAGAGTTTTTGGACAATGCGAACAGCAGTCGTACAAAACAAGACACAAATGCGAAAGGGCGTGGGACGCCCGTCAGAGGAGGTAATGAGCTCAATCGGTTGCTCACAGCCTCCGTCTCACGTCTTTATCAAGGCGACTCTTCCGATTGTCTCCGCCCGCGTGTGTGCCAAATCATATTGCTCCAAGTCGGGGATCAATCTGATTTGGGCGCATCTTTGGAGTGGGCCTGCCTGAAACGGCGGAGCTGGCGTTTAAGTTTTTCACTTCCACTCTTTTTCACATAAAGTTCAGTTCACCTCGGTCACTTATTTTTTTGCATAACTCTTCTAATGTCGGTGACTTTCATGTAACCTTTCCGATAACGGAATGGTTCGAGAATAAACATAACGGTGTAGTTTACAGACCTTTCGTAAGCCCCATTAGAAAGTAATTATTGATTTGAACTATTACTAACGTTACAGTTTGTAGTATTTATGTCTTTAATGTGTAATTTTTGATTAAAGTTATATACTCAAGTCTAGGCAAAATATTGAATTATTTGCAACTAGAAAGAGTAAAATATATATTGAGATCTATATCGATTTTGGGAGAGGGGGATTTTCACATTTTTCGAAAGAACAAATTGCAATTTCACCTAAAGTTGAAACTGAATCTTTCTATTTGTGAAAGCGTTTCTACAAAGAAAGTTTACAAAATTGATTTTAGCTTCACAAGGTCGAAACAACCGAAATGTACAAATGCCCCATGAGCCGTCCAAATCTGTTTTTGTTTTTTATATTCTTGAAAATTTGACAAAGACTTGTTACAAAATAGAATACAAAATAGATAAACTTGTTAAACAGCTTGAGAAAATTGAAGCTACTAACTAAATGATTTTACATGTGGTTTTGTTCGTTTTATCAAATTTACTTTTTTAGTTAGGTCAGTTACCTAGAATGCCACTTTCAAAAACGAAAGATGTTGTTTTTATGGAAAAACATTCGCTAAAAACCTTGACGAAAATGGGGAATTTATTGTTGTAAACATAGTTAATTTTTAAACGCTTTACCCGTAAAGCAAAGCCAGCTTACTTTAAACTTTTCATGTGACCAATGATTCGGGTAAACATTTGATTTTTCCAACTTGCCCTGCTTCTTTATTGTTCGTTTTTATTTTCTTTCTATGAATTTTTTAATTTATCAATTTAACTAACTTTTATGGAAGAAAAAAACAATCGTCGTCACAAAAACTATTTTGTCAACAAAATCTTGTTTGACTTACTAGAACTACAAATCCTTGTTTTCTCCCTGCTTGACCACTTTACTTCAACGTTCGTACCTGTCAAGGTTTGCAATTCAGTTAATTCTTTTCAAAGAATCATCACATTGGGTCCTTACTAGACATTAGGTCTTTTAAAAACAAATCAAAGTCTGTTTTTTGTTCAGTAAACAGTGTGTTCCAGAAATCCATATAGTAATATTCGTGTTCTCTTTCAATAAAAATACGAGGACGAGGTCCCGCGGGAAGCGATTATCGTGTTCTCGCGCTTCGCAGTGTCTCTGGTTGTGGTCAGTTGTTGTTTTGGCCTTTTTTGCCACGAATTTTCTTTTTCGGCGCCAGTCGGCCTCCTTGTTTCACGCATCTCCCGCTTCGTGAAACATTCAAAGCAACCTTGGATGAGCGCCCGCCTAAGTTTTGGACCCGCGCGAGAATCTCGAATTCCGGCAGAGCGGTCTTTGTCATGCATCGCAAAAAATTCTTTGTTCATCCCAATTTTGCCTCCTCGATCGATTAGCCTTCGCAGGTACAGAGTTGCTGAACCCAAGTTGGACGGCTGTTTTCTGAAATGCACTTTGTGCTTTTTGTCCCATGAAACCTTCAATAAAGAAAAAAACTGCCTATAACTTTCCTATTTTTTGCACTTCCAAAACAGCTTGTTTCAAAACATTTTTCAATTCATTTCAGTAGTTTTCACCAGTTTTTAAAAGATCTTTTTAAGCAAATAAGCTTGCAAAATTTCGTTGAAAAGAACTAGGGCAAATTCCAATTACCCTGTTACATTTGCATCATTATGTTTTACAAAATCCAAGCTACAAAAAAAATTTCATCTACAAAATGTTGTTTTCATCGATGCTTCATTCGACAGTTTTGCTTGGCACTTTTTTGTACTTGTAGAATTTCAATAAAAAAGTTATTTGCTGTAGTTAAAATTTTCGCTGCAATAAAATGGTGTTTTTTTGTATAATTACACCACTGAAAACCGTAAAGAAAAGAAAAGCTGCTGATCAAAATGGCAGAAATCACAAACCACAACAAGCTATACTTTGGGCAAATCTTATGGTGCTTAGCTATAATTTTAAACACTGCCGCCTTTCTCGTATTCGAAAACAGTTAAAAACATCACTTTTTCTTTTCTTTAAGTTTTAAATTTTCTGTTTGAACAAACTCAAAATTGGAAAACACTTTTTCTGCTCATTAACACCTATTTAAAATTGCTGTATTTGCGAATGCCCATTTTCACACAATTCAATATTCCTCCCTAAGTGTGAAAGGAATATTTTCAGGAAACAATTAGTGGGAATGGGACGGCTAAACAACTCACAGGCATTCGATACTACCGGCTTCGTACATTTAAACCAAATTAAAAAAATTTTGTTTAAAAAACTATGATTTATCTTTCTGGGTTTCTGCGATAGTGCTCAAAACACCACATTCTTTGCTGCTCCTCTTTGAATAATACAAAATTTGTCTCTCTTCTTTGTTTGGTGCGAAAAGTGTTTGGTGGGAAAATAACCAAACCTCAAATTTTACAATTTTCCCTCTGCTTTTTTACGACTGCAGTTAACGGGTTTCATTGCCAAGGAGTAAATTCAAGGAACTGAAAACTAACGGCCGAATTTGTCAAAATGCAAAGTGACGCCTTTTGCAGTTCGACTTTTTTCCTTTTTTCTTGTTGTGAATAAAAGTTTTCACCAAATTTTGACAAACAGCTTTGCAAAACTTTTCATAAACAACAGAAAAAGAAAACCAATCAAAATTTGGCTAAAGATTTTGTTTTTCTAGTTAACGAGCAATAACCGCAAAAACTTTTTATTAATGTTTGCTAAAAAGTTTGACAAACCACTGTGGCAAAGTGTGAACATTTTCTTAATCCACAAAAAAGAAAAAATGTATTCTGCTGTTCTAAATCATAGAAAACCCATTTCAAAGGAACCCGAAACTTCGAATTAAATCACATTTTTTGAAAATTCCTTGAAAAAACGGCTTAGAGTATGAAAACCAAGCATACATTTTGGGTTGAATGTTTTGTTTTTAAAGTTTACAAACAATAAGCGCAAAAACCATTTTTAATGTTTGCTAACTTTGTTTCTTTAATTTTTCTTTCAAGCGGCGATTTTTTCAAGTTTTTGTTTTGTCGCAAAAATGTTATTTAAAATTTTAACGAATTCGAAGGATTGGTTGGAGAAACCCTTTTAGGCAACATTTTCAAGTAAAAATTATTTAATTGAACCACGTTTTTAACGGCTACAAACGAAAAACGTTTATTTAAATTTTTTTTTTCAATTTTTTGGCAATAATGTAAATTTCAAACAAAACATATCATAGCCCTTTTTGCTCATTATAGTAATCTTATAAAACGTTGTAAAAAAACATTTAAAAACATACCATTGTTTGCGTCTATCAAACTAGATCTTTGGAAAATACCCTTTTGAAGTAAAGTGCTTTTCTGTTTTGGGAACTTCATGAAGTAGTCATTCTCCCAGCAAATTGAATTTCATTCAATGTCCAGTTAAGTGCAAACGTTTCTTTGTTTGAAAATCTTTGCCGATTTTTTCCTCTTCGTCTGGTGATCTTTCGTGCTTTGAATTTTGTAGCCAAGCTTCTGAAGCAACAAAGCAGTCTGTTGTTTCGATATGACTTCAACACTGAAATTTGCAACGAATGCAGACACTGCCGACCCAAACAATTACCATCCTGTTTTCTGGTAACTACTGTTTGCTTCCTCGCCCGTCGCGTCCTCGTGTGTGCGGCGCCGCCATCGGAAATCAGCCATTCAAATTCTGCTTTGTGTGGCCACAGATTAGCGAACGTGTCCCCTCCGATTCTAGCCTGACGTGTCGACTTTCGGGCTCATTTTGGCGGAGGAAATTGGACAAAGCCTTTTTCTAAAGAAGTCTTAACAAAAAATCTGGAAAAAGCGAAATCGAAACGGCAGTGGGCGTCCAGCCTCTAATTACCTCGACCGTTTCGCATAGATACACATCATTTTCTGAACAAATAGCAAGTCTTCTCACAAAAGCGCTTCGAGATTCAAAGAACTTTCGGCGTTCTGTTCTTGAAACAAAAACACGTTTTGAAAAACAGTTAACTTCTTAAAGTAACCATAAACCGTAAATGAACCAAGCCGAGCGAGAAGAGCCCTTGAGATTGGAATTTGATTTGTGGACACCGGGCTACATTCTCACTTTTGCTCTGTCTGGCTGAACTATAAACCACAAATATTCGTTTTTCGAAATTTTTTGGATTGTTTTGGCAGACAGCAGAAGGAGCGCAGCAATTGCATTTCCATTGACTGTGCGTCATCGCGGCGCTAACATTGATGGACGAAAAATTTATTCTTCAAACGTTTGCAAAATTCAATAAATAACTTTAGTGACAAATGACAAAGATCACCCTTGGATTTTAATCATTCTCTTCTATGTCGGATTTTTGTTTTTATTACAAGTAAAGTCAAATGTAGTATTTTGTATCTGAGGATGATTTTAAATTTTACCTTTTCTTTCAGTTTCTGTGAAAATAGAGCACATTTTGGGTACCCCGTGTAGTCGCCTTGATTACTGAGTTTATTCAAACTCACCCTTTTAAACAAGGTTTAATTGAAAGAAAAACCATTTGTAATGCAAATCGCATTTTCTTCTGCAGCGCTCTTGATATTATGAAGATATTCTTCATTTCAATTCCCTCTTATTTTGTTTTGCTCCTCCTGCTCGACTGTTTCTTTAAAAACCTGATATATATATATTTAATGTTCCCTTGAAATAATATCAACTTTGTATTCTACGGAGTCTTCTTTGAACTCCCCTTTTTAAACAAAAGTTAATTAAAGGAAAAACCGTTTTTATGCGAAAAATTGGTTCAATATGTAGGAAATACTTTTGTTCAATAGCCGCGAACGTCTCGGTTTTTCTAGTTTAGCCTCTAAATTTGAAAAATCTCGTTTTACCTGGGGGTAAAATCATCAAAAACCATAAAAAATGATTCATAGAGTTCTGAGCCTGTGTTTCAGAGCTGTGAAATTGGCCTGTTTAAGAATTTTTTTTAAAATAGGTTTTCGTTTATAACGATGTGGTTTTTCGATCCTTATCCATTTTTTCTGGCATTTTCGTAATGTAAGAGACTACATATTCATTTCATTTGCCTTTTTTGCTCTTCTCCCGCATGATTTTTTTTTAAAAGTCGTGCGATTTTCGTAATAAAAAAATGTAATGTTCCCTTTAAACAATATCAAAGCCCATCCGGAATCTGTTTTGAATCTTTGACTCTCTCATTATGAACAGTTTATTATGATAAACACAGCATATTTTTGGTTTGTTTTTGAAAATAATAAAATGCACTATACCAAGCCGCACCACAACTATTATTTTATAATACATTGTGTGAAACATTATTTCGGGGTTTTTACTACTTAGATGTAAGTGCAAACATGAACAATAAGTGTAATCAATCACTGTGTTTAAAAAACATTTCTTTCCTAAAAACGCAATTTTTTTTTTAGAAAAGCAATACTTTTTTGAATAAGCGATAACCTTTTTTTTTTTTTGCTTTTTTTGTACTTCTGCGGCACCTTTAATTGTTCGCTTTTTTATACTACCCTTGGTGATTAACAACAAGGCTCATTCATTTTCTTCTTTACGTTGTTTTTGCCCAGGTTTTGTGTTCTGTTGACTACAAAAGCATCATTAGCCACTGATTCGGTTCTGTTTCCTTTGCAACCATCGAAGGGCATTTAGCCTAAATGTGAAAGCCAACCTTCATCAAACATATCGCGTTTCGCGCAAGTTTGAGTGCGCAATGGCCCCCAATCCTATATTACATTTTGATTAATTTAGGCAGGATGTTGTTTCTAGCTGAAGAATTAATTATGGCTTTCGGTACAAAGGAAAGTAATCAAAATGTAATTATTGAATACAAAGTAACCGGCATTTTTGTCGTATTAGAAAATTTTTGTTTCCACCCAATGTTTTTTTCGGGGCATTTTCACCTAACCATGTCTTTTTCGTAACTGACAAACAAAAAACTTTTTTCGCACAAAATAGTTTTGTTTGAAAAAATATTTTTCAAAATTTCTGTTTAGTGGAACATTTATTCAAACCCAAATCCAAATGTGAAACACTGTTTTTGGTGTTGTCTGTTTCTTGATTTGTACATGTTTCGTGGTTTAAAAATTACTACAGGGCAAATTTTTTGAGTTTTTGTATAATGCTATGTCAAATTTTGAAAACTATTTGTAAACTTTAATGTAAAAACCCATTTTTGTTACCCAAGAAGGCATATTAGATGAAAACCAATTTAACGCTGCACTTCCTATTTGTTTCAAATTTTTTTTATATTGTTTCATACCGATCTGCCAAAATCTCTTTTCTTTTTTCCCAAATATATCTAGAAAATCGTTTTTTTTATTGTTTACGACTGCTTGTTGGAGCATCTGTTTTTTTAGTTTTTTTGCAGAAGCCAATTTGATTTTTTTTTTTAAATTTTCAATCGAGTTCTTTATTTACCTTAGCCGACAGAGCAATAATTTTTCCCACGAGGCTGTCAAAATTATAGGTGTTCCATCCGAAATCTGTAATTTTTTTATTCCTTCACCCATGCTATAGAGATGCTATCAATGGAAATCCTATTTTCCACAAGGAAGGGCTTCTGTTGTTGGAAAACTACAAAGCTGCAGCTATAATGTTTACAAAAAGGGATTTAACAGTTGTTTATGTAGATTGCACACTCCCACGGTGTGGATGCCGGAAAATGGATGGACACCCTCACAAACACTTGTTTTCCGCTCCAAACGCATTTTTTGCTTTTAAAGACCCTGTGAAAACAGAATTTACTCGACCAGCATAATTAGTGACCTAGTTGATTAAAATGATGTCATTGTAAACTTCAACTTCAACATTTAAAAACAATTATTTTATATGTTTTTAGAAATTTTCACGTAATTGACTCGTTTCCACTACAAAACTATATTTTACTGAATTTTTTATTCAGCTAAGAAAAAAATCGTTCTAACTCGGTTCATGGAAAAAATTCTATTAATTTTTTAAAAACGTAAATCTAAAGTTTTTATAAATTGACACAAGGTCGAAGACATTTCAGTTAAAGAAACTAAGCCAGTTTTTTTAACTCTCTTTAAAAACTACTTCACTCATTTATACTTTTCATGAAATTGCCTTGAAGCTATTTATAGAACTGCAAATTAAGGCTTGTATCCTATAATCCAAAAAAAGCCAAATTGTTGACACGAAACCCATCTCTTAACCATGTGACATCGTTCTTGTTTTTGGGCTTAATCATTTTTCCGACTTTTCCAAACAAATTGCATTTTAAACTTTTAAAAGTGAGGCCTTCTTTTGGCAAAAAAATGTACAATATTTCCCCCAAAAACTCGGTTTAGCCTTTTTTTGATCCCTGATTTTACTAAGTTCTGTTTTCATTTTGGCAAGTTGAAAAACCCCGCTGGATTATGAAACATCATAATAAAACCTCTTTGTAAACTGTAAAAAATTAATGTTACACTTTTAACTCCGGTTTTTTTTATTTTATGTTTTTTGGTTGTATCAAAGAGGTCAAATTTCTTGTTTTTGCTGTTATTGCAGTGTTTTTTCTATCTCCTTTGGCATATTTAAAGTTCTTTTGTTTCTTACAATCTTCGTTCTCTTTATATTTTTTGGTGCTAGAAATAGCAATTGAAAAAAAAGGAAAAATTCGGGTTTTTTTCAAACTCAGCTGTTTGTAGTTAAGCTGTTAAGCCGAAAGTTCCTTGAAATTTATGCGGTCCTGACTTTTGCCGGACATTTAGTCACACTTGATCTCAATGGTTCCTATTACAATTTGAATCCAGACAACCACGTGGCATAATAGTCACATTGTGTTTTTGCGAAGGAGGGATATTAACTTTGGGGTTTCTTATTTTTGTGTACGGCATCTTGATGGCTGAGTAACTCCACTCACAAATCATCTATTCCGATTTTGATTCTTTTTCCTAATGTTCTCAAAATTTATCCCCTTTCATATTTTTCCTGAATTGAATCTAATTAATCATCGGGCTGAAAACAACGTGGATTGAGGCAATCATCGTCTGACTCAATCATCAGTTCATATTTCACATTTTTACTTGTTTTGTGAATTGAAAAGATTCTTTTCAGATGTTTTCGGAAGAGAACGTGGCTAGGGAATTGTTTAATTGTCATCAATTCATCGCAAAACGCCTCTGAGTTCCGCAAATACGGTAGGTTGATTAATAAAAACTTCTCATTGTATCGAAAATTGATAGATAGATTTTTTTCCTAACCTGCTGTTAAGCATTATATTTTCGATTCTTAGTTGGCCATATAGTAGATATCCAACAAAAAGAACAGGAAACGTTCAACTTGTTTAACATTTTTATTTTTTTTAAAAAATGAAAAATGAGGTTTGTCTTTTCGCCAAAAACACTTTAATTCGTGTTTGTCACTTTCAATAAGTTTTCGCTTTTTATACTTCGCGTCAAACCTTTTTCGACCGATTTTCTGCTTGCAAACCCGACGTATTCTTCATTTAGGGTTGATTGTTAGAAAGACATCGAAAACTTGGCCAGCATATTGTGAAATTTATTATAAAATAAATTTTAAAAAATATATAAGAAAACTTTTTTTCTTAATTGCAAAATCAATGGTTAAACATGTGTTAAGAAAAAAATGCTGTTCACGGAAAACATTGTGGTTAAACTTTTCCTTAGAGTAAAGAAAAGATTTTTCGTGCTTTCAAAAAATTGATTGTTTTCAGTGCCTCTTTTGTTTTCTTTTTCATTGCACTTTTTACAGTTTTATGAAGTTATGTCAAATTTTCATCCCAACAATCGATACAAAGTGGAAAAGTTTTAACTTGTTCTACTTTCTTGTGTAAAAACATTTTTCAGGTTATAGTCAAGCCATGAAACTGCTTCGGCTAAATTTCGCCCAAAAATAGTTTTTAACCTTTTTTGCCAATTTGGCTGCGTATATACCCGGAAACCCAAAAACGATATAAAAACTTTGGCACTACGTTGACATTTTCAGAGCAACTTCGCTTACTTGAAAAAACCGAAATTTAAGAAAAAATAATCTGAGATTTTTATGTCTCCATGCTTACTGTTTTTAGCCGAAATTTTTTTTCAAAATTATCGTATCGTAAAAATTATCGTTAACAACTATACTCCACGCCAAATCTACTTCTTCCCATTTGGCTGCGTACACGCCCTGAGTATCCATAATATACATGACACGCTTTAATCTAGGAACGACATCAAAACATTGGCACGTTGTTTCGAAGTAGTTCTGCCACAAACTATAATCGAGAATCACACATTTTTCTACTAGCAACTTGATCCCTGCATTATCTCAATACACATGCTTTCATATCTCAAGGTGCTTATTCATATCCCGAAGGGAACAATTATCCACTGCGATTCCTTGTTGTCCCTTCCTTAATGAAGATGACTGAGTCATCATTCTCCCTTTTAGAAGGAAGTTCCATTACCGATTGGTTTCAGGGCCACTTTCACACGCGTCTCAGACGATTCGCTTGCAAACAACCCTCGCCGTCGTCATCTTTGACAGGCAAAAAGGGGAAAATGAGCCCCTTGTCCAAAAATATGGCCTCCCCGCCTGACAACCGTTAACGGGTATAATTATCTGCGCTTCTCCGTTTTCTCGCCCGACGCGAGTGATGCGAGTCTGGGTGATCCTGCCGCTCTTTTGACTCCCGACGGAATGTGTCCTTGGGACACATGACGTTCTAGTGCATAGTGTTTGTTAACTGAGACCTGGGCAGGTGTGAGTCAAAAGTCAAATCTTTTTAGTTACAAGTTCTGTCCCTCTTTTTTTAAGCACTTGAAAGAACTGTTTTGGGTTTAAAACATAGCTTCTTAAGTATAAGTTTGTCGCTATAACCGGTTTTCTGCATTTTAATTGAAAAATTACAATACTTTAAAATTAAATGCGTGTATACCGTTTCTAATCTTTTGGCATGAACTGACTTTTCTATTCCTCCTCAAGGCTGTTCGGATGCGGACATATCCTGAGTATCCTATTTATAACGTTCCATTGTATCAACGACTTTAATACAATGAGACGGTCTGGTTTAAATTGAGCTTTGTCTTCAGAACCGAAAAATGTGGACCACTTTTTTCATAACTGTAGAAGCAATGAAATGATGTCCACAAAAGCATAGTTTTTGAAGAGATTTTATATTTTGGCACTTGAACGAACAGTTTTGCGTTTGAAACATAGCTTCTTATGTATATTTTTGTCTCCACAACCGCTTGTAATCACTGAACATTTCGGGTTGTGTATGGTTAGGCTCGTATGATGACCTCTTATTCTTCTGATTTTGAAATTAACCTCTATCAGCCGTTCACAGCAGTAAGAACGAAACTAGGTGCGTGTGAAGTTTTAGCATAAATGACGTTTGAATCACACGTCTACCGGTTTAGGCGCTTTTTTGAACCTAAAACAACCACAAACTTTAGGCAAGGCAAAACTTGATTCGTGATTCTATTGTACTATTTCTTCTGTATCTAAGTTTTGAATATCAATTTTGCGAGATCAAACACGACTTAAAACTTCTCCACCCTAAGATTCTACACAACTGTTTTACGGCAAGCATTACAAGCAGACTTTTTAATTTTATAGTACAATGATAAATAGTAAGATAACCACATCCAATTCTTGAGGTTGTAAAAATCCATTAGCCAAGCTATCAGCGGAAGCGTTATATTTTGATCAGACATCATTGCGGAATGTTTTCAACTGTAAAGCGGAATATTTTCGTACTGTCCCGGTTTATATAACGCTCGCGATCGTGGTAAAACCTTTTTCCGTATTTATACTTTCCTGTTGTTAATTTCTATTAGTTCCTTTCACTCACACCCACATGTTCTCACGATTACTTTTAAGAGACCTGAAATTTCAGTATGATTTAAATTCACAACTATAAAAGTGAAATGCCCCCCGCAAACAAACCAATGTTTCTCAAGTTTTGGTATAATTTCGGATTTTAGAACAAATAATTTGAATTGTGCTTTTTCACACAGGTGCATACCCACGCGCGACGCACCGAACATTCCCACAAACACGATTACAAGAGCTTGTTTCTCGTTTATTTGAACGTTTTTTTGAACATTGATTCAAGAACATGGCTCATTAGCGAATTATATCACTGTTTTAAATCTCACAAAACTACCATCAGTTTGTATTGTAGGAGCCCCTAGATAAAGCGACTGTCAATGAGTAAGATAAATCAATGCGAAAACAGCTATGTCAGCGGCGGCGTTTCAAATGCTCTCGTAGTCCCATGTGGTCTAGTGGTTAGGATTCGTGGTTTTCACCCACGGTTCGATTCCCGGCATGGGAATTTCTCTTTTGCACTTTGTTTCAAAACAGACTAGACATTCTCAAGCGTTCATAATTAGATTTTTTTCAAGCCTTAAGTGAAGGTTGTTTTAGCATTTAAAAATTCTAAGAAGAAAAAAGCAGGAATATTTCAACTTTCATCTTTTCAAGAGCTGTAGGTTTTGCATAAACGATGTCAAAAGGTTAGTACGACTAGCAATGTTTGAATTCAACCGGATGTTTGAATACAACATACGTAGAGTTACTTACACATTCGCTCATTAGGAGCAGCGATATCGTGTTTCTGCATTGAAATTCCCATTACGCGCAAGGGCTAACGTGCGCTGGAGTGCGTTCCGACCGATTCAGCTATTTTCCGTCCACATTAGAGATTGACACATTCTTTAATTCAAAATGGTGGGTTTGTTTTTGATGAAACCGAATTCTCCCATTTATTTTCAAAATGACAATATTCACTTTGGCCTTAATTTGAAAAAATAATGTCAAAAAAGGTTAATTGTCCAGCTAATTATAAGGATTTTACGAAATTGCCCGTTTGTACTATGAAATTGAATACGGATGTTACGTGTGTTCAAAAATCCGAAAAAAAGTGAACAAAGTGCGATTTTTTAATTGTGAAATTGTGACCTTCCCATTGGTAATTGCGAATGTTAAAAGTTTGAGTCAAATGTTTCTTGTACAAGTTTGTAAAACTGTGCCAATGTTTAACTGTTGAAATTGAAGCTGAAGTTTGAAAAAGACTCTAAATTTTCATATGATACTCAATTGATGCCGAATTTGTTTCTTTTCTAAGAAACCTTTCCTTCGTAAATGTAGAATTCTGAAGCTCTAATTTGTTTTCATAATCAGGTAAATCGGTTTAAGATTTATGTATATTTTGGCATTGTTTTGAATGCAACCCCAAAAACAAACGATGTTTTCAATTGATCTTTAAAATTAAATTTCATTAACGCGAGCTGCATTCGGCGGTCGTTAGCACTTTTTTCTTCCTGCGCTCCCACAGCCATTGCCCAATATCGGAAGGCAAACACAAACAGGAAGCATAATGTTTCAGGAGCGCCATAGGAAAATGTTTTCCATGCTGGCACTGGCCACCCAAATACTGGCCAACGTCAACCTCGCTTCTCAGGTAGCAAAACCTGTTTTTGTTCCAAATGTTGCTTTTTAGACGGTCTCGGACAGCAAGGATCTGACTCCAGCAGCAAAAGTGAAAACCAATTCCAAGCCTAAAAACGATTTATAATTTCTAGGTTCGACAGATCCGAGTAGCAGGAGATTTGATCCTAGGAGGGGTGTTTCCGGTGCATACAATGTCGGGTAACTTGGAGGAGCCATGTGGTGAAATTGCTGAAACGAGGTACAGTACCCATAAAAACACAAACAAAAACGTTTCAGAGGTGTCCATCGGGTCGAAGCTATGCTTTACGCTATTGATCAAATCAATAAAAACAAAGATTTTCTGAAAGGATATAAATTGGTAAAACAAAATCATTACAGAACCGGTAACCTTTTTTAGGGTGCCTTGATTCTTGATTCCTGTTCGAATCCCGCCTACGCTTTGAACCAAAGCTTAGATTTTGTTCGTGATATGATTGGATCATCCGAGGCTTCTGACTACATTTGCAAGGATGGTTCAGAACCATCTTCTAAGCTTCTGAATCAGAGAAAAAATGTTGTCGCGGTTGTTGGAGGAAGCTACAGTTCGGTTTCTGTCCAGGTATTGCATCGACTTGACCAACATATAACATACTAATTTAGGTTGCAAATTTACTCAGGTTGTTTCGAATACCACAAGTTAGCCCAGCAAGTACAAATGCTGACTTGTCAGATAAAAATAGATTTGAGTACTTTGCGAGGTTAGTTGTTCGTCTAATTTTAAGCGATAGTTAGAGAGAGAGAGAATTGAGAGAAGCTAGACAGACAGAGAATACGTCATGTATTTTTAAAGGACTGTTCCATCTGACGATTATCAAGCTATGGCAATGGCAGAAATTGCTGTCAATTTTGGATGGACATACGTATCTCTTGTTTACTCGGCTGACGAATATGGAGAACTAGGTAGCGTTACATTTCCGTTCATTTGGCTTTTGTTTGATGAGTAAGTCAAAAACATTTTTGGTAAATCGCAAACCTCACCCTCACCCCCCCCCCATACCATTTGGTCACCACAGTGCACAGTTGCACCCCCCCCCCCCCTCAATGCATGCTAGGTGCGGGTGGCGCATTTGTTATGGGTGCGTGGGGGTATGATTTGGTTATTAAAATCGTAATTACACCCCCTCCCCTCTCCACAGTTATAGCTGTCGCCAAACGGACATCCTGCCAAAAACGACATCAATGCAGCAGTCGTGCGATACTCAGGCGGAAATAGTGTTCAAGAAGCGCAGACGCAGAGAAAAAGCGGCTTTTAATAGCCGAAGCTCGTTTGTTCGACGGCTATTTGTGGGGGGGGGGCGAGATTGCGACACCATGACCTATCGCAATAGTCACCCCCCCCCCAGCCGCAATCCCCCCCTCCCACTTTTGGCCCTATGCAGTTGCGGCCCCACACATCGCAGTCTCATCCCCTCTGAAAGTGAGTATTAAAATGACCAACCGCAACCAGCGAAACACATTGTAAAAATGACCCGCAAGAAATCGAATGATGGAAGAAATATAACGTTATGGGAGTGAAATTTAGTTTTATGGGGAGGGGGGTGCACCGCCCCTCTGGGGAGCCAGCCTTCATTGACATTGGTGGGGAAGGGGGTAAGACTATGATAAAACCACATGTTCTAAAGTTTTGAGATGAACTTGAACTGTGTTGCTTTTTGTTTCAAATCATTAGGTTTCCGCAGGCAGTATCACATGAACGAGAAAATCGTTGATGGTGTTGATCCAAAAGATTGATTTCAAAATTTTGAAACAGTTAGATTCTTTTCCAGGAGCCGATGCATTCAAAAAAGAAGCCCGAAAAAAGGGAATCTGTATAGCTATTGAAGAACGCATCCAAAACAAGAAGGAAAGTCTTATTGAATCCATCGACAACCTTGTTCAAAAGTAAGTAATCCTTTCTTTAATACAAGATCCATCTTTCAGGCTCCAACCAACTCAGAAAGTGGGAGCCCGAGTTGTTGTTCTATTCGTGGGTACTGAATATATTCCCGAGTTGCTGAGAATCACAGCGGAAAGGATGAAATTATCACCGCAGACGGATAAAAAGATCATCTGGTATCGGGTTTCCTTTTCTTTCATGGTGTGAATGTTGCAGGATCGCTTCTGAAAGTTGGGATCGCAACAACGAGAAATACACACAGGGACAGAACAGCTTAGCTGCAGAGGGAGCCATAGTTTTGACTTTGGCTTCGGAAAGAGTTCCGTCGTTTGAAGAGGTTAGTTTAGTTTGTTTATTACAATGAAGGAGTGGTCTCTCTCTTTCGGTTTGCACGGTGGTGCGGTCGGACGCGATGGGAGGGTACTAAAGAGCGGCCGAGGACCGCTTTGGGGCAAAGTAAAGCGAAACACATTGATCGGCCGCTTTGCGCCATAGCGGTTACCAGCCGCATTTTGGTCCCCGACCCGAGCGTAGGTGTGTGCGCTGAAGTTAGACCGCAATGCGACCCTTGGTGGGCCGAGGCCGTGTTCATGAGAGACCGATCACCACGAAACAGAATGGTCGGAGGCCGAGATAAAAAAAAATTGAAGCGGCCGAAGGCCCCGAACAAAGGAGGCAAAGTGCGGCTTTGACCTTTGGTTGCATACAAGAAGTACTTGGTTCCATTGCCTCATAGAGTTCTTGATAACTTTAATATATTTGAAGCCTCGGAGGCGGCGTTGAAAATTTTAGTCTTGAAAATCTTGTTACTGCCTCTAACTCTGAATCCTGCATTACATCTGAATGTTGATTTGACTTAAAAGCTCGATTTTCAGTACTTGATGAACCTACACCCGGGGAGTGAAGCCTTCGAACGGAACAAATGGCTCCGCGAGTTATGGCAGGTCAAGTACCACTGCAAATTTGATCTTCCGGTCGATAGTCCTTCGAATGTAAACAGGTGAATATCGAAAACTTCTGGGTTTCCATAACCAACGTGTCTAATCTAAGAGCATACACGTGTTTCGTGTCCGATTTCGTGCGGGAGAACGCGATCATGAAATACGCTCCTATTCAAACATTGCAACATGGGTGTGAACGTGAACATCTGGAAAATAGTTCAGTATGCGGGGAGTGATTTGAGACCGTTGTATATAAGAGACGTCACTGCTTTTTTCAAAGCTGATGATCCTTTTTCAGATGTGAGAACATGAGACAGGACAAGGATGCCTTCATTACGGATGACAAAGTGCAGTTTGTGATCGATGCGGTTTATGCGATAGCACATGCGCTTCAGGTTCGTTCTGAAAATAGAACAGGAAAATTTGAAAGAGATAATATATCTATAGTACAGTTATATCCGTAATATCCCATAAAGAATGTACTAAGAAATATAAATGAATGTTGAAGAATAACCTGTTTTAAAAGTCTAAAAAGCGAATGGTCGCTTTTCTTGACGTTTTTTTGCGATTTGCACCTTTTCAAACTATATTTCTGCAGCGTTAAAGCCATTTTGGCAGAATGCCTTTTCGGCAGTATAAATATCCTGTTCAATCTGTTCCACACCATAGCAGTCCCTTTTCTGTTTGTTTACAGCTGGATTTAAAAATTACTGGGTGAAATGATAAAGCAACAAATCAATGCAAGCATAGCTATGTCAGCGGCGGCGTTCCAAGTGTTTTCGTAGTCCCATGTGGTCTAGTGGTTAGGATTCGTGGTTTTCACCCACGCGGCCCGGGTTCGATTCCCGGCATGGGAAATTCTTTTGCTTCTTTGTAAAAACTGTATGTAAGAACAGTTTTGGCAAAGTTCTGTTTCAATCAGAAAGCAAAGATATGTCCACATTCAATTCAAACCCCAATAAAACACAAAATGGGACAAATCAGTCACAGTTAGTATAATTACAGGTCTTTAGTACTTACTACTAGTGCAAAAAGAATTTCCCATGCCGGGAATCGAACCCGGGCCGCGTGGGTGAAAACCACGAATCCTAACCACTAGACCACATGGGACTACGAGAGCAATTGGAACGCCGCCGCTGACATAGCTGTGTTCGGATTGATTTATCTGACTCTTTGACAGTCGCTTTATCTAGGCCTTTAAACTGCGAAGCAAAACTTTAAAAACATGTTTTACTCATTTTTGCCAAAGGTATGGCATCTCTCCGTGCGCCGCGGATTGCTTTTGCACGGCAATTGGAAAATCGGTAGCATTTTTTTGAGAATTCATTAACTTTGTAAACTGCATAACCGTTTTCCCACATTTTTATGATACTTTTTCAGGCAATGAAACACGACGTATGTCCTGAAGACTCAATCGAACACTCTTGGATTTCTCGGAAAGCTCCCCAACCCGACGTCTGCACAGCAATGAGAAGCATAGATGGTACAGACTTCTACCAGAAGTACCTTTTGAAGGTTCAATTTGAAAGTAAGTCAAAGTTAGTTTATTTCGATAATCTTGTTTTCTTCGAGGCATGGTTGGAAACAAATTCAAGTTTTCTCCTCAAGGAGATGGTCCGGCTAGTTACACAATTTTGACTTACCGGCCAAAATCGCTAGGTAATTTAAATATTTTTTATGGTTACATTTTGAGCTCAGAAAAAGTTCGCCGACAATCAGAAGCTGGTGACCTCTCGGCGTCGAGGAGCGACTATGTTGAGATTGGGCATTGGACAGAAAACAATGTAAGACTTTTGTAGTTTTGTCGGGTTGTTTACTATAGTTTTAGCTTACAATCTACCAAGATGCTCTTAAAAAGTGGTGGAAAGATTCGAAAGGAGTTCCAGTTTCGAAATGCTCTGCCAGATGTAAAGATGGGTATCGAAAGCAGCTTATTAAGGTACCTTAGGCTAACAAAATTTCATATTTTGACAATTTAGGACGAACAATGTTGCTGGGCTTGCAGTAAATGCGAAGACCATGAGTTCCTGATCAATGAGACACATTGTCAACCCTGTGATTTGGGATGGTAACACATGAATAACCATTTTAAACTTAGTATTCGTTTAGGTGGCCCACAAAAGACAGAAAAGCTTGCTTTGACTTATCTGTTCAGCATTTAAAACACATGAAATGGAACTCCATGTTCTCCATTGTCCCAGCTGTAGTTGCTGTTATTGGAATTGTCGCAGCCCTTTTCGTGATAGTTATTTTCATGATGTGAGTTTTAAAAACGCATATATACGCAGAGTAACAATTAAATACACGTAAATAGACACACACGCACATATACACACACACATACCAACACACACACACACACACACACACACAAACACACACACACACATACGTACACACACGCACACACACACATACACATACGTACACACACGCACACACACACACATACACATACGTACACACACGTGCACACTTGCACACGCACATGCAAACTGTCGATTTATAGATACAACGAAACCCCAGTGGTGAAAGCCTCAGGACGCGAACTCAGCTACATTCTCCTCATATCAATGATAATGTGCTATTGTATGACATTTGTTCTTCTTGCCAGACCGACTACCATTACTTGTGCATTTAAGAGAACCGGTAATCATGAATACTTAAAGTTTAACCTTTCTTCAAATTCAGGCATCGGATTCGCGTTTTCATGTCTCTATGCTGCAATGTTCGTCAAAACGACTAGGATTTATAGAATTTTCTCACAAGCTACACGGTCTGCCCAAAGGCCGAAGTTTATTTCCCCTCTATCACAGGTACGATTAAGCATTTCATTCAGTAATTCTTGAACTATCTCAGCTCGTGATGACAGCCATGCTTGCCGGTTTTCAACTTTTCTGCAGCGTTGTGTGGTTGATGATTGTACCTCCAGGTTAGTTTCTAAATAAAACAAACTAACTTCGAAGATTTTGTAATTGTATTTTGTAATTCTATTTTTGTAAATTTGATGTACTTAGCTAGCTCATTTTTTCTTTTCTTTTTATACTTTTTTAGGCACTCGTCATGACCACCCCACTCGAGCTCAAGTTGTTCTAACTTGCAATGTACCCGACCATCATTTCCTTTACTCTTTGGGATACGACGTTCTTTTGGTTACGGCTTGTACTGTTCTCGCGGTGCTAACTAGAAAGGTTTTTATCTTTTTTTAAACTTATTTAAATCAATTATTCAGGTGCCTGAAAACTTCAACGAAACGAAATTCATTGGTTTCTCTATGTACACAACTTGTGTCGTTTGGGTCAGTTGGACATTCTTCTTCTTTGGAACAGGAAGCGATTTCCAGGTTTGTGATAAGAATTTACATTTTAAAAACTACTTTTTCAGATTCAAACGTCATCATTATGCATTTCTATATCAATGTCTGCAAATGTTGCCTTAATCTGTATATTTTCACCGAAGTTGTGGATTATACTGTTTGAGAAGCACAAAAATGTGCGAAAGCCTGAGGGAGAATCTATGCTTAACAAGAGGTAATTTTGGTTTTGTAACAGTGATCCTACAATATATAATAAGTACCAAATACACTCAACTTTGTCAAAAAATACTTCTATAAACAATGATTTGAGTTTAATTCCAAAGTGCCGAAAACATTGTTTCGCCAAGTCAGTTTCGCCAAGTCATAGGTAGAAAATTGTTTTGCAGCATTAAGGCCATTTTGGCAGAATGCCTTTTCGGCAATGATAAGAATCTGTTTAGATCATTGTGTTCCACACCAGAGTAGTACCTTCCGTTTGTTTGTTTCTGGATTTAAAAAAAACAGGGCTAAATGATAAAGCAGCTGTTATCAGATAAATCAATGCGAACATGGCTATGTATGCGGCGGCGTACAATGTGTTCCCATAGTCCCATGTGGTCTAGTGGTTAGTATTCGTGGTTTTCACCCAGCGGCCCGGGTTCGATTCCCGGCATGGGAAATTCTTTTGCTTCTTTGTAAAAACTGTATGTAAGCACAGTTTTGGCAAAATTATCTTTCTAAAGATCTGCACACATTCTATTGAAACCCAAATGAATCACAAAACTGAGTAAATCCGAAACTATAAGGAAAATTACACGTCATCAGTACTTACTACTAGTGCAAAAAAGAATTTCCCATGCCGGGAATCGAACCCGGGCCGCGTGGGTGAAAACCACGAATCCTAACCACTAGACCACATGGGACTGCGAAGGAATTAGGAACGCCGCCGCTGACATAGCTGTGTTCGCATTGATTTATCTGATTCATTGACAGTCGCTTTATCTAGGCGCCCCTTTTCTTGGAATTCCCTGTATACAACCGAAAACAAAATACTACAAAACAGGACTTAGAAATACGTTTTACTTCTTTTTGGCAAAATCGTAATCGCTCATTGGGTTAGGCCTTCTTCGACTGGCCGAATAGGATTAGAAAAATAGATAATGTAGATAATAGAGTATGTTTCCGTCGTTACGTGTCCCTTCAGGTTCTCGAATAACTTTTCAACAATCCGTCACAAGGAGGTTTCTGGTGCCGCTTCAATGCATGTTTTATCCTTTTTCTACCACGCTTCCAACCCGCACTGCTTTGCTAAACTTTTGAGACAAAAGTGGTCACCCACCGTTTTCTACAAACCCTTTTTGTTTCTTCTTACCTTGAAATCTTGACGAAGCCCTTGCACACCAGCAAAAGTAAAGTTTCCTCTTGCTGATGTTTGATTTTCAGATCCCTGGGTAACTGTAGTTCGAGGCTCTGCAGTGGGCCAACGTCGTATGACGAGCCAAACCAGTACACAGCTCTGCTTGCCGACAGCCGGCGTCGGTCGACGAGGAAATTCTCCCATCCTACAAGCACATCGAGCTCCGCACAGGACACTTTCTTATAGACGGACTTTTCTTGAATTTTCTGCTCATGGTCATACACCGAAGCCAAAACTATTTGTCTTTCGATGTCCCAAAAAGATCTCTCTTGTGAAAATTGATATTGCTGACATTTTTTGTAAATTCCATCCTTCGGTGCGCATTGTATCAAAACTTTTGTGATCTCCAATAAATATGTATTATGTATTTGCAAAGCTGTTTTATTCAAAGTGTGGTTGAGCTTTTGTGCGCCACAAACTATGTACAACAAAAGATGTTTAAATCATAAACAGTGAAAACGCATGGATGAAGACATTTATACGGCATAAAATGATCGAGGTGTTTCCGATGCCAACTCAGTTTATTCGAAAAGAGGATTGTGCCATTAGTAGCCTGTCAAACTCCATAAACAGCAAATATCATCGTTCAAAGAGTTAACAAAGTGAAGTGCGGTTTAATTGAGCATGATGCTGTACTAGATTGTTTTAGGTGCGCCTTACTCTAGCTCTAGACACAGCAAAATTTAAGGGTAGCTTGAAGGCACAGTGAGTAGCAACTTCAGTGTTTTGATGAACCGGTGTACTTGATTGAATATAGAGGTTGAACCCCGGAAGCGCTTTTTCAATTTCTTTGAGAAAATGGCCATCCTTGTTAGCTTTATTCCGGAATATCCAAAAACTGACCTTTGAAACGTGCTCCCCCAAGAAAATAAATGTCAAATACGTTCCAAACTCATCAAAGGGGTCTCCTACAGAACTTTATACGACGAGGGCGAATTTCATTCTAATTGGATGATAGAGCTCTGGAAGTGAGGAGTATGCGGAACAATTAGAATAGTTTATTCGCATAATTTTCCACCGTATTCGATTGAAGATGAAACCAAAAACCCTCCTTAGTGTCCCTTTAATGAAAAGAGCAAGCATAAACCAAGTTACATTATATCCTATGTCTTTTTCTAACACACCAACAAGTAGTGAAATGGAAGGACAAAAGAATTTTATTATGCAGCGTTTATCACAATCTCTCAAAAAACATTACGAAATCACATCACACATTTACAGAAAGCTGTCCCGAGCGGACTCGTTGTCCAAAACTATGCGACCGCAAGTCAACTTTTGTTCGCAGAATGATGCCCGCAATGCGGCCGAAGAATCACATCCACTGTCCAAAATCCTAAAATTTGTTTGAAGCACATTCTGAATTTGTGCTTACATCGCGTTATCTCCACGTATAGTTGTCCTAAAGCGATTGACTCCATTGCGCATTGATCGGCCAATCAGGGTTATAAAGCTAGCATCATCATCCACATCAGGGATTCCGTTTCTGTAACTATTGCACTCATTTGATTTGTTGTCAGACAAATTTACCTAACGTTGACGATAATTGACGGGAGGTCACAACCACGCCTCGGCAGTTGTTGCTTTCCTCGACAGCGCACATACGTGTAGTAGATTTCACGAAACTCGTGACGAAAGTTGGTGTTAAGGAATCCGTAGAGGAAGGGATTGACGCAGATTGATAGCATGGAGATGATTTTACACAGTTGATCCACTCGTTCGATGTAGCCGGTATATCTTTCCTGAAAATTGAATGTTTGAAACCTACAATATTTTATCGACGAACATTTAAAGAGAAACTAGTTAGTTCAAGTTTGTTGTTACGTTATCATGCAACGTTTGCTACTTTTTCTCTCATACTTATTAAATGCAAAGTATAAATTCGGCAAGCATAGTATACTCACAAGTTGAGAATTTCGGTTCTCAAGTTTTAGCGTTTATGGACTGTTTTAAGATGTTGCATTTTGCGAGCTATACCGAAAACAAATAAAATGCGAAATTTCACTGCTTAACGAAAAAGTGTTTATAAATAGTTTTTGATAATGGAAAAGTGTTTGTAAAAAAACACCTTCAATATCTTGATAAGTGAAATTTCTAGATAATTTGTTCTTTTCCGTTTTTCAAACTCCTGCAAACGCCAAAACAAGTTTGTTTTCTGCCAGCAATTGTTTTGATCAGTACAAGCGTGTTTTGGTTCTTGCTTAATTCTAAAATCTACATCTCTCTAGTGCGAGCACATTTATTTGCATAATTCTGACTGTATTTATTTAATTCTCTAAAGAATAATTTATATCATTTGCATAACCTGCTCAATCTTTGAACTGTTAGCGTTTTTACTCACGTGGTAAAGAATATCCAAGTCCAACAAAAGTGAGACCAGGGTGAACGGGAGCCAAAGTGCGGCGTAGCTACCAGCCATGGCAAAAAGAAGCGAAGTTGTGCGGCTGGTCCTACGGTCACTGTTATTTTCAGAAACAGATTGCCGAGCGAATAGAGAGGAGTTACGAGCAGTTAGGAAGTTGTTGGAAACCTAAAAACATAAGTTTATTAGGGACAGAAAAAACTGCTTACTTCAGAAGTCCTCGGTTCTCTCTTAATGACCGTTCTGTTCCTGTTGATTTGGTTTGAATTCATTTTCAGAAACTTTGTCAACTTCATGTTGAAGATGGACAAAACGAAAAGAGGTACAATGTAGAGAAAAATTACTTGTAGCATGGAAGTCATAAACTAAAATACAACGATTTGGACTTACAACTTCCAAAATATACCTGAATCGTCTGTGTTGAAATCATGTCCAAGCTTGATCTAGAAGGGGCTAGTCGACATTGGCGCCAGCCGTAACTGCGAAGTTTTGAACTGCCGTTTTCATCTAGAACATGGACATCCTGAAAAAGGTTTTTGATTTTATTAGAAAAATAGGGGCACCTTGACAACGTAGAGCATCGACGTGTCATAGTACACCAATAGAGGGACTGATAGGATGAAAGAGAACGTCCAGATCCCTAGGGACATAAGGACTGTTCCCATGCAGTGGCGTCGGTTTGCAGGGGCTTTCAATCGTTTTACTGAGTAGTACCTGAGAAAAACTACTTTGGTAGTTAGAAGGTCTGTCTCTCTGTATCTGTGTCTTTCACGCACCCACCCACGCACACACACACACACACACACACACATACACACACACACACACACACACACACACACACAAACACAAACACACACGCACTGTTTCACTTACAAACACTGTTTCATTTCTTCAAATCACTCACCTGTCGACAGCCATCACACAAATGGTGAGTGTTGAGCAGTAAATGTTGCTTCCAGGGAACCCGTTTGCAAATTTGCAAAAGAAGCGAGAATAAGGAAACTCGAAGTCAATCGTTGGCAACCAAAGAAAAGGAATGTTGATGAAAGCGAGCAACTAAACCATTTTCAGTTACTGAAGTTTAAACTGAGCATACCAAGTTAGATATGGCGAGATTCAAAATTAAAACGTTTCTATTCGTCTGCATAGACTTCTTTCTCACTACAGCCAGGATTACCTAAACGGTCAGATTGTTTAGGAACGGATTTTTGATTACCAAGCCATTTCCTATCACAGCTAATACGGAGATTATTATGTAAACTCCGGTGTACAGAACTTCCTCCCATTCGCTGAATCGTCTCAAGGAAGCGTGCAATTGGTAGAAGAATTTCTGAAAAGAAAATACATATTTAACAAAAGGACTAAACATTTCAAACAAAGTATTTTGTTTATCGCGTTTGACCCCTTAAAAGAATCACCAAAAGTCTGTACGTCATGGTTAGTGTTCTTTTGTTGTCCCTATAAGACAACACTTAAGAAAGCAGCGATATTTCTGTTTATGACGCAGGTGGCAAAAGTTTGCGACAAATGTTCACGCGTCGTGTTTTGAAAGGTTGCGAGGGGTTGAAAGGGACTTAACAATAGTTTCGTCGCTCAGTTGATAAACAACGTAGGGGCTTTCAAGCTGAAGAACAAGCACAACAGTTTAGCTAGTTGATAACCTTGATGGAAACTATCCAGTTGGTAGTTCTTCTGTTTTTCATTGTCTAGTTTTCAAAATCTGATTTTCACAAAAACATGGCTGCAAAAACTGGAGTAAGTGTGCTTTTGCTGAATTTCGGCGCTTTTATACACCAAAATTTTTTTAATATCAAAAGCAAAAGCTGCTTGCTTTATCTGAAAAGCTGAAATTTTCTTATAATGGCCTAGTATTCCAGGCAGCATTAACAAAAATGTTTTATTTGTAATGAAAATGATAAGGATGTAATTTACTTTCGAAAGAGCAGCTAACTTTGAGTTTTTGATTTCCCTCATAGGAAGTATAACATTTAGAGCTCGAATGACGTCATCTCAGTTAAAAAATTACAAATAGAACATTCGAGGCAGAAACTTTCTTATATGGCCATAGGCTACCATTGTAATGATTTCCATTATCAGCAGGACACCAGTCGCAATTGTAGTTTGATCAAAGTATTAAGATTTTTTGAACACAAAACTAAAATGTGTTAGGCTTACACAGATATATGTAATCTTGCTCTGCTTGATTTACTTTTTCATTTAAAAAATGGTGAGCAAAAAAAAAACAATCGTACGACATTTTGATTGATCAGGTTCTTGCTATCGCAAATACCATTTTTTGCTGTTTGATTAGAGTTTAGTTGTCATTTTGATGCCATTAAAAACGATCCCATGTTTTTCACAGTTCATATCACATTTTATATAATAATACTTACCTCTAAACAACTGTCGTTGAACGCAGCCGATTGAATTTCAGCATCGGTCACAGATGCGTCCAAGTTCCGTGGACAGTATTTATCGAGATCCTCAACGTCCATTTTCATGCTCTGAAAATAAAAACATTATTATAAAACAGATGTTTATCGTTAGTCTTTGATTTAATTTATGACTTGCTGCGATATTTCAAGCTGCATGCAGCTTTCTCCGCCTTTTGGTACTAAATAATGCACGGCAGACATTTGGCCGAGTTGGCGTTAAGATTAAAAGGGCAATGTTTGAAAAGTGGTGTCAGCTGTCGACACCTCCTCTCACCTGGATGGAACATAATCCATCGTGAAGCAGCTGAGCAGGCCTAAGGTCAAAATATTAGGGAGAAAAAACAGTCAAAGGACAATGGGAGAGTCTCACAGCGAAGGGTGGATAGGAGAAATGGGGTGGGTTGTTTTCGAGGAAAGGTGAGAAAAATTACTGAAGAGGGGTTTTGAAAAAAAGGACGATAGATGGCTTTGCTTTTTCACTTTTGCAACAAGTCACGGTTTTTCAAAACAAGGTTACTTTTTCTTGGAAGAATTCTTCATAGGTCAAACTGGGTTTTTGGGAACAAGGTTTTCTGGGGACAAAAACATCGCATGGAAATAGGATATTGAAAAACATTGTTAATTTTTAAACGGTGTTGTAAATTTATAGCGAGATAGTCTGAAACTGACTCAAAGAACATCAAATTTGCTGTCCTTCGGGTTATATGATTACTTTGGTGCGGATACATTCAAAAATCGGAAGAGTTTAACCGGTTCTGGGAGCTGAAAAAAGCTTTTACTGATTTTGCATTTGAGTTTTCAACAAATTCAAATACCCAAATAATGGAATACAGAGTCTTTTCTATGTTTTTAAATCTTGTGGAGTCGTCATTGTTCTCAAATGACGAGCCGGCCTGCTACCCGAAGAGGGCCGGGCCGGGCCGAGAAAAGTGTCCCGGCCCGTTTCGGCCCGGTTTGTGAACTTGTCAAATTAAAATATCTTTCAATCGTTTTTTTTTTAGCTTACGGCAATTTTTTAAACCCCGAAAACACTTTCGTTACACTTCTATTACACATTTAAACTAATTTTAAGTTTGCAAAAACAAAGTGTCGGGACCGGGATCGAACTTTGGTCGTGTGGGTGACAGTTTGACTGGGTGGTCCGAGTGAACGGCCCGGCCCGTGAGAACTATGGGAGTCGTAAGGTGAAGTCCAAAGAAAATGTATTTGCAATACTTGGCAATTTTTGCATAAAACCCTAAAAAAAAACTTTGTTTAAAAACCATTAATTAAGTTATTTTTTGAAAATTGCCAAAATTTAGGTGATCAGAATTTACAAAAGAAAAGATTTTATAAAATCTTGATAAAAACAGAAAAAAGATAAAACGGCTGCAACAAAAGAAATCACTTTATAAAATGTCAAAAAATAGTCGCGATCCCACTTAGCACGATCATCAAAAATAGCTATTACTGGGACTTAGTACACTTTCCCCGAATCTCCGCCCATGAACTTTATCCCAATCGGAAGAAACCTACTGATTGCTAGTTATCCACGGTGTTGATCTTTCAGCAGCTAGAAAAACTTCGCACAGTACAATAGCAGAGAGAAATTGTTGTACCTTTAGCTACGAATGCACAACACAAAGTGAGTGCCTAGATTATCTTTGCCTAAGCCCTTCAGGGGGACAGGATTTACGCTAACAAACAACTTCACCAACACAACTGAATCTAGATCAATTTGAAAAGCAGTTAAGTTCTGAATGAAATCTGCGGCAGTTGTTTGCGTGGTGGTACAACTAGATTTGTTTACAGAAGGTAATTCAAGCTTGCTAAGCTATTATAAAGTAAAATCAGAAATCACAAACGAATTGTCTGTCTCGAGTTGTATTCAACAAGGCGGTTGATGTATGTAGTAGTGGGTGAGAATAAGTTATCGGAATTTCTAATTCGTTGGAAAGTTCTTTTAGTGTGGGAGTGCATTTATTCAAAGTTCAGGATGTAAGCGATTAGAGGCGATAATCCTTGTATATTTTGAAAAAAAAAAGTTTTCGTGCAATGGTTTTCGTTACCGCACGTTAGAAATGAAAAATGTGGGGGTTCTTTCCTTGTTAATCTAGTTTTGTCGATGACATTACATGAAAAAGGAGAATTCAAGCTAGAAAATCATAGTTCTGGGGTGCAGTCACATCACAAGAAATTTCATTCTATTGGAATCGAAACTTTAATTTCGTAACTAAAAATAAAACTCTTCGTGACTAGGTGCGTTAAAAAGTCTAAAAGTCTACAAAGTGTCTTACCTAAGTGAAAAGCTTAACAAAAAGCTGAGCAAAAAAGCTTGGCCGTAGTAAAATGCTAAAAAGTTGGTCGTGCGGCAGATCGTTTCCCTAATGATTTCAAGTTTGTTATGTATTGTTAAAAGTTGTACTTATCAATAAACTGTTAGAGGAACAATTATTATAACACTAAATGTTACCTAATTAAAGACAACCGCCACAAATTTGACCTAAGGACGAAAATGACTGAATGAGTTTAACAAAAGCGGTACGTCACAAAAAATTTCAAACCTCTCCGAGTCACGAAAGTTTGAAAACTCGTTTGAAAAAGATACTCTATAGTAGGAAAAAGTGGAAATGAAAATTTTGGTCGACAAAACTTTCCAAAAAAGAAACTGCGAAAATTCTACGTAAAAGAACGTTTGAAGTTTCTGAAATCATGCGTTTGAAGGGGTCAGTTCGCGGATTGTAGCGCATTCATAGAAATGACGAACGCCATTGCAAAATGCAAACATTTTGTACCCGTTTGCGCAGAAATTAATACCGAAGAACTTTGAAATTGTCACGGAACACTTTAAAAGTACAAGGTGACTTTTCAATTTATGCAAATTTATAAAATTTCCAATTTTGTAACAATCGTCTCACCTGTTGGAATTCAAGAGATTGACGTTGGCCGGGAGAGTTATCTACATAAACGTGAAATTATGAAGAAATTTCCTCGCCGCCAAAGTTGATTTTAAAGCGAATTATGCATTTTGCAGGTGTTCCAGCGGTAATGCCAAGCGCAATTTGCATTCTGTTTACGCCGGAGGTCATATTAGTGAAAAAACGGGATTTAATAAAAATGAACAAACGGTTTTTTCTTGTTTTTTTTCTAAACTTGTAAACGAAACAGATTTTAGTTAGAATAAAGGAAACATTTGCATACATTTTCTTGCAAATTTTGTGGTTGAGATCTTTTTGATGATTTTACTGTTGTTTAGATAAAAATCGACTTTGTTTAATGCAGCAGCAAACTAAGTAAAGTTAACTCAAAAAAGGATCAAATGAACAAAAGGTTTGTATCCTTAGTTCATTTACTTTCATTTCGCTCGTTGATCTTTGAACGGTGGTTCTTAAAAGCGGGGAAAAGCAAAAATGTAAATTTAATCTACATCTCGCCCTTTTTTATGAGGGAACAATGAAAAACAAAAGATCTTTGGCACTGCTGAAAGGAAAATCTTCTTTAATCCCTAGTTTAAAACTTTTCGATTTGGAAAATGGAGATTTTCTGAATTGCAAAGATGTAGTCCTTGCTTTTAAAAAAAGAGGCAATTCAAAACAAATGTCACTCTATTTGATGAGTGCGGCCCGATAAAAGTAGAGATTTAAGTTTCGATAATCTGAGAAACTGAAGCAAAACACAGAAAAACACGTCTGCTGGATGTTGTAGATCAACATTAACTGAGGGATTAATGGCTCATTAAATGCGATTTCTGGTACCTTTAAGCACAGAATGTTTACAAAATTGGTCCTAAACATCATGCGGATGTTGTTGTTTACGAGTCCGAAAAAATATTCTAGCCTCCTTGAAAACTCCACTTTTTCAAGTGCTGCCGTCTATTCTGTCTCGCCCGCGTGACACACGGAACAGCTGCAAAAACTCCCCGACACATGCATGAAATACGCAATGCCACCCCTAAATTGCGCAGTTAGCACGAAAATATCTTCAAACAGGTGGTGGAATTTGATAAAGGTTGTATTATGTATTAAATTAGCCAACATGCGTTTTCAAAACTGCATAGTGTTTGCGCGTTTCTTATAATTAGTACTTCCGGCAAAGAAAAATGCAAACTAAGAAATAAGCCAATTGGTAATTCCGTGAACTTTGTGAAGATTGCAGGAAGGCAGGCGAAGTGCACCACCGCGTGGAAACTCTCAAAGGACTATTTAAACAACGTTGTCTGAAGAAGGACCTAACGTCATAGTTCCTTTTGCAAAACTAAAGCAGAAACCAGTTAAAAATAGTAAATAGTAAAGCTAAATTGGTTTGTAATTGAAATAAAATAGGACAGAGTGTGAAAATGAATCGTTCGTTAAACCATTATTTGCGTTTATTGTTTGATTAGTTTCGTTGGTTTCCAGGGTGTAAAAATAGAACATTTGTCATCTTATGTTTAGCTCTTGTCATCATTTTCTTCTCTACAATCCCGAACATTTTAATTGGGGGTACGAAAATAGTTGAAAATAAATTTGCAGGTAGAACTTTTTTATATGAAAAAAAACCTCTTTCAGTTACCATAAAAACTACGCTAAGTGTGGGATTTCAGCATTTTTGGAAACTGAACTATCGAAGATAGAAGTCATTTTGGGGGCCGAATCCGGCCCCAAAACGACTTTTATCGGGATTTTCCGGGGTTTTCGGATCCGTTGTGGTTCGCGCATCTACATGTCCAAAAAACTTTATTTCAGTTGAAAAGCTCAAAAAAGTGTGCAGATTTACAACAAAACAAAAAAAAACTTCAAATATAAAACTACTTAACTTCTAGGGAAGTCGATTATACAAACACAACGATGGATTTATTTCGTAATTCTACATTTTCACCAGAAACTTGATATATAAAAGTTAAAAACCACTTGTTTTAGAAAGGTGTTGACAATTAAACAAACTGCAGCATAGTTTCAATGGCCTCAAAAGTAGAAAGAAGACAAACAAGGGCTTCGACATGACCTGGTTTCGAAATTGCCCCCTGGGCGTGCGATTATTCCGTTCACAGTCACTCCCGGGGGAATCTTTTTCAATCCGTTGCCGAACAACATTGTAAGTGCCCCCGCTTGCTGCAATTAGCCCCCAAGAAAAGTACAGACTGAGGGGTCTGCTAGTCGGAGATTAAATATAAGACCTTTGCCAGAGCATAAATTTGACGCAGGGTAATTGCGGTATATGTTGCGTGGTCGGTTCTCAGAACATCGAATGGCAAAAGAAGAAAAGAGCAAACTAAAAGGTTTTGAAATTGTTCCCTTAGAGGGATTTCATCTAAGGGAACAGGGATTAATTTGTACGAGACGTTGTTATTTCTAACACGATGGGCTCATTTCTGTTGAACTCGAAAGATGGATTGCAGGCTGGAGAAAACAACAATCTAGTCACTGAATTGGCTGGTGGAATTGCTTGAATTGCATACTATAAATACTTTCTGTCAAAATCGAGTTATGGAAAAGGATCAAATGATCAAAACATACCCGTTCTTCGCAGCAAGAACCTCCAAGAATGAATGTTATTTTTTTCTGAATTAGAAAATGCTCGAAAAAGCTCACATGAACTCCAGGAACAATTTCATGAAATGAACTAGGACACGAGTTTTTCGGAAATATTATCCATAACAAGTTTAACTCAAAACTGATTCTGGTAAAGCTAAATTGAGTTCAGTTGGCGCAACTATTGAGATCGTTGAATAGTCAGTAAAAACCAAAAAGAGCGGAAATATGACTTGAAAATTCAGTTGTCAAAAGTTTTCTTTTCGTTTTCAGGGTTGTACTTTTAGTAAAAAAAAAATAAAATAAAACCCAGCTTTAATGTGTTAACTAAATATACAATAAGCATAAAACTAAAATCAGGCATTTTAAATAGTTTTTTTAGTTGACTTTCAACCTTTAGAGCTTTTTCGTTTACTTCTAAGTGTTTGACAAAAGAGCTTTTTTTTAATATTTGTTTTTTTCGTTCAAAATCTGGTTCCTACTCTACTTCAAACTTTGTGAAAATAAAAGATAAAAATTTAATCAAGCAACAAACTGATAAATGGTTAAGTTTATACAGTAGTAAAACGAATACAGATACATGTATATATTTAAGATTTAAAACCATATATATTTTTACAAAAAACTTCTCTTAAAACCAGTCGGTCGTTTTTAAACAATCATAATTTCTGTGACTACAGTATAGCAATGTGTACGAAATGTAATGCTAAATGATATATTCATGCGCTAATATCTGAACGCAGTCGACATATCAAATATGGTAATTGAACCTTGAAAGAGCGTGGTCTACATGAACTCGTGTTTTCAAAATAGAATTCGAATTCAGAATTTCAGAGAACAAACTCGTTTACTCACTTTTTCTGTGTTTGGTATTAGTGTTGTGTCATGTTGCCAGAAAGAGGGCTCAGTCGAATGTGGGAATATACGAATCTCGGATTATCCCACTTACACTCATAGGGATCAAAGTGTGATGTCTTCGGGCGCTTTTTTATTGGATTCAAGCAATACATTTAAAGTTCTAAGTATGTTACTCATTTTCTTGCAACGCCAAACGAAAACACGAAAAACACAAGATTACGGAGGCCGTCCATCAATTTCTCTATCCTTTTCCGACTGGTGTCAACAGCTGTATTTCAAGGTAGTTCCCCACAACAGGTTGCAGAAAAGAATATGGGAAAGAAGAGAAATAAGTATGAAATTTGAAGGAACTCAATTAAAAAGTGGGAAGTTAATTGCCCCCACTTCCTGGAGAGGGATGAGCCTCGTCATAATGGCCGCATGCAATTATGAAGGAGGGGTTGGTGATAACGTATAATTAGGTATGCGTTGAGAGACTAATGGTAAAGGTCAAAAGTCGTGTTGAACTCAATGAAACTTTTTAAATTAAATTGGGCCTTTTTCGCGAAAAGAATAAGTATAGAAACCATTGAATGAATATTAAAGCTAACGCCCCATCTTTGACCAAGAAAGATTATTATGGGAACGAACACTGATTTCCGGCTAAAAATGGGAACATGTCAGAAAGAGGACAGAGGAACAGCGGATGATCTGTGTGAGACTGAAGGACATCGAAAAAAACTAGTATGGTACAAAAAATGAATTGAAACGAATTTTGACAAGAACAATTGAGTTCGTTTAAATTGTGTGGAATTGTAGTTTTAAAGTGAAAGTTCAGGGCTTTGCAAATGGCTTGAAAGAAATGCCCCAGGTGATCTTGACTACAGCTCGTTAGACTTAAATTCAAACGTCCGTCTAAAGCCAAATCAACAGAATTTTCACAAAGCGATTTTTTGAAAAATCTATTTTTTGGTCAAGAAATCACTTTTTTCTGAACGTTGTTTTCCAAATTTTCAACTGTAACAGTAGGTAAATTTGCATTTTTAAAACTTAAAACTTAGAAGTTTAGGCACAAATAAACAATTTTTTTTTAAACTTCGTTGGGCATTTTTTATGTGCTTCAGGTGTTTCTTTAATTTTTCCTATATTACAGAACGTTGCGGACCATCTCCGACAAAACACTAGAAGTACACTGCACCCAAAAAGAAGTTTCTTTCAAGGGCAGAATAACACTAGTTAGCAGGGAAAAATGTGTGGTTTGCTAGGCGAACATGGTGTTTCAACAGAAATAGGGCACCTTTCACTGAAAAAGTTAGCGCAAATCGCCTAGAAAGGGAAATTCGTGCGCAAAAGCGGCTCGTTTCAGAACAAAGTACGTGGATATTCGAAAGTCTTTATGTGGGAACGTATTTTGTTTAAATTTTGTTCCTGGTTTAAATTTAGTTTCTGTAAATTTTGATTTTCACAAAACTCAAGAGAAACATACATATGCATGTAGTGTCACTTCCTCACAGGATGTTTTGCTGTAGAAGCGTTTACGGAAGGGTTCAAAGCTTAAATTGTGGGATTTACAAAGAAATTACATTAAGGTATCTTAACTATTTCATGGAAAACATTCAAGGTTTTTTTTATGTCACGGTACTAAAAGCGTTGGGCCTAATGAAAAAATTTCGCAGTTGTTTAAATTTTGTTGAAAAAAGTTTACAAATTATCCCGAGTCTTCAAGAAAAACGGCAAATAGCTTTGACAAATTAGATTCTGTTAATTTAGTAAAATATAAAAAGTTCAACGCTTTTTATTCCGTTTTCGCTTTTTTCTGAAATTTAGAATTGTTGGGAATTTCAAACTTGGGTTTTCAAATTTCACAAAACATTTTCGGAAACATTTTTTGAGCCCGATCGCTTGGTAGGTAAACTTTTGAAGCTTCAATCTGAATATGAATACGAATTTTGTGATCTAGAGCTCAAAAAATATTTTTCCGGTGCTTAGTACAAAATAAAAGGTTAATCTTTTGATAAGGACAACAAAACCAATGTTACCTACCACTTGAAAGATGTGTGAAAACGGTTTTCACAATTTAGCAGGGAAGCAAACTAGCTTAACCAGACGGGGAAGTGCTTTTCAAATGATTGTAAACACAAATTCAATGTCCGCGTGTGAAAGGAATGAATGTGAATAAATTGAGCACATTCATTATCTAGGGGTTGGTGGGGCATTTGGTTACAAATTCTCCACAACTAAACGCATGGCTCAGTCGTCTGCTCATGACGCGGGAATTAAGCAAAACAGCAGTTAGAGGTGTTTTCGCACGTGTCGTTTCAAAAACAGTAGGAAAGGAAGAATTGGCTTTTTGGAGGGAAAGAAACGTTTCTCATCAAAAATTTCGACAACAAAAATCAGTAAACTCACGATGATTTTCAAATCACAGTTTACTGTTTAGGATCAATTTCTGAAAATCTAGTGATTTATATTCAAGCAACTGAAATTCCGGAATTTCAAATTCAAAAGTTCACAGCTGCAGGGGAAGTTTACCTTTGCGTCTCAAAATTGTTGTTACAATAGAATGTAAACTTGTGTTTTTGTTTTAACGAGCGGGCATTTCTCTCGCCGCAGACGACTGGGAAAAGTTAGTTTAACACCTTGTGGGAGACTTTTCAACAAAATCACAAACCGTTTTATAAAATTAAACCAACAGTTTCTGATTGTGAAAATTTCTTCAAAATAACAAACTTTCGCGGATGCTATTTCAAACTATCATTCTAGTTTACAATGTGTAATAAAACATAAAAATCTAAAGTTTTTAAAACTTTAACTAACATTTAACTGATATCGTAAAGTGCATATTGTTCTAGGAATACAGGGAATTCATAAAAATGTAATATTTGAACCGTGAAAAACACCCCATAGAAATTAAAGTACGACCTCGGTGAACTTCTCATGTTGAAAGGCCATCGTGTGCAAAATGTATTTTCATCAAAAGTTCAAATATTAGTTTCCGCGAAAGTTAAAGTCCATGTTTTGGTTAAAATTCGGTCCCGAAATACAAAAACATGTTAGTTTCACCGAACACGGAACCTACTTCGTTGTCACAGAATCTGTTCTTTTCATTTACTCAATAAATGGCGCAAAGTGAAAAGTTTTGAATGCGCCTGCCCACAATGACCAGGAATCACTAGAAGATTAGGGAAACAACAACGATTCGGGAAATGTTATTCCCGCTGGATTTGGCAGCTGTGGTCGACTAGTCAAAGAATATAAACAATTTTGGGTTTCAGAAAGAAATATACTAAGCTGCGTCATCCAGATGGACTTGTCCTAGAATCGAATTTGGCGTGTTATTAGGAGTCATATATCGGTTTTCTAGAATTCAAAGTGCATGTATCATTTGCCATAGCACCCTCAGTGTGTATGGGTGTGTATGGGTGTGTATGCGTGAGTGTGTATGTGTGGGTATGTGTGAGTGGGTATGTGTGTGCATGTGTGTATAGTTCTAGCCAAATCTAGTTCCCCCTCATTTTGAGCAGTACGTACTCCATTTTCGGCGGCACGGCAATTTCCTTCGTTACGGTATTATCATTCTGGCAAACTGCTTCAATTTTTTATGGGTTTTCGTTGTTTAGCTGAAAATGTTCTAAATGATTGTTGTGTTTCACTTTATTTTAAAAGAATGGATAAATGGCTTTTTTTTTAAAAAAAAGCGTCACCGCTCCAAACCAAAACAAGCGAGTCTATCAGGCTCCGCCGTGCTTCTTGAGCAAGGTGCGACCATGGCGCAGGCGGGAGAGAGTTTGCCTATCAGCGTCACATAGAAGGAACTAGGATTGGCACAGACTATATGTATGTGTGTGTTTAAACGTGTTTGGGTGTGACGCTGATTTTTATCGAATGTTGTGTAAATTTTGTGTTTTAAATTGGTTTGGCATCGAAAAAATGCAATTGTTTCCAGGAAGCTGCGCCAGAATCAAGAGATTTGTGATTTTTTTGACGAACAAAACTTAAATCAACACTATGATCGACAGGTGACTTTAGGTGTTTTCAACATTGCGCCTACTTGATTTTGCAAAGTGACAGCTGTGGTATTCAAAAACAAATCAAGAAAGCGTGAAAACCGATAGTAAATAAGGAAAACCAATTGTAAAAGCTACAGCTGAGTTATGCTTGGCAGACATCTGGCCAGCTTGCTAGGTTGCTACAATAAGTGCTTATTTATCAAATAAAGCAAGAATGTTACTTTGATTCTTCAATGAAGGCCTGCAGAATTGCAAACTTTGGCAAATAGACACTGCAATGCGTTGTTTAAGAAAAGGACACTTTGGTGCTTCTGTTCTGCTAAATTAAATCTTGTCTGGTGGTCAAAAGTCTCTTTTTTTATTTTTTTAAAGTTGCATTTTTAGAAATACAAAGTATGTGTGCAAAGTATTTTTTGTTTTGAAATTCATCAAAATGGTGTCTGAAACACTAAAGCGCAAAAGCGGATTTCGAATTGGATAGGTCACATAAAATTGGGTCGTGTGAAGCTGAAATTGGTATTAGACGAGTTTACAGGGTTTCGCCCTAAGGCTTTATTTTAGCCAAATAACAACAAAAGCTATATTTTTACAATTTCCTGTAATTATGTGTCACATTCAAAACAATAACAATTTGTCGTAAATGGTGGGAAGTTTTCCTATTAGTCACAAAATGACGTGTATATGAAATTATTGAAATTATGAATTGCAAAGTAAATTTCTTCGCCAAAGTTAATCATACACTGGAAACAACAAATTTGGTTTGTGTTTCTCAAGAAAAACATTTCATATACGTTCAACTTAGTTTTTAATGAACTTCTCGTTGAAAAATAAAATATATTTTGCGTTATCGATTTGTATAAAACAATTACTCACTGCAATCGAATCTCTCCTAGAAGAAGCACAGCGACTGATAAAAGTTGGAGTGATGATACGCCTCTACTCTCATATATTCGAATCTGGTCTCAAATTACTTTGTTTCCCCAGTTTTTTCTTGTTTCTTGTGTTTTCGCGGGTGAATGGAATGTTGAGAAACAGCGTGAACCTCAGGCAAGCCAGAAAACTTTTAATAGATGGAACGAAAATGCTTTCTTTGAGCTGGAAAACATGAAATTAAATAGTTTAGGTTATATTTTGTGCGGCTTTTAAGTCAAAGGTCGCAAAATGCGAAGACTTCATTTTAAAAAGCAAAATTTCAGGTTGATATTGTAAAAGAACTTTGCAAATCCTTAAAAAAAACGCAGAAAAAGTCTACAACATCATTACAAAGCCCAGCCAGTCAGGAAATCGAAAAAGTGGTTTCAAAGTGAGTTACTACTCTTGAAAAAAATAGTTTTTTTGTTAAGTACAGTTGTATAATTTTCACACAAAGAAGATCAGAATGTAAAATATTATTCTTGATTTTCTCAGAATGTAAAATGTTATTCTTGGCAAATCGAAAAACATTTGTAAGCGTTCTGTTCCCAGAAATCAGGGTGAAAACTGTTGTAACCGTCATGCTGACGCGATAAAAAAATGCTGTTTTCCTAGCTCTTCCCTACAAAATTGCATATCATTTGATACGGGTAGTAAGCGCTTATTATAACCGGCATAACGCTGATTTTGCGAATTATTCCTTGTCACTTTCTGACGTTGTAAATTTCGTAATGAGGAAGTAGAGCACAGTGCCTGAACTGGCAAAAAACAAAACAGGAAACACCCAATTACTCAAAGTATGAATTTGCTTGATGCAAAGCGAGACAAAAAATTTTTTTTCAGAAGCAGACGGTAAAAGTAAAGTTTGGTGCCTTAGAAACAAAAACACGTGTAAATGATACACGACACCCGCCAAACAATGACCCGAATAAACTTTTGTTTTTTGGTGTGGAACATAAAAACGCAACAATAAAGGTAGCTAATGTCTCATAAACTCAATTCCAAGTGGGCAATAACTGAAACCATGTGGGATGACTGGAAAAAAAAGAAGTAAAACACTTTTTTTGTTAAACAGCTTAAAAGCAAATAATGCATCATGAAGCGGACATATGTGCAATTGCAGTAATTCAATTTAGCGCACTTGCTGAATCATGTTTTTCGTTAAGGTCAAATAATTAGCACAGAAGTGCGCGATTAAAAGTTATAACGTGAATTGTTTTCTGATGTTGAATAAATGAGTATTTACCATTTTATGAACTAAAAAAATGATTTGGGAAATAACCAACCGATTGTTTTTCTCAGGACTATTTCTAGTCCGTCGTAGGCTGACGCCGGTGCGACACGTTGTGAGGAAAATCTGATTAACTTCCCGTTTTCATGAATCTGCTAATGTTGGCATCGGATTAAAGAGCTGCTGCTTTGATAAGTCTACGTTGACGTAGGACAGGGTGGGCGTTAAAATGTGTGTCCAGTTCGAAATTTAGTTCAGAAGCCGTTCCACAAGTAAGATATTATAGCGAATTTGTTCACACAAACTACAATGAATAAATTATGACCCAGTGTATGTATGTAAAAAGGGAATTGAGATAAAAAATATGAAGAGTGACCGTAGAAAAACGCGTTTGGAAAACTATTGAAGAAAACTCAAAGAAATGTTTAAAAAAAAAACTAGGAAAAATTTATATTTAGCAGTTCCGTTAACACTAAACCTAAAATCGTTGAAGGACAGTTAACTTTATAATATAAGTAATAATTTAAAAAAAAGATTGTAGCAAGGTGAATTGTTTTATAAAACTGGAACATATAAAAATATTAGTGATACATCAGTATCTGATTTGACAACTTGTCGTAATTTCATAGTTTGAAAAATAATTCTAATGCCAAAAAAAAAGTTTTTTTATATCATTTAAAATATTATGAAGTTTAAACTGGAAGTAAAACACAAAGATTGGTAAAATAGAAAAGTTGCTATTCCAAATTGCAGTGTATAACAAAAACGATTTTGTTTTGTTTTGATTTTGTTTTTTTTTCAAACTTGTGAAATTAAAAAAAATTACAATAGTGGTATATCAAAACCAGGTTTGACAAGTTGTCATCATTTCGTTGTTTGAGAAAAAGTTTTTTAAAGGCAATGAAAAAGGTTTGTTCGAAATTATTATACAAGTAGTTTCAGAAATTTATGTACTTTAAAGTAAAACACGATTGGGTTTTCTATTTTTACAATGTTTAAAAAAACTTTATTCTTTGTTTCACTTTTAGGCCAAATTTACAAAAAATTTGTACTTAGAAGTATGTAGATTTTCAAATATGTTTTTTTTACAAATATAAAGAATTTTTTACAAATATAAAGATAATTCCTACATGTTTAAAAAAAAATAAAAGTGTCTGCAAAATTTAGTGTAATCTGTTATTTCAAGGCTACTCATTCTTTTAAAAAAAAAGATCATCAAAAAAAAGGCTGAAAGGCTACTGTAAGCCCACTTTTTCCAACCGGAACAGAAATGTGAATCAAAAAATCTAAATTGATTTTAAGAAAAAAGCGAAGGCAGGAAGAATTCGTGGAGGCATCTAACACCAAAAAATTGAAAAGTATTTACGGAACCGTTTTGTAATCTCATATAAGAGAGCGGAACACGTCAGAGAGCAAAAGTCTGAAAGTTGACCGGTTGTTTACGAGCACTGACATCTGCAACGAGGCGGGAACGGGCAATTAGCTCAAATTAAAACTTTTCGATCCGGGGTTATCATCACTTTCAAGGATTTCGGTCAGAGACCAAGTAGATAGAGTTTTCTACTGAAGTAGCACTCATAGCAACTGAGAAGACTTGTTTTCGACCAGAAACTGCTAATGTCAAGTCTAACGCTTTTAGAGTGGATGGCGTTCTATGAATATGCATTAATCTCAGAACACTGTGTTGAGAAAATCAGAAAAAGTAGAACTCACCAAATCTTCGTAGTCGTCCATGTCGACCATTGTGATCTTTTTGTTGTTTTTCCCTGGAAAACTTTTATTTTTTTTTTGTTTAAAGAAAGAAAACTGACATTCCAAGAGAAAATTAAACTGTGAATTAGGTGGGCGACGAGAATATGATTTTTGATATTGTTTTGTCACTTTGTAGCCAGAAATCACCAAAAAATCTCACGACAATTGAGACATTCTCGCAAAATTTAATTGTTTTTCTTTGTTTTTGGAATCTAGAACGAAAATGAAGAAAAAATGTTTGTACTCGAAAAAATTTTTACGTTTGAAAAATAGGTCTTTTTTCAGGAGATCCTTTAGAGCGAGAAAAAACAAATACGTTTTGTGATAACTTTCTTAAGAAACAGTTTTCATTAAGTTTTAAATATTACGATACAAGTAGGATTTTTAAACAAAAAATCTAAATACAGAAAAAGCCGAAAATTTTGTGAAAATTGTCTAATCAAAAGGAAAATAAACTCCAACTCTGATTCCTAAACTTTTTTCTAACAAATAATGAGAAGGATTACAGCATTGCAAATAAAATGGTGAAAAGTTTTTGAGCACTCTGGTGGAATTACGTTTCTAAAACGGCAAATCACGCGTAAAATTTATACAATGTGTCATTTAAAACACCCACACAGAAAACTTGCACCATGCTAATTGAAAAAAATTTCAAAAGTGAATTCAATTTTTTTAAATTACCCTTTTCACTAAAAAAAACCTTGATGTTGCCTAATGAACTTTTAAAATGAAAACTGTTTTTTTTTCAATGCAAAATTAATAAGCAGGTTTTTCCTCAATCAGTGTGTTTGCTTCATTTATTTTTCTTCATACACCCGTACTTTGAACAAATAATCAAGAGAGCATCCGAGAACATCTCCTGAACAAAGATGTGTCAAAGATGAAACTGAGATTCTTGTGAATCTGGGATAGAAAACACTGAGGCCATGTGATTGGTTTTTTCCTTGTCTCTGAAGGATTAATATTGTATCTCCGGGGAGAACATAAGAAAATATACATGTTCACCTCGTAGCAAAGAACACAAAAGGTCTTAAAATAGGTAGTTTCAAAAACTGTTGTTTCTAAGAACATGGGTCTAGCCAAAATACCTAACTATTCCGAAAGTATAAACGTTTTCCCTTTATGAAACAGAAACCTCAGACTTGTAAATGTGACATGGACAAACAAGATACGGTTCAAATTCTCACGCTACAAAAAATGGGTTACACCAACATCAATAGTGTCTTACTAATAAAAAAAAACTTCTGTCTTTCCAAATTTACAAAATATTTCTGATAAAATTCAGATGAAATTTATAATTGACCTGATAAACTTGTTTTTGGAAGAATAGGTGACCGATGAGTTACATATGTATAAATAGCCTTGAAAAGGTAAAAAGTTCTACTTTTCAATATGTGGGACCAAAAAATTCAAATGAGAACATGTATTTGGCGTAAAAACTTTTGAACTCGGTTGAAAAAAAAAACACAAAAGTTCACAAGAGGAAAAGTTTCGACTGCCTTCAAACCAACTTTGAAATTTATAATTGACCAAAAACCTTTTTTAATCATTAGTCATTGTTTTTAACAGAAAAATATATTCTAACTGCGAGAACCAACATTTGAAAAAGGTGGTGGTATTAAGTTGTTATTAACAAACATTACAATTTAAATGTACATCACAAAATGGTTTTAAAAGAATAACATTAATCATTTGTTTTACTAATAAGGTTTTATATGTAATATTAAATGTGGAGAAATAACAATTTTCAAAACCCAAGATTAGAACAAAAACCTCAGTCAGTCAAAGTTTTTACTGCTTCCTTGAATGATTTGAAAAAAAAAGTCTCATTGCTGACATTTTTAGAGTTCCCTTGTTCAGTCCAGATGATAAAAAAAGCTCGAAAACTGCATGGGTTTACAAAGGTTTCTAAAAATGGAGCATCCCTTTTTAAATTTTGAATTGGCTGTTTTAGAAAAACAAAAGTTAATGTCTGGCGCTTTAAAAGTTAATCTTCACAAATAGAACGTGTGAAAATCAATTCTGACAAGGACAACAAAGAATTGCATGTAATGAAAGCACTTTATTCAGCTTGCGAAAATAAGCGCTTGTTGCTTTTAAAGTTTACCTTTTAAGTAAGGTGCTGAATTAGGGTTTTCTAGATCTCTGAGGTCTTCACCTCAAGAACCAAGCTAACGTCTAGTGAAACTTTCATTTAAGTACTTGGCGCTGGTGTTTGGTTTCCAGTGTCAGCTTGCAACGCTAGACGAAGTATTAAACGCGTCTCCGAGTGTTTGAGATGTCCTTAAATAACTCTTTTCGTCACCTTTCAAACAAAACCACCCAGGCGTTAAATTAAAGGTCAGTTGTGCAATGAGTTATAAAAAAGTATGACGAAAGTTAGATGATTTTCCTGGTTTAAAAGACTAAAAAAGCTGAAAACACAACTGCTTTTGGTTCTTGAGGGGACCATTAGGAACCTTTCTCATAATTACAACCCAACCACACAAAAACACCTTTGCGATTCAAATATGCAGTAGACATTTGAGATGCAAAAGTGTCTAGCACAACATTATGATTGTTATGGGTTTCCAATGCTTTCATAAATTATCTGAGTAGTTTTCTGGTTGTACTAAGAAACCATTTTCACAAAAACTTAAAGGCAAAATTGAACGAAAAAGTTGCGTTTTCTGGTTCTTTGGAGACTCGACTTTTAATATTTAAGAAAAAATAGTTTTTAAACATTATGAGTAATTTGTAATTTTTAATAAAACAAAATGGTATATTTGTGGTGTATACACTTGTGGTCAATGGAAAAGTTTCAAACCCCATTTTGTTCAAGCTTACATACAAAGCGAAAGAAAATATAGGATATGCTGCATTATCGCAAAGTCTAATGTTTCTAATTGTCGGTTTCTATATATAAACCGGAAGTTTAAAAATGTTATGAAAATCAAACTTTATAAAAACCAGCGTTCAGGAAATAGGCGTTAGTCAAACGATGTTTTTGTCTAGCGTGTTGGCTTTTTTGTATGCGAAAACGGTTTTTAATTATCTTTGCACGATATAAAACTTAGACAAAGTTGAATAAAAAAGAAAGGTTGATATTAAGTCCAAACTGTCCCCTGGTATATGTAAATACCACCGTTCAAGTCTTAAGCTACGGATTGTGTTGTGCACAACAAAGAGAGTTAGCAGGGCAAAGATAACTGAGAACTTTACAATGAAGGGTAGAAACGTCATCAGATAAGCCTTAAGCTAGTGTAGGTGAATAGGAACAGAAAAGTTCTGTGACACTGAACAAATTAAAAAGGGGATTGGAAAAAATCACAAAAACACTGCAGGTAGATTAGCAGTAAAAGTGAAACATGGCTTTTTATATGTGCGCAAAAGTAAAAGTGAAACATGGCTTTTTATATGTGCGCAAAAGTTGGCATTAACGCGGCTAAAGCTTTTTTTCGTGTGAGTTTGACATAGATAATCGAATTGTTTAAACAAAAAGGATTTTGCGCTTTTGAAAAAGGAATATTTTGCTAACGGGAGTATTTTATCTATTAGGCGGCGTGTCCTTTGAAAACTTCCTTTTCAAGCAGACGAGCAATTACGAGCCTTTATGTTTTCGTAAAATCTTTCAACAAGTACTCAAAAATAGGTTAAAATAGCCGGAGAATCTCGTGTTGGGCTAAGCCAGACTTCAGAATTACTATGCGTGGAGACCACGAGACATCTAAAACCAACGGGGTTAAAAAGTTCTAATTTCCGTTCGAGAAAAGGGAATACATGTTCACAAACTATGAAAACCTATGGTTTATTATATAAGTAAATCAAATGCCTTTGAGTGAGGTTAAGGTTTCTCCAAAAAGCGATTTAACTTTTAACACGCTTCGTAGAAAAAGTTTGTTCGAAGAACAGGCTTTGAAAAAAATGGGGTTACCTTCCTGAAAACGTGAAAACACATAAAGCACTTGAACCGTTTCACGAAAACATGAAGGAGCGAATGAATTTCGAAAACAGAAAACACTAGTTGGGGCGATTTCAGGTTTTGCTGGCATTAAATATGGGTTCAGCAATGATTATCTTAAAACCGAGATCTAACCAGGAGCGATACGCAAACGTAAAAACAAGTTCAGTTTGAATTAGGTAGGATCGAACATAAATAAAGATCCAAAAAAGTGTTTTTTTTATATTCGTAAGTCTCAACAAAGAATTTTCAGTGCAATTTTAAAAGGATAATGTTAAGTGAGATGTATTGAAACGTACTACTTAAAAATGTAAATTAATTTTGACGTTGTGTTTTACGAAATTTGTAAATAACCAACAAGAAGGACGCCTTGGTCAATAAAGTGCCCCCAATTTTCCAAACCACTGCAAACGATAGCAAAACAATTGAATTTTCATGAACATCGATAAGTTCAAAAAACATGACAAGCTGTTTTTCAGCAACACATATATTACGGTAGCAAATGCAAATATAGTTCCCGCCAACTCTACGTCGGCGGTTTTGGAAATGAGTGAGATTATTCAGATGTTGATATTCGAATTACCCGTTTTTACATCCAAAATTGTGTGCTACAAAAGGGGCATGGCCGCTTTTTGGGCGAAGTAGGATTGGCGAGGGAGTAACATCAGAAAACAAAGCTTCTATGCGAAAGACGAACTTCTCGAAATGGGATACCTTGTCCTGATAAACTTGACTTGCCCTTTACAGAAATCGGAGAACAAATTTACAATTAGAAAAGCGAGCTAAAAGAATAAAACTGGGGTGAATCAGTGCGCACGCCCCAAAATTCCACCCCTACGTCTGAATACCTCCAATAGCGTGTTGAAAGTGCAATATGTTGACTTTTGATTGAGTCCACTCACGAAAGGGGTAATTGAATTCAACTGTGATTCAGATTCGGAATTCGTGGGAGTATTGAGCTTAAAAAAACAAGAAAAACATTAAAAAAATGTGTCATAAAAAATTTTAAATCAGGTTTCTGAAAGGGCTGGGAACTACCCGGCCGTGGAGAATGAAAACACGTTTTAAATTGACGAAAAAAGTTGTTGAAAACAAAACTGTCTTAACAAAATCTTTCAAACAATTTCAACAGTACAGTTTCCCAACAAAAAAACGTGTGTTTAATATTAAATTATTGTTCTCTCTCCTTGTTATGCTGTTTTGCGTACTCAATTTTTAGTTTCACGGCAAGGTTTCCTTTTGTATCGAATTTTGAAAGTTTGTGCTATCATTTGAAACAAAGTGTTATATTTAAGGTAAAGTATAACAGTAGTCATTAAAAGTGATCTACCATTGAAATATTTTTTTTCTTCGAAAAGCTGTCGTGTGGCTGAAATAAGAGGCCGTAACACAGCACAAAAATGAAAAGTCGCGGGGAACAAGAACTGACAGACTATAAGTAAAACTTCCTTGAAAATCTCACTTTTAACACGTCTCAAAAGTGCAAATGCGGGGTTTGCGGCTTTGAAAATACTAATCACTATGATTTATTTTTGCGGAAGTACGTAGGTTATTTGGCTAAAGTTTGGAAGTTTGATGTTAAAGAAACATTTCTTCAATAAAAAGATCAAGTCTTTATTTTTAAATACAAATCATAATACAGATTTCAGATTCGTGGGGAGATTGAGATTTAAAACAGAGAGAAAAATTAAATCATGAAAGACCTAACTTCGGGTCTTTGATAGCGCAGGGAACAAATTTTTGAAAACCCCCGGGACCCCAAAAACCCAGTTTAATAAAACTAGCTTTCATTTCTATTTTCTTCAACAACAAAAAAGCAATTATGTGAAAAAAATTTCATTTTGAACCTGCCTTGAAATTTCAAAAACGGGTTTGGACAAATAGAATCACTCTGATTTATTATTGATTAAGTAAATCACATTTTGGCCAAAGTTTGGAATTTTGGTGATGAAGAAATATTTTTGCATTAAATATCAGGTCAGGATTCTAGGTGCAACATGTAAAGCCTTGTATGGCACGTAGATGTGATGCGAAACGAACTCGCCTCTCTTTTATAAGGGCAATAAAACAGCCTACGCAGAGGACGAAAAGGACTTCCCCAATTTGGACTGCATTTTAAAAGATCTGAACTCTGTCACTAGTATGCATGGCTTTAACACGATAATTTCATCGCACTTTCAGAAATTCCCGTAAAGTTTATGCTCTGAACAAGTTCCCGCCAAAATAAAATAGACACGTAGCCAGACGGCGTTAGCCGAAGTTGTTTGCCTAAAAAAACTAGCCGACATCTACTAATGAGCATGGAATCTCACGTTTTTTGCAGTTCCCGTTAGCGACATGTTTCGTGTCTCTTCGAGGTAAGGGAAAAACAGCTTTCCTTCAGAGGAGCCGTAAATTAGTGCAGACAGCAGAGTACTACGAACAGCAGTAAAACTTGTGTTCAGTTGATTAGAAAGAAACACTGAAGGACAAAAAACGAAAAAAAGGTTAATGAATAGTAAGGAAAGGACAGATGTTTTGAGCTGTGACGTAAACAGATTGACTTTTATCGGGTGATTTCTGATATAACTTTCTGAGAATCCTCGCAAACATTATTTTAAAGAGCATTTTTATTTAAAACCTTTAAAAGCAAAGAAGCCTTGAAACACTAAGGGCATTTTTCTGAAACTTAAAATGGAGTTTACATATTAAGGCGCTGTTTCTGTAAATCTCGATCAACTGTTTTACATACAAAAAACAGTCTTGAAATCTGGTCATTTTTGTCTTTGAATGTTTGAGTTTTCGTTTTTCTAAATCGTCGACATATACTGTGAAAACTGCATGTGACGCCGTGAAAGAAAGCGCGCGCTTTGCGAAAACGTCTACCTCAGAAAAATTATTTGACCAGATTTACATATTTTTCCATGTCCCGTTAAGTGATATATAGAAAATTACGGCGACGGCGTCGATGGACGACACACACGATAATTTTAAATGAAATCTTTGAATCTGATATTTCCGTATTAACAAAAATGTAGATACTGAAATATCATACTGAAATATCAAAAAGTTGTTGTTTACGAATTTCTTAATGTGAATGACTGCTGAGTTGAATCAAGATAGTAATTTTCGCGTTTGATCGGTCAGTTTTGTTCATAAAGTGTTTCGCCAAGTGGAAACATTTTGTAAAGAAAGAATTTCGACTGTGGAAAAAATACAACGCAAATTTTTAGCACTTACAAAATTAGACCCCCATACCTTAAGGGGCACGACTAACAGCCACCTAAAAAGGAGGAAAAAAGCCAACATTTCAATGTAAAGCGGAAAAAATTTAAATTAGAGAAGAAACGACGCAAATCAAATCTCAGATGCAGTAGTTTAGCTAACTTTCAGTAGAACTCTAAATCAAATTTTAATAATTTATAAAGACGTTTGGTTTTTTTCACAATACTTTTAAATTTTAAATTTAAATGCTCAAAAACTAAATGGAATTGGTGAAGGTATAATTTTTCGGGGGTTTTCCCCGTGAAAAAATGCGTTTAAAAAAGCAAAGATCGCGTAAATCGCGAAAAACTGCAAAAGAATCTGGCTTTTCTGCAGACCGGGACTTGGAAAGGATTATCCGGAATAAGATGAAAATGTTATGTAAGTGTTATACAGTTTTTTGATTAGTTCATGTTTTTGTTTTAACAGTTACAAAACGCGTTAATTTAAACACGCTTGGTTACGAAACAAGATACATAAACAACAACGGTTCAAAAGGATCTCTCGAAAGTTGGATTCAAAATTTTCAATTTTATCGAAATGTATCGTTTTTCGATTTTACTAGCAGTTGTATTTGTAGAAACATAATAATCAAACCAATTCTAAGAGTCTGCAAGGAAGAGGGTAGTAGTTTTTGGACCGAGTCCATGACTGCATCTATCACTCAATTAGCGCAGCTCTCACGTAGCAGACCCTTCTACTCCATCTTATATATGGCATCATATTTCGGTCGCGTTCGAGATGCAGAAAACTAAAGATCACGTTTAAATGAGGAAGTTCATTGGAATTTTGCAATGGAAGATGCCAAAGAGTGGACGGGAAAACGGCGGCAATTACAAGATTTTGAAGCGTGCCAAGGTCATCTCAAGGAGATCTGAAGTGAAAAAGAGCAGAAAGAAAATAGAGCAAGAGAGAGAGAGAGAGAAGAGAGAGAGATCTGGTCAAGAACCATGGTTTCTATATAATATCCGGACTAGTGCCTGTGAACTCGGCGTTTATTAAGAAACCCGCCATTACAACCAACTGGTTTCACTAATGGTCATAAATAAATAACAAAGAGCGTTCTTAGGTTTTATTTTCGCAAACAATCTCTTCACTGCTACTAAGAAACAAAAAAGGACAATTTTAGGAAGGAAAATGGAAAACCAGATCCATAAAAAAAATAAAATCTCCAAATATACACCTGGTAGGTGACCAGCATTAAGAGAATTATATGATTGCAGCCCACATAAAGAGGCTTATCTGTCACGCAGGACAACTTCTCAGAATCTTAAGTAAAAATGTCCCCAGGTTGATTTGTAAAACAAGCCTCTTATGTATATTTTAGAAATTTCAACTTAGGTTTCAAATTTGTAACTCAAAAAAGTTCAGACAGGTAAATTTCAAATTAAAAGCGGGGTTTTCAATTAGGTGACTAGAAAAAACTCAAGAAAGTCAATTTTAAAATTTAAAACAGCGGCTTCAATTGCGGAACTCATAAAAGCTGAAACAGGTCAACAGGTCAAAGTTTCATTTGGGTTTCAATATAATAACTTTGAAAAAATTTCAAAAACGATTAGATTCATAAAATTTAGCGAGGTATGCATTTGAGTAACTTTTCTGAATGCTCAAAATAAATAAAATTTACAAATGTAAACTGGGGTTTCTGCAATTTTTTCACAAAAAAACCACTAACAGTTAACTGTTAATATAGAAATGTGTTTAGTCTTAGAATCATAAGAAAAAATGTACCAAGGTTGATTTGAAAAACAAAACTTTTGCAGGAGAGGCCCCAATTAAGCAGGTACATTTTCTTTCTAAGTCGCGTAACTATATACTTTTTCGGGATCAGCTGTGGGTAACTTTATTAACATCGTTTATGAAATTGAAACATCAACTAAGCTTTATTGCACTGTATTCAATTAGAAAATTCAACACTGAGCTTGCTTAGACAAATTTCAATAAATCGCTTATCCATGAAAGCGTGAGTATGATTTTTTAACCGTACTTTAGGATTTTTCGTTGGTCTCTTTTTATAGGGTGGTTTATGTTATTTTCGTCATTTGCTTGTTTTTCAAAAACCAACGAGCATTTGAAAGTGTAACTTTTAGGCACTAATATGCAAATGTGAATGTACGCTTAAGCAAATCCGTCTTTTAGTTGATTGTACCTACCCTCGCAAAGCAGCTAAGCAAAGTTCAAGGATATTTTGAATCTTTGACGCCTTGAGCAGACGATAAGCAGCCCCGTCTATCCGCCAGGAAAACTGTCAAAACAACGGCCCTGATGACTGCTTTCAAAATGAGCTTCGGAGGACCAGGCACCTCTGGATCCCTTAATCTGTGGCACGGTGCCCTTGGAATACGAGCTGTTTGTTTTCCCCGGATGAAAAGCGTTCAGCCAGGATAACTGGATATGTGTGTCATCCGGGGATTAAAGGAACGAAAGCTTCCAAAAACAAAGGAGCTTTCTGGTTACGTTAATTTCTAGCTGCTCGGAGGCTGAGACAAAATTAGTTTCGTGGGAATTTCAATGTTTTGATAAGAGTATTTCAAAAATGGCACGAACGCCTAGAACAAAGTCAGTTTTCAATTTTCATGATAGGTAAACCGTTGCACCTGTTTTCATGAACACGTGAAGGTGAATTCTAATGTAAAACAGTGTTAGTCTATTTTTAGCTATGTTTTCTTAGATTTTGTTTTAAACACATATTAATTCGAATTGCCTGACATGTAAAAAAAGCCATAGTAGTACAGGAAACGCGACTACACTATGCCAAAACATATTTAAAGAACTACTTACTAAGAATATGCGTGCGATTGCTCCTAAAAATCTTAAAAAGAACTGGATTTACAATACATTAAATAAAAATATCTTTTAATTTCAAAAACATTTGAAAAAATAATGCATTTTGTGCAATTAGTTCTGAGCCAAAGCGTAGAACGTTTGACTGTGTTATGTGAACGGTGAATGAAACCTAAAATGTTCCGTTCTTTTTAGTGGAATTAATTTCAGATCACCGTACCTGACCATTTTTCAAGTTTGCTCATTTTTTCAAAATTTCGGAAACATTTGTTGTTTTTTTCTCGTTCAGAGCGGCAACAAAAACGTTCAATTTGAAAAAAAAACAAATGTTTAAATTGGAATTTCTGTCTGGAAGAGCAACGCAATTTGAAGTTTTGGACTACATACATAAAAGACATAGTCTTGTAAACTCGATGACGTCATCTCAGTCCAAAAAATCGATATTGAAAATTGGAGTCGAGAACTTTGACATAAGGCGGTCATTGAAACAAAATGTCGGCCCAAGCTAAGTCAAAAAAAAGTTACAGGAAGATGAATTTTAATAAATGTTGTCTTAAATGTGTATCACTTTCAATACTATACGTGATTTTTGCGTCTAGCTCAAAGGTAATACCATAATGAATTTCAAGGTTTTAAAACATTGGTGCCTTGGAGAAGTTAGCAACGCCAAAATCATGAACTCTGACACATGGTCAACGGGAACACTACATCAATGTTCAACCAAAGAGATGAAAAGCTACAAATAAATACTCGAATGAAGTATAAACAGAAGTACATTGCCATTATGGGGGAGGTTTTTGTCAGTCGCCCAACAACAAACGAATCAACCAAGCATTTGGAAGCCCCATTCGGGTATTAGCTGAGCAAGCAACAGATGCGTTGGAAGAATGTCTAGGATTCAGTTGGATGACAGTTTTGAATCATAGAAGCAATCCGGAAATGGGTGGGGACAATGTTTGTTTGCTGCTTTTTAGCTCTTTTAGCATGTAAATTAGTAACAATTAGTAACGAAACAGCACACAAAGGTACTTGGCCCTTCAAAATCAGAGAAACACTTTTAGAAGGTACAATTGATTCTGATTTTCTCAAATATCCCATTTCGAATAATGAGATGGTGAGAATATATTCATATTCATATTCATATTCAATCGCTGTTTGTTCATAGATCTTAGCCATGCAGCGCCATGATTCTTCTCTGCCAGGTCTTCTTGTCGGCTGCTTCTCGGAAGAAATGGGGGCCGATCTCCTTGATGAAAACGTCTCTCCATCGCACACCCGGCTTTCCTCTTCCTCGCTTCGGTCCGCGTGGGTGCCACTCGGTCAGCACTCTGGCCCATCTCTGATCACGCATTTGTGCAAGCCGACCACACCACAAATACTTTTTCCTGAGGCATTCGGCAATTATGTCCTTAAGCGCGGTCTTTGCTCGTACCCAATCATTCGCGCGACGGTCCAGTAACGAAATTCCCAACATTACCCGCTCCATTCGCCGCTGTGCGACAGCTAAGTTGTTAAGAGAAGCCTTAGTAACTGCCCAGGTTTCGGCGCCGTAAGTGAGAGCAGGAAAGACACAGGAGTTGAATAATTTCCGCTTGACGTGAAGGGGAACAACCCGATTTTGGAAGAGATCCCTGTATCTGTTGAAAGCGAAAAACCCTGCTCTGATGCGCCTTTGGACTTCGCCCCTGTGTTTACCATCTAAGGATACCTCTGAACCGAGGTAGACTACCTTGTTGACTAAATTTACGGATTTACCACCTACGATTACGTCTCCAGGCCTAGTGGACATTCCCAAAGTTTTGCTACCGTTAACTTGAAGGCCTACTTTAGCCAGCCCACGCTCGAGCTCCTTCACCATTGTCTGAATTTGCCTAGAATTGTGAGATATTAATACAGCATCATCGGCATACAGTAGGTGGTTTAGGAATTGTCCGTTGATGTTTAGACCTTTTTTATCCCAGTTCATGCCTCGAAAAACTTCCGCGAGCACGGCTGTGAACAGGCGAGGAGACAGGCAATCTCCTTGTCGGACTCCGTTAACTAGCACGACTGAATTGCTATTTAGAGCTAGGTTTTGGACAAACTGTGAAACCGCACTGTGCACACCCTGATTTTCTAGTGCCTCAAGTATCGCCGATGTTTTAACGCTGTCGAACGCTTTCGACAATTTCGTGAACGAGAATATGCAACACAGAAATGGAAAAAAAACATAGAAAATATTTAAATAAGGAAAAGGGAAATCATGGTAGGTATGAATTAGAAAAAAATGTGTTTGATCGTAATGATAAAAAAAAACTACTTTCGTTGCGTTTAGACAGTGCTGAAAGGAGTTTTTATAAATTTAAGGTAGGGGGTAAGTGATTTTTCGGTGTTTTATGGTAATGGGTAAGTAAGTTTAGGGTAATTTGGGGTATTAGGTAAGTGGGGCTTGCTTAATTTAGGGTTTCACATTTATCCGAGAAACTTTTCCGGGATGTTCGAATAGAACCCAAAGCTTTTAAGAAAAAAGCGTCTTTAAAAAAAACAGTTGGCATTTCCATACGCCAAGATTTTTTCTTCTTCCTTGCATCGCTAAACAAAAAACGCGGCTAGCGGAACGTTATCTGTCTGGATTTCCATAGCATTTAGCATATGAACCATTAAGAAAAAAACAGCATCAATTCAACAAAAATATAAACAAAACGAACTGAATCGAAACAACGGAAACAGAAGGAAGAAAAAACAGAGAACGTCAAATTTACAGCTTGAAAAACGAAACTTTGGCGTTTTACAAAACTAGGATTGCAAATAAGGTCACAGAATTTTGTTCCTTCTATTTTAAAAATAACATTAAGTAGTTGATACAAATATGCAGTTAAATCGAATTTGACTTAGCTTTTGGTTCGAAATTTGATGTTTCCCCCTACTTCAAATGCTAGACGGGTGGTCTTTGCTTCACTATTCGCGCTTTGTATGCATTCTTTTCATTCAGTACAACATGTAAATGAATTGTGGGGCAAATTTTAGAACTCTTCTGACATGGCGACAACAAAGATCGACGTGATCAAATTGTGTCCTAATTGAATTTCAGTTAAATTTTCAACTACATTATTGAAATGAAGCTCAAACTGAATATAATTGAACCGTTCAATGTACCTACTGTTTGTTAAATCAAACATAATGCTATCAAAAAAAACCTACTATCCCCAAAACTTCAATATATGAAACGACGGAATTTGTATCTCTTAACGTACAATCAGTTGCAAAAGTCTCTTAGTGCCCTTCTTGGTTTGGAAAACAGTGGAGACGCAAATGCAGAAAACAATTAGTAGATTGGGATTAAGAAACACAACAAGACTGTTTCAAAGAAAAACAAATTTGCAATTTTTCATTCATTCAGGAAACGGAATGTTTGAAATTCGCTTTACTAAAGCGAAAACGAAATATAGTAATGCACAAACAAAGTGAAAAAAACAACAATTTTGCACATTAGAATCTCCAAATACCGGGGAAAATTTCAAAAAGACACCAAATTACCAGACACGCTTTCAGGTGATAATGAATAAATAGAAAATATGAAAAATTGCGTTTGCGACAGTTACAGAAATTGTCACGTCTGCGCAAAAAGCGTCTTCAACCGCTTTTGTTTTTAAATCTAACGGTGAAAAAAGCATCTTATTCCTTAGACGTTGGCTTTTTCACGTTGAATTCAGAAATTTCCGCACTTTAGCTGTATCAATGTGTTAAGAATTTTGTTTGGTTTTCAGTTACCCCTTCTCATTTTCGACTTTGCTGTACATTCAAAACATTTTCTGTGCGAATGAATATGATAAGAAAAGATAAAATTCATGACATACTTATCCAAAAATATAGCAGACTATGTGCATAAGCTCTATCAGACTTGCATTTGACGAAGACTACCTTATTTATAGATCAGCCTGACACAAAGGGTCTACAGCAGACACGCGTGGGTGACTAGTTCAGTTCTTGGAAGATAAAAACAAACGTAAAATTGATGTAAAAGTGTGGTAATTCACCACGCCATTTTGAACACTTCGCGTGACCTTGTCCTGTACTTGTAAATGGGAGTTTGCAAGTCAAAAAACCTAAACCAATGTGCCCAAGAAGGCCAGAATTTTCGAATTAGAACTTACAAACAGAAGAAATGCGAAACAACAAACAAATCACAACACAAATATAAAAACATGAAAAATTTCTGTTGTCTTTGGACTACGAACGTTCTTTCTTTTTACTGGAGGGAACTGTTTCCTTAGTGTGAATAATATATGAAGAAGCATGCGGAACCTGCAAAAGCGCACGTCGCAAATGAAAACAAAGCTTGAAAAGTTAGCTTTTGAAAGAGTGTCTACAAACGCTGCAACGTTTATTGCAAAAATGTGAACTTTACGGATCATCAACTAGATTTTCTTCCTAACATCTGGCGGTTTATGAAACCAAACGGCAGTGTTTCGATCCACAATCCGTCGTTATATGTGCTCGAGGTGTTAATAAAACCAATATGCAAGAACAAACAGAAAGTATGGAGAGCAAACTTCTATTTTGGTAGCAGACTTCATGAATCTAAATTAAATGTCGAAGGAAAAGTTTGCAAGAAGGTGCAAAAGTTTGCAAGAATTTTCAACATTCATTTGAAAACCTGCACAAAACGAAATCTGCGTTGCTTCGCGTAGTTAATCGAATACTCAGCCGATTTTCGAAGCCAAAACGTAGCATATTCTAAAATCCCTATTGTTTTTATTCTTACGAGAACTGCATTTTAGAAATACTCTGCAAAAAAGAATCGAACACCAGAATAGCAAGATAAAGCAATTGTTTACTCTGTCGAAATTGTTTCCACGTTGAAAGATTCGACCGGCAAGCTGTGCTGGGGAGAGAAAACAAAAAGTGTCAGAATAAACAAAACAGAAGCGTGTAAACTTGTGAGTGTGTTTATGTCACTGATGAAAACAGAAGTGGAACCTTGTTTCTATCTCAGCGCACATCGCGCGTACACAAAACCAAACTCTCAACGCGCACACGCACACGCACACGCACACTCACACGCACACGCACACGCACACGCACACGCACACGCACACTCACACTCACACTCACACTCACACTCACACGCACACGCACACTCATACGCACACGCACACGCACACGCACACGCACACGCACACGCACACGCACACGCACACGCACACGCACACGCACACGCACACGCACACGCACACGCACACGCACACGATTGGTTTGATTTGTAACAATATGGGATCCAGTTTAACAAGAAAAAAAATTTTCTACTTGAGTGTGCTTTGATATGAAAATGGTGGGCTTTTCAATCATAATTACCTGTTTCTTATGTCAAACGGTTGTATAACTCGAATGAACAGGGAAATGGGCTTCCCTCGTGGAAGTCACGAGAAGAGCCGGACGTTGAGGAACAGACGTACACCCTGCGTGCAGTGCGACCACCTACGTAGCGGAAATTGAGTGCCTCCCGGTGAAAGCTCGTAACTAGCCATCGGAATCTCTGTTAGCTAGTCAGCAAATGCAAAACATAAACAGTGGACAAAGACCGATGAAGGGCAGTTAGTTTGCTGAAATGAATTATATGAATCACAATATGGGAGAAAAGTGGGAAAGACGGCTAATTTGAAATCTGTGTACGGAAATGAAAGCATAAAAGACTTCAAATTTCAAATGTGCGTACTTAATTTTGCACTATGAAAGTTCAAATAAAATAAATGAAAACACATGATAATCTGTTTGTAAAGAGATTTTGCACGGGAGATCAAAACACCACAAAAAAAAATCATTTTTTAAAAGATTTTATGAGATTGTCAAAAAATATGCACACAAAGTTTGTAATTTAGTGGTTTTAATTGGGAGAAAAAAGATGAGTCAGAATAAAGGTTTTCCAATTTCATGCCTAAGTAGTTCATTTAACTGGTTTAACTGAGAATTAAAGGCTTTGAATGTTTTCTGCAACAGCTGCATTTAAAAAAAAAAAAACAAGAAAATTTTCTAATCAACAATTTTCCAAAAAGTTTGCATGTTTGGAAGGTGCAAAAAGAACTATGTAGGAAAAACTACACCTTTCCATTTCATAAATTTTGGATATGTTTTAAACTAACGCTTCTGCAGATATTGTTATCATGTTAATAAAGTTGAAAATTCTTTGTGAAAACTAACTAAAATGTTTTTATAGCTAATTTAAGCTTGAATCAAATTATTTAGTGATTGTGTAGTTATAGTCCTTTTGGACAGTTTCAAAGAAATAAAGGGTATATTGTTCGTAAAGCAACGCTTACCATGGAGTTCTCATTTTAAAAGCACAATCCTACGATGATAAATCAAAAACATCCATTTTTAGCCATAGACATAATGAAAACAATATCTTATTTTGAAGTGTCTTAAGTGCAAATACTAAATAATTCTACATAAACAAGGTTCTACGTCTGGTTAACTAAAAGCCCAGGCGTGTAGACAATTGGCGGGCTAAGTAAAACCCTTAGAGCCGAGTCACGACCAAACTTGGCCCAATTTGAGAGAAATGCCTGCTCGCGTCGTTTACGGGCAAAACAACATAGGTGCCATGAATGACAACGAGCTGGCGAGTGACTGAGAATGCTCTGATGATTTACGGGGGAACGGGTCGCAAGCTCTTGTCTTTGGCCATTGAGGATAATCGTCGCTTGAACTGCAAAACCACTACTTAGAAGCAACCAAAGTCGTTACGTTCGAGAAAGTTCGTAAGTAAAGCAACTCACACATAAAACCAAAATTTAGAGGCAAAACGATGTGTTTTTCTATCTTCCTTCCAAGACTAAATTCCAGTAAAACCGCACGTTGAGTAATTTAAAACGCAATGTTGCGCAGTTTTTAAGATTGTTTTTAAGATTTTTCTAATTTTTGCAATGTTAAAAGCGAAAATCAGTTGTTCAACGTAGACAGCCGAAAATCGATATCGAAAAACGTTTTCCAGATAGGAAATTCAAATTAAAACAATCACATTTGGATTTTACCTATGCCAAATAAACTTGTAACTCAGTAAAAATTCAACAAAACAGCAAGTTTCGCAGATGTTTCATAAGTTCTGTTAAACCATAGAGTGCAAAATCAATGTTTTTATCAATAAATGAAAAACCAGCTGATATACAGATCGTTTTTGGTACTTTCAGGAGGTTGTTTTGAGCGTTTCATATGTTTCTATAATTTATTTTGCTTGGTTCCAGGAAAATTGTTGAAATGAGAAGTGCATTCGTGAACGAAATCGCTAAAAGCATTTATAGTTGGACTTCATCTTATAAACCTGGATTGAAAACACGCGCTCACCATGAAAACATATAAGCTTAAAGGCTTTTTTAAATGCCCTTTATGCTATTATTCTGTAACAACATGTAATTTCCTAAGAAATGTTCTTAAAAATAAAACATCAGGAACATCATTAAATTAAAACCAAAAACACGCTGAATCATATCCGTGGGGAGTTGTACTGTGTGGGAAACATTTGGTCACAGATCACGAAAAGATTTATAATTAAAAAGAAGATTGAAAATTTTGAATATCATGTTCTTATTGTGAAACTGGAACCAACCAAACAAGGTTTGTGAAATTCCGGTTAAGAACACAAATGTCTCAGATTTCTAGCACTTCAAGTTGTCTCAATCAAAAATCGTTTAGAAAATTTTTCCCAGTACGTCTCTTTCTTGTTTACTCAATTTACGAGGATGTGTCATTAATGTAATAAGCTCGCTAAAATAGATTGTCACTCTTCTTATTAACCTAATCAATGACGTAGACAAAGGTGGTGAACTAGAAAAAGGATCATCTTTCGGCTAGAAAATCATAAACGAGAATATAAAGTGACCGAACTTCTTTCCAGTTGGAAGTGCAACACAATTTTTCTTGGAAATGTCAATTGCATGCAGCTGTAATTGCAAACTTCTTGTCAAGTGCGCAAGATTGAAGCAAAAGTTAACTTACCCAGGACAAAGTCTAAAATGGAATAGGCTTTATATTCTGCATAGCCCTACTACTAAGGCGATTCTTTAAAAAAAAAACCCCTCTAGGGCGCTCGCGCTCTATTTAAAACTTTGAAAACAGTTTTATTAGGGTGCAGCACTTATCCGAAACCTGGCATATTTATTATAGAGAGAGAGAAGTATACACAGTACAATACTAGAGATATAGAGATAGAGAAGAGATAGAGATTTCCCTTAGAAGTATTTCCATAGATTACCATTCTATTCCCTGTCAACCGCTCTCGCGGGACGTTTCCTAGAAAAGTACCAAGCCACGCCCCTCCGACGGATCGGGTGACGTGTCCTGGGTATCGTGGCTACAGAGTAGTCACGACAGGGAGAACAAAAACTATAAACTGCTGTGATTTGGTATTACCCAAATCCCGGGACTGTTAGAACTATGAAGATCAAAGTAACGGATTCACAGACAAAGGAGAGTCAGCATGAAATTGTCTGTGTGCGTTATATCTGTAGTAAACAATTAAGCACATCCTCCCTTTCCTCAACTGTAGTACTTAGGAATATGAATCACTCACAAGAAGATGCGTTGGCGGTGAGGAGCGGTCTCGAGCTGCTTGATCTCATCGGCGGGCAAAATGAAGTCAAACAGCTTGAAGTTCTCCACAATCCTGGATGGCGTAATAACCTTGGGAATAATGGCGATTCCGCTGTCGAGCAGGTATCGAAGGAGAACCTATGTTAAACTTCAGTATCAGATGCGAATAAATCGTACCTGAGCAGGGGTCTTTCCGTGCTTGGCGGCAACACCCTTCACATTCTCGTCCTCAAGAGCATCGAGGGCAGGGGCCCAGTCAGGCTTGCTAAAAGTGAAGCTAAGTTAAATCAAAACGAATTTCAGTTTTTAGACAACAACGATGTTCCAGCTTTTGGTGCTTTTGGAGCCAAAGGAATTAGAAAAAAGGCACGAAAGGAAAGTATTAAAACTTACAATCCGCTGAGAAAAGTGAAGTGGGAACGTCCGGGAGATCCCAAGGAGGCTTAGAAAGTAACAGAGATGTTGTGCTTCTTGCAAGCCTCCTGGAGTTCGTGCTGGGCCCAGCAGAGGAACAGCTCGACCTACGAGAAGAAAATACGGTTACTTATGAAGAAATACACCCTACTGGCAGTTATGGATAAGAACGGTAGCCTTGGCCATCACACGGTCGATTTGCTCGGCATTTCAATTAGAGACTTCGATAGCGCGAGCCAACTGCTGGTTGTGAACTCCCTCAAGTCCGTGCCAGACGTCCTCCGCGGTGCATGAGTGGTCCTGCTCAGATGTCATTCGGAAAATGAGAAATATACGATAAAATGCTAAATAAACGTACGTTAAAGGCAGCGGGCACGTGAGCAAAGTAGAGATCGACGTAGTCGAGCTGGAGCAGCTTCTGGGACTCGCAAAGAGCTCCCTCGGTGTCCCTGGGGTAGAGATGGGTGGCCCACAGCTGAAAACTAAACTTGTAAACACTGGAAAATTGATAAAATATACCTTTGTGGTGACGAAAAGGTCTTCTCCTTGATCTTTCCAGTTTCAATGGCCTGCTTGATGGCCTCTCCGATGGAACCCGCGTTTTGGTAGCAAGCGGCAGTGTTCAGAACTGAAAGTAAAATATGAAATTTGGAAAATATAAGAAACACAGATGAAACATAAGAGAAAAATGTAAAGAAGCCAGGTTTCTAGGCCAACAAGCGGCATGACGACACCATTACTAAGGGTGACAGTGGGGCATCCCACGGTCATTCCCAGCTTCCGAAAAATGAACAAAATAAATAATTATCACAAGCCAATCTGATAACGAAATAAGTCGATAGGTAGCGCATCCGTCTGCTGCTTTAATGTATGTGGCATAAACCACTAAGTGCTGCTTTTCTGCAAATTGCAAGTTAAAGCTCGGATGTCTAATCGTTGCTTCTCCATCGTACCAAAATGTTGTCCCCGTAGCAAAAGTCTGGAGACAAATTGCGGCTCGTGTTGAAAAGGCCTCTGCAGAACAACCAAGGGAATTCAAAGTAAACCATAATTACTGAGTGAAACGAACGTGCAAAATGTGAGAAAGAAACTCCTCCTAGGTAGACGTCAACATTTCCGTACAACAGTTCACTGAGTGAGCTATTTATAGCAATCACTTTCAGCAAGTCGACAAAACACGGAACGGAAACGTTTCTAAGTTTTCTGACGTTTCATTTCTTTAAAAATAATGTTTCTAAGCAACATTTCTTCATACGTCTTCCTAAATTTGGCTGGTCGGTCGACCGCTGATTTTGACGCTCCAATGACAATCTGACCTAATCGGACTCCCGAATACGGCAACGCGATCGCACTGCTTTTAAGTTCTTTTTAAGTTTGGCTTGTTATTATTACTTTTCTTATTACTGTGTTTTAAATATATTCTATTTAATGAATTTACTAAAATAGGAATTTAGGTAGTCAAGTCAGGCGACAACCGTTCCCCTCCTCGCACCCCTCCCGCTGACAACGGAGCCCATGTGAGTTCTTTAAATGGATTTATTGTTTTTTTTTGTTATCTAAATGGTATTATAAAATTGAACGAATGAGGTGTACGCAGGTACTTTGTTTCTAACTACTGCGTAAAAAGCCCAATATCATCCAAACTAAAGAATTAACAATCATCTTTACAGGAGGATCCCGTGGAGGACGAGCAGCCGGCCAACCGGCACCCGGAGCGTGGCGACGTTAGTTCACTTTTTTGAATTATTTTTTGCTATTGGTGTCATTTATAACCAGTCTATTATGACTAGTATTACAATGACACTTTAAAATTCCATTTTCAGGCCGCGCGGATCGCCGCCTGGGTCCTGGAGGACCAGGAAGCCGAGGTTGGTTTCTATTTTCGCAAATTCCTTTTGAAAGATTAAAAAAAAAGTTCCAGTCAGTAAAAGAGTATAAGTACTAAATCTTGTTTTACAGAGGCGCCATCAGCAGGAAGTGGCCGCCTACGAGAGGCGCGTGGCCGCGCGTCGGCGTGAGATGCAGGACGATATGGACGACATCCGCAGGGAGCTGAACGACCTGTTGGCTATGGGCCAGCCCGAGGAGGAAGAAGCGCCGCCGTCCCCCGCTGTCTCGCCTCGTCAAAGCCCCTCTCCCCAGTGATAATGAATTTGAAATCATTAATTACATAAATTATAGTCTATGATCTTTTTTTTACTGATTTTCTATAAACCGGGAAACCCGAACAGCTACTTGATAATTGCAAAGAAATGTACATATGTACACCTAACAAATTCCAAACTATCTGGACCACAAAGCACATTTAACGGATCTCCAATTTTGACAGCTAATCCTTGTCCAATTGAGTTAAAAGTTGAGTTCACACCATATATGAACAAGCGCCCGTAGATTCGCGCCTAGCCCATTTCCAATGTGGGGGACTTGCGCCATACGTCTCATTTGTATTGTGGAGGGTCGCGCAAAACGGACCCCAAAGGTAACATATGTATGGTTCACAATCCAAAAATATGTCAATGAGATAGGTGGACACGGCGTGATTAGGGAAAATTAACCGTTGGTCTGTCGCCTGCCCTGTTCAATCCGCTTTTGGAGGAGATCTTCCGTGGTCTGGAATGGCACGAACTGGGCGTGGATATCGATGGGTGCAAGCTGAACCACCTACGCTATGCTATAAATCTGGTTGGTTCTGACAAAGAGGAGCGTGTCGTTTCTTCGATGTTGTACGGTTGTGAGTCGTGGAGCCTGAGTGCTGAAGACCGGAGAAAGATGTCAGTGGTGCAGAGACGAATGGAGAGGGCCATGCTGGGTCTGACTGTGCTAGATAGGGTGCCGAATGATGAGCTGAGACGGATGACTGGACTGCCGGATGTGTTGGAGATGGCGTGGACACGAAAAATGAAATGGTTTTGGAAGGTGGCGACGATGGAAAACGACAGATGGCCGAAGAAACTGACCGAATGGTACCCGAGAGGAAAGGCGAGAAACAGAGGACGGCCCTACGCGCACTGGGAGGATGACATGGAGGACGTGTTGGAGGAGAACGGCTTGCTGAGACAGATGTGGGCTACGGCGGCACGCGCGGACATAAGAGAGTGGCGACACATGATGATAACGGCGAGACGACCGTAATACCTGTCGATATATTGTCTCGATTCCGATAAGTAAATGTTAAATGTTAAACCGCTGGTCCCGCAATTAGAACCCAGGAAAAGCTCAAGCAACGAAACCGCTTTGTTTAGATTTTTACCCCCAAAAATCCATTTACGTCGGTACCGCGAAAACCTTATGTAAGTTCAAAGAACGAAACGATTCATCAAAGTTGTAACCCTTCAGTAAACATAATTGCTTGTTTGAGGATTGTTTGAAAGAGAAGTTTGATAATAGAAGTTAGCGCCAAAATTGCGTATCCTCAAAGACAACAATACGCTAGCAAGAGAGATTTGTTTAAGACGCGATTTTATAAGACTCGAGCTAACCCTTTTATGGCTGTGCCATAGCTGCGGTTTGCTCGCTTTTAAAAGAGCAAGCATTTGAACAAAAAAGAAACTGGCATAGTGAACGTAGTGTAGCTTCTAGTGCTTGCGCTCATGTAATAATTTGGAAGGGCCGTCTACATGTACTTCGCCTGTCAGTTGCGCTACGCAGCACTCTTTATATAAACGCGATCTCTCTCCCATACACCGGTCGAATCTTTCTCTCAGGCCTCCACTTGTCATCAGCTGTGGAGGCTGTTTATGAAAGCCGCATTAAAAAGGAACCGAGAGAAAAGAGGCAAAAAAGAAACGGCAGTCGTAGATTACTGTTTCTGATGATAATCCAGTCCAGGCGGACAGCCCGAAGAAAGCAAACCACATGCTATATGACCCGTCACGGCAACAAGTTTTGAGTCGCAGGGTGAACCAAATCTATAAACTGCTGTGATTCGGTATTACCCAAATCCCGGGACTGTTAGAACTAAGAAGATCAAAGTAACGGATTCGCAGACAAAGGAGAGTCAGCATGAAATTGTCTGTGTGCGTTAAATCTGTAGTAAACAATTAAGCACATCCTCCCTTTCCTCAACTGTAGTACTTAGGAATATGAATCACTCACAAGAAGATGCGTTGGCGGTGAGGAGCGGTCTTGAGCTGCTTGATCTCATCGGCACTCAAAGTGAAGTCAAACAGCTTGAATTCTCCATAATCCTGGATGGCGATGATGGCGATTTCGCGTTCGAGAAGGTAGCGAAGGAGAACCTAAGTTAAATAAACTTCAGTATTAGATGCTTATATGCATACCTGATCAGGAGTATTGTCATTCTTGGCGGCAACAACCTTCACATTCTCGTCCTCAAGAGCATCGGGGGCAGGAGCCCAGTCAGGCTTGCTGAAAATGACTCTCAGTTTAAACAAAACAAACTTTAGTTTTTGCAAAACAACGATATTCCAGCTTTTGGTGACTTCAAGCCGAAGGAATCAAAAAAGAGTTTAAAAATTGTTGGTTCTGGAACGTTCTACAACGTTACAGACTCGTAGGCTCCAGAATGTATGTAATGTTTTATGGGAATCACTTTCAGTCAGTTGACCAAAAACAAAGTAAAAATCTCCAAAACAATCAAACTTTTCGATTCAATACGAAACAACAGTTTAAATTTGTTTTTAAACACCGTTAAACGATTTCTAAATTGGCGGCCCTTGGACACGCTCAAATCGTAGCGCTCCAATGATAATCTGACCGACTGCCAATCTCGAGTTCTGCAGCGGCGATCGGCGGCATTTTTCATTTTTCCTTAGATTTCTATTTCTTTCTTTTTTTTCTTTGAATGATTTTTAATTATTGTTCCTTTTAAAAAAGTTCTTTTTTTATTTATTAAAACAATAATTTAGGAAATGTCCGGCGCTGGAGATGATCGCTCCCCTCCTCGGTCTCCGCCGGCCGTTCCGTCTCCCGTGGTGAGTTTTATCTTTTATTTTTAATATCTTAGGGCAATTTATAATTTTAAAAAATACTCGTTAGAAACGATTTCAAAAGATACTACTTAGTTAAATAAAACACGTTATTTTTTCAGGTGGACGAGTTCCCGGCCGAACAGCCTCCGAACTACCACCAGAACCGCGGCGATGTGAGTTCTTTTATTCAAATTTTATTTTACTTTTTATGTTTTTGTGAACGGCAATTTATAAAGAACATTTTCAGGCCGCCCGTGTGGAGCAGTGGGTCCTGGACGACCAGGAGGACAAGGTTGGTTATTCTTTCAAAAAGTTATGAAGTATTTTTCTATGAATCGAAGGAGTTCTAACAAAAGAAACCGTATAATCACCTAATTGTTCTTTTGCAGCGTCGCCACCAGCAGGAGCTGGCTGTTCACCGGCGCCGTGTTGCCTTGCAGCGCAAAATGGAGGACGACTTGGCGGACCTCCGCCGCGATCTGGCCGAGGTGCTGGGCGGTCAGCCCGAGGAGGAGGAGGAAGAAGAGGAAGTTCCTGCGCCCCAGGAGCCCTCCCAGCAGTGATAATTTGAAGTGATTATATATTGGAGTAAACCGCTCTTTCAATCCTCTTTCTTGAATACAATGAACCGGGAAACTCGGACATTTATACTTCATGCCACTCCAAGGTATATACCAGACCAGAAGGTTTGTTGAAACTGTAGTTTTGTTGAAAGTGCAGTGAAATTGAAACAGGGCAAAAGTTCTAAGTGAACAAACTGAACAACGAAAGTACTACCCTTCAAAACCTTTTGCATGTTTAAAAAAGTTTCCGGAATGACATTTGGTTAGAAAGCATAGTCCCATTATGGCAGAAAGCAAAAGAAATACACCATACCTGGTAGTGGTGGAAAGTAACGATGGCCTTGGTCATCAGACCATCGATTTGCTCTGCATTCCAGTTGGAGACACCGATAGCGCGAGCCAACTTCTGGTTGTACACCCCCTCCAGTCCGTGCGAAACGTCCTCCGCGGTACACGAATGGTCCTGCTCAGACATGTCATTCTGAAAATGTAAAATTTATGATAGAAAAGATGAATAACCTTACGTTAATGGCAGCGGGCATGTAAGCCAGGTAGAGGTCGGCGTAGTCGAGCTGGAACAGCTTCAGGGACTCGCGGAGGGCTCCCTCGGCGTCCCTGGGGTAAAGATGGGTGACCAGCTGAACAAAGTGTTCAACACAAACTCATTAAACAAACCTCGGTTGTGACGAAAAGATCCTCCTTCTTGATCTGTACAGCTTCTATGGCCTTCTTGATAGCCTCTCCGATGGATCCCTCGTTCTGGTAGCAAGCGGTAGTGTTGGTGAGGCGGTAACCAACGTCGTTCGCAGCGTGGACGGCGGCGTTCACCTGTTCGGAGGAGGACTAAAAAGAAAGTATGAATATTGACAATAATGAAAACCACAACTCAAATGAAAAATGCTTACCTGTCGGGTTCCCAGGCCAACAAGCGGAATGATGACTCCATTAGAAAGGGTGACAGTGGGGCCTCCGACGATCATTTCCAGCTTCTGAAATAGAACAAATTTAACAATCTTCAGAAAACAAGAAGATAAATAAATCAGCCGATAGATAGCGCCTCCGCCTACTGCTATAATGTATGTGTGAAAAAACCTCTACAGCTGTCGCCAAATTGACATCATGCCAATCAATTCATCATGTTCTAGAGATAATCTGTTAACGTTGAAGTTTGTAGTGTAATCACTAAACAACAGAGCACGTTTCGCACATTTCTGTGAAAAACGTTTGGGTGTACACGTCCGTCTTCCTGTGCTGCGCCCGTCAGCTGCGTTACGTCTAACCCAACTCGATATGTTTCCCAAACACCAATCGGCTCCCTCTCCCTCTCTACCCTTACCGCCCAGCATCTCTTAACGAAGAACTGACAATGTCTCCGATCGCTGCGAGATTAAATCCATGGGACATCCTATAAACGAGAGGATGACCGAGAAGACTTTGTGGGGGCAGAAAGCTTGCAGATGAACACGGCATCCATAAGAGGATCCGGGAGAGATGAGAGAAAACCCCTGCCCTACTACTGCTTGCGCTCATCTAATAATTTGGAAGTGCCGTCTACATGTACTGCGCCTGTCACTAAATAAACGCGATCTCTCTCCCATACGGTCGAATCTTTCTCTCTGCCCTCCGCTTGTGATCAGCGATGGAGGCTGTTTATGAAAGCCGCCTTTAAAAGGAACCGGGAGGAAATAACGAAAAAGAAACGGCAGTCGTAGATTGCTATTTCTGATGATATTCCAGTCCAGGCGGACAGCCCGAAGAAAGCAAACCACATGCTATATGACCCGTCACGGCAACAAGTTTTGAGTCGCAGGGAGAACAAAAACTATAAACTGCTGTGATTCGGTATTACCCAAATCCCGGGACTGTTAGAACTAAGAAGATCAAAGTAACGGATTCGCAGACAAAGGAGAGTCAGCATGAAATTGTCTGTGTGCGTTAAATCTGTAGTAAACAATTAAGCACATCCTCCCTTTCCTCAACTGTAGTACTTAGGAATATGAATCACTCACAAGCAGATGCGTTGGCGGTGAGGAGCGGTCTTGAGCTGCTTGATCTCATCGGCGGGCAAAGTGAAGTCAAACAGCTTGAAGTTCTCCACAATCCTGGATGGCGTAATAACCTTGGGAATAATGGCGATTCCGCTGTCAAGCAGGTATCGAAGGAGAACCTATGTCAAACTTCAGTATCAGATGCGAATAAATCGTACCTGAGCAGGGGTCTTTCCGTGCTTGGCGGCAACACCCTGCACATTCTCGTCCTCAAGAGCATCGGGGACAGGGGCCCAGTCAGGCTTGCTAAAAATGAAGCTCAGTTAAATCAAAACGAATTTCAGTTTTTAGACAACAACGATGTTCCAGCTTTTGGTGCTTTTGGAGCCAAAGGAATTAGAAAAAAGGCACGAAAGGAAAGTATTAAAACTTACAATCCGCTGAGAAGAGTGAAGTGGGAACGTCCGGGAGATCCCAAGGAGGCTTAGAAAGTAACAGAGATGTTGTGCTTCTTGCAAGCCTCCTGGAGTTCGTGCTGGGGCCAGCAGAGGAACAGCTCGACCTACGAGAAGATTATACATAGTTTAAAGTGATAAAAACAATACCTGGCCGTTGTGGATCGAGACGGTAGCCTTGGCCATCACACGGTCGATTTGCTCAGCATTCCAGTTGGAGACTTCGATAGCGCGAGCCAACTTCAGGTTGTACACTCCCCCGAGTTCATGCGGGACGTCGTCTGCGGTGCACGATTGGTCCTGTTCAGATATGCCATTCTGAAAATGTAAAATATACGATAAACATGCTAAATAATTTTACGTTAATACGTTTAAGGCAGCGAGTATGTGAGCAAGGTAGAAATTGATGTGGTTAAGCTGGAGCAGGATCAGGGACTCGCGGAGGGCCCTCTCGGTGTCCCTGAATTGAAGGTGGTGACCCACAGCTAAAAAATGTTTTAAACGGACAATATATTTCAAATATACCTTGGTGGTGACAATCCTCCCTCTTGATCTTTCCAGTTTTAATGGCCTTCTTGATGGCCTCTCCGATGGATCCTTCGTTCTGGTAGCAAGCGGCAGTGTCGATGAGGCGGTAACCAGAGTCGATGACCAAGTGGATTGAAAAGAAGGACAGGGGAGGACTGAAAAGAAAGTATGATTATTAGACAATAAAAAAAAACAAAAACCACAGCTCAAATGGAAAATGCTTACCAGCCAGGCCCCCAGGCCAACAAGCGGCATGACGACTCTATTAGCAAGTGTGCCAGTGGGTCTTCCGACGATGATTTCTAGCTTCTGAAAAGAACAAAATTAATATTCTTCAGAAAACAAGGTGATACAGAATTCAGTCGATAGGTAGCGCTTCCGTGCTATGTGTCAATGTACCACTATGTACTTCTATTCCGCAATTTGCTTTACCCAAGAAATTCGGATACAATATTATAACAAATATTCTATTTGAAAGCTTGAAAACATACAAACTTTCGAGTTTTTTTCTTCCGAAAAATCAATTTAAATTTGTTTTTAAACAGGGTTTAAAGATTTCTGAATTGGCGGCTTTTGGACAATCGCTAATCGTAGCGCTCCAATGAGAATCTGACCGAAGGCTAATCTCGAATTCTGCAGCATCATCGAACATTCTTTCTTTCTTTCTTTCCTCTCTCTCTCTCTATATTCCTTTCGTTAAAGTTTTTCTTTTATATTATGGCGTATATTTTTATTTTTAACTAATATAATAAATTTCAGGTATGTCTGGTAGTGGAGATCTGCCGTCCCCTCCGCGCTCCCCGTCCCCGCCTCCCGTCGTGAGTTCTTTTAAACAAATTTTATTTTAAACTGCTTGAATTTAATGAAATTATCGTGATGCGCTTACAAAGATAATCATTACTACTCTGGAAGCCTGCTTTCACGTATTCTTAAGATCTTGTTTCCAGGTGGAGCGAACCGCCGAACCGCTTCCCGGAGAGAGGAGATGTGAGTTCATTTATTTAAATTCGTTTTATACTTTTTGCCGTTTGATTTTTCTATTTCAAAGCATCTCTCACTGGAATTACGACAACAACTTATACTACTTTCAGGCCATCCCCACCCCTCGTCATGTGTTGGAGGAGTTGGAGGCCGAGGTGTGTTTCTATTTCTGTAATCCGGCCTGGTTTCTGTTTTGAAAAATTCCGAGGCCTTTTCGTTTTCTATCCAATTTATTCCTAACAGTAATAAAATAATAAATTACAGCGCCTCCATCAGCTTGCAGTGGAAGCCCACGAGCGGCGTGTTGCCGAGCAGCGCGCCAGGTGGCAGGAGTGGGAGGAGATCAACCGCGATCTCCAGGAACTCCTCGAGCTCGACCCGCCGGAGGAAGATGCCGCTCCCCCTGCCCCTCGTGATCCCTCCCTGTGATATGTAGAAGCTTTTATTTGTATTAAAATAAAGAGGGGAATTTATGAACGTTTTTCTGTAATTCGATTAACCCGGAAACTCGGACATTTGTTCTTGAAACTGTCTCATCTCATGAACCAATTAAAATTGGTTGTGAAACTTAACAAATAGCCAAACTGGCTGGGCGCCGATTTTTAGCGAAAGTATTACCAGAGAGCCTCAATTTTGACTATGCTATGTTCTCCTGCCGTTTACACTTGAGATCAACCAAGTGGATTTTGCCAATTGACGAAAAGAACCGTCAAACCGATACCATTCCACAAAACATTGATTGCAAGATTTGGGAAGTCTAAGGGGAAAAAGTTGGTGCAAATAGGAAAACAAAAATCATAATAATAAGCTGATAATATATATTTAGTTGAAACGAGAATTTGAACGAAAAGAAACCGGCAGTCGACGAAGTGTGGCTCCTAGTGCTTGCGCTCGTCCTTGAAAGGGTCCTCGGGGTGTCCGATCATGCTGAAAAAAACATAAAATTAGAAAATAAAATATAAAAAAAAGTCTTTGCGTGCTATTCCCGTCAGCGGATCTACGCATCACCCTCTATACACTAAACTCGATACGTTTCCAAATCACAACTCCGTTCATCTCTACCCTTAACTGCCAAGCATGCCTGAACGAAGAACAGATGTCTCCGACCGCCGGAAAATGACATCCATTTGACTTCATATGAACGATAAGACGGTCAAGAGGACCTTCGGCGGGGGGAGGTTGAAAATCGGTAAGAGAGTTCCGAAGAGATTAAAAGGAACCCCGACGAAAAAAATAGCGCCGGTGGATGTGTGCACGAGAACGATTGTCCATGATCTCCCAGTGCCAGCGAGCAAAGTGCTTAAACACAACCCACAATCTGGATGGTGTCTCACGTAGGTCGACTGCAGCGATACGAAAAACCAAATCAAAATCCAAGGCTTAGTGTTGCTACCAAGCAGAACTGAGTAGTTACCGCATCGCAGACCAAGGTAAGGGGATAGGACTTATTCGTCTATGTGTGCTACACACGCCCGCTTAAGCAGCACCCTCTACACTCCTCGCCTAATTTATTTCGGCCATTTCGGATGCGTATATGGCCTGAGCGTATTACACTCCCTTTGCTCAACTGTAAAATTTAGAAATATGAATCACTCACAAGTCCTGCAGGAAGAGGCGCTGGCGGTGAGGAGCGGTCTCGAGCAGCTTGATCTCATCGGCGCTCAAAGTGAAATCAAAGAGCTTGAAGTTCTCCACAATCCTGGAAGGCGTGACAGACTTGGGGATAATGGCAATTCCGCGTTCGAGAACGTAGCGAAGGAGAACCTAAATTAGATGTAAACATTCGATGCGATTAAATCATACCTGAGCAGGGGTCTTGCCGTGCTTGGCGGCAACAGCCTTCACATTCTCGTCCTCCAGAGCATCGGGGGCAGGGGCCCAGTCAGGCTTGCTGAAAATGACGCTCAGTGAAAACAGAACAAATTTCAGTTTTTGCAAAACAACTACGTTCCAGCTTTTGGTATTTTCAAGCCAAAGGAATCAGAAAAAGGCACGAAAGGAAAGTATTAAAACTTACAATCCGCTGGGGAGAGTGAAGTGGGAACGTCCGGGAGATCCCAAGGAGGCGTAGGAAGTAACAGAGATGTTGTGCTTCTTGCAAGCCTCCTGGAGTTCGTGCTGGGGCCAGTAGAGGAACAGCTCGACCTACAAGAAGGCGGTGCATTATTTATAAAGAAATACACCATACCTGGCAGTTGTGAATAGGGACGGTAGCCTTGGCCATCACACGGTCGATTTGCTCGGCATTCCAGTTGGAGACTCCGATAGCGCGAGCCAACTTCTGGTTGTACACCCCCTCGAGTCCGTGCCACACGTCCTCCGCGGTGCACGAGTGGTCCTGCTCAGACATGTCATTCTGAAAAAGTAATGTAAAGCATAGAAATACTGAATAATCTTACGTTGAAGGCAGCCGGCATGTGAGCCAGGTAGAGATCGACGTAGTCAAGCTGAAGCAGCTTCAAGGACTCGCGAAGAGCTCCCTCGGTGTCCCTGGGGTGAAGGTGGGTGGCCCACAGCTAAAAAAACTGTTTGAAACAAAAAATATATTTAAATTTTACCTTGGTGGTGACGAAAAGGTCTTCCCTCTTGATCTTTCCAGCGTCAATGGCCTCCTTGATGGCCTCTCCGATGGATCCTTCGTTCTGATAGCAAGCGGCAGTGTCGATGAGGCGGTAGCCAGCGTCGATGGCAGCGTGGACGGCGGCCTTCACCTGTTCAGGGGAGGACTGAAAATAAAGTATGAAAATTGGAAAATACAAGAAACAAAAAATAAAAAGAATAATGTTTACCTGCCAGGTTCCCAGGCCAACAAGGGGCATGACGACTCCATTGGAGAGGGTGACAGTGGGGCCTCCGACGGTCATTTTCAGCTTCTAAAAAAAGAAAATTAATAATCGAAACCATTTCTTCAAAGGGTGATAAATAAACAAGCGGAAACGCCCGAAAATGCAAAGGTTCAATGTATAAATCTGGCCGTTGGCGGCGATTTCAATGAAATCGATAGGCTCCTGGCATTTTTAGCTTATCGGTGCCACATCATTGAAGATAAAGGCCAACGACCACGAAGTGCAGCAGTAAAGGAAGAAAATCACCACTTTGCAGTGATCACTTTCAAATACAGAATACGATTTTGCATTAAAAAAGAAGGAAATGTAAATTAAAATGAAAAATAAGGAGAGCGGCATTATGACAACTCAAAAGAATTTGAATTTGAATTCAGCCTACGCGCCAAAGTGCGTGGTTCGCGTTGGAGCGCGAAGATGCCATCACCTTTCTGTTGTTGAAATATTTGCCGACTCAAAAATATTGACAATTCACATAAAATATAAACCGATAATTCATTCAAAATAGATGGATTTCAGTTGATTAGATGGATTCTAAATAATGTTCAAAGGAAATGTTAATGCTACTTTCGAGAAACAAAAGGAGAAGTTTGAAAGAAAAAGAAGCGAAATGACCGGTGAGCTGCCGAGTGGCGGTGTAAGCGACCCCGCGTTCAAATGGAACGCGCCATTAATTGGCGCTCTGCCGCCTGAGCAAACTGCATACAAACTACAGTTGCGCCTACGCTACGGTTTTAAATGCCAAAATCAATGAAATAAAAGGATTTTAAACGTTTTTAAAAGAAATGATTCATTTGTAAGAATTTATGTAAACAATTGTATTTCAAAAGCTGTTTTTGACGATTAAGCGTTTTCCCATAAAATCAAAGCAGGAAATTTAAACGCGCTTTTGTTTCATTATAGGCCCGCCTTACAGAACACTACAAGGAAGAAATATTGAGCTTAGCCGACTGAATCCACAGTGCAAACAGACCGTCGCAACCAAGTTAAATAGCGGCTCGATGGAAATATCATCTTTCCGATAAGAATTTGATCGCCCAATCGTTTAGAGGTTGGCTACGCCATGCCAATAATTTCCATGATTGCTCGAAAATCGTGATGACAATAGCCAGGAAAAGATTACTTTAGGAAGGATTGGGGCTTCTAAATGTCAGCATGTCAGCAATTTCGTAGTAACCAAATGGGAGAGTGTAGCTAAAGATAAATGAAGAATGACAAAAAAGTAGGAATGACAAGGTGTAATTCATTAATCAGGAGAAATACAAAGGGTAATTTTATATTAAACACACCTTCTTTTTCAAATACAATAGGACAAAAATACCGTGCATTCGCATTCACGCAATTTAACGAAGCTCATATGTAAAATAAAAAGATAACGAAGGAAAAGGCTACTTATTTTGGCAGCGTTTGTCAGAAACACAGCGCCGTCTTCTGTAAAAACGCGATGTCGGATGCTTTGATGAATGGTAAACCATCGATTTCCTAACTCCACACAAAGGATTTATGTCAACAGCGTAAAATCTTGACTCGGACACCCAGAGTCCTTGATTTACGGTTATTCAACTGAATAAAGCGGCCAGAGAATTTCTGAGTATGTGACCTTACTTTTTAAGGTGGTTTAGATTGACTTGAAGTCAGTACTGGTATTCCTTCGTTATTCAGCGTTTTTAAATATTCATTGGAAATATTGTTCCCGCATTATGACGAGTTTTGTTGAAATTTAATGTATGGATGCTCTTCTGGGAGATCTTTCAGTTGGATGGCGTCAATTGAAACTTGGCGGCACATCACAATCTAAACCGAGAGATGATGAAAATCGAAAAAAAAAATCAGACCGCGTTGAAATCACCGGAATGGAACACTTCAACAAACTCGAAAACTTCTTTGAATTCTTGCACAATCTAAAACAGTTTAAGACTTGATTTTCGGTACGAAACGAGTGTAACTACCTTGTTTAAAGAGCCAAGTCGGGAGTCAGTCTTTTCCCCAATGACCACATTCACAATTAAGACACCTAAAAGAAGAATACTATGTGCTTTTAAAAAATTTGTACCAGAAGGTTTTAAAATGTGGCTGATAGAATGAAGGACATCAGGTTTTTGGAACACATCAACTGGTGCAGTTACTTCTCTTTCAACGTCATCATAGGTAGCGTCAAGAACAAGCGCTTCGTAGTGCTCTCCTAAAATTCAGTTTTAAAATGGGATATTTGGGTTTTGGGCAGCAAACAAAATTGAATATGTTGTAATCTTTTTTTATGTGTTAGTTTTTGGTTTTTTTTATAAATTCGATGGTTTTTGCGAAAGCCATATCATTTAGGTCGAAACTTTAACTTAACGTCTTTTACAGCTTAAATTAGTAACACTTTTGCTATTAAAATCATCACTCACAAAAGTGGATTTTAATTATATATGGAAATTCAACCCCATATGTGTTTCAAACAAAGTCACCCACCTCTTTTGGCAGCGCTGGTTACAAAAACAGCACCATCTTCTGTAAAAACACGATGTTTGTTGTTTTGTTGAACCGTGAACCAGCGATTTCCCAATTCCACAAGCACAGGGTTGATTTCAACAGCAGTTATGTTCAACTAAACATTTATGATTCCGTTTCAAAACTTTCATTTCAGTTTCATAAAGCGAAATCGTGCTTCATGACCATGCATTAGGTGTTTGTAGTAAATTCTTCAATTCACATCGTGAAATTGCACTCAAAAACACTATTAAATCAATGGAAATTCGAAGAAATCAAAACTCTTTCTTACATGAGGGTACGTTGCTGCCCAGTAATTGTTAAACATCGCACCAGCCATTCCAATCAACATAATATTATGAATTTCAGATGAGTTACGTGGAATTACTCCTGACCAAAATGGCGCTTCTGAATTCGTTGATTCATGGAACGTTAAATCACCGTTACCAGAGATTGTGAGGCAAAACGTGTTGTCTCTTAAGATACTTTTGTTGACCTTCCAATTGCTTGTATTCAAATTTTCAATGGAAAAATCTTAAAGAAATTGAGATTTTAACGGTGAAGCACAACCTGTTGGGAAATGAAGTTCATACACTGAATGAGCATATGGACTTGGGTATTTGAATCCAAGGGCTCTCGAAACAATAGGTCTACAACTTCGTTTTTAAGCTTTATTTTCACAAACAAACCTGTAGTCTCGGTAAACTAGCGATTCGTAGACTTGATAACACTGATTATCAACACATTTCTCTTCTTGTAGTTTTTCTAAAATTCGTTGTAACATAAAGGAAACACACTAACCAAATTTAAAGGAGTTTATCAACAAACGGTAGAAAATGGCGGGTGGTAAATGTTCTGCGGGGGTCAACTGAAAAACAAGTTTTATGTTAAACATTTTACTTTAATTTCATGATTACTTAAAACAAAAACGCTTTGAAAAAAGAGCCTTACTTGAAACAGGCCAAAAAGGCTTCCTAGAATTGGTAAAATTATCATGTCACCTAGTTTGACCTAAGAAGAGATGCTGAAGAATCGTTGCCGTTTAAAAGCGCCATCGTTTGAAAAAAGTTCTGTCAAGGACATGCAAAGCAAGTCTTAACTGTTGCAACTGTGACCAAGTTTAATGTTAAGGCCGAGAGTCTGTTCACTACCGGTCAAAACCGAAGAAATCACAGTTTTTGTTCGTTTGATTTCAGGGTTCGCTTACAGAATTTCAAGCTATACCATTTCGAGAGAAAAGATGAACTTTTTGTGAGAAAAGCCATAGAAAGCTGATAGAAAACCGTTGATTCAAACGACTTTCAAAATTAACTTCTGCATTCGGAAATTCATTCGTTTTTGTTTTTATTGTAAAATTGTTGCAATTACAAACTTGTCGAGAAACTGCTGAATTTGAATTGCAAAATTCGACCAAACTCTTGATACAAAACACTGAATTCAGTTACCCTAAAAGTGTAAATTCAAATTTCCACGTTTTTGATACAGCTTCGCACTCCTCCGGGCAAATACTTCCTTGTTGGGAACAATTTGCGATCGTTTTTTTCTGTTCGGAAACCCGATCGGTCACAGTTCATCTTTTTCAAGAACTTTTTTCTCCCATAGAAGTTTTCGCTCTTACCCGGTACAAAGGAAATTTGCGACAGAACAAACTTTGTTTTGCTTTAAAGTTGAAATACTTTTTTTATCTATTAACCCTTAACTTATTTTTCAAACTTCAGGATGCTGTATATCAGTTTAATTGATATTATCTTATTCTATCAACAACAAGTGTGTCTACATCGGGCTTTCCGCCGTCCTCGCTGTTGGGTTAACTCAGTGAGTTTGCTTTTTTGTCTTAGAATATCATCCCCCATTTAATACATTTCAGAATCATCGTCAAGCACTTCGTAGATTTTGAGGCTTAAGAATTCGATGAAAGAAATATAACTTTTCAACAACACGTTGATCACAGAATAAACACATAAACGGATTTGTTTTTCAAACATTTGTCAATAATTTTATGATTTTAAGTTAAATTATTGTATCTCATAAGAAAAAAGTTTTCTTATTATCTGAATGCAGCTGATTTATCAAATTGTTTTATGACACGGATATCTTAATGTGGTTTAAATATTTGTTATTTATCTCTTAATTTTCTAATTAAAAAAAAACAGTAAAAAAAATTACGAACAAAAATACTCGGAAATCACGGAAACGAGATTGCAGTCATTGCAAAAATTGTGCTTTGTCCCTTAAAGACTTGGGTTTTCCGACAAAGCTATATGATCTGCGCAGTTTTGGCTTTTTTGTTGAGTTTTTTGTCAATAAGTAACACCCGATAGCTATTAGTTGAATTATGTTAATTTTTCTTCTAAGCGTTACAATTGTGTTCCCTAATTACCTTGAATTTGTAGCATTTTTGTTCCCGGTTCGGGCCGCACTTCGGAACCCCTAGTCCAACTCTTAAGGTTCCATCCGGCCCACTTGCCCAAAGAGATTGCAATAGCAGAGTCTCCAGGTAACCCAGAAAAGTATCTGTAGCGTTACGTTTCCCACGCTTGCTCATTAGATACTTCGGTTAATTAAAGTCGATGGACTACGAGATAAAAATATGCAAAATTAGAATTAGTTAGAACAGGAAATGAAAGCTATAAAAAACTTTGCGAAAAAAACTTGGAAAAACCAGTTTATTATGCAAGCTGACAACCATTTTTTAACGAAATTGAATTTTGCATATTCAGAAACTCGGTCGAAGCCTCAGCCAGGTTCAAATCGTTTTCAGATCCTCGTAATAATCTCACCTTCCACTTTTATTTGTCCCGCCTCGAAAATTAATCTCGAAAATTCTTTGTAATTTGAACAGTTTTTCATTATTCTGCCATTACGACTTACGATATCGAAAGAACGAAGAACTACTAACTTTTTTGAGGGAGACTTACACTTTTTCCTCACAAAGGTTTCTTTTAAATGGCCGCTGACTTTTATTTCAAGGAGGACGTTTTAAACAACTTTGTCATTTCAACTTTACAAGAAAATCCTACTAGTTTATGAAATGCCGTTGTCCTCAAATGCCACAAATTTCAAGGTTCGTACCTAAATGGTGAGATTTCTGGTTGAAATCGCGAAAACCCAGCTTACTCAAGTTCTGTATCGAATTGTTCGAAAGTTTTCCATTTCTGAGAAAAGAGTAAACTTCGGGCAGTCTCTCGTAGAAGTGAATTAGTCTACGAATTGTTATGGAAGGTGGTCAACATCAACTGCACTTCACTTCACCCAACTTCTCGCGTAGGCTGCCCTTTGTGTCCGAAGAAGCAAAATTCGGAGATTCAATTAAGTGAGCGCTTGGTTCCGCAGTTGCGCCAAATGAGCCCACTTTCGCGCCGCTGCCACTTCTGCTCCTAATCCAACTCGTTGCACTTTTGCCCACCCGAAATTCGATCTGGCAGAGTTTTCAGAACTCGAAAGTCCCCATTCCCAAAAACCTTTTTGTGACAGAACAAGGAAGGTTTTTGCCTTAATCTGCATTTAGAACTACTCCATCGCTCAGAATGGACAACCTCCAGATGCACCTGTCAGGGGGTTGGCTTCCGCCTCTAGATTAACGTTTTTCGCTGACGTTGATCTATAATCTCTGTTTTCTGCCGTTTAGCCGAATGTGATCAAAAGCGTTATTTAGTTTTCTGAAGTTAAGGGCATTTTTCAAGCGATAAACTGGCAACTTGAAATTATCAAAATTATTCGAATATTCCTTCATTTTGATGTTTTATCCACCAAATTTATGGAATCTTGTTGTCTTGAACAGAAAGTTCTGCTTAAAAAACGGTGATAAATGTTTTTTCTTAACTACGCTATATATTTGTCTCAAAAAACAACATAAGCTAAGAAAACATTCGTGTCGAAAGATTCATTTGGGTTCTTCCGGCAGCTTAACAAGCAAACATAAGTAAAAAAAAGTTTAGGTAATAAAAAAACTGCTAAGACATTAATTTTATGTTACACACAAGAACTTATGCTACAATTACGTGGCCAAAATGTAAAAAGAACGCGTTCGTACTCATATTGTCATACACAATCTATTTACCGGATAACATATTTTTACTCAAAGTTTGTTTTCAAATTTCCGCTATTTTCATAATTTTAAAAATGGTGCCGATGTTTTGTAAAGAACTAACAAGAGTATCTTTTCCAATCCAATAAACCAAAATAATTATTTACATTACTTTCCAAAGTTCAGCTTCTGGCCCTGTTTGACATTTAACTTTGCTTGTGTTTTCTTTGATCTTACTGTAAGAAAAGTTTTATCTTATTTTTAAAACCCAGATTTTTAAAAATGCTTTTTAAAAACCGAACAGTTTTTGCTCAACTGAAAATCCTAGTTGTCACAAGACGGGGCGGTCGCGGGCTGTCCCGTCTCTTGAAATTTCTTTAAATCATTATTTTACCTCATAACAAAATTTTAAAACTACGCAAACTTTTTTTTAAATACTTCTATAACATCCATATAATTATATTTAAATAAATTCTAAGTTAGCATAAAGAAAGTGACACGACCGCTATTGAACCTTGGTCGCGTGGGTGACTGATTGAATCGGTTATCTGAGTAGAAGTGGCGAAGCGGGCCGATCCGGGACGGACCGATCATTTTTTCCAAGTTTACCCGGCCCTATGCTAAAAATGTTGGTTCAACAAAACGCTTGATATCTTATCTTAACAGTTCGTATTCTACCTATGACGCAAATATAATCAGTTATTTGGTTTTCGATTCTTAGTTTTACTGAAGTCTTATGGTATATGCATACCTAACACTTTTGAAACCACACTTTTCTCTTTCTATGTTCTGATCGCTAAGAAAAGGGAACAGAGCTTTTTCCTCTAAAATGCATAGTAGTGGCTGTTGTCCTTCAAGCCCTGGAATCCCCCTTTCGCGTGAATCATCTCACTTGACTCCCCGTGACAGAGAGGATATTCTGTCGTCACTTCATCTGAATGTACATATAAGTGGGCGGCACACACGCGATACCCCTCCCGGCCACATTAAAAAAAAATTGATTGCGTCCTAACCATTCCAATTTCGTCTAATGAATTCGGCTTGGATTTGTTGTTCTGCTTCGCCGGGGGGCGACACTGGCGAATGTGTTCCTGGCAGTGGAATTTCCGAGTGGCAAAGATCAATATTAGAGAATGTGGGTCCTAACTGACCCGCCAAATTTGTTTACAATCCACTTACATTCTTGTTTTCCGTGCGAATCTTACTATTTTTCCTTGTTCTTGCGGCAAAAACTATATTGTTTGAACAAAAAATGACAAACAAACATGAGGTTATGGAGTTGTTACCACAACCAACAGGATCAAAGAGATTAGCCAGCGCCAAAAATAAAACACTTTGGCTACTCGCCTATAGGCCGCAATACTTTTCCACTTTCAGGCAGGAAAAGTTGTTTTCACTTTTTAAAATTCCTTTTTAGTGCTTTCTACCGATTTTAACGTTTTTAAAGCCGTAAAAAGTGATAGAAACATGGAAATGTTGCAGCTTTTACCGTAAAATATGATCGTTCTAAAGCAGGTTTTTTTGAGAATCAGGAAAAACACGTTATTAACGTTGCCGCAGTTACACTATAAAATTTATTGATTTATTTCGCAAAAACAAAAGTTTCGCTCCCGGGTGGGCTCGAACCACCAACCTTTCGGTTAACAGCCGAACGCGCTGCCTATTGCGCCACGGAAGCACGGAAACTGTGTGAAACACGTTCGAAGATGCTTCAGCGAGCGATATGGTGACCGTAATCTACATCTGTTATATTTTAATTATTTTCTTTCATTTTAGCCATCGAATTCAAAGAATTCTGGAGCTTAGCCTTGATTGCCTTAGGAGCAAATGTGCATCCCAAATGCATCTTTTATGTACTGAGCTTTCAACTAGATTGAATCTCAAACGATAAAAGTTCGAAAAGTCTTCGGCTTCCAACCAAACTACCTGGTTGAGTTTACTGTAACTCGGTACAAAACACATTTGTTAACGCTTTCTAAAACTGAAAGCTATTCTGTTCACGGTTTTTCGCTTTTCTGGTGATGGAAAATGGAACTACATTTTCGAAAACCCGTAAATATTTTTGTGAGGTATTTCTAGTGCTACAAAAAAGCGTAGGTTGCAAGCCTATATTTTGCACAAGGGCCATCCGACGTTTTTTGCAAATTGGTGCCCGCTGTCACAGCGTCATCTTCCAATTATAACATCTGAAGAATGACACGCAGTTCAAACGCGGCCGGCCTTTTAAGTTTGAACCGAAATGGTCCTTTAAAGGCGCGCTTTTCTCTGCTTCTCCAGTCTCGTTCCCTGTTGCATTAGTAAAATCAGCGATTTTGTTTTATTTCTACTGTCAAAACTTGTCGAAAAATGTTTTGTGATATGCTTTTTGACAAATTTATGGAAAAAATGGTATAAGTAGCAAAAACATTATTGCATTGTACCAATTGAAGCAATCCATTTTTTGAAAGTAACGAAAAAGGCGTTTTTCTTTTCAAAAACAATACCATATTTTACGTTTTTCCTTTTCAAAAACCATACCATACAATACCATACCATATATGTTTTTGCACAAATTATGTATTTAGTTTCCAAAAGTTCCATTGGGATTCTTCATTTTGAAAATATTATCGGTTTTCAGGCTTGGAATGTACAGTATTTGAGTTGCCAAATTACTACATGTCAGTACAGTTATTGCTCTAATTTAGAGAGCTTTAGGAAGCAATGTTCTACAAAACTGTTTTTTTCGCACGGTTTTTGAAAGCCTTTTGTCTTTTGCAGTTTCCGAGTAGAATTTCTTGCAAGAATTTTTTGAAGTTTGTTTTGAGAGTAGGTGAATATTGTGACACGATAAAAACATGCCATTAATTTCAGGTTTATTGTGTGAGCGGTAATCTTCTGCAACTTTAAAAATTCCTATTTGCCAGCGCGGCGCTGGGATGTTGTTTCATTTCGATGGACGACTATTTTTGTTATTGGCGTGAGATCTGCATAATCCTGGAACTGACACCTATGCAGAGGCAACACGTGCCACGGCAAATATCGCCAATTACGCCTCGCGAACAATCAGTGCATATCTCGCAATCAGGCAATTTTTCCCCTTCTAGCGTTAATTGAAGTCCCGCCCTGCGCTCAGCCTCGGAAAGGACATTAATTATAGTCTCCCTTGCTTTCTCTTGCCTCGGATCCAATTTCACATGGTGAACCTCAGAAATCCGAGATCCTCCTTTGTATTCCCCATATCCAGGCTTAGCATTGTTAGACATGCCCCCAGGCAAAACAACTTTTGTGCTATGAAGGGTTCCCGGAAAGGAGGAAATAGGAGTACCGAATGTGATGACGCAAGTTGTCAGCGCAAAATATCGAATTCGCGCGGCGCCAGTCAAGCGGATTCTAATTAGTGCAATTCTATTTGAACTTTTTAGGAGCACTTTGCAAGAAGTCTCATGTTTTTTCTGGTTTTAAACCATCCACATACGCAAAAAACGGGCTGAATGTTAGATATTCTCTGCAAGTGAGTGCTTGCAGACGGCTTATTGGCTTCATACTAAAGCTTATGAAAGTAAAAAGCAAAAGTTCAAAGTACAATCACCTGGTTTGACGCTTTCCTTTTCTTTATTGCTGCCACTTCCCCCTTAATTTTTATTCAAAACGAGACATTTTGAACTTTCCCGCGCTTTTTCCGCTGCCTTGACCTTCCCACTGTGGGAGTAAATAAATAATGCGCCCAGCGAACAAGCAGCTCAGAGGGTTCACTTTTTCACGGCTTTGCCAGCGCAGAAATAGATAATTTAACAACATTTTTTATATGTATTAAACAGTTTTACACAATTTTAAACATCGTTTCTCAAAGAAACTTGTACTCTTTAATATTCAAGTTGACGAACTTGAAAAATTTTGCCATTTTCCTGTTTTCACGACTTTTTTTTCTATTTTTACATTTGTTTAAAAAAGATTGGCTGAAAATGTTTTCCATCCTACTCAAAACAGAACCATTCAATGTTTGAAATTGATGTTTGGCGCGTTCATAATTTCAGCCGCTCCAATAGGCATACTGAAAACCTCACATGCCAAGCAACGTGAAAGCTCATTTACCGAGACTTTGGAAAAATTCTTGTTTTCGATTCACATAACCGATAGTGTTTTGCTTTTTTTGTGGAAAACTTTGGTGTTTTTTCATTTGAATGAACAAAATTTACGATTGGCTATTATACTTTGGTCCAATTTGTTGTGTGTCGTAAAAACAGAGAGGGCGCACACTTAATCCTAAAATTGTTGTGTTTTCGAAAAAGAATCAGCAGTGTTTTCAGAAAATGTGGCGATTACTCCTTCAGTTGTCATATCAACGCCTCATTGTCTGGCAACATTTTCGTTCCAAAGCCAGAGTAAAAAGTCACTCTTCCTATACATTTTGAGAGTTTTTCCCTTTTGTTTAATTTTAATTTTAAACCCTCCATTCCGCGTATGGAAGTCCACGCATCATTTGTTTGCGAACAAATATACGGATCAACGCCTGCGTGGAAATCCGAAAATGCACATATGAAATGTGAAATGTGGTACTTTATGATAATTTAGCGCTTTTTCGACATTCCTTTGTCTAAAACATTTAAAATCTTAGCTTTTTTCAAACATTTTTTAAACTTCAGAAAGATTTTCAGAAAATTGCGTTATTTTCAAAAGCATATATGTATGTAGGTTGACCTAGTAGATCGCGTTTCATAAATTCAAACCCATGTTTTCGGCTTTTTCGAGCTCAGAAAGCAATTAGGGCAGTTGTAACTGTTAAAATCAGAATTAGCTTTTAACATAAGCATGCAGTAAATATAGTCCCAAAAACCATTAATATCGCATCCCATATTATGGATTTTCATTTATTTTGGGCCCCATCCAAGGCATAATAAACTGAAAAATCTGCAACATTGAAGAAATCAAGTCTTATATTGATAATTTCCTTTCACCAAAAACAATCCAAGCCGAGTTTACTCGTTGATCCCGACTGTAGTAGTTACAAATCACCAAAGTTCATTTCAAGCCCAAATAAGCAAAAGAGGGGTGGATTTATCTTTATGATACGTTCTGTATTACGATTCTTAAAAAAAGACTTTTATTACCGGGATCTTGCTTGAAATTTGGAGAAAGCCTTCCATTGTCGAAATGAAGGGACATTAAAGTAATCACATAAGTTGTTTTGCAAACCAAGCCGACATTGCCCGACAAACAAACAATTGTATTTCAAGCCAAAGCAAGCCATTACATTTCTAAAGAATCCTATCGGCGAGAGGCGATTTTACCCTGCCCTTTTTGACTTTCCGTTTATCTGTTTGTTAAATCTTGCAAATGGAGTTATAGTTTGGATTCAGACATGACCACGGAGTACAAGTTGACCTATTTCAACATGATGGGGCGTGCAGAGCCCACTCGCTTGATCTTTGCAGCCGCTGGCAAGGAATACGACGACCACCGCATAGAAAAGTACGACTGGCCAGCTATGAAAGACAGTAAGTTTTTTGTTTCAATGGACAGTCTAGCATCCAAAATGATGACGCATAAAACCCGTTTTTACGTTTTCACACAACTTGTGTTTTGCTCTCTGGACATGTGGGAAAAGTATCCAATTAGTGAGCTTGAAAACATTCCTGAAGTGAAAAATAACCAGCTTATGGGAAAGTGGAACACCGGAGTAACTATGTTTATGAATATTAAGAGAATGTCTCAGAGTTTAAAAAGTTTTTTGAGGTGAAAACAGTTTTGTTCTCCAGGTAATAGTTTACAGCTGTCGCCAATAGAAAATTAACCGGCGTCCGCGGAAAAATGCAATCTTTTCTCTGCGTCTTCGCAAATTGCAGGCTATCTTGCCTGAGTACACACATGAAGACATTTTTTGGCAGGATTCCAATTTGGAGAGAGTTATACCTTAACGGTTACAACTCTCATTTTTTTAAAAAATTGCAGACAGCAATGAAAATACACATAAATTGCGGCAATTTTTCAAAAGACGCAGTTGAAAATCGAAATTTGTAATAAAAGAGTCCGGTTACTATATTGTTCGATGCTTTCCTTTGAAGTTACGCATTGTGAGCTTTTAATCTCAAACGGAAACTGTGTTTCTTTCAAATTTAGAAAACATTTCTTTCAGCCGACCCTAATTGCACATATCAACGCCAGTGTTGACCACTTTGTCTAGACGAAAATGTTTTCATCGCTAATTAATTCCACGGTTCCGTAAACAATCCGATACAATAGAACTGAAGCCTGGAAATATGCAATTTCAGAGACCCCGCATGGTCAACTACCCGTGTTGTATGTAGATGGCAAGCCTCTTGCCCAATCACGGGTGATCGAGAGATTTCTGGGAAAGCGATTTGGTACGGGTATTTTAGACAGTGGAATATGTTATTGTTGCAGATTTGGCGGGAGAAGATGACTGGGAGACTGCAAAAATGGACGAATTGGTGGCTTGTGTGGAAGATCTTCTGGTCAAGATGAATCCTTGGTTCACAGAGCAAGACAACGCAAAGAAGGTACGGTTTTCTTCGAGGGACAGGCAAATTTTTGAAAAACTGTGTTCATATGAATAGCCTTTTTTAATAGCACAACGAAAAACTTAAGCCACCCTAACGTCATTAAACGTAAAAACTGAAACATGGACAACGCCTTTAATCAAAGCCTGTATAAAAACTGTGAATTTAGTTTCAACTCAATTGGGTTACAAACCGTGTTAGAAAAGTTATATTTCAGTTTTTACTCACTTTTTGGCGAAACAAAGAACATATTTGCCAAATTGTGCCCTATGCGCTAAGCGGAGGAAGTACTTTAGATTGTCAAACAAATTGTTGCAATTTTCTTCGGGGGGGGGGGGGGGGGCAACGTTTGCAAAACAAAATGTTCTTTGATATAGAGGAATGATTTTATAAAAAACAGTTTTGTATAAAAAAAAGTAAAAGCCAGTAAGAAATGGTGAAAAAAAGGGTTTTCAACTTGTTAATTTTATATTAAAATATAATTAACAAACATGGATGTCACGGTTTGCTTTTTACCTTTACCAAGAAACGACGTTTTCAAAAAACATTATTTGCAGAATTTATTGTTTCTGTTTTGATGCAATGCGCTTCAGAAACACAAAAACGTTTCCTGGCTTACCGATCAATTTAAAAAAATATATTTAAACATTTCCGATTAATATTACATCGTGAAAACAGCACCCACATCAGTGCACAGCTTAAACAGTTTTTCTTCAAAAACCATACAAACGCTTTGGGGTATTCTGCGCCCTCTCTAATCACAACGCTATATCGGCAGGAAAAATAGGTGACCTCGCAGGTTGATCAAATATAGAAGAGAGATCTTCAACGTGAGAACAAGCCTCAGTATAGCTGTCGCCAAGTTGGAATCCTGCCAAAAATGGCCTTATTGCAGAATGCGTGCGCTACTCAGGCGAGACAGCATGTAAAAGCTAAGACGCAGAGAAAAGATCGCTTTTTTCGGCGGGCGCAGGTGAAAATTGAATAAAAAAATGGGTTTTTTTGTTATCATTGACTTTAAGATTTTGTTTCAGGTGGAAATTTTCCGTTCTCTCTGCGAGACCGAGATAACTCCTTTCCTTACTCGCTTTGACACCATTATGGGTGACAGCCAATCCGGCTTCTTCGTAGGCAACAAGGTAATGTTACAATTCTTTTTAAAAACATGAAAGTTTCAGCTCTCCTACGCCGACCTGGCCATTTTCCATATCTTCTGGTTCATGAACATTAAAATCCTCCCAGGCGCGTTGAGAAAATACCCGAAACTCGACGACTTTGTCAACCGCATCAGGAATATTCCGAATATCAAGAAGTGGATCCAAACCCGCCCAAAGACCGAAGCTTAGGCTTCATTTTCAGATTCTTCGTACCCGAACGCTTTTTTGAAATGCCCCTTCCGAGATAACATTTATGTGCTAATTTAAAGTAGAAATAAATGCGAATCCTTTATTCCAACCGATAAAATATGGCATTTATTAATTACAATAGAAACAAAATTTTCTTAAAAACCAGGGGGAAATTCATAGTTAAAAAGAAGGAAGTCATGGTAGAACATTTTCACGACGTACTCCATAAGGTAAGAAGAACTGCGAAGTCTGAAATGTAAACATTAATTTTAGAGCTCTTAGAAGAAATTTTTGAATTTATTGTCTAACCTATTTGCAGTTTGTCGCATTAACCAATTAAACTAAATTTGAACTTTGTAATTTTCATTCAAGCATGTGGCAGAAGAGAGACGCATATGTATGAAAAGTTCCGTCAAAACATTCTGGAACATTCCTTTACTGTCTGCTGATTTTTTAGTTTTCCAATTTTCACACACTCTCGCTTATGAACTTGGTCATTCTAAACCCATTCATTGGGCCTATTAACAAAGAACGAAAGAAACAATAGAATTGGTAGGTGTTTTCGAAATTCATTTCGCTTCTGTGGAACTATAAATCTAATGGTGTTTCTTACGAAAAGTTGGTTTTATCAACGACAATTTCAAACTTTTAAGAGATTTTTGTGTATTGCTATCGAAAAACCGGGCGTCCACCGGAATAAAGCGATCTTTTCTCTGCGCCTTCGCTAATTGCACGGTCTCTTGCCTGAGTAGCGCACGCATGTTGCAATAAGGTTTCTGGAGTTCAATTTGGCGACAGCTACAGTTCTGTTTAAGAATTCATTTTGTTTTGCAAATGTGGAAATAAAAAAAAAACACACACATTTTACTTTACACAATTTGATGAGCAATCCTATTGTCAATCCTATAGCAATCCTATCCCTATTGTCACGATGCTAAAAATTTATATTTTCTTAAAAATTTATAAACTTTATTTACAGAGCACACTTTAGTGCTTTGACCAGTAACTTTCGATGTGCATTTCTTATTTAATTGTCTTCGTTTGTGAATGACATTTTCTTTCTCATTTTTGAATAACTAAAGCAACATTTTTGAATACAGAGATGAAGTCACATAAATATTGCATACCTGAATAGAATTACATATAAATTGTAAACTTAATTTAAGTTGCCATTAATCTAAGACTTAGTTATTTTATTCAAGGCCGAAAATGGGCACTGCACATTTCACCCTTTGAGCGTAAACGTCTTTCTCAACACCTCCATTTTCAATTTTATCATTTTTCTTCTCACAAAACCCTTTTTGTGTTGCTGTTGTTTCAGTTCCTTCTTGAAAAGAAGTAAATTTGGCTCATAGCAATCAGACCGCTCCGAAAATCAGGTTTAAGCAAGTCACTTTGCCACATTTGTTTTTAGGCGTAAATTGGGTGTTGCTTGATTCCGTGCACAACGATCTTTTCCTTAGTTGAGAGATTTCCTCAAACATTTTCCGCATTTTCAAAACAGACCGCTTAACGATTTGTGGGGTATGATTACTTTAAGAGCTCATTGAGTGAAACGATAGAATTTCATTTGCGGAACGTCAAGTTTCGGACGCATTGACCTTAAAAAGACTTTATTTTTCTGAAATTGTCAGGCTAACCATAGAGCCAGATTTGACATTTAAAAACTGTTTATGTTTCTTGTATACTTCAAAATTTATTAAAAACCAATAATCTCTCGACTTTCTAAGTACTTTACTAAGATATAAGTATTTCGGGTTATAAACCCATATGATTTATAACTATTTTCCAGAAAAAAACTGTTTCTGTAAACTAAACAGAAGTGTCACACATTATAATTCAATTTTGAATTTTTTTTAAAAATTGGTTCTGGACTAAGATGACGTTCACAAGGGCTAAATTGTATTGTTTTGTTTTCAGCGCACTAATATTGAAAACGAATTCCATCATTTGTTTACTTCATTCTCACACCCAATTTTGCAAAATCCTGTTGGCTTTTGGCATCATTCGTGCAATTTTAAATCAAAAAGCGATTGACCGTTTCAAACAGTGATCATAATTTTATCTGACCTTCCAATTTTAGCTTTCGGTGCAAATAGATCTGGCTTTGCACCGCCCATCGCACAGATGCGTTGTGCTTTTGATTATAATTATGCGTTTTGTGAAAGGTCAAAGTTTTAAAATCATACCTGCTTTCTAAAAACAGCCTGGCCGGTGAATCTGCTGTTACATGAATTGTTTTTCCCGTTGTTAATTGTTGTTTCAAGAAATTGATTGATTTTTCGGAGACCTTAAATTTTATTTTAATTTGAACTTAAATCTTAACACTTACATTTTGTCTCGCTGCCAATTGCATAACACTGTCGATAAAACCCGCAATATCTTCTGTTGAGTACTTCAAAAACTCAAATTGTTTGTATTCCCTTTGTAATTCACATCTCCTAAAACATATTTTAACATTAAAGTCTTTGAAGTGTTACCAATTTTGAGGAAAAAAGTGCACATCTTCAAATGAGCGCTTCAGATGTCTTGCCTCCACTTGAGATTGGATTCGGACAAGTTCCTTTTCCAAAAAACAAGTCATGTTGTAACCACAGCCGTTACAAGGTTTCGTCCCCAATGGTTTCCTAAAAATAGATGTCTGCTGAAACAACCATTCAATGCTTTTTTGTTTGTCGAAGTAGGTGTTTGAAACGGAAAAACAATAACACTTTCACTCTGCCTTCTGCTTTGTTGTTGCTTTTGAAACGAAAAACAGTTTCAGGGTAATGAAGGCCGACTGCATCAACGGATGTTTCGACTTATGCTGGGATGAAGGTCAGTCATAACTTTTGCATATATTTACTAAATTAGTTTATAAAAAACGTTTTCCTAGTTTTTATTCTTGTATCTCTCTCACTTTTTGTTGTAGATAGTGGTTTTTTGTGAGGTAAATTGGTGCATATGCCATTAAAAGTGAACACTTTTAGAACCTCTTCTGAAAATGGATATAGATTTCTAACTGTTTTTATTGAATCTTTTTATGATTGTAGATGTGACCTTCCTTTATTTTACCTACAAAATGATTTTTTGCAGTTTATTTAATTACGAATTTCGTAATTTTTTCTATTTAACATTGTAAATTTTAATTTAAAAAATATCCAGCTTCCGAAAAGCTCCTTAATCACAACTTTAATTTAAAGTACGTCAGAGAAAATCGCATTTCAACGTTGGTTGTTCGGACATGCATTAAATTTTAAGAAAGGAAAATGGAAAATATAGCCTCTTTGTTTAAAACTTTGCAAAAATTTTACTGATTTTTAAATAACTTTTTTGTTTGTAAGGTTTATAAAACGACAGCTTTATAAATTTCACAAACATTCTTTGCAGTTTCTTGGTGAAATTTAAAGCGATTGTTTGGAAAGCCAAATTTTGTGTTTTTTAAACTAATGGTCTCCAGGTTTGAAAAACAGCTCAGTTCGTTTAACGAAAACTTTGAAATTTCCAATCGATTCACATTCAAGTGACCCATTAAAACGCTCGTTAAATTTTGTGTCTATTCAGTGTTTTCGAAACTTGAAACGGTTCGGAAAACGTTTCGAGAGCTTCCTATTAGGCCCCGGCTTTTAAAACTCTTCCCATTTTTTGTCTCGTTATTATAAAATTCGCTTTAACAAAAAATATCATTTTTCAAAGTGAAACCGCAACATTTAAGATTAGGCTTCAAAATGAGAATCGAGGTAATTGAAAAGTTTGTTTTTATAAATTCTTACCTTATACATCTGTCGACAAATCCAGAAATAAATCGTTCGACGGGATCACGAGTGACCATACTGAAAGACCACCCAGTCTGATTCTCTCCATATAGGGCCAAATCCTCCCTTGCCGCCCTCACAGCGTTGTACTCATTTTTATTCCTACAGAATCTGAAAATTCAGTTTAAGTGCAAAATGCATGCTTGATTTTTCTAACACTTCAAACTGACGACAGTTGAGTCAGTTGATTTCCTCAAGTGTTTTCTAATTTTTGGAAGAGCGGGTCCGCACCGCCCGAGATTCTTCAAAGATCTCACATGCGCTTTTGACAAATTTGTTTTCTTTCTTCCGGGTTTCTTTTCAACTTTTGAGTTTTACCAACCTGTATCTACTCCATTCAGAAACAAAGCTCCGGCCAGAATTTTCATAAGCTGATTTGTCGAATAGATAGCAAAACACGGCTGTCATTACAGTTGACATACTCTTTTGAACAACACAAATTAGCATTTTGAATTCTGGAGCAACCTGAAAATCACACAAAGTTATTTTCGCCAGCTTTGAAATTTAAAAAAAAAAACGTATAAAAGTAACAATGAATTTTCTTCAAAACATGTTTTAGATTAATTTTTCATTTTTGTAGCCAAATGTTATTCAATTATCCGTAGAATTGAAATAGTGTTAGTATTTAAAAAGTGTAAAATATGTGAACGTTACTGGAAAAATATTTTTTTCTTAAAATAATTTCAAAAAGAAGTTTATTGTTTGAACAACCAAGTTAAATGGCTTTGAAATTTTCTTGCATTTTTAACAACAAAAAAACTCGTTTTTCATTCAAGTTTGAAACTGAGCTGTATTTCTTAATCTAGTTTGTAGTTTATTTTAAAAAAGCGTTTTTAGATAAACTACAACCAAGTTAAATGGCTTTGAAATTTTCTTGCATTTTTAACAACAAAAAAACTCGTTTTTCATTCAAGTTTGAAACTTAGCTGTATTTCTTATTCTAGTTTGTAGTTTATTTAAAAAAAGCGTTTTTAAATAAATTTTGAAATCTGCTATAATCGAATTGTTTTTTCTAACAAAAAGTCTTTACCTCACCTTTGTTAATAAAAAAAAAAGATTTTACTCAACTCATATTATGTAGAGATAAATTTTAAATTCTTTAAAAATGAGAAAGTTTAAAATTAGATGAATGTTTTCATAATGTGTGAGTTTTAGAAAGTTGCTTGCTTGTTTCTGATGCTGTCTTTATCCTTTAAACTGCAGCAGTTTTATTCAAAGTAAATACCCGCAAAAAAGGGAAACATGTAAAAATTTCTAAATTTAATTAGCGGATTGAAAATAAGTCAATGGAGCTTTGTTTTTTTTCCCTTTAACGCCTTTAAAAAATTTAGAAGTAACTTTGGAAAGTTTAGTCTAGTTTTTCTTATATTTCTTACTTTAAAACACTTTTTTTCTTAGTAAGCTTTCAACAAATGATTTTGAACATCTGAAGACCGTAAGTTAGCAACTTAAATCAGTTAGGGTAAAAATGTCTTAGTAAAAGTAAACTTACTTTGATTTTCGTTTCCAACGGATAAAACTTGGGAACACAGGCACTCTTCTTGGAACACATTTCTGTGGCGTTAAGTGGATTAGTCCGCTCGGGCAGCTCCTTAAAACGATGAATGTTATTAGTTAAAACACATGTCTTGAGTTTTGGCCGCTTTCCACTCTCGTCTTCCGCCCAAATGCAATTTTTCCGGCAAACTGCGCCGGCCCTCAATTTGAATACCAAGGACATGGGTCCGTAAATCATGCCTCCGTCGCACTCTTTCATTTTTATCCCAATCCCAAAGGACGTTGTCTTGCAAAGCCAATTGTCAGGGCATTTGTCACCCAGTCTCTTTCAAGAAAAAAAGTGGAAAGGGACTCACATCCGAGTTCTGGGCGTTAATTTCTTCCATATCTGACAAGCGACGGTGAGCTTCACTTCTCTCCTGTCGCATGATCTCCCGAAGACCGGGGTTTTTAATAGCGGAGTCAGGATCAGTAGTTACTGATACATCAACTACACTGGTCACCCCTTCATTTAACAACAGCAAACAGACCATTACAACAAAAACTGCTGCTATTTTCGTTATAATACATGTCATAAGCGGCTTCATCTGAAAAAGGCACCATTAGGAACCATTTTTCAGGGAAAAATAAACAAGCAATGAACGAAAACCCTATTCTAGAACAAAACTGATCTAATTAAATTTTTGGACAATGTCAACCTATAATGATAGTTTTAACTATCAATGATAGGTTAATTTCAGGCGTAGAACCCGAAAAAAAATTAGCTTCGTAGCCCTCTTGGTGAGTAGAAATTCGTCTGAGCAAACTTTTGTTTTTAATTTTCTCTTTTTTCCACAATTTTGGATCATATTCTGAGCATGTAAACAAAATACTTTTTAGTTTTTATGAAATTTGAAACATTTTTTTCTTTTTTGACCAAACCGATTTAATGCCTTATGTACGAGATATTAGGGACCAAAACTAATGACGTCATCTCTGGGCAAAAATCAATAACGCCAATTAAATTCTAAATTCTTGTAAAAGATTCAAGCAAAATTCTCACTGCCCAATGCAATTAGTTTTGTGAATACTTGACAAATTAAAACTATCGGTGAACCCATCTTTTCCTTACTACGCTAAAGTTTAATGGATCCGTAAGTGAAGTTTTCAACTTTCAAGTAAGCCTTATGCTATTTACAAATGTCACCCTGGTAACGATTGTTCACCGAATCCCTGCCAAGTCGTCTTTAACATTGGAACTACATGAAGGTTCCTCTCCATGACTGTTTAAACCCTCATCTTTGTCTAAATAACTGTAATTTTAAGAGAAAATTTTGATAAAATAAGTTTCAGGCAAAACAAAACGGTTTAAAAAGAAGTTTAGGACGTTTTATGATGAAACTTATAATGATTTTTTGAGTCTATTGGTTTCACTAGATTTAACCGGATTTTTTGGTTATAAATCGCGCATTGTTGGATCACATGAAACGTCGGTTTTGGCAGAAAGGTGTCATTTTGAAAACAAAAAAGAAACATTTTTTTTGAAATAGCATAAAAGTGAATAAATTTTCATTGCTTAGCAAATGACGAAATTAATTTATTTTCTGATACTAGCCGAAACACAATCATTAAAAAATGATTTAAAAATGGATAACATCAGACAGATTATCAATTTATCAAGATTATCAAGTCCTAATAAACCTTTTTGAAAGATTGTGAGCATTTTTAAACAGTTTAAACATTTTTCAAAATGGCATCACTGTCGTTTAAGTTATTGCGTTAAACGTAGTCCATTTCCGCAATTTTCCCCCGTAATCCTATTTCGATTATACTTAAAACGAGATTTCGGCCTATCAGTTTCACTAGATTTAATCGGCTTTTTTTGGTAGACTACAAATCGCGCTTTTTTGAAACACAAAGTTTCAAATTTGGCAGAAAGGTGTAATTTTGATTGAACATAATATAAGGACGTTTTGAAATAGCATAATGATATATGTGTTTTTAACGCATAGCAAGTTCAACATTTATTTATTTATTTTTAAATTTTTTGCAAACATAATCAAACAAACAGGATTTCAGAATAACAGATAATTCAAAAGACCGAAAAATTGTTTTAATTAATTGTAACTGTTTTAGCATTTTCCAAAATGATATCTCTGTCGTTAAAGTTGTTCCGTTAAATGTTTTAGCAAGTTTTTAACAAACACACTATTATTTATTATAATTTTGAAACCAACCAAATGAAAGCGATACGTGTGCAGCCTCATGAACTCCAAATGACCGAATCTATCGGATTTTGCTCGTAATCTCTCCGTGCAAATCGATTTTCTCTTTTTTTCGCACTTTCTCAAAGTTTTGATACAATTTTAATTTCCGCCCACACATGTTTGAAAAATGGTTCCGAGCTCACTTCTTTAGGGAGCTGGTCTCTTTCCACATAATTGGGTTATCGTGGGAGGCTTCAAGAATAAACAACTGCCAGTGTTTTGAAAAAACTCGCTTCCAGTGAAAACTTTTCCCCATCGATTTGTGAAACTTCGAGTGGTTTATTATACTTTGATACCTAATTGTTGAACATAGAACAAGACTAATTTTTAATTATCACATTTATATGGTCTTAATTATATTCTAGTGCATTGTTCTATAGATACATTTGTCAGCTTAAAAACAACGAGATCATACGATTATTGTTTTTCGTCTATCCAGATAATTGAAACATTTCGAATAACTTTTATTTTTTATTTTTAAAGCCATCCAAGTTTAAAAATAGCTTTTAAAATTTTCTCTGTGTTTTTAAAGGCTACAAATTTGTTTTGTTATGGTAAACCTCTTCTGAAAATGGATATAGATTTCTAACTGTTTTTATTGAATCTTTTTATGATTGTAGATGTGACCTTCCTTTATTTTACCTACAAAATGATTTTTTGCAGTTTATTTAATTACGAATTTCGTAATTTTTTCTATTTAACATTGTAAATTTTAATTTAAAAAATATCCAGCTTCCGAAAAGCTCCTTAATCACAACTTTAATTTAAAGTACGTCAGAGAAAATCGCATTTCAACGTTGGTTGTTCGGACATGCATTAAATTTTAAGAAAGGAAAATGGAAAATATAGCCTCTTTGTTTAAAACTTTGCAAAAATTTTACTGATTTTTAAATAACTTTTTTGTTTGTAAGGTTTATAAAACGACAGCTTTATAAATTTCACAAACATTCTTTGCAGTTTCTTGGTGAAATTTAAAGCGATTGTTTGGAAAGCCAAATTTTGTGTTTTTTAAACTAATGGTCTCCAGGTTTGAAAAACAGCTCAGTTCGTTTAACGAAAACTTTGAAATTTCCAATCGATTCACATTCAAGTGACCCATTAAAACGCTCGTTAAATTTTGTGTCTATTCAGTGTTTTCGAAACTTGAAACGGTTCGGAAAACGTTTCGAGAGCTTCCTATTAGGCCCCGGCTTTTAAAACTCTTCCCATTTTTTGTCTCGTTATTATAAAATTCGCTTTAACAAAAAATATCATTTTTCAAAGTGAAACCGCAACATTTAAGATTAGGCTTCAAAATGAGAATCGAGGTAATTGAAAAGTTTGTTTTTATAAATTCTTACCTTATACATCTGTCGACAAATCCAGAAATAAATCGTTCGACGGGATCACGAGTGACCATACTGAAAGACCACCCAGTCTGATTCTCTCCATATAGGGCCAAATCCTCCCTTGCCGCCCTCACAGCGTTGTACTCATTTTTATTCCTACAGAATCTGAAAATTCAGTTTAAGTGCAAAATGCATGCTTGATTTTTCTAACACTTCAAACTGACGACAGTTGAGTCAGTTGATTTCCTCAAGTGTTTTCTAATTTTTGGAAGAGCGGGTCCGCACCGCCCGAGATTCTTCAAAGATCTCACATGCGCTTTTGACAAATTTGTTTTCTTTCTTCCGGGTTTCTTTTCAACTTTTGAGTTTTACCAACCTGTATCTACTCCATTCAGAAACAAAGCTCCGGCCAGAATTTTCATAAGCTGATTTGTCGAATAGATAGCAAAACACGGCTGTCATTACAGTTGACATACTCTTTTGAACAACACAAATTAGCATTTTGAATTCTGGAGCAACCTGAAAATCACACAAAGTTATTTTCGCCAGCTTTGAAATTTAAAAAAAAAAACGTATAAAAGTAACAATGAATTTTCTTCAAAACATGTTTTAGATTAATTTTTCATTTTTGTAGCCAAATGTTATTCAATTATCCGTAGAATTGAAATAGTGTTAGTATTTAAAAAGTGTAAAATATGTGAACGTTACTGGAAAAATATTTTTTTCTTAAAATAATTTCAAAAAGAAGTTTATTGTTTGAACAACCAAGTTAAATGGCTTTGAAATTTTCTTGCATTTTTAACAACAAAAAAACTCGTTTTTCATTCAAGTTTGAAACTGAGCTGTATTTCTTAATCTAGTTTGTAGTTTATTTTAAAAAAGCGTTTTTAGATAAACTACAACCAAGTTAAATGGCTTTGAAATTTTCTTGCATTTTTAACAACAAAAAAACTCGTTTTTCATTCAAGTTTGAAACTTAGCTGTATTTCTTATTCTAGTTTGTAGTTTATTTAAAAAAAGCGTTTTTAAATAAATTTTGAAATCTGCTATAATCGAATTGTTTTTTCTAACAAAAAGTCTTTACCTCACCTTTGTTAATAAAAAAAAAGATTTTACTCAACTCATATTATGTAGAGATAAATTTTAAATTCTTTAAAAATGAGAAAGTTTAAAATTAGATGAATGTTTTCATAATGTGTGAGTTTTAGAAAGTTGCTTGCTTGTTTCTGATGCTGTCTTTATCCTTTAAACTGCAGCAGTTTTATTCAAAGTAAATACCCGCAAAAAAGGGAAACATGTAAAAATTTCTAAATTTAATTAGCGGATTGAAAATAAGTCAATGGAGCTTTGTTTTTTTTCCCTTTAACGCCTTTAAAAAATTTAGAAGTAACTTTGGAAAGTTTAGTCTAGTTTTTCTTATATTTCTTACTTTAAAACACTTTTTTTCTTAGTAAGCTTTCAACAAATGATTTTGAACATCTGAAGACCGTAAGTTAGCAACTTAAATCAGTTAGGGTAAAAATGTCTTAGTAAAAGTAAACTTACTTTGATTTTCGTTTCCAACGGATAAAACTTGGGAACACAGGCACTCTTCTTGGAACACATTTCTGTGGCGTTAAGTGGATTAGTCCGCTCGGGCAGCTCCTTAAAACGATGAATGTTATTAGTTAAAACACATGTCTTGAGTTTTGGCCGCTTTCCACTCTCGTCTTCCGCCCAAATGCAATTTTTCCGGCAAACTGCGCCGGCCCTCAATTTGAATACCAAGGACATGGGTCCGTAAATCATGCCTCCGTCGCACTCTTTCATTTTTATCCCAATCCCAAAGGACGTTGTCTTGCAAAGCCAATTGTCAGGGCATTTGTCACCCAGTCTCTTTCAAGAAAAAAAGTGGAAAGGGACTCACATCCGAGTTCTGGGCGTTAATTTCTTCCATATCTGACAAGCGACGGTGAGCTTCACTTCTCTCCTGTCGCATGATCTCCCGAAGACCGGGGTTTTTAATAGCGGAGTCAGGATCAGTAGTTACTGATACATCAACTACACTGGTCACCCCTTCATTTAACAACAGCAAACAGACCATTACAACAAAAACTGCTGCTATTTTCGTTATAATACATGTCATAAGCGGCTTCATCTGAAAAAGGCACCATTAGGAACCATTTTTCAGGGAAAAATAAACAAGCAATGAACGAAAACCCTATTCTAGAACAAAACTGATCTAATTAAATTTTTGGACAATGTCAACCTATAATGATAGTTTTAACTATCAATGATAGGTTAATTTCAGGCGTAGAACCCGAAAAAAAATTAGCTTCGTAGCCCTCTTGGTGAGTAGAAATTCGTCTGAGCAAACTTTTGTTTTTAATTTTCTCTTTTTTCCACAATTTTGGATCATATTCTGAGCATGTAAACAAAATACTTTTTAGTTTTTATGAAATTTGAAACATTTTTTTCTTTTTTGACCAAACCGATTTAATGCCTTATGTACGAGATATTAGGGACCAAAACTAATGACGTCATCTCTGGGCAAAAATCAATAACGCCAATTAAATTCTAAATTCTTGTAAAAGATTCAAGCAAAATTCTCACTGCCCAATGCAATTAGTTTTGTGAATACTTGACAAATTAAAACTATCGGTGAACCCATCTTTTCCTTACTACGCTAAAGTTTAATGGATCCGTAAGTGAAGTTTTCAACTTTCAAGTAAGCCTTATGCTATTTACAAATGTCACCCTGGTAACGATTGTTCACCGAATCCCTGCCAAGTCGTCTTTAACATTGGAACTACATGAAGGTTCCTCTCCATGACTGTTTAAACCCTCATCTTTGTCTAAATAACTGTAATTTTAAGAGAAAATTTTGATAAAATAAGTTTCAGGCAAAACAAAACGGTTTAAAAAGAAGTTTAGGACGTTTTATGATGAAACTTATAATGATTTTTTGAGTCTATTGGTTTCACTAGATTTAACCGGATTTTTTGGTTATAAATCGCGCATTGTTGGATCACATGAAACGTCGGTTTTGGCAGAAAGGTGTCATTTTGAAAACAAAAAAGAAACATTTTTTTTTGAAATAGCATAAAAGTGAATAAATTTTCATTGCTTAGCAAATGACGAAATTAATTTATTTTCTGATACTAGCCGAAACACAATCATTAAAAAATGATTTAAAAATGGATAACATCAGACAGATTATCAATTTATCAAGATTATCAAGTCCTAATAAACCTTTTTGAAAGATTGTGAGCATTTTTAAACAGTTTAAACATTTTTCAAAATGGCATCACTGTCGTTTAAGTTATTGCGTTAAACGTAGTCCATTTCCGCAATTTTCCCCCGTAATCCTATTTCGATTATACTTAAAACGAGATTTCGGCCTATCAGTTTCACTAGATTTAATCGGCTTTTTTTGGTAGACTACAAATCGCGCTTTTTTGAAACACAAAGTTTCAAATTTGGCAGAAAGGTGTAATTTTGATTGAACATAATATAAGGACGTTTTGAAATAGCATAATGATATATGTGTTTTTAACGCATAGCAAGTTCAACATTTATTTATTTATTTTTAAATTTTTTGCAAACATAATCAAACAAACAGGATTTCAGAATAACAGATAATTCAAAAGACCGAAAAATTGTTTTAATTAATTGTAACTGTTTTAGCATTTTCCAAAATGATATCTCTGTCGTTAAAGTTGTTCCGTTAAATGTTTTAGCAAGTTTTTAACAAACACACTATTATTTATTATAATTTTAAAACCAACCAAATGAAAGCGATACGTGTGCAGCCTCATGAACTCCAAATGACCGAATCTATCGGATTTTGCTCGTAATCTCTCCGTGCAAATCGATTTTCTCTTTTTTTCGCACTTTCTCAAAGTTTTGATACAATTTTAATTTCCGCCCACACATGTTTGAAAAATGGTTCCGAGCTCACTTCTTTAGGGAGCTGGTCTCTTTCCACATAATTGGGTTATCGTGGGAGGCTTCAAGAATAAACAACTGCCAGTGTTTTGAAAAAACTCGCTTCCAGTGAAAACTTTTCCCCATCGATTTGTGAAACTTCGAGTGGTTTATTATACTTTGATACCTAATTGTTGAACATAGAACAAGACTAATTTTTAATTATCACATTTATATGGTCTTAATTATATTCTAGTGCATTGTTCTATAGATACATTTGTCAGCTTAAAAACAACGAGATCATACGATTATTGTTTTTCGTCTATCCAGATAATTGAAACATTTCGAATAACTTTTATTTTTTATTTTTAAAGCCATCCAAGTTTAAAAATAGCTTTTAAAATTTTCTCTGTGTTTTTAAAGGCTACAAATTTGTTTTGTTATGGTAAATTTCAAAGCAGTCCATTTTGTAGCACGCGCTAACATTCAAAATTGAATATGCCTTTAAGTAAAAGCGCCAATTAAACCGAAACAGAGATTTGAAAAAAAGGGTTTTCATTAAAAGGGATTAAAGAAACGCTTCGAATGAAACCAATTTTAACTAGGCTTAAGAAACAATACTTTAGATAGTGTTATTATTGTAGTTTTTCAGGAAGGTTCTTACAAACGCGTTGTTGTTTTATTGTGATCTTTTTAGTCTTAGCTGGACGAACAGCTAAGGTCAATAAGGTTAAGCATGTTCCTCAGTTATAGCGCTACTTTTTAGTAATGAATAGCGTACGTAAGAGTAAGTAGCACTCTTAAGTAAACATTTTATATTACAAATTTTGCAATAGTTTTTTTTTGAAATGCAATTAACAATTTGTTACATCAATTCATTAGAGAAATCAGTAAGCATAGTAGACAGAAATAGAAAAATCTGTAGCGGAAGCAAAATCCCGAAAACCAAACTGCCGTTTTCGACCTTCAAAGAGCGTTTATAAATACCTCCCGAAGCCGTCGCAAACCACGCGTTACAGAATTACCGGGAAGCCATCCAATTAACTGACGAATGGTGTGAATTCATGATCAAATGATCTAGTAATCCGGAGAGCGGCAGACGTTCCTGGTATGTACTGGGATCTGTGATCACACCGGTTGCAATCCCTGCATCGTAAGTGATTTTTCCGTCACATTGAAACCGAAATGGTAGATCTAGTTCAAACATCGTGTTCTTGTACATGCCTACCCGGAAGGGGATTGGTGTTGCAGCTTGAACTGAAACAAGATTATACTTAGGTTTGTTGGTACACACACGACGGATTGAATGCTGTCTGAGTTCAACAAAGTAGCGCCACGCTAAATGCTTTAAGTTGAAGTTATTGGAGAAACACCAAAAACCAGTAAAAAAAGTTGTGTTTCTTTCAGATTCTACTTTCACGGTGAATCCCAAGCATTGCTCGGCTGCAGTTGGGATATACTTGCGGACATCCTTGGCACCGTGCCCAGAATCTGGAGAATTCTTCCGTGACACCGAAAATGTGCCCAGGCGGGAATTGAAATTTCTTAAATTCCATTTGGTTTTTTCGTCATTTCCTGCCTATTTTTATAATATCAACTTAAAAATCCCTTAATTTTCGAATTTTAAGATCAAAATTAGAAAAATAGCAGGAAATGATGTAAAAACCAAATGGAATTTAAAAAATTTCAATTCCCGCCTGGGCACATTTTCGGTTTCACCGAAGAATTCTCCAGATTCTGGGCACTGTGCCAAGGATGTCCGCAACTGCCGGCCGGGACACATCGTGAGTTTTACTTAGAATTAATTTGTTTATAGCCAAACGAGCATCGTCTTGTACAAGCCGCTTTTTTCCTGCGTCTGCGCGGCTCGCACACTATTTCCGCCTGAGTATCGCACGACTGCTGCGTTAAGGCCGTTTTTGGCAGGATGCCCTTTTGGCGACGGATATACCAAATGTTGGTGAAACAAATTTTCTTGAGTTTTTTTTTCCATAAGGTTTTTTTCCATAAGTTTTTTTTCCATTTTTTTCCCGGAATTCATTAGTATAAAAATTATGCATGTTACATGAGCTGGAAATGTAATTGTTTTTGAACAATACATAAATTTCTAAGAGTTACTAAATTTACATTTTGTGTTTCTTTCCCGTTTCTAACCCGTTTCTACGAGACGTCTTGTCAAAATCAAGGCATAGTCGGCATTAACATGTTTTTTTTGTAAATTATGTCAAGTGGGTTTTTTTTAAAGTGCAGTTTCATGTCTGCCCACCTACTTTCGTGTTAGTCTCTTATTTTGACGTTATAGGCTCTGCGAAGATAATGTCCAGTGGGAAATCCCGCGGGACGCAACGCTGGCGGATGACCTTTTATTTGACAAATGGGCTGGTTGGACCACACTTAGACTCAGATTTTGTTGCACCATTCGCTGACTCATTGTGTTTTAAGTTTTCCTAAGGGTTTTGCTTAAAGGTTAGTAACTTGGAATACTGAGATGCGCTACCGCCTCGAAACCCGCCTCATCCCGGTGGTATCATAAATTTAGAACGTCTCGAAGTAGTGGCGGAACCAAACATTCGAACTTTTGACTCCCATGGTTTTTCTTTTGTTTTAGGGTTGTTAATTCAGATTAAAAACTAATGGTAGTGACAAAACCCTAGTTTCCTTATGAACCTAAAAAGTGGTCTTTCGAAAGGCGTATTTTATATATTTTTATTGTTAATTTTTCTCGGAATACTGAAAAATCTTGTTTTATAGTCGCTTACATACAACTCACTCAGTACTTTATCAAACAAATTTTTAGCAAACAAGAAAAATTTTCCAACACTCTTTCCTTTTTTTGAATTAGCTGAAAACAATAAATTTTGACAGCCGAGCCTTGTAATTTTTAAAAAGAAAGAGAGATTAAAGTTTTTCAAAAACTAAACCCAACTAGATTTTCCATCTCTGGTTTCAGAGTTACCGCGTTTTTTAAGCCTGAACTTTGCAATGCGAATCGTTGTTTAAAAAAGCGAATAGAAAGTAATCTTGCCTATTGAGTCGTTTACTTATAAACGACTTTAAAACCAACCTTTAGTAGAGCCCCAATTGCACTTTTCTCGGGCACATTTAACGGATTAAGCACAAAGTTATACAGTTTAAATAGTTTTGTACTTTATGCGTTGTAAAAACAGATTCTCGTTATTTCCGTGTATACTACTTTTAGCGTTGTAAAAACAGATTCTCGTCATGGTTGTTTAAGTTTTTGCGACAATTCAATTGCTACATTCCTGAAGCGGAAACGGCGAAATCATTGGGCAGATAATCAAATCGCGTTCGGGAGTCCAATTTCACCTGATAAATGGCTCTTCCCTCGACGAGATCAGACCCAAAGTCCGCGGCAGCAGCTGATCCCTTTTTCCTTCTTTTAACGGTCGCACCCCTCATTGCCCACACCTGCGTCGTAAATTAGTATAGCATCAACTCTCGAAAACAAAATGATTTTCACTTTTCGCTTGATTTCTAGCCGAACTGGTTTTGACCGTAATTAGGTTTTGGAATTTCGTTTTTTTTTGACATCAATCCCACGCGTGAAAGATCCAGTTACGCAACATAGTGAAAGCAAACATTATCTGTCTGCTGAAAAACCTTCAATTCCATGGGTAGGTTTGAAACTAGATGTTCTGGAAATTGTTTTTCTTCCTACACGTGGTAAAAGTGACGGATGTAGGTTTAATTGCATTTCCGCTTTGTGAGAATACAAACAAACATAGGCTGGAACTTATTTGAACAATTTTGCAACTTCTGCCAGTGTTTTCAAAATTAGAATTCAATATTCACCCAAGCTTGAATAATGAATTTACAAAATATTAAACTGTTTGTATTGGTTCATTTATAAGCATGTGGTCACTGGATGATTATATTGTTTAACAAGCAAACATCAAGTGTTTATGTTTTCCAATTCTCAGTATCTTCATCTTTGCGACGCCCAGAAGAAACCAAAAAACAAAGTTGGAAAAGGGACATTTTCGAGATGCTCCTTGTTTCTAGTTGTGACATAGTTCTTTTTCTTTTTTTTTTGAAGACGCGATTTTTGTAAGACTCGAGCACAATGCGGGCTCCGAATTTGGTTTTTGTCAGCGATTTGGCTGCTAACATGCAAATTAGGTGTATTAGACCCGATTAATCGAAAAAATACCCTCAGTTCCCCCAAAATGTATTTTTGTGCCATTATTCATCTGTCGTAAGTCGAGTTTCATAACTGGCTTCCGAGTAACGCTATTTAAGTTTTATAAAAAAGGATTGACAGAAAATTTTATTTAAAAAAAATCCGTCTTTGGCCAATTTTCCATCTCAGTCGCAAAGTTTCAATTATTTTTTTTCTTTTAAGTTGGCGAAAAATAGGTTTTTTGCGTCGCTTGAAAACGTGTTATAAGATACGGTTCAGATTTCGTGAAATTCGAATTCTCCACAAAATTTAGAGACTTTCATAAATTCAAAATAGCTCAAGCATCACGTTTCAGTTTTTACACGTCAAAAGCGCTAGAAATTCTGAACAACTGCCAGTTTTGCTTCAAAAAGTGTAAAATTCATTAATTCAATTTGTCAAAAAAAAAAAATTCCGCATCTTTTTCATCTCTTCATACCTAGAAAACCTTTTTATTAAGACTTTTTTTGGTAACGCTTGTCAGGCTTAGTATTGTATTTGTTCAGATACATTTTTAAAACCCATGGGAATTTTCAAAAGGATTTTAAAATAATATTACGTCAGGTAAATTACTTTCGAGTCCGACTTCCAAATAAATACGTTTTTGATTACTGGTGCCTTAACATATGCATATTAATATAATTTTAAAAAATTAAATCAAGGTAACATGCCCATTTTTTCTGCTTTTCAACAAAGGCGCAATGCAAAAGTTCTAGAATTTTGACACAGTGGGAAAAAATGAAGATAATGCTTCCTCTCAGCGTGAGCTCAATAATTCACGATCCCTCTTTAGATAATGGACTTCTGAACAGCTGTGATGTTAAATTCCAAGAGTCACTCTCTTCTTTTTCTCTTTTTCAGAATCTGATAAATTGTCCATGAAGTTCCTTTTCCTTCTTTCTCAATCGCCGCCCCCACTTTTTGTCTTCATCGTCTGCGAAACACGTGGGGTTGTCAATTGATACAAATCACTGCACCCTCGCGGGGCCAACAGGCGACGATGCCCCGCTTTTTGAGGGCCAGTGATTGACGACACCACTTCGGGGTCGTGATTTGACCAATTCCGAGACCACGAGGGCAAACGAGGTCTTTGTTGCGGTTGCGTGAGAAATGGTCATGGGTTATGGAACTTTTGTTCACACATTTTAAAAACATAGTTCTTTGCCCTCTACCTACGCAAGAATCAAACCTGAAATGGTTGACTTCCGGGTTCTTGTTCCCCTGCAAGTTTAAATGGACTTGTTTGCATATTTAAAACTTCATCTTGCTGTGTTTGTTTAAATCCGTTTCAAATTGACCACCTATAAGCTATCGCATGACACGTCATTTCATTATTTTTTGCTTTGAATCATAATAACATGACTTTCAAAACTCATTTTCATAACGCTTGTATCAAATAACTCAACTGTTCATTGTAAATTGATGTACTTGAGGTTGATCAATTTACAATGGATAGTTAAGTTTTTCGATAAAAGCATTATGAAAAAAAGTTATACTTTTTTCTATAAATTTTAAGCATACTTCAAGTCGAACTATTTCCCTTTTCTACAATTTTATCGAAATATATTTTTTGTCGAGATCTCTTAATTTTTTATCAGGTACAGTAGGCCTTGATATTAGACATAAAAAAGTAAACTGCAATTTTAAAAATATCACTGAAATTTAGCTGCATCCTTTTGAACGATCACAATTTCAAGACTCTCCAAAAATCAAGTGAAAGCCATTTGTCGTTCCCTTCACTTTGGCAAGCTGGGATTCAAAAATTTTAAACGTACTTGAACTAAGCTAACATCAAGTTTAGACAAATACGTTTGCTCTTTTTTTTTAAAGGTGAAAAATTTCAAAACGATATGTGTAAAAATTTATTCTTAAAGGCTTGAAATCGTACAAACGTTAATTTACAAAGCTTCAAAGAATAGTTCAACATCATTGAAAAAGTCGTTGTCAACTGGTCCATGCTGGTATATCTTTTTTGATACACAATTCCGGCATTATTTATGCAACGGGAAATTGTGTACCACGGTTATTCGTTTTCCTCCATAATATGAGTCAGAGAATTTTCACAAAGCGCAATTTTCATTCGACGCTTTCCTGCTTTGAGAAGAGGCATATTTTATGCAACTCCTTTTAACTTTTTTGCATCACTGGCAAAAAACTTCTTTTGACGAGAGAAAGTATGTACCTTAGCACTTGATCACAACTAACAAGTTCTTCCATAACGCTTTTATGTTCTTTATTCTTGAATCAACTTTTCACAATAAAGAGTGCTTGTCCGGAACGTCTAGACATTTTGTGAACACTGAACACATCCTGTTGACTAAACCTAAGCTCTTGTGCAATTTCCGCTAACGGCGTAAAAGTGTTTAGAGTACAGAAACAAAAATAAGAATCTAATATGTTTCCAAGGCGTCGGTGGAAGTGAAAGTTTATTGCACTTTATGGAATGCGTTTGAAAGTTCCTATAACTCGCTTTCACGAAAACGACATTGCAGTTCATATATTCTAGCAATAAGGTTGTTCTATTTTACCTCATAACTTGCTTTTTTCTTGTCCCCGGTTAAACGAATATTGTAAATGTTGATGTCAGCGAAAGTTTCATTAGGAAATCAGATTTTGATCCTTTTGGAACAGCCTTTTCACAAATTCAGGTTTTAAAGATATGTATTTATGTAAGGTATAGATAATATTACTCAATGAATTACTCATTTTTGCAACAAAGAAATTTCATTTGAGCTTCACACTTTTTATTTGTGGTGTTAAAATATCTTTTCACAACCTCAAAAAAAAACCAAAAAAACAGAAGTTTTTCATTGTTTTAAAACCGTGAAAAAACCCTGTTAAAACCGTTAGTAAACTATATCTAAATTTTCAAAACTACTTTTTCATCGTATTTCGAATGTTCAAAAAAAAACCAAAATTAGTTTTCGAATCTAAATTTATCAATACATTGTAAAAAAACGTGGTTGTTATTTTAGAACGGAGAAGTTATTTTCTTTTTTTATAAGCCGAACTTACAAATGAAATAGAAGGCACTAAATAAAATATTTTTTACAAATAATGTTTATCTTTTTTATTGCTTTTTACAACTAATGTAATCTTTTTATAGCATTGAGGGTTATTCATTTTTAATTCTTCAGAAGATGAAGATGACAAAAAGGGTAACCAAAAAATGAGATAAATTAATTTTATCAACAACCCTACTACCTCGATCCACAAATCGGTTAATAATGAAATATTTAGCTCCAAAAAATTTTTTCTTTAGGTAACTTTTCCTTTGTTTTGGTCAATATATTTCTTATTAGCGTGACTTCTAAAGTAAAGTAAAGTAAAGTTTCCCCCGTATCAAGGTTTGTAGTACCTGCGGGAACCAACGGCTAAGCCCGGTGGCGGGGTTGAGGCTCTCTTCCTGGCGTGCCAACGTTTCTCCAGGCGTATTATGCGTGCGAGCGTGACTTCTATGAACCGAAATAATAACATTTTCAAAAGACGAAGGAAAAGTTTAAGCAGGTTAAAAAAAATCTCTCGCTCAACTGGGTCGATTGTTTTTCCCCAAAACTGCAGCAAAGTATTAAAAACGTTCCGCAACACCAATCTTTTTCATAAATCACGGGGCCTCCCCATTACATCAATGCTAGCGCTAAAGTTTCCCTTGGGCACCTGTATCGAATTTCGCGTTCTCTTTAATCTTGGTCTTCTCGCCTCCTAAATGCTCTTTGATTCCAATCCAAAACGTGTTCCGGCTCCCCGTTGTCTTTTGTTCCTTTGTAGTCAGGTGGTCCCACGACCCGTGACTTGCAAAACATGCAATAAAAGTAAAAATTTCTGTTTTTAAGTTGCTTAATTGCGTTTCAAGTGGGAACTGTTTTGGCAAACGGGATGCAGCAATAAGTTTGTCTGGCCAAATTAGCTTTCACGGATACGCAAACCACGATGTTTTGGACGTAAGTAGTCTTCTCATTTGTCCGCTTACGAAACTAGCTTTTCCGCTCTATAATAGACTTGCGCTTAGAAAGTAGAAGTGTATGTGTACGCCCTTCCTCGAACAACATTACCCCACATATAAAAAGTAACAAATCATGAACTCTATCCTTTCCCAGTTACTTTCTAATGTGGTATACATACTTTAAAATTGCAAAGCCTCATGTTTTTTTTCTTTTTAAACACAGCCAAAAAACTGTTTTTTTTCGTTATTTTTTTAACATTGCTTTATATAAAGCTCCGAAATTTTTATACGCAGTTTTGGTAGCGAAAATCAAATGTTTTCGAACTCAAATATTAACACACCCTGAAAAGAAATGAAAAAAAAATTAGATTATAAAATTTGAGCGATCAAATCCTTCATTGGTTGTACAATCTTATTTTTTCATGGAAAATTTTAAACTGTAAAAATGGTAAAAATACTTTTCCTTAAGTGCGCTTTTTGAAATTTTCATTTAATGTTTGCCTACGCCTTTATAAACTTTTAACTGTTCAATTAATTTTTCAAAAAAAATTATGAATGAGTTGGTCAAATTATTATAAAATTTCAATTTTCAATATGTTTCGGTGATTTCCTTATTACATTTATTTCCGCTTTTACTAAGCCTTTGGCGAACATTGCATGACTGCAATTTTTCCCAAATCACAAACGAAAAAATATAAAACTTCTGTTGTCGAAGTTATTTCCTGCTTTTTAACCATTTTGAAACGGCTTTTGACACTTATTAGTAAAAGATATTTAACATTTGAGTTTAAAATTATTCCAAAACATACCGCCCGATTTTCCTTTCAAAGACATTTTGTTGTTTTTATCTTCCGAAAGTTAATTGCTATTATTAGTTTGTTTTGCAATAAGTATTGGCTTTTTATTTAAAATTTTTTCTTCCTTGAAATAGGTGTTTTAACAAAACAAAACAATTGTCTATAATAAATCCGTTTCAAATGGGATTGCTAAAAACTCTATTATAACCCTATGTTTCATTTATACAGTATTTCGACTATCTTGGAGTTTTGATAGAATTTTGAACACCCCATACCCTCTTCCGGGCCGAAGACCAAATGAAAAACTTCCGGAAAAAATGAATATAATTAAGTTACCGCATAATTGCCTTCTTCTCATTTGAGCACTCCCACAATATGCGCACGTCCTTGGAGAAACTCCCTCACACGTTCCTCGGAAACGGTTTGTTTTCAACAGAACACTTGAAGGACTCCAAAAAGTCTTCGCCTCGTGTTATTCAATTGTCACGAGGAAGTTATGTTATTATGCTTATAGAATACCCGAAATATACGCTGTTGCCCGTTCTCACGAACTGAGCGAGGCGAGAAAAAACTTGTTGTTTTAAACATTTCTGTTTTTTTTTCTGAATGAAGTGTTGAATTACGCGTCACCTATATTTTCAAACAGTTTTTAGTGCCCGACAAACCCACTTCGCCGGTTTTTGGAAACAATTGCGATTATGCCGTTTTTGATAATCGAATTGCCCATCTTTTCATCCGCGCTATAAAAGAGTTGTGGCCTTTTTTTAGCCGAAGTGGAAATGGCAAAGAATATTCAAGCATTGTAAAACCGTGAAGATTCCGTTTTTCCGATTCGTTCTTAAATAGATAAATTTTAAACATAATTTTCAGTAGTTACACAAAAGAGCTCAAATTAAAAACTTTCAAAATTTTAAGCAGAATTTTCAAAAAAGTAACTCCAAAAAACCTATTAAAACATGTCAAATTTCAGAATTTTAAACAGGTTTTTCCATTCAGTAACTCAAAATAGCTCAAATATATAAATTCAGGATTTTAAACTGGGTTTTCAAAAAAGTAACTGTAAAGAAAAAGATACCATTTGAATTTTTACTGGGGTTTCAAATACGTAGCTTATTTTACAAATCTAAAAATTGTTTTTTTTTGAGAAGCAATTCTAAATGTTCAGATTTTTTCAGATTTACAATTGTTAACTGGGGTTACAAAATGCAATTTTTTCACAAAACAAAAGAATATTTACAATCAGTTAGCCATCAATTCAGCAAAGTTTTTATCGTTTTGTGAGTATCTCTTTATAATTTTTATAGAAACGTTAACAAAAAAAGATTTTTATGAACATTGAATGGTCATATTTGCGCCTTAAGGCATATTTTTGCCTTTAGCAATTCAAACGACGTTGAATACATCTTCCTTGAACTCGGTTTACTTGGACAAAGCATCAAATCGAAACAAAAGTTTGCAATTTCTTTGATTTCAAATTCTTTGAAAACGCCCCCATTGTATCCCAACCCAGTTCGAAAAACACCGATGATGCAATGGCGTTTGCCATTTTGACTGAATTACCTAATTTTACGGAGCTAAATATCTCTCCCAGTACTTCAAGTGGCGTTTATTGCCTGCCCTGCGCGACAATAGCACCTCTCATCTTTCGCCTATCGTCTTGTCTATTTTTGGAGGAGGATATTCCAAATCTATTCCATTCAAATCTAATTCTCTAAACATGCTTTCATCAGATAAATCACGGCGCGGTGTTCACTTCGAGGTCGAGGAACCGCTGATGTTCGCCAACAACAAACTCGACCGGTCATATGCTGAAAAGTGAGTTTTTTTTATTAGAAACCATCTTTAAAATAAGATTTTCAATCGAACTTTGGGATAAAACTCTTTTAAACTTTTGGAGACCTATGTTCATTTCAAACGGCCCAAATTTAGAAACCAAATTTCTCCTGAGGAGAGGATCGAACTATTTTGGTTTTTTTCGTTGCAATTACTTTGCTACTCAATCACATGCGACAACATTATTATTCAATTTCTATATCGAACTTTATCAATATTTTTTTTAAAGAACACGAATTTTACCTGCATAAAAACACCGTGAACTCACTTTAAAACACTTGATTTTCGCTTCGTTACTTATGTTTTTGTGACGTTTTCAAAAAACGAAAACATCACTGACGTTTTTCAAGTTTTGGTTTTTCTGCCGCTTGTTTTCCAAAAGAATGTCTAAAGTTACTTAAATTTTAAATAGACACTATGGAAAACACTGAGAAATCTAAAAATAACCGAAAACATTGCAGAGAAAAGGGGGTTCGCGATCGTCGACGACAGGAGGAACTTCATCGAATTCAAAGAGAAAACCGAAAACTTAAATCAAAACTTTCTCGTCGATGGTCTTCCCGGAGCAGTGGATCCTTCAGCACCCAAATGGTGGCAGATGTGTTTGACGACAACGAAGATGATAGTATTTTGCTATTGCGGGTATCTTCTCACGTAAAAACACATTTAAGTTTCAGTTTCAGGACAATACTACTTTACATGGATTGCGAGATATTATGACGTCATCGTGGAAGGGTTGCAGATTTTTGTGGATTTTCATTCTGCTAGGCGCAGCTTTGTTTTCATTACATGGAGTTAAGAAGATTTTGGAGGAATATGAAGAGAGAAGAGTGGTTGTGTCTTATTTCATTCAAGAGTCCAGTGAGTTTAAAAGAACTTTTAAAGCGATGAATACTATTAAGAACAATTTCATAACAAGGGCATGCTGGCTTCTATAATTTTTTTTTGTCTTTGGTTTTTATCACAACACGGTCCGCATAAACAAAGACGTGTAAAAATACAAAACGAAAAACAGGTTTTTGATTTTTCCAATCCATTTGAATGGATACTTGTAGGGGATTCCTCGACTTCCATTTAGTCGTTTGATCTAGTTTTCGGGAAAAACCCTAATTATCCCATCGTGAAAAACCAAAAATGTTGGCGATAGGAAAATTTGAATTTGGTATCTAGGAAGTGTTACAAAGACTTAACTTAAACTTTTGAAAACGGTTAAAAACTGTTTTCTTCATTTCAAAAATCTGAATTGTGGGCTTTTACTCTTCTGGGCCATTGACTTCAGAAGATTATTTTTTCAAATTAAAGCTACCTGGGTACCTAAAGCGCTAATAAGGATGTGAAACACGCAGTTACTTGTGAAGGTCACTCAAGAGACCGTACATGTTGTTTTCGCATCTTTATTGGTCTATATTTCAAGCAATTTTGGTCTGAAAAAAAAAGAAGTTTTTAACATTATACTACACATACAAAAACTGTGGCTCACCTGAGACGTGGTTTGTTTGGGTTTTCAGTTGGTTTTTTCGAGTGAAAGCCAACGTTGGAGAAATTTTAGTCAAAAAACGTTGGTTTCATTATTAGAATAAGGGCCTCCTGTGTTTGTGTGTGTTTGACAACCACCCAAATGTGAGAAAATAGTTGTATCAACCCACAATGAACAAGTTAGGGCACAGGAGACGTCAATTATTGGTGATTCACAGAAAATATTAATGTTAGGCAGTTTAAACCTTCCTAAAATGGAATTGTCAACAGACGAACAACGGTACATGAAACAGTTTGATAAGAATCACTTTTTGTTCTGTTGCCTGTTTGGCTAGAACCGATTTGGATTTCTTTATTCACCTGTTTTGGCTCGAAAACTTCGATTTCAGGTAGTGGACCTAAAGTTTTGCACCGCTATGAAAACAGGAAATATAATCAGGAATATTCTAATTAGCTAATTTAAAAATTTTACTTAATTTAACTTGGGGTAATTTTACATGAGGAATCTATTGGTATGGGTGGCATACTCCAGAAACTTGCTGTTTTTGAGAAAACACACAAAAAATAGGGTGGACCTAAAGTTTTGCACGGCACTGTATAGAAATCAACGTTAATTATACCTATAGCCTTGTAAAAGCGGCGTTTTCCCCCAGAAAAGTATCTGTATCTGTATGTTTATCACGCTCTTTAGCTTGTTAGATGCGCAGATTCCAAAAAAAAAACTGTTGCGTTGAATCGCTTTTAGAAATGTTCACAAGAACAGTTTTCTGTTTGTTTTTGAAATTTCAATTTCAGCTACACTTGCCCTACCCGACATCGTCATTTGCCCTTTCAATCGATTCAATCGATCTTACCTGGAACATTGGAACGTATCCGCTGGCTTAGCTCAATACATGGAACTATCCTACCCTTCACCAGTTATTCATTCATTCCAAGGAAGAACTTATGAGGAAACCCTCAACAACATTGACCAGTACGAGTACGAGTTGGAGTTGTTATTGGAGAAAGTTGGAAACATGTCCTACACCAAGTTTCTCAAAGAAGTAAGTTGAGCTGGGGTAAAAAGGATAAACGCTGGTTTTTTTTCAGGCATCATTGAACTGCGAAGCGTTTTTCAAAGAAGACTACCGATGTGAGAATTTAACGGAAATTATGACTTCAGCTGGCAAATGTTTTCGAGTTAACTCGTTAAATCAGGTATATCGCATGTTGAATAAAATATTCAGGCGATTGCAGACCACTGGCGGTTTTGGATACGGAGAACGAGTTGTTATAAACCTTCCAAAACATTTATACAATCCGGGATCCAATCAAATGCTCAATGATGGAATCGCTGTCAAGTTGGCTAGTAGAGGAAAAGGAATTGACAACGATCTTACTTTTATTCCTGCTGGTAAATTGTTACAAAACATGTTTTGAGGAAGCTTTGTTCAGGGTCGCATGCAATTATTCCTCTGACTGCTACAAGATACGAATTTATGAATGATCCTCCGAGATATGAATGTGAAGTTGATGAAGATGGAACTTACAGTAGGGTGTGGTGCTATGAGGTAGGTCTTAAAACACTACACACACATACACGCACTCAAACACACACACATACACATATGCAGGCACATTCAACACATACGCACACATGCACGCACACACACACGCACACAAGCACACACGCACACACGCACACACGCACACACGCACACACGCACACACGCACACACGCACACACGCACACACGCACACACGCACACACGCACACACGCACACACGCACACACGCACACACGCACACACGCACACACGCACACACGCACACACGCACACACGCACACACGCACACACGCACACACGCACACACGCACACACGCACGCACACACGCACACACGCACACACGCACACACGCACACACGCACACACGCACACACGCACACACGCACACACGCACACACGCACACACGCACGCACACACGCACACACGCACACACGCACACACGCACACACGCACACACGCACACACGCACACACGCACACACGCACACACGCACACACGCACACACGCACACACGCACACACGCACACACGCACACACGCACACACGCACACACATAAATTGTAATTTCAGCTGTGTCTTACAATGAAAGCGGAAGATATGTGCAACTGTTCATTAGCTGCAGCTACCCGCCCTCGTAAACCGGACATCTGTACAACTAAGCAGTTCTATCATTGTTTCATGGGTCACCTTTTCCCAGATAACCACTCCACAATTGAAGAAGTATGTTATCTTTTTACATTTCAAAGTATTTGTATTTCTTTCAGAGCTGCAAAGCAAAGTGCAAAGCCCCTTGTTCCTACTGGCAGTACCAGAAGTCCGTCAGTTACGCCACGTTTCCAGCTCAAACGGTTTGCTGAAAACGGAAAGGTTTAGATGATGAGTATTTTCAGGCAAAATACTTTGTTGCGAATCAGTCGGAGTGGGAAGAATTGAAGTCTACTATTGTCCTCGAGGTATTTTAATTTCCTTTCTTACCATTTTCCAACGCAACACGTACGCGTCTAGACGTGTTTGTTATTTAGACAGAGAAGCTCTCTTTCCATTGAGATTAATACCACGCTTGTAACATGAGATGCATGACCTTTTGATATAAGGAGAAATTCTAATGTTTCAAATCTTCCATTCTTTTGAGGACTCTTTTTAGATAAAAAAGAAATTCATTCTTAGGGGGGGGGGGGAAGAAGGAAAGTTAAACCTTTTATAAATTTGTAATCAATAAAACTTCCCTCATCAATAAAAGTTCCAATAACATCGCGATTTACAATGGAAAGTCGTATAAAACCGAATTCACCATATGGATTGGTTGATACGAGTGATAAACGTCCTTTGTTCCCACAAGTTCAAAAATACGAAAATTTTTATTTTCATTGCATTTAAATTATTGTGATAAAAAAAATAAGCTCAACTAAATACTGTTTTTAAACGAGGGAAAAGGCGTCTAAACATTGACAAAATGACTTTTTTACTCAGAGATGCGATTTTCAAAGCAAATTTTGACTACTTTATGGAACGACTTTTGAAAAATGGTGAAAAGAAACTTTAGGTAAAATAGCACGTACTTTTTAAAAAAAATAAAGTGCAGAACGCAGTCGGTAACAGTTTTCGTGTTTTTCCCAATTTGTCAAATTTTTCACTCTCAATTCCACATTTACGTAGGTGAAAGTTCGCAAACGAGAATTCTACTGTTGATAATCGTAATCAGCATAAGATTTTGGTCCGAACCAGTATTTAAACGGTGAGGTTTGATGCGATTCACATGAGATGTGAACTACCGAAGTCGATGACGTCATCTGGATTCAAAAAATCGATAATGCTAATTTGAGTCTGGAACCCTAAACAATGTCTCTAGGGCACCTTTTACGCATATTTTCAGCCCCATCGGAGCTGAAAAATATTTATGTCGTGGCCCCTGCCTTATAGGTCGGAAATTACCGAGACGACTTCTTAAAAGATTCATACATTGGAAAGTCGCGCATTCAAAAGCTTTTCCATGGCTGTTTTGCAAAGCATATTAATGTTTTCTTTTCTTTCAGATGTACTTCTCCGTTTTGGATTACACCACAATCAAACACGTGATCGCGATGCCTTTTCAATCGGTAATCGCCCAAATTGGAGGTCAGCTGTCATTAAATTTTCATGTGAAACTACTTTTCCAGGTCAATTCTCCCTCTGGGCGGGAGCTTCCCTAATTTCCTTCGTTCAAATTGTCATCTACACCATTATGTGCTGTTGCAAGCGTTGCTCCAAAAGGTGCAGAGGTCGAAAACTGCACCGTTTGAGAGCCCAGCGATGTGAAATTCGGGCTGAAAACGGAACGACTCCTGACTACTCAACAACTGAAAAAGAAACAGACGACCGCATTTTATGACTAGCTGAGATAATAAGGGTTGAAGCTCAATTGTAATTCCAAAAACTGCGATTTGATTTTGTTCTTTCACTCTTCAACCCTAGTTATGTTACTCAACTGAACTGTTGTCATAACTGAATACAGGTGAACCGCATGCGTTCAATTCCGGTGCTCATTTTGTGATTTTAAAACCAAGCTAAGCTATAGTTTTAAGAGATTTGTGTTTCTAACAAATTCTGTCGTTTTCGTGTTAATTGACATATGTTTAGAAAAACACTGTGTAAGAATATGAACGAAATACAATCCATTGTGAATAGATTGTTGTTTTTAAAAATTCCGAAGAATAATGTGATGTATTGTGCTGTTATTGCTTGACTGAATAAATTATATAATTATCTTTGTCAAACTGTTTCCAAAACCTGAACTAATCCATTAATTTTATTCTAAAAGCCCACAATGAGGTTTAGTCTTCACACATTTTCATGCTGTGCCATATCTCGCTTAACTTTTTCCCACTTTAAAGTTCCATCGATAACACTTTCAATTTTCAAAAAAAAAACTTTTTATGACTCCAATTTGTATTTATTAAACCAGAAAACTTTGAAAAAACTTCAAAAAATTAGTGGTTATATTTCGCTTTGTGTTTTGACACATACGAATCCGCTCATTAATTCTAAATTGCGCGCTGAAAAAAATTGAACTTTTTTGTTTTTCCATACTAAATCTTCTAGAATTGGTAAAGTTTGGGAATTTTTCATATGCAGCGGTTTTTATTATATCATTCGTCTGCTCGATTCTACCGTAAGGAGGTCAAAATCAACAAAGTGTGTTTTGTGATGCCCTAGTCCAGAACAAAAATCAAATTGAATGGTTGCCATAAAAATCAAATTTCGCCAGCAAATTGTACTTGCTTTCATGAATACAAACCTATTCAGAAGCATAAATGAACACCCATTTGCCTTTCGTCAATTTTTAGATGAAAATGTGACGCATAGCTGCATTTTTTTTCTCTTCTTTGTGCCTATGGCGCCGATTCTGTCTCATTTGGCATTTCCGCCAAATGCCGTCGTCTGTCGACTATCCCACCGTCTGGTTCACAGGAGCTTCTGGTTACGACGCTCTCTCCAAGCAAAAGAAAAATAATTTTAAACCGAAATGTAAACCACCGATCATCCTGCGATCATATTTTTATGTGGGACCACTCGTACCATTTTGTGAGATACCGGTTAAGGTAAATTTGAAAAAAGTGGTATTTCAAACGTGTTTTAGGTTGTGTCTGAGAAACTCGAAGAAGAATATAGGGCAAGGAACAACCAGAGGAATGCCAATTGTTACTGAAGTGAGTGCGAATAATCGCAAATTTGGTGTTTTTTTTAGGATCAGAAGTATGCTAATTTCACGCTGCTTTACCAAATAAATTGCTTGATTTGACATTACTGTATCTTTTCCGAATGATCATATATGATACGTAAATAAGGTTTGTGTGACCGAGTTAGTGTAATATCTTGCGTTAAAGGTAACGGGTTTTTGATTTTGGGTCCCGCAGCGATGGCATGTGATCTATCCAAATTCGCAATAGGAAGGGTACGCTGGATTTTCACACAAAAGAGAAAACAGCCTCTGGCCTTGTATTATGAAAAAGATAACATTTTTCATGGAAACTTATTTAAGAAAAGTATAGCACTTCTTTACAGCTTAGACATCATTCTTGAAACTTAAAGAAGGAGGTATTTCCTTGTATCCGCCGCGCTCATGCCAAATGTGATTTTTATGGCTCCTCTCCTTCTAAGTAAACAACAGCGAACCTTTAAACATTTTTCACACGTGACAAAGAGTCAGAGCTTTGTCCTCTTAGTGACAATCAACAAAGTGAGGCATGTGGGTACAACCTCTGGTGTCTTGAGTATTTATGACCGTTCTTCAAATACGGCGATTGATGTTTCAAAGCTTCACATTTGTTGGTGTCAACATGGCAAACATTGATGACCAGGAGAACTTTGTTTTCTGTTGCCACAGAAGAACATGGTCGGCTTGATATTTTTTCTTATTGCAAAACTGTAGAGTTGGCTTGGGATAAACCCAATTTATATATGACAACCCCTGCCTCACACAAATTCTGAATTCTCAACTGAAAGAACGGAGATGTTGGAGAATTTTGAATATGTGTTTTTCTTCTTTTTAGCTTCGCATTTTTTAATGCCATCTCTGCTATCCAACCGCCGACGGCTTTTGTGTGCTGTCCCTCTATTCAGGCGACTGCGAAGGGCCGTCATCCTGCGACGCGGCGCCGAGTCCGCCTTCGTGGCAACCGGCACTGATAAGACCGGACTACTCGCGAATAAAGAGCACTGGTCCTGCGACCGATTGATTCGTTTTCTCCCAACTTCTAATCCTCTTTTCACTTGTTCCTGTGTCATTGGAGTAATCGGTTTCCTTTTATTCCTTCTAGGCGCGTGGGTTTTAAACAGAATGAATAGTTCAAAAGGCGGTTCATGTGGTAACATGATTTTTGCCTATTGCTGCTCAATTTGAAAAACTTCCTTTGGTTTTTTTGTCTTGAAATGTCAACCCGGAGCAATAGGAAACTCAAAGGGTTTTCCATTCTCAGATTTTTCATCTTGAGAAATTTAGGAGAACTTTTATAGTTGGTGCAAAAACTATTTGGGAACAACGTTCCAAAATTTTGCTGTCCTCCCCTCCATAAAAGAAACCGTGTAACATTGGATACTCAGGCCGGATACGCAGACAAATCGGGCGAAGTGACATTGCCCAGGAGTACATAAAAATATCTGGGTGAATTTAATACATTCACGTTACTTCCATTTACTGTTTATCGCCTGATCATGTCGGCTTGCGCTTTCTGCGCTGGTAGTCTTTATATGCATAAGGCTACGTAAAATTCAACCCCGACGAAAAGTTTGCAGCTAAATATTTAATATTAACGTATTGAACAAGAATTCGAAAAGTAAGCCCACCAAAGACAAAGGTTTGTTAGTGATCCCGACTGCCAGCATTGTCTTTCCACCATACAATGGCCGGTCCGTCATAGGGCAAAAGGTTGCTGGATCGATTCCAACCCGTGCTCTTTGGTTCCAATCTTTAGCTGTTGCAAAACTGATAACTCCAAAGCACCTAGAAACATCCTAGTAGTTTTGAAAACACGTTCGGTTCTAGTATGCAGAAGAAACCATTTTTCCAAATCGTTCGACTGAATCATCACCGATTCACGAAAACAGCCGGTGTTGTGATTCTCATGCACATACGACGACGAGCCGTGGGAATATGGGTTATCGATAGAATTCGGCCATATGAACGCATCTCTCTTCGCTGTTTCCCTTCAGGAAAGGCATAAAACATCGAAATGTTTACTCAAGACATGAATTGTCACATTCTTCTCTTAAAGTGGTGCGAAACTTTTAAAGTCTTGCTTAGAAAACGCTAGGAATTTGATGCCACCCCAATAAAATGTTACATTTCACCTTGATCATTAATGTATTGTGGTGGAATGGGTGTTGAAAACAGTTTGTTGGCACCTTAAGTTGATATCGGAAACCGTTTATCGCCATCTTTATCATGTCACTTTTATTACCGAGGCTACAACACCGTTCTCTTGGCTTCAACCCCGCTTGTCACAATCGGATAATCAAATTTCTTCTTACTTCGAATTCTATTTTTTACAAACGGCTCAATTTTAGAACTTGCAATGGAACCGACCAACATCAACTTGGACGATATTTTCTCCGCTCTTCCTGGATTGGAGACCGACGTTTCCGCCACTTACATTGCTGATGTAAGCCTACAAAACCTACTTTGGAACAATTTCAATCATAGTACGCAACGCACTTTTGCGTACTTTCTTTCACTTTTATTTTCCGGTGTACGCCAAAGAGATAAGAAAAAGGTCATAAATTGCGTCACTACCATACCACATTGTTTGGCCAAAAAGGAAGATTAATTTTGGAATATCGATTTTCTAAATTTAGGTTAATTTTTGGTTAAAAGTATCAGTAACTTGAAACTGTACCAAAATTGAGTTTTATGTAACGTGCGACAAATATTGAAGTGGTAAAAAGCCCAGGAAAGCAGCTTTTTTGCATATCTGCAACGCAATTGAGGACGATTTGAATTTTCGATTTCGATTGTGTTAATCTTGTATAATTTCAGAAGCCCCGCACTGAGTCCTCTTACTCTCACCACTCAGCTGTGTCCAAGGTATCATATCATGAGTAGGCGTCTCATAACTAGCATTTTCAGGCTACCTCCCACCAAGCTAGCGCTGTCTCTCATCATGCTAGCACCGTCTCCCACCAGACCAGCGTAGTTTCGCCTATTCCGTCTTCAATCATCTCGGAGCACAACATCCCTCCGGAGCCGAGGTCTCGCGCCTCTTCTCATATGTCGAAGGTAAACACTGTAATCACCGAAGTTACCTATGAAGCTTAGGCTACCTCGGTATCGACCCTGAAGCAGGTTCCTGTTTCTCATGCTATGGTTCAACCCGTCGCTGCTCCCAGGGAGCCTTCTATTTATCACGGAGATGATGACATTATGGCTTCGGTACGTTGGTTTTGAAAGAAGAAAGAGACAGAGACACAGAAGTAGAGACAGGTTCTCGGGCGAAACTTAAGATTGAGATGCACACACGCACACACATACACACACGCACGCACGCACGCACGCACGCACAACACTTATACACACATACACGATGACGCCTATGTTCAAAGCCATCCATATCATACGTTTTCTAGGTCTTCGGTGCTGTTCAGCTGCCTTCTGTGCAGTACGGCACTAACAGCGCTCCTTCGAGCCATGTTTCGCACCACCAACACCACCATCATCAACATGATGACCATGCCCACGACGCCATCCAACACATCGATGACGTGTTGGCCGGCGAAGACACCGATGGCCATGATGGTTCCCTTTACAATTCAATGTGCTTCAACGTTTGATTTTCAGGATACTCCATTGTGAGCGAGCACTCCTACCACGCCCCGTCTCACCACTCCCATCACTCTCATCACTCCCACCACTCTCACCACTCCGTCGCCCCCAGCCAAGTAAGCTTTCTTAGTTATCACGACTAATTTACATTTTCCAGGTTTCCAAGACTTCATACGGTGTAAATAATTATTCTGAATTGTGGATTCCTAAAGAGATTGAAATGACTCGCAAAATGATGTTGCAGAACTCGAAGGCGTCGCAGCAGGTGGCGGAGTCCGTCGTGCGCAGCTCCTTCGATGACCTTCAGCTGAACGGTCACAACAACAATGGATACCACGTAAGTATATGATTTTATTAAACCAATTATTTTTTTTAATTTTCGGGAAACAAATTGACCTTTGGCCTTGACGATCAGTAATTGGACTTTTGAAAATTGCATGTTTTGCGAACATTATGAGGTTTTCCAAAATATGGTGCATCTATATTTGTATTACCAGTGTAGCTTTTCTTGAAATGAAAGACTAAACTGGTAATCTGAACTTACCAGTTAGGTTTTTCATTTGCCGCTAAAATTTTCAGACTATCGTAGGTACAATTTTCAAAAATTCAAAATCATACTTAAAATTGAAAAAGCTTTGTGAAACCGTGAAACCAGGGAAAGTTTTGGGAAATGCGGAATCTTTCCCCATTTTGTTGAATTTCATTTCATTTTTATGAGCACGTTTCACCTAATTCTGGGCAAGATTACAATTTTTTCCGTAAGTAAATTGATTTTATTGTTCACTCCGTTGTATATTTTTGGGAAATGAAATTGACTTTTGCCTTTTGACGATCAATAATTGGTCTTTAAAAATTTATTTTGCTAGCATCGTCAGCTGTTCTAAGTTAACGCCTTTTTCTGTAATGTTGCCGCTTCAGATTTCACATTGTCTGCTAAAAATTTCTTAATTTTGCTTAAGTTTTTCCAGGTTTTTGGGAACATAACTATTTTTCGGCAAGTGAACATATTATTATCGGCTAGTCACTTGTAACTTTGAGTGCGTCCAAAATAAATTCTCTAAACGCATTTGCAACTGTCATTATGACAGTGAAACATTGACACATGCGACAACTCGCTCGCAAATTTTGTTTGGTTTATCGTTTAAAAAAAATGTTTTAAAGTTATGTGAAATTATGAGTCTAAACCATGCTAACAGATGACATCATGATTCGTCTTTTCAGTACACCGAGCCCGAGTACCACGAGGAGGAGCATGACAAGTTTGAGCCTGCTCACCTGCCCTACATGCACAAAGGTACGCTTTGTCACTTAATGCCACCCTCACTGATTCACACATTGCACGCACTTGCACATAGGCACCTTAATGCCCGATTGAAAATTCTAGAAAACGCGCATCGTCCTCGTACCATGACTATCGACAGCCAGGCTTCAGTTGCGGAGACCCGCTATGGAGGATTCGACGTCCACGACGACCACGGACTCCCTCTGGTCAGATCTTCAACGCCTTTATCGCATGACAAACGTTTTTGTTTTCCGAATACTGTTTTTGTTTTCAGGCCCAGGAAATTGACCTTCATCACAACGAGGTGGCTTATCAGCGTCCCAAGAAATCGGTGAGTCAGTCTCAATTGAGGTTGTTAATGGGGCCCTTTCAGCCTCTTCCTAAGAGCCAGCCAATTCCCAACGTTCATGTGTCTGAGCACACTGGACACACTATGAAGCTGAACCAGCTCAAGCGCGATGTTAAGGATGCTCGTGAGAAGCAGCAGTCTCTCACCACCCAGGTGGGTAGTATTTAAGGCAAAACTTAGAGGAGGCATGGACCAAAAGTTTGCGTTATAGCACCCGCCTCCGACATCTTTGCAATTGTGGTACTATTTGGGTGTTCTACCGTAATTCTTACAGCCGAATGTGCATAGGGACTGAAATGGCGTCATTATCTCAAAGCACCCTCCATGTTTTAGAAAAGTTTGAAGAAGCTTGATCCACTTTTATAAGTCGTTTTTGCTGAGTTTGGCATAGTAATTTATACCCCACAAAAATAATTGTCACTACAAAGTTCCCTATCAAATTCTGTAACTGTTTTAGTACAATCTTATGCAAAAAATGCGGGTTCAACTGGTGTGAAATTTATGTTGCGGTTTTGTAATACTGAGCAAACCAGCAGTCATGTAATCATGAAAATATGCTGAATGAAACAAACTGAATGAAACAACAACTAGAAAAATCCCTTGTTCATAATGTGTTATGAATGACCGTTGTAACCGGTTCAGTGAAACTTTAGGTAATTAGAACCATACATTATGCAATTATGTTAAATCTTTTCTAAAATCTCTTTTACGAGAATTTACGGTGTATGATCAAAATTTGAATTTCAAAAAATTCATACATTCTAGAAATAGTTCGTTTCAACCATCGATTGAGTCACTAAGGGTTGTGGAATATGGCATGCGGAGGTTTACTGATAACAGACACAACTTTTTTCTTACTGAAACACGTCTGATCTTTTATCGCAAGCTTCACAAACACACTTCTTCAAAACTAACTTGAAACGATGTCCTGATTTGTCAATATCGAAATAGCTTTTGGCTGAGATTATGCGTCAACGGCGATTTTTTTATCTGCCGCCTGAATTCTCACAGTTACCACTACGCCAATTCATTGTCCCCGGTGTACAACTGTTTTGAAATCGTTTTTTTAAATGACTTGAAAATGAGTTTCGTTAGATTTCACAAGGAATTGTGGATTATTGGTTGTTTACATGACCGTTTTGCAGTTCTTTATCAAACATTTTAGGTCGAGCGCATGGAAGCCGAGGTGGAGCGCAAGCGCCAGCAGAACTTGGCCCGTGAAGCTGCCCACAAGGTAAATTTATAGTTTTCCGTTATCGATTGGTTTTTTTTAGGTTGGCCAGGTTAACCGTGGAGCCCCCATCCGCAGCTCCAGCGTGACTAGCCAGTCCTCTGTTCCCAGTGGAGTGAGCCACAGCCACAACAGCAGCCACAGCCATAACACCAGCCACAGCCACCACGGCAGCAGCCACCAGAGCCACCACTCGTCCTCCCACACGAACCACCATACTTTCGCCACCTACACCAGGTCTTCTTCCTCTGCTAGCAGCACTCTGGTCTCCCATGTTGGAGGTAGAAAAACCCATTACGTTTCCAAACATGGTTTGTTTAGTCCGTGAGAGCAACATCTACGAAGAGGAGCCTGTGAAGATCAGCGAGGTCGCCCAGCACCAGGTCAACCACGGCCATTCGGTAAGTGTGGAAAAGGTGTTCGTACAAGGGCAAAGCGCATTACGACCCAGCGATAATCTCAAAAGTAGCCGTTATCAGCACTCTTATACAACTGGTGCGGCTGGGGAGCACCCTTACAACAAGGAAAAAACAAATTTGCAGATTGGCGTGGTTGGAAAGTTTGAATTGATCGTGCCCAAGACCGAGGTTGTCGAGGGATTCTCTGACAACCAGAAGGTGCACAAGGTTGTCATCGGAGGACATGCTCTTCCCACTGAGGATGACAAGGTGAATTCGATTTTCTTAGAAAGTAAAGATGAAAAATCTTTAGTGTGTTCTGCTGTTCGGTCCCGTTGGATCTGGAAAGACTTCCGCCATCAACAGCATGCTGAACTACCTCTATGACGTTAAGAAGGAGAACAACTTCAGGTTTGAGTTTGATTATATAGAAAACCCGCAAGGCAACCGTTTGTTTAAGCTCCTATTTTGCTAAAAATTTATGAAATTGGGTTTCTAAGTATGTAGTTAACGGAGCTTCTTGTTAATTTGCTGCACTTGTTCTAGTTCCTAAAGGAACTACAAAACGTTTCCAATAAAGATAAAATGGTTTTGTAATATACAGAATTTAATAAAATGGTTATATTCAACATTTGGGGCAAAATACCAGATAATGAACCAGTTTGTTTTCCACTGTAACCGACCTTCTTTAGATTTTGTATATGGGGAAAAACAAAACCATATTTAACACAAAAAATTGTAAATTGTAGGTTTGGAGTAGCGAATAACGGCTTTCAATAATGAAACAACACAGGCAAATGTTCAATAGTGAATTTTAACAATAACATTACTTTAAAAGAACCTCTGAGTGTGTAGTTTTCTGAAATTCGATTCTCTAGGGTTTGCTGAACCAAGAAACATTACATTTATTATATTTTCAAGAATTGAGAAAGACAGGTGTGCCTTCCATTCAAATAAAACTAAGATACATGTTGCAATATTGTTACCTACGATTGTCACCGCCTTGATTTGAAACTGAGTACATTCATAAGCGGCAGAATTCATCACCAAGCTCATAAAGCAGAACCACGAACACTAAGTTTACATTCGAAACCCATTTTTCTAACGACAAAGGGCGTTCTAGGCTCTAAAAGCTTACTGGAACAGCTGTGCAACCTTTGTTTGTAGGTTTGTCCTTGGAGGAGACCGTGGTCACACTTCTGGCCTGACTGCCTACGTCATCAACAACTCCGTCCTCCCCTTCTCCGTTACCATCGTCGACACTCCCGGAGTCGTTGATGAGAAGGGAAACAAGACTGTCTCTAACCTCATCAAAACCTGGTTCGAGCAGGTGAATCAACATGATTTTGCTTTATAAGACCCGTTTTTAGGAGCTCCTCGATGCTGGAGCCTTCCGCCTTGACGCCATCTCTATCGTCCTGAGACACGATGAAGACAACCTCGGCTGGCCTTTCATCTACGAGTTGGCCACGGTCAAGCGCATGTTTGGAGATGACCTCAAGACCAATGTTCTCCCCATCATCACTCACACTGAGGTGCTTCCCCAGCCCTTGGCTATCCGCTCTTTGGCTCAGGCTAACATCTCCTTTGTGGAGTATTACAAGGTACAACTTTCTTGAGACTTTTTAAGCTTTTTATTCTAGGTCAACAACAATGGATTCGAGCCCGAGGCTAAGGGAGTCTCCAAACTTCAACACAACCTTTACTTCACCCACGGATTGGCTTCCCTTGAGCAGTTCTTCAGGGTATGAAACTATGCGAGAAAAATACATTTGTGACAATTTAGGACCTCCAAGAACTGATCCACCCTCTTCTGGCTGTTCTCCGCAGTGGCACCCAGCGTTCCTTTGAAGGAACCACCCTTTACTAACTTCTCACATTTTTATGTCTCCTACTCTAACTGTTACCCGTCATCGAAGTTCCTTGAAAAACTCTGCTCTATTTAGTCACCCAGCTTATTTTAGAAAAGTAGTACACGTTTGATATTTAGCCGGAGAGTTACGGATTTACCCTATTTTTGCACACAGATGTTATAAATAAATATTTATCTTTTGTTATTCGTCGTAACTAAATTGAGCAGATTACAAAAAAGCTATTTTTCCGCCACATTTGCAAACTCAATGTTGTCTTTGCAAAGCATTTGAAACGATGGAAAACAAATTTTCACTCACGGAAAATGTTTTTGGCGTTTAACGCATCCTGCAAGCTAAAATAATATGTTTGGAATGAGTTTTCAAAGACTGAGGCGGCACTTTGCGTAACGTTTTGATATCAAAACTTTATGGGTTTTGAAAAGTGTGGTAATAGTGTTTTATGGAACTTCTCTCTTTGAAATGAACTCATTGTTTTAGCACACCTTGGTAAATTCAGATGAAAGCGCTTTTCAAAAACGCCTTGAAGTCTTCCGCAGTCATTTTCGAAATAAAAATAATTCGCGCCATATTTGAATTTAGCGCGCCCGCATTATTGCCGGCTTGTGTTGCCCGGCAAAGTGACGTCACTCCGCTGGCCGGCGACTCAGCAACAATCAATCGAATCTGCCCCTTTTGAAAGCGATAGCAGACAGTGCCTCACAATGTCGCTCAACACCTCACACACTCCTGATGGAAGAGGAGTCCTCATCTATAATGGAGAGATGTAAGTTTACAAATAATATTTTAAAAAAATAGGGTATTGTTTCTTCCAGGAGATTTAATCAAAATAATTGGGGTTAGGAAATCACTTTTCTATCGTTAATTTAGTTTTTTTTTAAATTTTTCAAATCAATAGTTGAAAAATTAAGCATTAGCTTTTTTCTATTTCCGTTTTCAGGATTCTCCTCTTCTCGTCAAACGTCAAAATGTCGTTTGATGGAAACTCCCAGCATGCTTTCAAAGGCAAGAAGTCCGGTTCCCTGTACCTCACAACGCACAGGGTAAGTAAAACACACTTAAAATTTAAATTTTGCCTTTGAATTAGATTTTTCCTGATTTTTGTTGGCATTTTCGTCGTATTTCGCAAGCTTGGCGAAAAATCAAAAAAGAAAAATCAATGTGAAAGCAACGAAATATGAGCCTGAATGAGCCGATAAAACAGCATATTTCCTTGGAATAAAGCAAAAAGGTTTTTAAATGAAATTACGATTTGTGACTTTGATTACAAGTGGGTTTTAGATCATATTCATGAATGGAAGCAGCAAGGATGAGCTGAAATCGTTTGGCATGCCATTCTCGATGCTTCAAGCCGTTAAGCTGGAACAGCCCCTTCTTGCCCCAAATTACCTTAAGGTAGTTAACGTCGTAACTTAATTTCATTATAAATTCTTTAGGGTGGAATTCAAGGCCTTCCAGGGGGCAACTTTGACGGATTGGTGGAGTGGAAGCTGTCCTTCCCCAAGGGAGGATGTGTAGAGTTTGGACAAGCCTTGCTCCGAGCCAACGCCATGGGTAACTTATCCAAATATATTCAATTGTTTTTCAGCTCAAAACTCGCGTCCATTCGCTGCTCCACCTTCTTATGAAACGTCTGGATGTGCATTCTTCGCTGTGCCGGCGACCTACTACATTCCGCCGCAAGGAGCTTACGCCGGGTTCCAAGCGCCCACCCATGTATTCCCAGAACAACCTCCTGGTAAGTAAAAGTACTCAAACATTAGAACTTTGATGTACTTCCACGTTTACTAATCTATTTATTCTTATTTTTTTAGTTGGCAATGTCTACATGTACGAAGCGCCTCCTCCGTACGCTGGAATCAGCAGTGTCAACCCCTACCCGGCTGGAGAACTGCGTCAAGCTGGAACTAACGGCTACCCATCGGCTCCAGCTTCTGCTCCAATTGGCTTCGCACCATTCCCTGGAAATCCTCCCCAGTACGGAGCTCCACAGGCGCCGTATCCCAGCCAACAGCCTCCTGCGTACTCGGCCGGCCCCAGCAACCCGCCTCAAAACGGGCAGCAAGCGCCGCCTCTACCCGAAAAAACGCCTATCATGTAAAAATTGTCGCATTTCTTATCCATATTTGCTTATTACCCCATATCATTCCCATTTGTATATATCCAGCTAGTCCCTGGTGTATAGTGATAAGAGAAACTGGTTTTCAGCAGTGATTTTACATTTTAATAAATATTTTTGCGGAATTATTTCATTTTTTCACCCAGAATTATAATTACTAACAGCGAAAACACATAAATGTCGCTCAGAATGGCGTCACCTGTGCAATTACTGGGACTGTAATTTTCGTCGCGTCAACCCGAAAATGACCCCGGCCAGGTGTTCTCCGATTTGAAATTCCCTCTTTTAAACCTTCCATTTGTTTGTTTTATTGTTGTTTACTATCAATTTATGTAAATTTTACTATTTATCTGTTCTAAAAATTCTATTTATCTGTTTGAGAGGTCAAAATGTTCCCTTTTTCCAATGTTTGCTGCGGAGAAACTATATTCAATCTTATGGAGCTTTCAATTCCTATTTGCTCTGTTTTTCCTGGTTTCTTGTTTTCGTTTTTAAATTATTTATCAACTTGTATATTTTTAAACTAGTTTTCAACTTAATTAACTAATTAATTTCATTTCTCTGGCGTTTCTTTTCTCTTGCTCATTTTATTCGTTATTCCAGGGGAGCTTCGTGAGGCGATGAGTGAGCGGATGGAAACCGATGAGGAACTGAATATTGTACATGCCGATGTTATACTCAAAAGTGAAATCGACGATTGGGATGATGATTTGGGACCCAGAGAGATTGCCTTCATGGGCCGTAAGTCATCTTTCCATTGTTTTGCTTATTTTCTGTTTAGGGACTAACGATTTCGTGGATCATCCCGGGGATCACTACGTTGAAACTCTCGCATGTGGAAAAACCTTCACCGATAACCCTACGAGGGTGAACTGCGTGGACTTCAGCCCCGACGGCATGGTCATGATCGCTTCGAACGTCGATGACAGCCTCAGCGTGTACAACTTGCACACCGGCGTGAAGGATAAGAATGTGGTTAGTTATACTTTTGTTCGCTTCTGGACTTTTATTTTTTATTTTTAGTGCGTGAATAGCAAGAAGTACGGAGTCGGTCTCATCCGTTATGGAGGAAATCCCAACACCGCCATTCACAGTTCAACAAAAATCGACCGTTAGTGCTTTTATCGTTTTGCAATCATGTAAATTTAGATAATCTTCGCTACCTCAATCTCCACGACAACAAGTACCTTCGCTATTTTACTGGTCATACTGAAAAGTAGGTTTAAAAGTCGTTAAAATTTAAATTTCGCCTATTTTAGAGTCACTTGCCTTCATGTGTCACCGTACGACGATAAAGTTATCTCTGGATCTAACGATAAAACTCTACGCCTTTGGGACCTCAGGACACAGCACTGCCAGGTTTAATTTCACTTTTATAATATGTGTTGATTTGTTTTAGGGAGTTATCGAAATTCCCGAGGGTCGCCCGATCGGCATCTTCGATAATGCTGCAGAGGTTTTCGTTGTTTCGTCGGCTGCGGATAGTATGCGATTTTACGATATGCGCTTCCTGGAGAATGTTTGTTTTTCTTGATATAACTATATTATTTGATCTGTTCAGGGTCCATTCGTTGTGTACAACTACGAAAAACCGGATCCTAAATCTGAGGTTGTGAACCTGGATTTCTCTCGTGATGGAAACTATGTCCTACAGAACATGAACTCCGGACATATCAGGCTTGTAATTCTGAATTCTAGCAGTATTTTAAATTTAGAATCGTTGATTTCATGACCGGCTCCGAGAAGTACTTGCTGGAAGGTCATAAGAACGATTATGTGAGTTATTTTGGGCTTATCGATCAATGATTTCTTTTTAGTATGATGATATGGAGGCATCGTTCTCTCCCGACGGCAATTTTGTCTTTTCGGGCTCGTCTGACGGTATGGTCTATGGATGGGACCTTAAAACTGGTTTGCTATAGGCTTTTTTACCATAACTTTGATTTTTAGGATGGATCGCCGCTGAACTCAGTACGATGCACGACAATTTGATCAAGGTATGCCGCTGGAACCCGCGTCACTGCATGCTTGCAACGGCTTGCAGCAAAATTGTAAGTTTTTATAAGTCTTCTTTCGAATTTTGTTTGAATATTCGTTTCAACGTCTTACTTTAGTGTATGTGGGCACCGGATACCTTCAATTTCTCCGATTATCCACGTCGACGTGCTTTAAGAGCCATCAAGAGGGAAATCAAGGAGGAACCTCTGTCTGAACACTAGGCAAAGCTTTTATTGTTATATTCTCACGCTGTATTCTGTGGATCTCAATTACTAACATATCGTTTTTGCGTAATCTCGTACGAATCAGGGATTCAATAATTTGTTACGGTCTCTTCTTACGCCCAGTTTGTATTTGTAAAGATAAAATTTTCTGATTATGTAACAAAGTCTTCTGGAAATCAGAAAGTTCATGCTAGAGGCCTTTTTTTCTGTTTTGGCTGAAATTTGAGCCTGAGTTCTTCTTTAAGTTCAACCATTCTCAGTTTTCTGCCCAATGGTTGAAGAATTTTCATAAGAGACGCTTAGTTCGCATGTTTTTCGTACTATAGTTCATGTCCTCGGGATATGACAAGGCAAGAATCGGAAATTGATATTGAGTAACCGTAGTGTCCAATTTCCACTCACGTAATCAGTCACCTGACGATTCGGGAAATCAAAATACGCACTAGTTCCGCTGGTTCACGTATAAATGCACTATAAACGAGTTACGCAAAGGCACAATTGGTGTTTTTGATGATAAACGAAAACGATTTTTTTAAAAGTGTCCCCATTATAAGGCAATCCCCAGAGGGGAAAATTAATTTATCTTATCCGACAACATGGTGTTACTGTAGCTGATTTGTTCTTTAGTTTTAGATCGCTGCATTTTTTTCACAAAATTAAACGTTTTTTACAACAAATTTCGAAACTTTCCTCTTGTCTTGCAAAACTGCAAAACATTCCTCTGACACGCTAAAAACTCAGTTTGGGGAAAAATAAAACTTTATGTGTCTACTCGTGTGTGTGAAACCGAAAAAAGGAGAGACCATAGCGGAAAATTATACAACGGACGTCACGACAAAAACGACATAAATACTGCATGCAGAGCACAGAGACAACATCAAATAGGACACAAATCACACTCGGTTTCTTATGAGAAGCGATACCAGATGGGTAACTACAGTTGGGGGAAAATTACGATATGTAATTACCCATGAAAAAATCTCTATCACATGAGAGGGAAAATGACAGCGGCAAAACTAGGTATTTGACTATCCAGAGTGTCTAAAACTACTCTAAAGCCGATGTGAAATCTTGTAGGAGGCAGATTTAGGTGAGAAATTTAAGGTTGCCGCCAGAGACAGGAAAGAAGAGGGGCGGACTGGGTAAAGCTCATGAAGTTAAGATCGTCGGGTACGCGTAGACTGCCTCTTAGGGGTTTCCCCAGAGGTACGGGGACGGCGCCTGAAAATGGCGGTTAGTGATAGGAGAGGAAAGGTGTTAGTATTGAATCGACATATAGTTAATTTAACACATACTTCTTGCGGACGGGTTCGTCGTCGATATCCTCCAGAAGATCCAGCATTTCAGAAGTCTGGCGCAGCTGTGATTGGCGGCGAGGTCTCATTTGACGGCCACCCTTCTGCAATCAATATATAATTAACCACCGGGTTGTATGTCTCACCTCCTCAGATTCAGTCGAAGCAGGTGTGTCGGGAGACGTGGTTGTGTCCTGAGGCTCGCTGCCACCACCGGTCAGAGGGGACTCAAGGGTCGGAGTAACTTGGTCATATGGTGGCTCAGACGTGGGAGTGGTCTGTTCCGGAAGGATCTCATTCTGTTCCCGGGTGGGAGTAGTCGGCACAGGAAGGGTGTCTGTGGCCAGCGCAGGCACCTCCGGCACTACTTCGTTTTCAGCCTGCGCTTGCTGTTCAGGTTCGGCAGGAGCGTCGACCACGGGAGCAGCATCAGTTTGAGCAACGGGAACCTAAACATAGCACAATTTAAAAATTTTTCTGTGGCTTCCTACCTCTCCAGCGGAATCCTTTTTCGGGGTTTCACTGCTTTTACGGGTTCTCTTCCGCTTGGGAGTCTGCTGAGTTTCATCAGAGGCTGCTGGTACAGCCCTGGCAGCACGTCCACGTGAACGGCGACGTCCCGCATCTTCTGAAATCAAAAGTAAGGCAGTATATAACCATTCTCACCAGGATCAGGGGTAGAACGAGGAGAGACTTCAGAGAAGTTGATGTTCTGAGCGCTTCTTCTAGTGGACTTGCGCAGGCTTATTGGTGCATCGGGGTTTGGAGGAGCAGCAACGGGGGTAGTTGGAGTAGGTACGGCGGCGACGTGTTCTTCAGGCAGCATCTCGACGTGTTCAGCGGGCTCGGGACTCTTCAGCCTCTCGGCAATCTGAAAGCGCGAGATTATGAATGAAGCTTTGGCTAACTTCACCTGTTCCGCCGACGTAGCCATCGATTCGAGAGGCGGAGCCGCTGCCGCCGGCACTTCGATGGGCACTGGAGGAAGTAATTGCTCTAACGTAACAGGATGAGCCATCCTCTCCATAAAAGGCGCTGGCTTGGCGGTAGCTTCTAGTGTCACTGTGTTCCTAGCAACGGAGGCGTCGCTGTGGGCGCGCGATCGCTTCCGGGAAGCTGCAGCAGAATGGCTGTCGACGCTGCTCCGGCGAGGGGTCTTCTCGTTCTTCGGAGGAGGTCGTTTACGCGGCTTGGGGGAGGCCTGCAAAGTAAATGTATCATGAACAGCATTATCAATATGCATTTATCGCCGCTTGCAGGGAAATTAATGAGCAGCCGCGAAGTTATTATAGGTAATTGAAGCAGGGGGCAAACACCAACCTTGGTTTTCGATTCCTCGACCGGGACAGCCTTCTTCACCTCTTCAGGGGCAGTTTTCTTCTTGCTCTGAAGAAAAAAAAATGAATAAATGTGTTAATAATTAGGCTTACAGCTGAATGACTCCTAGGGCGATCCTGGCTTGTTTTACCCTCCATCCTGGCAATTTTCTTCAACTCCTGGGGCAGCAGATCATCACGGTCCTTCAACAGAAGCTCTTGCATCTTCTTCTCAGCCTCTGTTTTCCTTTTCGCCGCAGTTTGCAGCCGTCTGATGTAATTTCTCTGGTGGTGACACAGGCGACGAGCCAAGATTCTAAAAATAAATACACCTGTTATTATTGTACAAGATGTTCAATTAGAACTAAAAAAGGTTGTTTGTCAACAACCCGAGTTCTCAGAATAACAATTTTTTATTCATAGTTAGTAGAGTGGAAATGCTGGTGTTAATTGGGACGAAATGTAATTTTTCAAGGTTTTTGTAACCTGTTCTTTTAAAACTATGCTGAATTGTTGTCTGAATGATTGAAACTTTTCTAATTAGGCGAGAAAATGGGAACAGGATGCCTTTTTAACCTAAACCAACATTGTTACTTGGGATTTTGAAGCTTAGGTGAAGCGTGTTTCAATTATACACGAAGACTTGCTCAATATGGTCCCCGTGCGTATCAATTACACTTTTTTCGGGGTTGTTTGAGGAGAAACTACAATTCATGGGGGCAGAAAGTTATTGTTTCAAAAGAGAAGCCTTGCAAAAAGTCTCAGATTTTATACATCCTAATTGTAACCTATCAAGATGTCCCAAAGAGTGTCTTAAACTAAAGGATTTAAGTAAAAACCAAAAAAAAAGTAATAAACGTACTTTCTTTCCTCCGTTGTCACAACAATTCTTCCCGAAAGACGCGAAAGCTCATCCACGAGCGCTCCATTTGCCTTAAAACGATAAATTTCGATTAGAATTTAGAATTCACTTACGTAGCACAAGGAATGCATGTGTTCTTTGAGAACCTTCAGCTTTGTGGCATAGTACTCCTCGCTAGTTTTCTCCAACTCAGTCACTTGAGCCTCCATGTAGCACAACTCTTCCTCCTTCTCCTCGTTGGTGTTCAACATCATCGACGACAGGATTTGAGCCCTATTGACATCGTGAAGGTCTCTCTGCTCCAGGGCCGCTTTGTCATCCAACCCCTCAGGATTTGCAAGGTCCTCGGGTTGAACCTGCTCGTCGGTGTCAAAGCCATAGTTCTCCTTGAACTGTTGAAGTTGTTCTTCTGAAAATACGAAATCAAAATTGAATCCAATGAAATCTTACGTGAAAACAAAGCTTGGGGATTCTCCACCATAGACCACAACACTTCAGTTGGTAGCTCGTTGAACTCCTGCTCTTTTTCCTCATCAGAAACCTGAAAATCGTTTCTGATTTTGATTTTGGCTTTGTTTTTACCTTCTTCAATGCTATTTCCAACTGCTCCTCACTTCCAGCCAAGATAGCAGCCTGGATATCAGGAAACGAGACGTGGTTCTGCAAATCCGCCATGACAGCTTCAGGTGTTTGCTCGGGAATGGGTTCATCCGTGGTGATGTTGGAGGTGAACACTTCTTGTGCAAGCTGGTGTGGGTCCGCCATAAGTTGCTCCGGCTCAGGTACAATTTCTTGCGGGAAATGAGGCATTGGGTGCATCAACTCGTGGTCTTCGACGGGCATATGAGTCATTTCACCATAATGTGCCTGGTTGACATCGGCGCAGCTATCCCAAGACACTGTTCTTCGGAGATCCACCGGTTGAGCATCTAGGCTTACGTAGAACTTCTGACCCGAGTCTTCAGAGAACGGACGGGGAGGGCGAGTATACTGGGACAACGCCGCAACCAGGTGACTATGTTGTTCAACCCCGGAGGCGGTTTGCGGGCGAGGATGTTGAATAACGGCGTTTTGCGGAACCGCCTGTAGGGCTGGCTGTGGCTGAGGAACTGTTTGAACGACAGCTGGCAGAGGCTGTGACACAGGGATTTGGTGCACAGGAAGCTGAGGCTGATGATGTTGTGTTACAGGAACGTTCGGCACTTGAGGGTGTTGCATAACATGCTGCACTTGATGTTGTTGCACAACCTGTGGCATCGGGTGCTGTTGCACCACAGGAATCCTTGGCATTGGAACTGTCGCAACCGGTAGCTGTTGGTATGGAGGAGGCGGATTGGCCGGAATAGGATTTGTAGCAACAGGTAGCAAATTCGTAGGATTGAGGTGCTGCCTCTGAGGACTCATGTTGATGACAAGTGGCGCGTGAGGTGGAGATACGGACTGGGCCTGTTTCTGAGCTTGGCGTTGGGTTCGAGCAGCCTAAAAATTGAAATCAAAACCCGAAAATGTATATAACCTACATGTGATCTGTTACGATTGCGATTCCTCCCAGGTGGAACTCCCGTTGCCTTCTGCTGAGCTTCGGCCGCAGACTTCTCAGCTTCGATCTGGTGCTCCTGCATGGCAATGATCTGTTTAACACGTTCTCGATCAGCCGCCTAAAACGTATAAATAACAAGTATAGTTAAATTTGAAACCCACGTTTTTCTTATCTTCTTTCTCTTTTTCCAAAGCGTCCATTTCAGCCTTCCTCTGCTTCTGGAGACGATCCTCTTGCCTCTTTTTGTTATCCACTTTGGGTTTCTCCTGCAACTAAAACGCCGGTTTCTCCGCAAATATCACAATTTACCTTTTCCACGTCTCTGGGCGATGTGCGGTTTTTCCTCTTCGACCTTGAAGGCGTTGTCTCAGCCACAGGAGGAGGAGCAACATTTGCGGGAATCGGTGCAGCCGACGTAGTTGGAACAGGCTCCGGAACAACCTCAGGGATCACTTGACGTGGTGGCGGCGTTGGGATCTTCGGCGGAGGCGGAAGCTGACTCGTGGAAGGAATTGGCTCAGGCTGAGGCGACTCAATTTCAAACCCGCTGACATTAGGGAATTGAACCGCTCCGCAGATATTGAGAAACTGGAAAAGTAAATAAGTCTACTGAACTCTTTTTGGCATACCTCAGACGCAGAGTTTTCCAACCTCTCGTCTCTCAGGTTCTGCACAAAATCTTCGCCGTCTTCACCAATTCCGTGATCGTCATTCTAAATTATCTTAAATTGGAAAGAACTATTGGGAAACATACCGTAACCCAGTCGATCAGCGACATAACGTCAGGACTGCCGGGGTTTACATTCGTGTTTGTCTCCTTCATCACGCTGCCAAGAAGCATATCAACCTAAATGACAGGTATACATTATGTTTCAAAAGTAATAAGAAAGAACGTGTATTGTTTTTTACTGTTCAATACAAATTTCATGTTTTTAGAAAACGTGAGGGTTTTTTTTACACATTCGGCTCCATCTTTCGAGCAGATTCACTTTTGAAAACAAGGAGAAAACACGTTTTCTTTTAAGTATATGAAGATAAGGTATTTTCCGGAATCGTAATGAACACAACCCATAAAACATCAAAACGTGTATGCTTAGGCCTCCCTTCAAAAAACTAATCCCCCCCCGGATTCTCGTTAAAGATAAATTTTCAAAATTCAAAAACTACTTCCTTTCTGATAGCAAAAACTATGATTTTTTTGTTTCTTTTTATTTCTTGAAGAAGAGATTTCTCTCTGATTTTAGTAATTTTTCAATGTCTCTATGGTCCATGCCCGACGGATAACCGCCTATTGGTAAGCTTGAAGGATTTGGAGTAAATGGTCCCACAGCGATAAGGTAATGAAAGGCGCCAAGTGCTGATCGGTGAGAAATTAAGCGTCGCAGAGTTTTTCGCCAAAAAAAAGAATCTTCTAAGTTAGAATTGGCAGAAGGGCTGATTGATTGATTCGAAAGTTATCAAAAACATGTTGTTATGAGAAGAGTGTATATAGCAAAAAAAAATACAAAAATGGAGCTTACCGGAAAATCATCAAGAAGGTTTTTCTCGTCCACTTGTCCAAGAAGAGGGTCATTGCCCATCAATGCAGTTAGATCGTCGACGAGCAAATTGGCAAGGGGATCGAGCTAAATTAACAATATGACTGACAAAAAACTAAAAAAGAAACCTTGTCGGATACCAACGGAGCCAGAAAATCATCAGGCAGAGGGATTTCCGCCGGGCGTGAAGGGCCAGCAACAGGCGCCGCAACGTTCATGTTTTGGTTGGCGTTCATTTGCTGATTGTCCGTCTGGTGCTGCCCGTAGTAACCCTGATCTAAAAAAACACACGTAGACGAACATTTTTATCAGACACATACCGATGGCAAACTGGTTTTGGCCCGATGACTGCTGCTGTTGCGTAGGTTGTGGCTTTGCTGCAAAAGTCGCGTCAACGATGAAGCGGGGAGCAGTGTAATCCCTCCCAAAACAATTTTACATCAATACAAACCTGCGATGTCTTCGCCTCCGCCCTCTGAGGGTAGGTCAAATAACTGCTCATCAAATTGGAAAGTCCAGTTGGAATCGTTAACGTTGAATGGCACAATGTCGTTGATATCGAGATCGTCAAACCCGTTTCCACTGTCCTGAAATGAAAAAAAATTCTAAGGAAATTCTCCTAAAGCTTACCAAGAATGGATCGTTGCCTATGAAATCTAACCCGCTTGATGGCGTTGACAAATCAACCGGCTGCGCAGCGACAGGGGGTTCGGGGGCTACTGGGTACTAAAAATAAAGTTTACAAAATTATAAGGCTTAAATTACCTGTTTGGGAACCGGGTGTGAGTACTCAGGCGGCATGTCCGTGGAAAAATGACGGCGAGGGGTGGGATTTTGAGCCCTGGATAAGCCGTCATCGAAGCTTGATGTCCTAGCCAACGAAGGTGGAGCAGATTGGTTAGGAACCCGATTCGCAGTGGAAACTTGAACAGTAGTAGTAGGCGGCAACGGCTGAAACGTGATAATGGGCCTTTTTAAAACAACAAATTTTTATCGCCGCTGCTGATAAGCAAAGGAAAAACGTAGCGTGACAGGGAGGTAGGACCGCAAAAGAAAAAAATACTTAGGATGGTGCATACCTGGGTTTGAACAACATATGGTGCAGTGGCAAGTTGTTGTTTAGCAGTGGCGAGCTGTTGCTTTGTAGAACTAGCCATATTGACACCGTCAGCAACAATTACCTAAAAAGTTTATCAGTTAAGGTTTTAGGTAAGGTTACGGTACCTTCATTTGCCTACTTACAGCGGCGGAAGCAGTCTTTTTCCTACTCCTTGAGGGAGCACCACCCGATGCATTGTTCCGAGATCGTTTAGGCGCGGGGTTTGAACGGGTAGTTGGGACAAGAACAGGTGCAGATGATGCCGGAGGCAATTGCACAACTGTGAATGTCTTAACAACCTAAATAATCATGTAAATTTCAATTTAAGCAAGTTTTTCTTACCCCAGTAGGTTCTTGTCTCATCATTCCGTCCGATCCAGCGTGGTTTGAGGAGCCATTGGTATCCGTGTACATCCGTTGCTCAGCGACCATGCGTTCCTTCTCCTTCATCTGAAGGGTGTAATTAGGTAAAGAAAAACAAACAAGAAATTTCAGTTGCTAGAAAACCAACCTGTTTCTGCTGTTGCTGCAAATGTTGTTTAACTGTGGGACCTTCATCCGGTAGTACCTCTTGTCCGCGTCGTTGGAAGAATATTTGCTGCTGCTGCTGTTGCTGGGGCGGCGGTCGCATTCTAAAACATTTTTAAACCTTTGCGTTTGTGATTTGAAACTCACGTCCTCATAGTGGCGGCTTGCGCAGACTTCTGGTAGTTGACCCGCTGCTTAGGCGCATTTGGATTTACCTAAAGAAGCGAATAAAAAGTTGTAAGTTATAACATAAACGAAAACTTTTAATACTTACGAGGTAGGTGTGAACGGGAAACAGGGGCTGTTGAGCAGTTCCAGCCGACTCTCTGCTAATGTAGGGAGCGGCGGGAATCTGAGATCTCAGCTGGGAATGGGAGGTCGAAGGCCTCGTGAACTGCGACATGTCGATTGGCGTGTCTCCCATCCGAGGCTCCTGTTGGGGTCCCGTATCCATCTGAATCTAGAATTTGTTTAAATGAAAAATTAGCTTTGTGATTTATAAACACTATTTGTCTATTTAATATGTGGGTTTAATGCTTACACGAGATTGCTGCTGAGAAGGCACCGGTTGAATATTTACATCCGTCATCACAGCATTTACGAATTGTTGTTTTAAAAAAAGTTGTTTGTTAGAAAAATCGACAAATCACAAATCCATTCGCGCTGAAACTGTAAAAAAATTAAAAAAGTAAATAGTGGGAGAATACAAACATGAAGAGGAAAATTTTATCCTGTTAGAAAAATTTGCCAAATGTTGTGTTTCACTTGATATCAGTCAGAAAAGAACGTGAAAATTTTTAAAGTTACAAATATACAAAAACTAACGTTTTTTTAAAGTAATAAACAAATATTCTTTAAGGCAAATACTAAAACTAAGGCTAAAACTCTCAAAACGGGTTTCGTATTTTATTTCTCTTTTTGTAAAACATAAGAATTTTGATTTAGTCCATTTAGATAAATAGAAAAATAAAAACAAGGCAGATGTTGCGTAAATATGGAATTCCGATGGCATTTTAATAACGGCACAAGCGCAAAGCCAAGCAATGCAGCGGGCGCACAGTCTTGCGTAAACGCAGTGCACGCCGCATTTTTAACACAACGCTAACGAAAGCGAATTAAATGCGCTTTTAAATAAATTTGAAACTGCAATACACATGAATTTCGAAACAGTATATTTTATGATATAATTAAATTATTTTATTGTTATTAAGCTTAGTTTTAAATTCAAAATCTTACAAAATGAATGCATTGGGTAGCGTCATATAAACAACTGAATGGAAGTTGAACCGACCCTTAGCGGTAAGATAAGATAACAATGTATGTCAATTTCTCAAACGGGAAATACAAAAAAATTGTTCTTTTTCATATATTGTTTCAAAAGTTTCCTTAAAAAAGTGTTTTCATAGTGCACATTTCAAATAACATTTTCCTTTTTTTTTGTTGAAAGTTATAAGACAAAGTCTCCAAAAAAAATTCGAATAACAACTACTATTCTAACACGAATTTTCAGATTTTCTTTTTTCGGGGCAATTATGAAATTTAGACATCTATTATATGTATCTGCTCAAGTTGGTTCCCCAAAAAATTGCAGTTTCTGTGGTAATTGAAATCGGCTGATTCAAGAAGAAACGGTGTTTTTCAATCATTTCTGTCATGTGGGGTCTATTCAAGTACTTCAGCCAGTTTCTATAAGTCAAAAGTCTACTTTTGGAAAGAAGCTGACTTACGAAAGAAATAACTTTGTTCGAGATGTGAACTCTCATGATTAAATCTTGTTCGAAATTGCTCTTTTTTTGCAGACATGTCTCTTAAAAACGGCGCAGACTCATCTCGTCTAAGTGCATTGCGTTGAGCCATTCACCCCGCGGGGTATGAAAAACTTTACAGCTGGTACATTTCCGCACACGGGATAATGTTCATCTTCGAGAGAGGGGTCGTAAGGGAAGGATTTATTTAAATGTTTTAGTTCTCAAACCATTTATCAAATAAAAATATATCTGGTGGTTACATGGGCAAAATTCCCATGCTACAAATAAATTTCTTTGTAAACCACACTTATGTTAACAGAACTTGGATTTTAGAATTGAAAAGTTAGTAAACTGACCTGTCAACTAAAATATCAGTCAGATTTTGTTTGTATTAAACGAAGCGACGCAACCTGCCACCGCAGGTTTACCAAGTAAAGTGATTATGAAAGAGTACATTTCACATCTGCAGTGCAATTTGCAGCAGTGTAATTGGCAGCGGTTCAATTGCAATCCCTTTCAGAGACTGAGATTGAATAGAAATACAGCTATTCATACCAAACTTGAAAGGTGAGGTAATTCAAGCCGAAATCGCATGTAAACATAATCACGTGCAACTATATAGTCGTACTGAAACCTATTTATAGCACTGTGCAAGACATTCGCTGCAAAGTTGAAGCTTGTTGAGCACACTGCTCAATTTTGAAACATAAAAAGTTGAAATGGAAACATTTTCAAGAGAAACTTAAACATTAGTACGTACTGAAAGAAAAATGCCGTTCCCTGGCACGCCGTAACATGAATTATTCACCATGGCGCATATAAAAAACTGCTCACCAGACAACGGGGAAAATTTGATACCAGGGACTGAAACTACGCAATCATGGCAACGAAATCGGTTTAAAATGTTATATGTTTCAAAAAGGTAATTAAACCATGCGTATTAATATAAAAGCAGGCTCAACTAAAAGCTATAAAACTTCTTTCGGCTTTTCTATAACGTGGGAGATCTTCTGAATGAGAGACGAACTTTTTTCGCGGTGTGTGGGAATCGCGCTTCTCCTACGTCCGTGGTTTCCGCGTAGCACAAAAATTTTTTGTTGAAGAGCGTGGGATGGTCGTATTCTTTGTAAATATACGTTTTCACAAAGATATTTCCAATACTTTTCATCGCAAAAAACGTTACAACTGGGATTTTGCGGTGATACGAGCGAGAAGGGAAATTGTACCTTCCGTGGGGGCAGATCGCGTGGCAGTATCTCATTCACTGAATGGTAGGGTTCTTCGTGTGATTACTGGGTGCTGAAATTGCTACCGAGCCGATTAGCCTTCTAGCCTCCAGGGGTCTGCTCCAGATGCATAGGTTGTATTTAGAGCTAAAGTTCAAAAAAATAATCAGGCTTTTTAGATTAAAATTGAAGCAAAATAGACAGCTCGCAGGCTTGTAAACTATGACAACTTTTCGGAAACGAAAATCAATGCCTGGTTTTCGAAAATGTTTACATTACAGGGCGTCAAGAATGCCGTGGGCGTAATCGATAATTCAATATCCATACATGTTCAGACGAAAGACACCACTCGCCTACAACAAATGGTACAAGGGGAGACCCTACTAAGAATGAGACATACACAGGGACAAATCAATCATATAATGTTTGGAACCCTAAACATGTGGACCTTAGGAATCGAATTATTCTAAAAACAGCTTTTTATGTTTGCAGGACGAAAATGCGTTTCCAAAGAAATTTCAAAAGCGGATTCAAAAACAAGCGAGTGCAAAACATGAATGAACAAAGCCGTTACCCTCGTTATTACAGAAACTCAGAGCCAAAGATAAAATTTAAAAGTGACTTACAATTTTGCCTATGGCAAAATTATCCAAACATTACTGCAACGGAACCTAGCTAGCTTAACAGAAATCCTACTGTAATTAGAAAAGCCTCCCGATAATGGACGCAACCAGAAATGGTTGTGGTTGAGTTAGCGGCACTTTTTGTTCTAGAGAGAGAAAGAAGAAAATTAATTAGTTGAATATCCCCTTATATAACAAAAAGCTATGGTGTGTGTTGTCTAGCAGTGTAGGTCCACGCGTTTCTTTTTCGAGAGGGAGAGGGTAAGGTCGGCCGTAGGCTGAGTTAAACGTTCTTTGCGAGATTTTCACGGCCATTTACCGAGGAAAGAGGAGCCGTAGGATAGGAGTGTTGCGGCCGCAGGCCACGTGCCGTTAAGGTCGTAGGCCGCCTAGCTGAGTGGCCGAAGCTCGCGTGTAGGTGCGGCCGCAGGCCGCAAGCCAGGAGAGTGCGCGCGGTAGGCCCACGTACCCTCCTGGTAGATGCATAAAATGGAGAAAAGGGCAAATAGAGACCAACACAGAGCCATGCCACAGAGATATCTAAGCAGATGCCCAATAAAGACAGGTGTTCCAAAAAAAAAAATGTGGAAAATCTCCAAACAAGACTGAAAAAGACATCTACT